>CM043123.1:1116121-1779726 GCA_023701765.1 Hylyphantes graminicola
ATTGCATTGCAGCTGAAAAAGCCAAAAGGGCACTAAAAAAACTAAGGCAATAAAACCCCTTACTGAGCCAATTAACCTAACATAACCAATTACTACATTCTTGGCTAGAAATAAGAGTAGGTTGTAAAATGTATATTTGAATTTTATGTGGCTAATAAATATTGGTTTTGGGACTGTAAATCGAGTCTCTCTACCAGTTAATAATTGGTCCAAGGTACACTACCGGTTGGACCAAGATACACGTGGTGTACCTTGGTCCTAATTACAATTTTCTGTATTTATTTTTTTAATAGTTGAAATCATTTAAATAACCTGTTGAAATAAATATATGTTGTATATAACAACATAAAGTATTCAGTAAAAATATTTTTATTCACTTTTTGCAAGTAATTAAGAAAATAAAAATTGAAAAGTGAAAATAGGCCCAAGGTAACCCACCTTCCCCTATAGATCCGTGATAGGATACTTGGAGAGTGAGTCTCATTCAAAAATTAATAACTCAAAAGCTAATGCATAAAATTTGAAGCGGTTTGTTGCAAAATGTTAAGAAATGTTCAAATAATATTTTTAAAAAATAATAAAAAAAATTGCATTTTTCATGGTTTTTGGGTACTGGAAACCCTTAAACGATAAAAAATATAGAAACTGTACGTATAGCTAAAATCCATATTATACTACACTGCTCAAAACAATTGGGGCACCGAATGGTTTGAACCCTTTCACCCCAATGAATCCATTTGGAATCATCAGCTTGGTATTTTTTCTCACTCTCCTCAGTTCAGCTCACACTTATTTATCGTCGGATGTAAGAATCAATAATTTTGAAGAATCATGAAAATCATGGTAAAACAAAATTATCTCTCTAAAAAGATTATCAAATAAATTTAACCTAAATTCTTCACCCTTGCATTCCTAGATGTTCAAATTCTGATTTTAACTTTTTTTCTAACATGTAAAGTTTTGAATAAATTATTATAATTTCTTCGAAAGTTATGATTCCAATTTTGACCTCTTAAATTTTAGTTTAAAAAAATATGATTTTTCTCCCTGTTTTTTACCATTTCATTCTGGGTGCATAAATATATTTCACAAATTTTAGATTTTTAGAATAAAATATAAAAAAGTTTTAACCGAAAAAGTTAATGAAACAGTGTATATTTAATCGAACATTTTATTAGTAGACTTATGTAGTTTTATTAGTAGTAAGACTTTGGCGTAATACAGTGTTACGTTACTAAATAAACTGAAAGAACTATTTAACCACCAGCATTAATATCCTCAACTATTTTTTGAATTAGTAAACAATAAATTATAGAATACCTGTTTACTAGGGTGTTCAAAAATATATCCGTAACGTAATCGTAAATACACTGCTCAAAACAATTAGGGGAGCACATGTTTTAAACCCTTTCGCTCCCAATGATTCCATTGGGAATCATCAGCTTGTGATTTTTTTCTGACTAAGTTAAATTCGCAACTTATGTATCGTTAGATACATCATTATATGGAAGAATAACGTATTTTGAAGAATTTAATATTTATTTTCAATATTAATGAAAATATTAAAAATATGGCAAAATGAATTTCACTTTAAAACAGTTTTAGGAAATAAATTGACCCCAAATTTTTTATGCTTGCATTTTTTAGATGTTTAAAAATATATTTCAACTATTTTTAACAAAAAAAGTTTTGAAAAAATTATTGTTATGATTTATTAAAAAGTTATTATTCCATTTCCCCCCTTTAAATTTAAGTATTAAAAACTTAAGATTTTTTCTCCTGTTTTTTACTATTTCATTTCGAATGCATAGTGAATCTATTTAGCAAATTTCAGATTTATAGGATAAAAATTAAAAAGTTGGGAGTGAAGTTAAAGTTGGAATTGAAAAGTGTTCCCCTAATTGTTTTGAGCAGTGTATATCGCTTCGTTTTAAATCCGAAGGCAGCATGTAGTACCGGCTGTTGTATGCCGTAAATGTTCCACCAAATTTATGGTGTAACGTTACAATATTCCATAAACACTAAGACGCTGCCACAGTGTTTAAGGAGTAAAGTTTCATCAAAATTTTACAGTGAGATGATAGTGATCCAACAATTATTTTGATGGATATAATAACAATTACATTTCTAAAAAATATTAAAACATTGAAATAAAGATTTCGTGAAACAAAATTTATGAAATTCACTGTTTGTGCCCCATACCGTTCTGCCTTGCTGCCATATAATAGATTGCACATTTTCTTGAGTTAAAATTTATATATATATATATTAAAATTAAAATAATATTAGGTAAAGAATTATTAGCAAAAACATCGAATTTTATATTAAATTTCACTATCACAAGCTATGGTTATTTTTTTTATTTAAACAGTATTTCAATTATCCATGTTTAAATTTTTTAAGCAAATGAATGATGAGAAACAGCGTATACTAAAATTCCCTCTGAAAAGTGTTTTCAATACAAAAGCAATTGTTATAAAAGATTTGATTTGACTCAACTAGTTGGTTGTAGTGTATTCGTCCTCGAGGTTTCAGGGATAATTGGCCAAGGTAATAAATCTGTTTCATTTTCCGAGTTCTAGTACAGTTAATATTTTTTATTGCTAATGATTCGTTTTCCACAAAACTTTTATTATTGTCAATACTTCTAGCGTATGTTTGCCGTGTTATCTTTTGTAGCATTATAGTTTGAGAATTTGTTTTAAAGTACAAGTTACATGTTTATCGTCAACACAGCTTTACCTAAAGAAAAGTTTGTTGCACATCGGAAAAAATTAAACACATCATTTTTCACTCAACGCTTTCCATATAAGTGACGGTAATTGGTAGCGCAAGTTGCGTGGAATCGCTTTGAGAAGAAGAAAACATCGGATAATTTTCATAACAAGAAGGTTTTCATTTTCTCAAGGCTATCATTTTTTAAAATATTGGCACAATAATTGCATGTCACTGTAGAAAATCTTGACTCAATTTTATTTTGAAAGGAAATTGTACTTGAGAGTTTTAGAACCAAGAGGGCCTTATATTTGTTTAGTATTCAAGGGAAAATTCAAATAGTGCTAAATAACTTACAGGAGATACAATATTACTCAAAAATTGTCAAGAATATTAATATTTTGTTTTAAGACGTTAATAAGTTGTTTTCGTTTGTAACGTTCGTTAACTTTGAGAGAAAATTTTGTAATTGTATCTTAATTGGAAAAATAGTTATGGAGCACATTTTCTAGATCATCCCATATCCTTTGCAATCGAAGAACGAATACAAGACCTTCAATCATATCAGTTTCACTTTTTTCAGTTTGCGTGATACGTAAACTTCTAAGAATTATGAAAAACCTAAGCTCTAATATTTTTGTCCTGAATTGACACTATGTAGCACCAAACTGTGAAAGATCCGTTTAGAATTTATATTTATGCTGCATATACACATTTACAAAAAAATTGCCGTTGTTGCTATTTTAATAAGCAGCTTTATGGACAGTTCTGGTTTCGTCTGCAGTTTTTGGGACAAGTGTCCAAGAACAGTATTTTTTAAGTTACAAATTTCTTAAATATGTTGAATGAGCAGGGTTAAAACAAAGTCCTAAAATACTGAAGGATTTTAATAAAAATTCTTGTTACATTTGTTTTCTTATATATTCTGTGTTTTCTGCAGCGTTAAAATATACCTAAAAATACTTTGATCTTAATGTATTATTTGAAAATGTACCAAATATGTTTTGGCTGCTGCTTCCTCTTAAGAACAATATATTACAACCCACTTCTTGAACTCTCCCTGTATAGACTGAAATCTAATTTAATTTTAATTTAGCAACAAATAAATTGTTTTAAAGAACTTAAGGTTGGCGAGTACCCAAAATTCTAAAAATTTTACTATTACTTTAATCTTTTCCAAATTTGGCATAGAGATTTCAAATATAATGAACAATGCTTTTTGGGCATTTTTTTTATTTAAATATAACTGATTTATTTTAAACGGTTTTTTTCAACTAAAAAGGGGGTTTACGCTAACACTTCTCGCATAAAAAGTTTTACATTAATTTACCTGGATTTTTTTTACCGATGCTATTTCAATATATATCTGTGCCATGAACCTCTAACATCTGGTGTAACTATACAAGGTTTTTTTTAATGTCCAAGTGTAAGTAAATCGAAAAAAATGTGTGTGTTTTTTGTGGTTAATTTATAACATTTTTCTTAATAACTTCTTTTCTTGTAATTTGTATGTAACTCTAGAGGGTCATTGCATGCATCAGTTCAAAACGAAGAATTTAACACATAATTAATATTTATAGGAAGAAAAATCAATGTGGTAGACTTGTTAGCGTAAACCTCTTTTTTTAGTAGAAAAACACCGTTTAAAATAAATAAATTATATTTAAATAAAAAAGTGCCTAAATAGTATTATTCATTATATTTTAAATTACTATGCCAAATTTGGAAAGGATTAAAGTAATAGTAAAAATTTTAGAATTTTGGGTATTCGCCTACCTTAAATCAAAAGCTTGCCCTCATCCGCCTGATATGGTTAAACTACATGACCGACATTGAAAAATTTAAAACTTTCGAAACAAATACTTGAACAAAGCAAATCCAAGTTGGTCGGCAATTACCTTGCGAAGTTTAAAGAATCTTCTATCAAATTCTATCCTGTCCTCCAATTAAAACAGCGATCGATTGTAAGATTCCGCCTCGATGAATTATTAAGAGGTAACTCGGGTTTTATATAATGTACAACGAGTTAATTGAATTTCTTACGCCAGGCATGAGCTATGGATAATTACGAAAGTACGCTCCAATTAAGGTGATCGTAAAAAGGTTTTATAAGAGCTTTCGGATTTTGGAAAGGTACTTTTTAAACTTTTAACGTGAGTTAATACGTGGAATCCTGCTCAATGAGTTGTCATCTACTTCCAAGAACCAAACTTAGTAGGCAGTCAGGAAACTTCTGGAATTTTAGAATAATTTGCATTGCAATCATTCAATATGCGAATTCCCTTTGCGTTATAAAATCAAATGCCTTAATATATTCAGTGGATAAACATAAACTGTCAGCAATGTTTTATAGATTTCAATAACAGTTAAAAATTAAACTATTTATATTTCTGGCAATTTATTTTCCCCTAATGAGTAAATAAGTGAGAAAGTATTTACCATGTGTTGTATTTTAACTAAGGGGATACTTTTTCCAACATTCATTTAACTGTGAGGTCTTCTGTATTGCTATTCAAAGCGACCGTCTTGATGGTTAAAAGAAAATATTAAGTAACCTATCATTGTTAAAACATCGTGACCATGCAAGACGTGTATAAAAGGTCTTTGTGCAGTAGAACCCATCATTCAATAACACAATAGACACTTAAAAGTATATAAGGCTTATAAGGAAATTTCAATAACCTTAAAACCTAAGTTCTATGCAGATTACTCCTTGCGCATGCGCAATTTTCTCGAAAACTATATTATAACTTTCTACAAGAGCTGGGTTAGGTTTAGTTTATATTATCATTGCGCTAAAGCTACACGAGGGACTATTGGCAACGAGCGTCCTAATTTAGAACCATGGAAACAGTTGCTGAGAACTCGTGTACCAAATTCTGTCTATAGCTTTCTTCATTTTCAGGCAGTACCTTAAAAACCAAAGCAAATCTATGGTAGCTGTCCCTTGCGCCTGTGCAATTTTCTTGAAAACCTTATTAAGACGTCTGACAGGTACTAGAAACTCGTGTACCAAATTTGAAGTCCGGCGCACTTTTAGTTCAAAATATATAAGAGTTTCAAACAGACGACATGTGGGCGACAGACAGACGGACCCATGTTCGAAAAACACCTTTTTAGAATCAGCAACCTTTAAACCGTGTAGAAAACAGGAATGATCTATTTTCGACTTCATCTCAATACTTTCATTACCATAAAATATTTCATATTAGGGAATTGGAAGTTAAAACAATGATAAGACAATGAAAACAAAGCCAATTTAAGAAACAAAATGTACGTAACAAACACAGAAACACATTTCATGCTTTGTACCCCTGACGAAGTAGCAGGAACTGAGTGATTGTTTTGGTCTTTATGGCTTCATTTTTGTAGTGTATAGGGAAATGGAGCGACTCGTTTTGAATTAAAATGTTAATTATGGGATCTCTTACATACGTGACTATTCGAAAAATCCATGGGCCGTGAAATTCCACGGTTGTCTAATTATGGGATTGGAAAGGAATGACGAGGTAATTAGAATGAATACGGCATTGTATTGTTCAGTGTGGATTGATCAGGAGGGCTTAATTGAGCTCTAATTAGCTTCAATTGCCTGCACTTCACCTATAGAATGAAAGTTTGCTATTGCTTGATTGAAATTCCATGGATACTGCAGGTAATTTATGCAATCAAAACTATGCCCTATCCCATTTTAAAACCTGCACAAAATCTGTTAGATTAAAAATGAACTTTCAATTGTTCTAAGTGAATGTTTTTTGACCCTGTTTTTTTTTTAAAGCACAGGCAATGCGAATACTAAAGGGTAAACATATTACAATTTAACAACTTTTTTCTATATACTACGACGTTAATTGAACAAACCGATTATTCAAGAAAGAATTGCTAAATAGTTATTTGTAATCCACCCACCAGAATAAAGTCTATCCAAAAAACAGTGTGGAATAAAAATAGCTAAAAAACCTAATAATGAAAGAAAAGGATCCACCCTACAAATAAATACACGATATTATTACTGACAGCAAGAACCAGAGCGTTCACGTTGAAACTTGGTGTGAATGTATTTGGGCTCCAACGAAATATATTTGTTTTTCACACAGAAGTAGAAACAGGGTCGTAGACATATATTCTCTCACTTTTAAAATAGCATAGTCAGGCATTGCGAAGTCTCTGAAAATCAGAGGATTTCTGCACTCGTATTTAGTTGTGCTGCGATATAAAGCGATCTTTTTACTTTTGATCCATTCTTAAATGGGTAAATTCCGGTAAAGAGAATTCTTGTTTATTATTTTATATTTGTTTCATTGATAAAACATAGTATAATTTTATAATTGTTAGCCAACAACCAGCTACTGCAAACATGGAGTTAGGAAAGAGGAGTAGAGGGGGCTATCAGTTCAAATGGTTTGAAGAAGGGCTGTCAGGTTTTTCGAGCTACTGCTCATAAAAGAAAACCAGCACTGAGTTATCCTAAGATGCACCGCTTTTGCAGTTTTTTGAGCTACTGCGTATAACATAGTAGCCGAAACTATGGAAACTGGCACTGAGGTATCCCGAGATGCACCGCTCTAGCCTGCTTCTTTTGTGCGTTACTGCGCAAATACATATAGACCGCTCTATTCTCTTTCCTAACTCTATGACTGCAAATCACGAGAAAAGTCCCACTTTCAAGATCGTCATCTTTAATATAAGCATTTTCTAATATTCGAGATTGTGTGTTAATTTCTGCGTATTATTAATATTATTTTTTTTTTGATCAAGAGGCCTTTACAAGTAGTGAAACTTTAATGATTTCTTAAGTTTTATCAGTCTATTATTCTTTCACATTCGTTAAAAATTATAAATAACCACATTCATATTAAAAAGAAAAAAAACTTTTTGAGTAGAATGCATACAGTAGCACTTTGCGTATTTTGAAAATATATTTAAAATTATAGACAAGCAAGATTAAGGTGATCTAAACTAATTAAAAATGGTATATTTAAAACTAATATTATAAAGTCGGGCTATAATTAAGCTTATAACATTCATTAAGTTGATTTATTAGTTAGACCTAATTTCGAGACTAACTTTATATTTAACAAAATTTCTTAGAAGTTGTTTTAATTTGTTTATTTTCTTTTTAAAACAATTTATTTGAGATGAATTATAAAATAAAGCTAAATATTTTTAATGAACTCATTATAGATTTGAAATTCAAATGAATGTAAATACAAAAATAAAGAGCATTCTTAATCAGTATTCCTGTTTCACCAGTCTTAGCTTAACTGACAAGCATGGATGAACGATCTTATAATTAAATTTGCAGTTAATTTATTACGTAGATAGAAAAAAAATACGTGTCATTGCTTTAAATGTTCACCCAGTGCAAATTTCCAAAGTGATGCTTTTATAGTTCTATGATAAAATAAAACATCGCGCTAGTTTAAAATATAATATTTTATGATTTAAGGTATTTTAAATGAAAATAAATAGCTTGTTTGTTAATATAAATAGCTTACATAACTAAAGGCCGTTGTCAAATAAAATAAAAGTATTTAATGTGACAAAATTAATTGATATATTCTTTCGGCTCTTTCCAAGTTATAAAGCATGCCAATTACTGATTTTCATTCGCGCTTTGTTTCACAGATTTAAGCCCTTTCCGTTATATATCTTTGTGTTAATTTAATAAAAGTAATATTATGATACTCTTAAGCTTTTGCTGAGAAATGCTTGTCATAAATATTTAAAAAATAATTTGTAAATAATTCGTAGGCGGTACAATGCGTTACTTTTATTCCTCTACATTTATCAAAATCCTTGTGCTTGTGAAGGGGTACTTTAATCATGATTTATGGCGGGACTTAAGAAGTATATGATTTTATTATTATTTTTACTGTTTTTCTTAGTTATTGAAAATAACATGGGTTCTTTCAGCACTGTTGCTCATGACTGTCTTATGATGATTGAATATATTATATTTCTATTTAGTTGGTACAAATATCTAATATAATTAAAAGACTCTTAAAAAAATATATGTTCCTGTTAATTATATATCCAGGTTGCTAGTAATGTTTTACAACTTAATAAATAACTATTTATTGCCTAATAGAATGAATAGTGTAAATAAGAGTGTGATAAGTACACTTTAAGAAAATATACAGTTGCGGGGGACCCTCCTCAGCTAATCAGCAACTATTCTTTTAAGATAAGAAAGATGAACGCACCTTCAAACACTTTGTACTTAGTTTATTCATAAAAAATATTTATAAGAATGAAGTTATTTAAGCAAATAGTAAAAAATATATTTAATCAAAGCCTTATATTTATCTATTTCTTAAGCCTATAAAATATTTTCAATCGAAATCAGAGGTCTTCTGTTACCTCTTAAACAGTCACAGATTTTTAAATAAACTCAGTCGTGGATTTATTAGTATTTGAAGAAATACAACTCTAGTATACAATTGCTACTTAATTTTCGGTTGATTGACAGCATTCTAGATTCAATGAACAACATTTTAATGAGGGGCAATCTCTATTAAGAAGATTTCAATAAAATAAGGCATAAATAAAAAACAATTTAAACACCTAATTTCGATTTTATAATTGAAAAGCAAAGAAATTATTGATAAAATATGTTCCAAATGGTTATCTTATTTTTTTAAAGAAATTGTTGAGTTTCTTTTTAATGTGCTGGTCTTTGTGAATTTAACCATAAAATGAATCAAACAAATGACAATTCATTTTTGGCAGTTTATTAACTGACAACTAAATTTCTCCTCCACATGACACACAATATCGCAAACAATTAACTAAGCTTAACTTTTTAACTATGGGAACGTTTTTTGTAGTTGCCACAGAATGGGGTAAGTTTCCCCAATAGCGAGCTTCAATGAAGGCAATGTACCGAAAATTGAAGCTAGACACATGAACAATCAGCTGCAGATGACTGCGTTCATTTAATGGATTATCCTTTCCATCTTTACACTTTGGTTCCTCCATTGAGCTACAATACACAGCAGAATTAAAAAAAATCTCGAATGAAGAAAAAATCTCTTATTTGTATTTAACGTGATTTATTAGCCTTCCTAGCACGCATTTTTTTATAATTTTTAAAGGGAAAAATATTTTTTATACATATTTGGTATTAACTCTCAAATGTATAGCTATGCACATTTGGCATTTTATGCGCTACTGATTTATTGTTTTCTAAGTAATAATAGACAGCAAGTAAATAGCACTTAAATTAATTGTATAAATTTTTCATGCTATATTTAAATTAATTATTCACGAACATGCAAACCTTTAGCCTCAACTCTCATAGATTGTAAGAAGAAGAGGTGCAATGCAATTCCGATATACTTTCAAATCAACTCGTTTTTTTTTTCTTTCATTTTTTTACCTTTATTGTAAAATGTAAAACTGTTGAGAGGGGCAAGAAATATATTTTAGGATAAATAAAATATTTAAATGCCTAAAATAAAAAATAAAATTATTTCCATTTCCCAATATTTAAAAACCAAACCCCAGCTGTTTTGGAGCCCTCATCAGCCGTTCCAAAAAGATGACGGGCCAAAGTTTTGTAATTAATTTCTTGCTCGGGTGATCTACATCCAGAGAAGTTTTCATCCCTGGATATTGCGGTTGAAATGCGACAGACAGAATGAATATTGGATTTTTGATGCTCTCGGCAAACAATCAAAGAAGTTTCTTTACCGGTGATTTTCCAAAAGAAATCCGAAAACTGCCCCGAGATAACTCGGTCTGGAATGGAGCTGCTTCAATGGACGAACCTGACTCGTATCTAGAGGCTGAAAAAAGACAACACATTTCAGAGAGATTTACAACACACAGATTCTTTTAAGAACAGCTTTTGTAGCTGTTGTTTTTTAAGAACTATACTACAAAAATTAATGATATATTGGTATTTCACTTCTTTAAGTAAATAATTCATTTGAAAAATCATGTACAAAAAATGCCAAAGTTGGTGAAGATTAAATAACATACGAAATTGGTCGAAAAATGCAAAATTGAGAAACGTTTCCATAAATTTGATAATTTATACTCAATAGTTCTTAAATCTTAGATATTTTAATTTACTGGAAATATATTTGCTCTACTTAGGGATGTGCCTGAGTCAAAGTAAATCTGAGAGCTTACGTACCAAAATTTAAATGATTAGGTGCCTAGATTCTACTCAATTATCGTTAAAAGTCAAGTAAAAATTTTGATTTTGTTGAGCCTCAATGGTAAGTTAAGAAATTTTTATCAGAAAGGCTGTAACAAAAATGTGATAAAATATTACGTTTTTCCTTCACATCCCCGAAAAAAGAAACGGCAGAGGTTGCCCTGATAAAAATTTCACCGTTGGATTACGGGAAAAGCTTAGCAGTGCTGACTCCGGCCATTCTCCTGTAATATTACAGTATCTACCGTTATCTATTTAAACTATTAGACAGTACATGACAGTTACTTCAAAGAATGTATCTGTCTATAAACCACAATTATAGTAGCTTTTAAAAGTGTTATACCTTAATAAGACTTTTTATGTTTTATAAATCCCTTTTATAACAGAATTTGTATCGCATTTTTACAGTATTAGTGACTTGCATGGCTATTTCCGATTGCTAAAAACTATTAATCTCTCCATACTCTACTTCACTTCTAGCTCGAATTTTCAAGACAATTTCTGAAGACTTTTTTAAATTGTTTATAAATATGCGTTTGCATCTTTTCTTCAACAAGTGTAAATGCATTAAATGAGAATTTTATTATATTTTTTTTTTAAAGATTATCACAAACATGACCAATGAATCGGTCTTAGGCATAAATATCCTATTACTAATTGAAAATTAAAGCAAATAAATTACATACATAAGTTTTTGAATAAATTAATTTTGAATAAACTGAAAACTAAAAAAAAAACCATTTGAAAGGAAAGAGGTAGCGTCCAGAACACTTTCTGCTAAAAACAAAGAAAAAATTATAAGATCACACCATTAAAAAACCTTCACAAAAACGGTTTTAATTTCTCCAAAAACTAACTTTTAAGAAGGAATCTTAGTACTACAATGGGGAGGATTTTGATTAAGGGGTCATAGGAGTCTTAAAAGGGTACAAAGAAGGTACTACAAAGCATAGTTGTCAAATTCATATCATTTTTTTAACTACTCAATATATAAGTATATTTTTTATATCTTGCTGGGCCTCTGGCCTGTTGTTGGTCAACAATTTTTGTATTTGTATTTGTATATGTAATTCTATAGGACTTATTTTTTATAAAACAAATTTTAAAATTCATGAAACTTTAGCCAATACTAATATAAATGATAACAAACATAAAACTATTTACAAAATTTGAAAACATTGGGATTAGGCCATATGAAATATGTTATGACTATTACGAAAACAAGTTATATGTGTTACAGTTTTCGTGCTGCCCTCTACTATAACATGTTAAAACTATAAACTTTTGAAATATTGTGCTATCTCTTATTATAAAAAAAACCCCTAAATTTTCGAAACAAGTTTTCAACGCTACATAAATCCTTAATTCAAAATAAAACTACAAAGCTAATTTAAAGCATAATTAAATAGTTCCAGGCTGAAATTTTTTTGTGGAAGAATCAGTATCTACAATATTCAAGTTTCTTTCTTATGTTCATCGATTCGATGTTATTAATTTTATTAAATTTAAAATTGAATATTTTATTAATTACCGTTCATTTTAAATATAATATTTAATTTAGTATTTCTCGCAATTGTCCCAATTCCTCTTTAAAATATATCAAATAGGGTAATCCTAAGCACTATTTTATTGAAACACATTTAACGCCATTTTGCCAATTGTTTTGGAGCAAAAATCGTTATTTTGCATTATATATTTGGAAAATTAAATGTACAAACAAAATAAAGGTACAAAAAAGTATTTAATTAGAAGCTTAAAAATTTATTTTACTAAACATTTCCTGTGTTTGTGTTTGCAAATAAATATACGTTCTTCGCACAGACTAAACAAACAACAAATCGATCCAATTATATGTACCATTTAACACTTTCGCTATGCAGGATTTTTGTTTCCACTTAATATATAATAGGAATATCATTATCGAATCCTTAGTTGTACGGCCGCCTGGGCCATTTTAGTATTAAAAGAGTTATATCTGTTATAGGATAAAAGGGCTGTGCTATTGTTTCCGTAGCTATAAAGTATAAAACCCGTTTTATTTCTTTAAAATTCCAAAATAAAAAAATAAGCTATAAAAATAGCACGTTTAAATCTTACCGTAATTTCCCTATTAAATGCATAAAACCTTTCAGCTCATTTGGCGAGTTTTTGATAATAATTTGACGAGAAAATATACATAGCTATAAACACATACATTATACAGATCTAGAGCGATGATTTACGAGCAACCATCCAGCATAAAAAATATTTTTAATAAAAAAAATTCTCATTTGGAAGGCGAATTGGGAATCGCGTATTTGTCGGAAAAATGAAGACACAACCTTTAATATGCAGCTCTAGCATTTAAATTTTAATTATTTTTTGCGTTTATTTTAATTTCTTCCGAATGGCAACACGAAAGGGAAAAAATATTAAATTTGAGCGAAAGTGGTGTATTTATTTTCAGAATATTCAAATTTTCTCTTAGAAAACATTTTGAGCTCTGGATGTTCAAAAATCGTTACTTAAGTTTGAACTAGACATTACGTGCAAAGTTTTGAGTTAAACAGATGTCTAGTTTTAGAGTCTATATGGAACAAACAAACCCACACACAAAAAGACTCCATTTTTTTTATTATAGATTAGCAATATCAAACTTTATTTGTTTTATAACATTTTGAATTCAACTACAGTTTTTTTTATTGTTTGTCGTAAAAAATAAAAAAAGAATTAATTTTAAATCGTAACTGTATGATAATAATATAAAAAATCTCAATAACAAAAATACATATATGATATACAATTTGAAATTTCACTGTCTTTTGAAAATCAATTTGAATTAACAAATTTAGTTCAATGAATAATCTAAAGCTTTAAGATATTTTTAAAAACCTATCGATAGGGATGTTTATTGTAATTACGAAAATTTCCGTACCTATGTACCATGTAAAAAGTAGCAAAGTAAACAATAGATGGCAGCACGAAAGATATTCTGTTTTAGGGATGATTTCTCCAAACTAGTTTTGTGCTTGACAGGAAAACAAGAATTAGTATTATCGACAACCTTTATTATGATTTTGCCCAGATTACTACGGTAGTGTAGTTTTCCTGTCGAGTAATGACTATCGTAGAAAAACAAGTATTACAGAAATGTTTGAATGCTTGGAAGAATTTATTATTGTTATTGAATCGCATTTATTTGAGGTTGCGATTTTTTTTATATTAAGAAAATTAGTTCACTACCTAAAAATAAAATAAATACTTTTTGGTATTTCTCTTTCACGAGATAGACACAATAAGAAAACACCATTCTTCATTCCTTATACTTTCATATACCGTCAGTGCGGGTAACTTTGGCCAAAATCATAGGTTTTCTTACAAAAGAAGAAAAATTTAACTACATAAACGATTTAAACACTTAAAAATCATTATGCATTCCAAGTATTGTACTTTTAGGAATAATTTTCAAGCATTTTTCTTAAGTTTTATAAAATAATAAAAAATTGGTATTGATTTAAAAAATTGGGACACTGTTAATAGCCGAGCGGGTAACTTTGGCCACCCATGAAATACACAAGAAATATACTTTTTAACATCATTAAAGCCTGTGTTACCGAATCAAATAGCAATATTAAAACGTTTAAACCCCAAAATAACAAAGTTATAAGACATATAGTTATTAAAAATTGTATATAACTTAACATTTACATTGCAGTGCATCGTGGAGTGGCATTACACGATGAATAAGTATTCTTTGTCGCTTAAAAGAAAAATAAACTTCTATTTTAATAAGGAAAAAGAACTTTTTTGAAGCAAGATTTAATAACAAATATTTTTACAAAAAAGCAAACGATTTTAGTATTGAAGGGGAAAAAATAATGTATTCATAATTAGGAATCAGAAAATTTTTACCTTTCTACATTTGCGATTTTGAGTGGCATACGTTTTTTGCATTTTATCTTTACCTTTTTAATGTTTAAAATTGTGAGATTTTTTTTAACTATCTAAAAAATGAGTAATCATAAAAGTAAGAATTTTTCAAAAGTAGTTAAACAGAATAAGAATGCACTTTTACATAAAATTTTAAAGTGCAAAGTTCCATAAAGAAATATTTACATCTATGGCCAAAGTTACCCGCATTCATCGGCAAAAGCTTCCAAATTACAAATATTTTAATAGAGCATAAAAAGTATTCAACTTAGAATAAAAAAAACGGTGTAATATTCTTCCCCATAAATAAAAGAATCGAATAGAATGTTTTATTTAAATATTTTCAATACTTTTTTAAGTGTTCCAGACAAAAGTTGGAAGAGATAGATTTTTGTCATTTTATGCTCGTAAGAATGAAAACAGCATTTGAAGTATTGCCAGATTTAGAATGATAATTTTTTTTATATGAATAGAAAGGCGATGTTTCCACCTTTCCAAAAATGTAAAACAATTTAAGATGAGATCATTTTATGAAGAGAAATTCAGAAACAAATCTTTTTCCGACGCGTGGCCAAAGTTACCCTCCGTGGCCAAAGTTACCCGCTTTGACGGTACTCAATAATTGTAGGATATAGGAAGGTTATTTAATTTGCTCGTCATGGAAACTGGAATAATAATAAAAGTATTTTAACAATTTACCTTCTATATTATTAAATACGTGTGTTATTTTGAAACTAGTACTGTCTAAAATTTCGTAAATTTTGAATAAATTATATTTTTAGTAATAAAAAACACAGTTACAGTTTAGTAAAACACAGTTACACTGTAATTATCTTTTAAAGTTTGTTGGAATGTAATACAATTTGCATATTTTGTTCGGAAATTACATTTTTACCTTCAATTGCCCAACATGAAATGAAAGATAATGAAAGTATTGATCCGAAAATCCGAAATGGAGTTTTCTACACGTTTTGGAGGGTGTCGATTCTGATAAGTTTTTTTTTAAGTTTATGAAAACGTATTTTTTAATCGTGAAGAGTTATTTTACAGTTTATTATTAAGTTATTAGTTACTTATCAAATACTTTTAATGATAAATAAATATTTTAAGTGGTTAATGTATGAAATTTATTAAACATATATAGATATCGAAAAACATACTGCAGCAGTAAACCAAAGTGTCGCCATCTGTGATTAGTTTTTGAAACCAACTGCACTTTCGGATTTAAGATAGCGGTATATCTCAGAAATGCGAAATTTTGTCAAATTTCCCAATTATCTTTTTTTTTAATTTGAATTTTTTAAAAGTGCAATTCCTTGGCTTCTTCACAAATCCCCAAAAAGTTTGCTTCCTGAGTAAATGTAAAAAAGTTATCACTGTTTTAGTTGAAATGGCCAGACAAGTGCTAGTTGAAGTACTTAAAAACAAATATTAGTTAAGTGGATACGGCGCCCAAAAATTAGTCAAGATATCGATTTTTCAGTTTTTACTTCTGATTGTTCAAAATATCTTTTTCAACATTTACTGAAAGTTTCATAATGATATTTTCCGTAGAAAAAAAGTTATTAAATATTTTTTGGAGTCATTCCTGTAAGTTTGAATACGTATTCCATCTGCTTTCAGCCTTTTAGCTTCCACACTACGTCTATAACGTAAAAAGTGTAAGGTTTTATAATCGTGCAGTCCGTCCGTCCGTCCGTCTGTCACCCACTTTCACAGAACGAACCGAAAGTCTCACAAACAAGTGGGATACGTCTTTTTTAAGCAAAAAAAAAAACAGTTTAGGCTACATTCCAATTTCATTAAAAAATGTAATTAGAAGTTTATTTAAAATTTAAATAACTAAAAATTTAATCTACATTGAAATAACATGAAAATTCCATTTTATTCAATATTTTCACTGTTGCCATAACAACAACGAATAAGAAACTTTATTTAAAATAAAAATAAAATACTTGAAAAAATATTTAATTTTGTTTAATAATTCCATTTGGATTGTTGTAATAGCACAATAAAGTTATTTTGAAGGCTCATTATATATGAATGAAGAAATATGCTTGAAAAATTCTAAATTTGCATTTAAATATGCAAAGTTTCGTTTTTATTTTTAAAGCAACAGTTTTACTTATTTATTTTTCGAAATGTAAACTTGTGGTTGCAAAAGGTATTGATTTAAAAAATACATTATTATTCTTCGAACTTCCAAAAAATTAGCAAGCGATAAGGATTAATTATCAAAACTGAAAAATGAGAATAAAGATAATTATTAATTTTGGCTTGGAAAAGTTTGAATTAGAACTAGCTAACGGCCCTGTTTGGCGTCTCTTTTTGAGGTGTTGTTAGTGTGTTTCTTGTTGAGCGTAAATGTTGTGTGGAAGCGGTGTAAGTGACTGTTTCTTTAACAAACCAACTTGTTTTTCTCTGTTTAGCGTGTTTCAATTCTTGTGTTTAATAAATTCTTTTTTTAAAATAAACGAAAATCTACTTGTAAATATTTGTTTTTATTGCTAAAAAATTTTTGTTTAGAGTAAATATTATATAAAAACCACTATAATTTATAAGTTTATGTTATTATTTCAAGAAATAATGTTTTGGGTACCGAATCGCATTAAAAATAAAACGTTATATATAGTCTGGATCGTAAATGTGTTTGTAGCATTTGTGTGTCGCATTAAGGGGTCTAAGGAGTCTTAAAAATGTGCAAAGAAGGCACTACAAAACATAGTTTGATCTTTCATGTCATTTTTGAACTACTCAATGTATAAGTATAATTTTTTATATGTAATTCTACAAGATTTATTTATTATAAAACAAGTTTTAAAATTTATGAAACTATAGCCAAAACTAAAATAAATGATATTAAACATGAAGCTATTTGAACACATTGTGATTAGGCTTGCGCGGCAAATTGTGAGGTCAAAATTGAAAAAATGACCAAGAAAATGATTTTATATTGTACAAATATGTGCAAACAAAGACTTATACCTAAATTCTCAGCTCAATTTTAATTAGAAATTATTTTAAAAATAATTTAAAATCAAAATTTTAAAATTTTTATTAATTTTTTTAGAAAAAAGTTCTTAAAATAATTTCTAATTAAAATTGAGCTGAGAATTTAGGTATAAGTCTTTGTTTGTACATATTTGTACAATATAAAATCATTTTCGTGGTCATTTTTTCAATTTTGACCTCACAATTTGCCGCGCAAGCCTAATCACAATGTGTTCAAATAGCTTCATGTTTAATATCATTTATTTTAGTTTTGGCTAAAGTTTCATAAATTTTAAAACTTGTTTTATAATAAATAAATCTTGTAGAATTACATATAAAAAAATTATACTTATACATTGAGTAGTTAAAAAATGACACGAAAGATCAAACAATGCTTTGTAGTATCTTCTTTGCACATTTTTAAGACTCCTTAGACCCCTTAAAATAGTAAAATGTGATCAGGTGCTAAATAATTATTTTCTGAAAACTCCCATCTTAATTACTTTATGTTATGTTGTTTATATCAAAACCAGATATTTATGTTTTTACTTTATCGTAAAACACATGTTTTCAAGACTATAGCTTCAAACTGTTTCAATTTTTTTACTTTTTAACCTTTATGTACTTTCTGAGTACATCTTGCAATCCTTTGATTTTGTCGGTATTTGAAAATGAAAGACTTTTGTTAATAATCTATTTTAATCAGCTCAACTAGATTTTTTTTTAAATTTTTAAATGCTAATGGAGCATGCAAGTTTTATGCCACATATTTAAGAGTGGTTCCTAATACACTTTTTTGTTTATAGTTTCCAATTTGCAGAATTAATATAATCTTAGTAATTATTTTAGTTATTGTGCTTTTAATTGAATTCCTAAAAAAATCATTAAAAAGAATTTTTTAATTTTTTTTTGTCAGTTTTTCAACTTTTAAGAGGAATTTGGTACCACATCAACTTTTTTTGCTTATAGCTTTTTGATTAAAAGTTACTTGGTTTATTCCGTAAATTAACCCATAAAATCAATGTATTATAAAAACTGTATATTTGAAACGTTTTTTTAATTAAATGTTTTGTCTTGGAAATTACACTTTTTAAAATTCTAATTTTTTTAACTAACTTTTTTTAACATCAATTTTTTTAATTACTACTTTAAACTTTGATACATAAAATATGGCTTCCAAATGTGATGCATCACCTGTATTTTTTTTTGTATAAAATAATTGTTTGAGGAAGCCCACAAAATTTTCTAAAAATTAAGATGTTCTCACTTTAAATTTTTTTAAATAACTATTACTCAATATATTAATTGAAAAGCTAGTTTTTAATAAACACATGTATTTTAAGCTACTCACAAAAAAGTAAATTACTTAATAAATAATTTTAAAAGTATTAGGGTTTCACATTTAGGTTGTTACCTTTTTGAATAATCGTAGCATTAGAGGTACACGGGCGACGGGTGTCGTATTTTAGAACCAGTCAAGTGATGAGCCGACACCTGAATAGGCACCCAACACAACCGTTATTAGCATTTAAGAAGACTGAACGCTGATAAAAATTAATTTAAAGTTTGAATTTCCGTAAATACAAACTATAAAATTATATACAACTACATAACTTAAATATAATTTTCACACATCTATTTTAAAATTTAATTATTACAAATTTAACTACATTGCTTAAAAACAACTTTATGAAAATAGGAAAAGCTGTCACTGTAGTTTTTATATAAATTTCATTCAGTATTGGGCAATTTACTCACCATTCTTGCCATTTTGACGTAAATTATTTTAAATAAAATAAATAAAGAATGAATCAGTATAAATAGAAATAAATGAATAATAGATAAAACACCTTATAATTATCACGAAATCATAAAAAAGCTTAATATTCTCCAGAAATTATCTAAAAACACGTTTTTTAGGTAATTTAATCATTTTGGGCTGTCTATAGTGTCTATCTAGCCTCCTTAAAAAAAATTTGTGGAAATAAAAATAAGGCATTCAAATGAAATGTTTTGCGAGGTCATCGACATGCTTCAGCAGACTGTCAAAGAAAATAGGGCTAAACTTGATGATTTCGTTTTTGTTTTCACTATCCCACATAAAAATGCAAATATCTTCTTAAAGAAAGCAGTTACACATTGAAAATTTTGCAAACTAGTTTAGAAGATTTCAAAAATTAATTTCAACCATTAAAAAACAATTCGCAAATTTTGTTATTTTGTGTTACCGAGTCCCCTTAAAGTTAAATGGATAGCATAACAGACATAAAAAGTTTATATTATCCATTAAAAAAGTAGATATACAAAGTTATACGGCTACCTTTCCAACGCAGCCATACATACAAAAAATTGTAAGATATACAACTGGGTCAGCGAAATTGAGAAATTTTGGTCTTTTAAACTTTCCAAAAACAATTGTATATTTTTTTTCTTTCAAAGAATTGCCTATTTTACAAATAAAGCACACCAAAGTAATCATGGTTTGTCATAATTCAGTAATAAAGGAGACAGCTTTTTATTTATATTATATGCCAATTATGTGCAGAGACGGTTTTATTCCAATTATAGTTAAAAATTGTTTAATCACTTAGAAAATGTGAGATTGCACTTTCCTTTTCATTTAGACTCTTGAAAATAGTAAACTCGGTTTGCAGAGTACTAACTGTCCCCTTAGAGTTTAACGTCTTAGCTCTCTTTCTTACCGCTGGATTTTGCGTGTGGCATTAGTCTAATCAAGTGCTGCAGCAGATAGTTTTCGTCAATCGGAAAAGAATAAAACTTGGGTGATAGAATAGTTTAATTAAATTTCTTACCATACAATCCTCGACAAAAACAATTTGGAAATAACAAACTTATGTGTTTTCTTTTAATAACATTTAATTTCAGTTTCCGTTTTTTATCCCTTACAACTGATTTTCAAAGAGTTAAAAATTAGTTTATACTAGTATTATTACTTGCTGGCTTACTATATTTACTTACCCAATTACAAAAATTGTGAATAATTCTTTAAACCACTTTGTATCTTATGAAATTATAAAATTTATGAAAAAAGAACTGCTTAAATGAAAAGTAAGTTCTTCAGACAAATTTTACTATAAAAATTAAAAATCTTAACTCAGTTCCATAAAGGGTTAATACTTCTATTATACTTTATTTGACAGAATTACATTTAAAAACACACATCTGATCACAACGGAACCCTAAAGGTATTTGATATATACACTTTGACTTTTATGACAAAGGTGTTGTTAAAAAATGGGTTCATATTCTGAGGACCATCTAAAGAAGTTCGCTCCTCACAAATGGAATATTATTCACAAAAAGAAGATGCGCTCACATGCTGCTTTCTATTAAGTGATAAGGATGCAAAATATAGTTCAAGAATAATTCTAAAAACTTGTAACTTTATCCCCATAAAATGTGCGTTCTCTATAAACTGTTTAAAAAAGGCAAAATAACATCGAATTAATGTTTTCGAAAACATACTGTAAGAAAATTGTTTAAGCTTTGCATTTGCTATTTGAATATTTTTTACGTTGCTCAAAATTTAGGTGCACAACCTGTGTTTTCGACTTGTTGAAATATGGTTTTAGCTAGAAGCTGCAAAACTAAGTGAATTTAAAGAACATTTTAATAAAGTAAATTTTAATATGACTTTTAAATGAGATCATTACGGTTTTTGCTTGTATTTTTAGCAAATCTTAAAATGTTTATTCATAAAAAAAACTCATGATTTTAAAAAAATAGTCTGTTTCTGTAAATCACTAGTACAAATTATCTGAATATTCTTTACTTTGCTATTCTAACCATTGAGTATAGTTGATCTGAGTCTGATGCCCAAATTATGTGCAATGAGACCGTAAATTAGCCTAGTTTCCTAAGTCTCTAGGCATTTCACACTTAGGAACTTTAAAATAATGAATATCCCAAACCAATTAATTTCAACTTGAGAGTGGAAAATATATTTATTCCATCATTAAAATGCATCTAACAGTTATTTGGCATACGGCTTGAAATTCCACTCTTCTCCGAGAGACATTCGAGTAGGCTATTTAAGCTTGAAAATGATAGCTATTGGTGGATATTGGTAGGCCTATAGAATATCTTGATTACTTCTCGACCATTGCTCAAATGGGTTCTCTGATTAAATATGCTTTTTGTTTAATCTGAAATCCTAAACTGTGGCCTGAAGTCTTGGGACGCCTCTCATCCTTACTGGTTTCAATTTAATTAGATTTAAACTGAATTGCAAATGAAATCCCTGCCCAAAGAGTGATATGGGTATATATGCTATTCGAAATGGATTCCTTTTCCATTGAAATGCACCCAATATTAAAGTGGAACACATAAATTTTATTTAAAACTTTCAGCATTTAAGACTCAGTTCTATATTAATAAAACTTAAGAACTAAATAATGCAAAAAAATTTATGTTTTCATTAGATTTCATTTTAGAAATTTTCTTATGGTGAAGAACTGAAATTGGTTTCTTACTACAAAATTTAAAAAAAAGTGTTTAACTAACAGGTACTAAATTTCGAGAGCTTATTTTTTCTACTGTAAACGTCATTTATTCAGTGATTTTTTTAAAAAAATAATTTGCACTAAAGGCAGGAGTAAAACATGTCGTTCGCACATTCCTTCATATCCCAAAGAAAACAAGTGGAGTAACGGTAAATTATCCCAAAAACTGACTCAAACTTTTTTCTAACTCATCTAGCCATTCATGAACAGAATATTTAATTCAAAATTGTTACATAGATGACTTATGACTTTCTTGGTGGGGGGCAGGATCGCCAAGCACTGCGACTTTAAGTCTATTGTACTAAGCCCCAGAAATGACACAAGCACAAGAGACACACAAAAAAAGAGACCACACAAACACATAGACAAATAACAACATTTATTGACGGTTACAAACATTCATGCCTGACCGGGATTCGAACCCGACCCCAGCAGCTCCAAAGGCTAGAATCCTAACGATTGAGCCACCGGGGCGGCTGTTACATAGATACTGATAAAAACTATTTTTAAAAAAAGCTACTCAATGAAATCTATTTTCGATAGTTCTTAAAATAATACGCCTGGCGTAAGAGAAGTTAAAATGAAACTTTTCAAAAAATGAACTGACGCATGAAATCAAAACCATACTTCTTTCCAATATAAGTAAAAACGATAGCTAAAACAAAGTAGTGTGTAGGAAAATATATATGTATGAATGACAAACCCAAAAATCCGTGATTAAACTTGAGGTAAACAAAATATGAATAAGCGTTACCAATTTGGGATCCTTCGATAAAAATCCTATGAGCGGAGAGGGACTTAGTCAACTTAGACTCTAAGTAATGATATAGGAGCACTAAACTTGCGCAAGGGAATTTCTGGCCTCCATTTCAATTCCACTAAGGAAACCAAAGGTTCCCCCAAGAAAACTTAGGATCGTTAGTCATATATCACACCCAAACTATGTTATTCCTGACGTTGCATATGTAACATTATATATCTTATATTGAGTTCACTTTTAATTGAAGATTTCGAGCCCCCATAAACATTTCAAATGACACATTTTTAAGATTTTATATTTTTGTTTAATATTTTAGTATCTTCAAAAGTTTCACAACTGTACTTTCTATATTCTATGCAAAATGTAAAGAGAATTACTTAATATAATTTATATTGTGACTAAATAACTTTTGATTGACAAAAAAACTGACGCCGTTCTTTAACCCTTTCCTTAGTGAAACGGCCCACGACGGCCGAACGGCTAAGGATTCGATAATGTTATTCCTATCAAATATTACAAGGAAGCAAAAACCGTTCGTAAGGAAATGGTTAAAAGATAATTTCTAACTTTACAAGAAACGTATCTGGAAATTTAATAAATGCACTTAAAATGTTATTCCAAGAAGAATGTTCAGTATCCCAAGTATTCAATAGTGTGTCTAGCATTTTCTTCTTTTATTGGATGGAATATCGACTGAATTATATACACTTATCCTAATTCGTCCCAACCTTTCCAGATGACAAAAGTTTTTCCGTGGATCACAACTTATTTACATGGGAACTGTCGTCACGAGGAGTTCTCGCCAACTCGCACACGAAACTGTGCTTATTCAATCATCAAAATAAATTAATCAAACTGATTACATGAAGTAAAGAAATTATGAACCTGTCTCTTTAGAAGATTTGTTTGAGCTATGTATATCTTGCGGGAGCTAGAAAAATAGGCATTAGGATGCGTTTTTCAGACCCTTGGTAGGTTAGGTTTGCTGTTTCTATTACCTAACAAGAAGTTATAAAAGAACTAAAACAGCCTACATTTCTGTTACTTAAATACTTACTGAAGTTCTTTTCAGAAAACAAGTAGGTTTGTAGCAGTAAATATCATCTACAGCCGCTTCTACACAAGATCTTTACAGAAAAAAGATAGCCAAACACAGCATTAAGTTATAATTTTAGATTTTTAATTCCTATTTCTGATCGGAGCCGATTCTCAGAATCCGAAAATTCGCTTCAATATATTTTAAGGGTAAGCTTATAGTGAAGCTGTGATTTTTCGAATCCGAAATTCGGCTTTGATCGGATATAGGAGCCGACCCTTTAGAGAATGCCAAAGCGCGCACCCAACGCAACTCTCTAGCGACACCGTACCCTATGCGGCAGAAAAGTAAATTTTAAAATGACCAGAGTATTTATGCAAGCAAATGTTAACACTATCTCTTTCTCTATCTGCTTCTTTCCAACTACACAATGGATCAAAGAACTCTATGGGTATTTTTCTCCTCTTGAGTGGCAACAGTTCCAGCGGTATTGCTTTCATTCTTGAGCTTTCTGAATTCAACTTTTTTTTTTTGATTTTTGCGAAAGCGAATTTTCTTCGATTTGAACTTTTGGTTCATGTTTTCAGTGTTGGGCAGAAACTTTTGTTTCCCTAGAATCAGAGCTTTTTTCTGGTCGTGAATCCCATTAAGTTGCTGTCCCACAGTTTCGCTTCATTTCTCTGACAAAATATCATGTGAACCTAAGTTTACAACAAAATAGATGTTTGGGTAATGTTTTGCATAGATGAAATTCAATTGAATTCAAACCAATGAAGTTTTATTAAAGACAGAAATGAAAATAAGTTGAACGCAAAGAAATTTAAGTAGAACACATCAGACGAAAAAAGAGCGCATTAAGAGGGAGCCGGAACAACCGATAAAATCGCAAAAGTTCAAGAATGGAAACAGGAGATTTACGTCATCTGAAAAAGGCCAATTGTAAAAGATACAATTACGTCACTCCGAACTGATTTGAATGGCATAAATAAAATTTCCTTTAAGAGTTTTATTTTCAGCTTGAATAAAGTTTCTCGTGAGTTTGACTAAGTGATAAAAGTGGAAATATCAAATAAAAATGGATTACGAATTATTTAAATATATTTCGAATTTAATTTTTTTTAATGAAAGTTGGGATACAGTTTTACCTTTTTCAAGATTCAAAATAACGCATTCCACTTGTTTGTGAGATTTGTAGTTCGTTCTGTGAACGTGGGTGACGGACACATAGCCTTTATAAAATCTCCTTTTTATGTTATAAGCGGAGTTTGGAAGCTAAAATTAAGCTTTCTTTAATTGGAAATAAATAATTTCTTTTTAAGCAATTGGAACGACGTCATAATAGATGTTACAAAGAGATTATTCGAAGCAAAGGTGCAAAAGATGATCTTGTATTCTTATTTCAGGCGTAATTTTTCTTTACATTTAAACATTCATTAGAGAATAATGACGTTTTAACACCTATTATTACTTTTGGGAAAGTTGTGTCTTGTATTATTTAAATTTTATTAAAAACCAATTCCTGCAGTTATGCTTTGATAGTGATATATAGTTTCACTGCCGTATGTTGATATGAAATGTTTTTATGAATTTTATTTCAAGTGTGAGGAAACATAATTATTCCTAAAATTACAAATGAATTTAGTTAACGATGGGTAGCTAATTATTTTTAAACTTTTGAGGAAAATATTTTTTTTTCAATTTTGTCGTTTAAAAATTTAATATAGAACTAAATGCTGTGTTTTGTTTTCTTTTCGGATCGTGGAGCATTTTTACGTGAAAGATGTTCTAGGTGACAATTTGTTTTAAACTTATTTGTTTATTTATTTTAATCCTCCAAGGGGAGGGGGGAGGGGGCTGAACGAAATTGATAAAGTTTTTATTTTAAAATTACTTTTTTTTATTTGTAAAACTTTATTTCTACAGCAGAACTATAATATAAATGACTCCTCCGTATTTTAAATTTAAAAATTTAGGTAAATAAAATTAAAAAAATGTAAGTCATGTGCGTTGCTGGGAAACCTGACATTTAGGTGAAGGGTTAATACTTCTGTAAACTCTTAAAACGAACAAGCGATTTAAATCTCAGACTGATTATGATTAATTTTCACTCCTCCAGTCTGGAAAATGCACTTCTCCTTTTGGAGTGGATCCTTTGTGTGTTAAACCTCCTACAGGATCACTCCAAACTAGTGATTTTAACTCAGCCCGAGTTAATATTCATTCCTTTCCAGTGTCGAAAATGCACTTCTCCAACTGGTGTGGATTTCACTCTTTTGTTTAAAGAGTGTATCCCTTAAAGGGATTTGGACTAAATAAAGTTTCTCGTATAATGATTAAATGACAATGATGACTTAAAAGAATTGAAAAATAGTCTTCGTCTGTTTTAAAAGGGTGTTACATTTAGCAGCCTTTTAATAATTGGTGAGTTTCAAATTCAAATTTTTTTGTGAGATTCGATGCCTTGAATATTTGAGGTATAAAAGTTGTCTGTAGCATTAGTAGTTTGTGATGTGAAAGTGGGGGACGGGCAGACAAACATGCGGAAGAGAACGAACATAGTCTTTATCAAATCAACTATAGTCTTTATCAGAAGAGTTCTACAACAAAAAGCAATAAAAATAATAAATTTACAATTGAAATCTTCACCTCAATCAAATTTATACTTTTTTAATGAAGTAACATCAAAATCCTCCTTTTCATTACAAAAATGTTTTTCAATTACTACTGTTTTTGTTAATTAACGTAAAATAAAACTTGCATTCGTCTATTCTATGTCTAGTAACTTCTAAGTCTGACTAACAATTGCATGTAAATTAGTTTTGGATATTTTAATGATTAAAAAATATTGAAGAGTTAGTGTAAAATTTGAAAGATCTTTTATATATTAAAATTGAATTATGCGGCAAAGTCCCAAGTCATTTTATTCACACCACTGTTTTTCATATTTTTATTATGCATAATAATTATTGTTAATACGATGATTGTAAGTATAATTATTGTTTGGTGAATATTATTTTTGCAAGTTTAATGATTGTTGTTAAATACTATGAAGTAATTGAAACATGATTTCATAAGGGATTTAAAAATTCGAACAAGGAAAACTAGTTTTGATACATGAATAATTTGTTAATTTGTAACCCATTTAACCTTAGAACTTTTTGATTTTCTTTAATGATTTTTATATTATGGATTTAATTTTCTGCTTAGATAATATGCTATGATAATTGCAGTAAAATTGTTAGTTGAAAAAGTTATTTATACATTTTGTTACAATACATATATTTGTGTTTGAATACATTTTATTAGGTTGATACATGAATATGTTTCTTTTTTAGGTCACTAAATTTTGAAAATATTTTCACAACTCATCCATTCAACTCAACACGTAACGAATGTTTTAACGATTTCCATTATTTTCTTATAATTTTAAAAATTCAGAAAATAATCAACGTCTTTACAAGAAAAGAAATTGAAATAACTTGAGTGCTTTCAAAATTTTCTTCGTGCTCGACGCAGACTGTGTTTTTTAAATCTCCAAAATAAGTGAATAAATAAAAAAAAATCATATTTATTATTGAATAGAACAAAACGCAATTTGGAAAGCAAAAAAAAAAATCATAAAAAGTTTTTCATGATTACTAACTTGTACAAAAAAGCAATTTCAACATTTCCAAATGTTTTGTTATTTTCAGTAAAATGATAAGTTTAGGTTGAAACTTTGAGGCAGAAAGTTGGAATTTTATGAAAAAAAATATGTAGCCTCATGCCAATTCTGGTTTGAGATCTAAAACGTGAAGTAATTAAAAAATGGCTATTTCTTATTTTACCACTCCCATAAAAGCCCTAACACCTCTTTATAGTCAGTTTGATTAGATTTAATCGCCGACGGCATTTCTTGGCAAGTACCATTCTCTGCATGCATATCGAATTGGACTTTTATAGTCGGTGGCATTTCATCTGAAGTAGACTGCAACATCAAAAAGCCATTAGGAATCGGTATAATCACTGTTGTTACGAGGAAGACACTGAAATGAGAATGAAATTGCACAGCACTTCGATTCATCTTTGTTATAAATAGCCCATATGAACGATATTGCACCGACAAGAACTCGACAGATTTGGTTAGATCAAAAGTGGCTAAAGACGGAATTGGAATGTCAAAACAGTTTTTGTGACGGAAATATTCAATATCAATTACATTAACCGAATTGATTTCTTCAGGGGAAATCATATACTAACTACTAATATGTAATCATAAAGATTACTCTTTAGTGACTGCTTATGTCGGGAATACATTTAAGTTAATGTAACGCATTCAAATGTATGATAGTTGGTAGCACTTGAAATAAAATAAGTAGTTAGTTTCTGTAGAAGGCTTGCTAGAATATATTTTGTAGCTTTTATTGAAAAGAAAATCTAAAGTATTTTTAAAAATATAAACTAGCTGAATTTTATGATTATCTAGTCGCAATCTAGTGACAATAGATAGTTCAAATTCGTATAATATAAGCATATTCTTTTCAATTATTGAGGCATAAAGAATCCAATTACAGAGAGATGTTTAACAGTATATTTAATTAAAGTTTTTTTTTCTCTGAGAATATTACTGCATAAGGAAACCTCCCCAACACAAGACAAAAATACAACAGCAAAAGACTAGAATTTGAGCAAGCTTAATTGAAGCAGTAATAGATTATATTATACTGTAAATTGAATGCATATATAACAATTTTATTAAATAGAATTCTAACGTTAGTTGGTCAATATTAAAATCCATTTATAAGACCGTGAAAATATTTAATGACTTTTCTGCTTTATGTTTCGTTTCCAGTTTTTCCTTGTTCTGCTTAACAATCTTAACTTACTGAATTCTTTCAAATCCTCTACCAATTCCATCTTGCATAAAGAAATTTTAAAAAAAAGAAACTGCTATGAATCAAGCACCGAATAAGATCCTAGTTGACTTCTTAAATTATATCAGAAGAAAATCCAATAACTAAAACATTATCACATGATAAAAATAAAAACCGGCATTGGTTGTTATTGAAAGCCTACTTAAAGTTCTAACTTTTTTTCATTCATAAATGTCCTTCCAAAGATTTTTTACTGATAACTAATACACTTCAAACTTAACACATGCTAAATTGAACTGAAACGGCTACAGATTCCAACGTTAACGAAGTTCACGACACAGTTCGCTTCCTCTTGACACTTTTCAACAAGAAACAGAAATCCTAATTGAAACCAAACTCCTTTCCATTCCTCCGCCATCTGTCCGATGCTTCTCGATGTCTTCTTTCTGTGAGAGCTGCGACGTCATGTCCCTGGTGATGGTGACTCCAGCCCCTGACGAGTCCACCAGCGGACGCCAGCGCCTGGTGCCGCGTCAGGACTCGCTTCCTCCTCCGCTGCTGCCGAGCCTCAGCATCAGCGAGTCCGACAATGACAATGAACTGTTTTTCCTGGAGATGGGTCGGCAGCAGTCGATGGACTCCACCATCCTGTTCCCGCCCACCTACAAGAACGCCCTGCAGTTCGGGCGGATGCACTCGGAGCCGGAGCGGCCCCTGCCGCTGGTCGAGTTCCAGCACCTGGAGCAGCAGACGGCGGATGACGGGACAGAGCTGAAGAATGCGACGGGCGCGCCCCAGGTCAACTACAGATCGTGTCCAGAAATTCGCCCGGAAATCCAAGTGCAGCCGGCCACTTTACGAAAGGACATTCTTTATGAAAGTAAGTTTTTCAAGTCATTTATTTCAAAACTTTCTCTTTGCATTTCCAAAACACGCAAAAATTACCTCCAAGGTTATGAATCGGCTGTAGTAACTTAGAATATATTGTTATCGATTTTCTTTTAATTGGCAAAATGACAAATGACAGTATTTGCGCCCTCTAGAAGGGAAGGGCGTAGGCTATATAGCCCATTACCCCACTCGCCAGAAGAGACAGTCACAAGAGACACACAAAGAAGGACGCCACAAACACATAGACAAATAACAACATTTATTGACAAACACAAACATCCATGCCTTTACCGGGATTCGAACCTGAGCCCAGCAGCTCCAAAGGCTAGTAAACTAACCATTGCGCCAGTGGACCGGCTTTTAATTGGTATCTATTTAAAATAATAACGTTTTAGAAATCTCTAAAGTAAAGTTTTGTTAAAGGAATAATTATTGATTTTTATTGTAAACTAAAAACTGAGACATACAAATAGGTCCCTAAATGAAAATTAGTATTAACAATCTCAAACTTTCAAAATGTCCTAAAACAATACTAAAACACCTCTAATGTTCTGGGTTTAATAAAATATTTTTGTAGTGTTTCGAAATAACTTTTTCAACCAAAAATCAATTGATCCCTTGTAATAATTTCAAGGAAAGTTGTTCGAAGGAATGCCATAACAAACATCCCTATCCCTAAACTGGGCAAGGGCCCAAAAGACATTCTATTATGGATTGTAGTACAAAAAACAGTAGTGTATAGAAATATGATAGTCGAGGAATAAATGCAGGATGGTAAGAAACTCCAAATCATAGATGAAATTTTTGAAAAATGTTCCAACACTGACCGGAACACTCCGTGGGTTCCAACACTGACTGGATATGCTAAAAAAAATTCCCAATACTGAGAAATTTCAATGAAATTTTGATTTCTTTTATCATCAACACCAAAAGTGAAAATGTGATATTTAAAAAGCGATATTTTTTAATGCATAATATTTTGACAGAAGTTTTAAATGAATCGGTAAGTATCTACGTGAAACTTAAAAATATTCATTGATGAAAGGACAATAAACTATTTTTTCGTCAACAAAATTACTAGCTTAATTTTTTCTGTTAAAATTTGCTTCGTCCATGATTGCGGATTCAGTTTACCAGCAAGTTTTTTCGTACATTTATTTGAGTTTTTTAAAGTAAGAGGCTAAAAAAAAATTAAAAAAATAGCAAAAACATACAGAACAGAAACATTTATTTCTACACTCACATAAACATTTAGTTTTTAAAAAATAAGTAAAATAATTTTGTTTTTACGTTTTTAATAATTTGAAGAGAATTAAGTACCGTTTGTCATTGTACAGATTTTATATGATGAAAAACTAAACAAATCCTTTTACCCTAGTGTAGGATTTTAAAAAATGAAACTCTGAATGTAATTAAAAAAAACCTAGTGTTTAAAAACTAGACACGTGTTCAATCGAAAATTACAGACGCTTTATTATTGTCTAGAGACACATCAGAGGAAACCAAGGCTAAAATAACATTTAAACTTAAAAGTAATAAATTGCAGAAGTTTTAAATGTTTTGTCTTGAATAAGATATTTTTATAACTATCAAATTATCATTATCCGGCCCTCAATTGTTTTAAGATAAAAACAAATTTCAAAATCTAACACACACATTTTCAGAAAATGAGGTATAATTTAAATTTCGGTAATGAAATAGGTTTCAAATATTTAATATTCCTGCGTGAAATTAGTGACGTTACCATTTTTACTGTTTATATAGATTATGATTGCAAATTATTATAATGTTATTTTTGAAACTCGTACAGAGAACAAAAATTGTAGCTATTTGCGGAATCAGAATTAGAAGTATTGGGTATTTTTCATTTTTGAAGCAGATAACTTCCTATAAGACCCAAGAAAAATCCTACACATACATTATTTTTTTTTATCTTAACATATTTTCAGACCAATATATATTATATAAACTTAAATTTTGCAAGGAATTGAAAGAAAAATATGATTTTGAGGGTTAATCGCAATTTAATGGAATCGGGGTTTTAATACCTAAAAATACACATGCTCAAGCTCTATAACCTTTTTTATTGTAATTAATAGTGTCGTCTAATATTTTGTTCATTAAAGTTTTTGCAATACCTTCGAAATTTGTGTAGTCCCATGTTACGTCATTTTCTAACAATAAACACCCGATAGATCTAAACAAAAGTAATCTTCAGATACTCTTCTATTCAATTATTCTAGTTTCTTAAACTTGGCTCAAAATTAAATTCTGTAGTAACAAAAACGTTAAACATAACATCCATCCAAATGGATGTCAAGTCTCAGGAGGAAAAATTGGATTTTAAATAAAATGAAATTCAATGATATTTTATCGTTTTTAATCAATTTATTTCAATAACTTAGAAGAATAATTCTAAAATGATTTGGCTCTTTTATATGTTCCTTCTAAAAAAAAACGATTTTTTCTTCAAATCATATTGTAATATTATATTGGTGTAAAACATTTTATTTTTGCAAATTTTAGTACTAATTTACCTCAGATTAATTTGATTTTTAAATCTGAACAAAAAAACAATGAAAATTTTACTTGAATTTTTTTCTGAAGAGTAGAAATGTCATTATTTAGTTGTGGTTTGGTTTGGTTTGGTTTAAATTATCGTCGCACTAGAGCTACACTAGGGCTATTATATTTAGTTGTGGATATAAGCTTCTTCAAAACGACATTATTAAACTATATTTATAAACAATTTGTTTACTAATTCATATTGTAACTGAAGATTAAATTATTCATTTTTTTAATAATTTAGACAAAAATTAGGCACTGGGGCCATAACGGGAGTGCACATAACAATAACCAAAATGTCTTATTTTGTTTAAAAGAAACAAGTACATTCTTCATCAGAACTCTTTTTTTTTAATATTCATTAATTACAACTACCACGCTGTTAATGAAATAAGCATAATGTTTTAAAGCAAGGAATCCACGTGTTATTTAATTGAAATTATTGGCTTTTAATTTATCCCTACATCAAGTTAAGTTTCAAGATGCTAATTAAAACTTGCAGAAACCGAATTTTCTTTTCTTTTCCAATTAAGCGTAACAAGGCATCTTTCATTTAAAAATTAATTGCTCGCAACAGAATATTCATCACTGTAAATTCCGCAAAAATAAAAGTGTCTAAGTGTTGTTCGACGCTGGCCGGGTGGTTAGTTGGTTGGTATACAAATATTTTCAGGCTTGTGGCCGGGATGTAAAACGTTGGTTGGTTGGTTGGTTGACATATATTTTCAGGTTTGTGTGCTTGGTCGCAAGGACCCGCTTATAAACCATCGTCAAGTAGGACAACACAAGACACACACAAACACATATGACAGATGTTGCCATCTGTCGCCACCTCCTCAATTTAGACATGTCCCTGAAGGGGAGGGAAATTTTCGCCAGGAACCTGTACCCAGTGAATTGCGCAATGACCAACCACAGGACTTTCGGACCCAACAGATTTTACGAGCACGTACACGGCATATACTCGGTAAGTCTTCAGTGGCACCGGGTCTCGAACTCTCAACCTTCCGATCTCGAGTCCGGGATCCTGACCACTAGGCTCCTTACAGCCCTTGTAAAACGTTGAAATGGTTAGGTTGAACGTTTTCTGGCTGCATAGTTCTAACCACCGAGGAGCTTTATTACAGCCAAATTCACCTCGTAATTTAGGACCTTGGTCAAGTGACGAGGTCGACACTTGAGCGGACACTCAAGGGGACTTCGAGCAAAATCGTAAGCTATCGCCGTTGGAACTATGGACTTTCAACTCCAAAGATTAGTAAAGCACGTAAATCCCAATCAACTCTCCTCGATCGAAGAATATATTGAATAACTAAGCTTCAATTCTAAAATATATTCACCATAACAATATAAAAAGAATACGACATATTTGCAAAATATTCATAGCTAGTTTCATTATTCGTATAGTTTGGTCGCATATTAACTAGTTGTTACACCGTTGCAGAACTAAATTTTGAAAACTTTAAAACCTTTCCCAATAAGAAATAAACGCACAATGGGATGACTTTATTTGTATTTTAAGTTAAAAGGTCTTTACAAAGTAAGAAAAATAGTTTAAACTTAAAAAAATCGCTGAAAGAATCTCTGAAAAAAATCGGCCGTGTCACATATTGACAATTTTTTCTAATATTTAGAGGAGACTCGAGGAGGTAAAAGTGTGATAACTTTCTACTTCCATGTTGAGGTCCACTCTGGGGATGAGTAGAAAAAAACAGTACTAAAATTATACTTGTTTAGAATCTTTTATATAAGAATCTATAGCTACCTCTGGTCTTCTTAAAAATTATGTAAAACTCAATTTTTCTCAATAAACTCTTATAAATTGCCCGGAATTCAACTCCATAAATATGTCTTAAATATTTTTTGAAAAGATAATACATTAATTAAATTAATAATCTTATTTTGTATGTATTAAATGATAGTATGTAAATCTTAGTTGGAAATATTTTTTTATTAATTAATCATTAAAAAATATGATAAAAGTATGCTTTTCAAAAGAAAAATACGTATTAAAAATCTAATGATAGTGCTCAATTTAATCATGTTTCATCATTCTAACTACTAATACCTAATTTTAGGTCATTTTTAAGTGTTTGTTAAGAAAAATAAGTTTTACATTAAAACATATTGCTGAAGAAAATTGAAACTCCCAAAAAGTTATCCTAGTTCACGAAATACGAAAGTAAAATCAATAACTTAAAAAAAAAAAAGCTTCTATATCCATCCATAGACTCGGATATAACAGTTTTTTTTTTAAGCACAATTTAAGCACTGTTTTATTCTACAAAATTCCTTGAGCAAACCTCAACACGGATGCCGCGCCGGGCCGAAATTCTCTCGTAGTGTTTTTATTACGTGTCTCTTCTAGATTGTGTGCGATAGCGCACGGTTTTACTAGCTTTTTTGATAAAAACTTTTAAAAGGCTAACATATTTGGACCTCAAAACATTGCCAGTAGCTCGAGGTTCTGCGTGCTGTGTTGTAAGAAAAACGGACATACTTTTGGCAAATGTATATCAATACCTGTCTTTCATTCTCATATAGAATATATTGTAATACATAGGGTCTTATAAGCATAGCAATTCTTAATCAAAAACCTTTACACCCATTCACTTGCCTGGGTTAGGCTCAGATGTTAACCTTTTCAATTTAAAAATAAATCAAACCACAAACCGTGTGTGTTAAAGCTTTGTGAGAGAGTTCATAAATAGGCTCCCGTAAGCGTTCTAATTACCCAAACACAATGTTGACTGGCACCGAAATTGTGAGCTTAAAAATTTCCCAAATAAATCAACAAAACATTATACCAAAACAAACAGTCACTTGCGTTATCACAGTACACCTTACAGAAAAACAGCTAGATCAAGAATATGTGAAATTGGTTAGTATAAAATTATTATATACTCCAGAGAGAGAGAGAGAGAGCAATCTTTGCAGTATATTACAGTCTGTGGTATTGTTCTATTTTTTATTCAGTGCAAACTTTAGATCTGAACTTGTCCGATCCAACTGAAACGTGTGATCTTTCGTTTAATTTTAACTATATTGTCCGAATATCTTTATAGTTTTACAAATTAAAATATATCACTTTTAAAGATTCTTTAAAAAAAATTAAAAATTTGACAATTCTGACAATCGGTTCCTATCTTGTCGCTTAATTTGTTCTCGGGCAAAGCTACCACAAATTTATGATTTGTTTTAAATTTTTGAGAGTGTCCGCGTGTCGTAAAAAATATTCCAACAATTGGTCACAGTATTTATGCAATGATCGACCGGTGACCATCCCAGTGATCGTCACTCTGTGCGAGTCTTCAATTAATTACCAATATTTTTATCAGAGTGGCATATCAATTTCCCGTTGTTGAAATAAGTCAACTTGTTAATCTTTCAATTTTTTTAAATAAAACGTTTCTAATTTGTCATTGTTTCGATTGCAAAAGAGACGGTCACTGATTAAAAAAAAACAGCAACTGGTTTGTTTCATTATTCATGTTTTACCAAGCTATCTGGCGAAACAAGTGTACAATAACGAAAAAAATTTTAATTGGGTGCCACCTAAGCATTTTCAAACACTTCAAAAAAAATATGAAAGTAAGACATTATGATAAGTTGATTATTTACCCACATTTTTATTTTTTGTATTTATTATAAATAGAGAGTAATATTTTCTCTTATTTTCAAATGATTGTTTGTTTTTTAAAATAGGAGTTTGGTCTAATGTTCCGTAATGTTCTGTATGGCTCTATCTACTGATTTTTTACTCATGATTATACTTTGAACGATGAATTAATAAATCATAATTTCATATACTTTACTGTTCACCTTTAACAAAACTCGAGTGTAAGAGCTTGTAGTCAACGGGTTATTTTCCTTGTAAGCTTGACAAACACTTTTTAATGAAGAACTGTACACAATTAAATTTCAACTGAACCTGAAATTGAACAAATGTTATTTCAAATAATCTAAGTTATTTAAATAACTGCAAATATTTTTTTTCAAAGTAAGAGTGATAAATTTTAGTTTACTGTTCGAAATGTTTTAAATGTCTGTTTGAATTTAAAAAAAATTTGGAATTTAAAAAAATTATAATGATTTAATAGAAACGGTAACTGTTAATTTTTTTTAATTGTTTGATTTATTTTAACATACATGTTGGAACTTAAAAATATAAAAATAATTTTCGGAATAATTCATGTAAGGCTTGATTCTTCGGTCCCTGTCCACGTAGACTGGGACAGCATTTACGAACTTTGGTCAGTTAAAATATTAACTCATCAACCAACCAATCATTAGTCGTAAAAACTATCCATGTCCACGCGAACAGGGAACATGGAATCAAGCCTTAAGAATAAAAAAAATAATAAAGGTTTGATTCCCCGGTCCCTGTCCGTGCGGAATCGAATAGGCTTATACAGGTTGAGGCAAACAAAACCGGCCCCGATCTAGAGATGGGAATACGTAGAAAGGCTTGGCGAGAAAAAATCTTGAAGCAGCCTGAAATCTGTTTTTGCATTGGTTGGATCGGATTAACTTCACATTAGAGCTACTCATAGACTAGTGGTGAGTTCAGATCTTGGTTCGTATTGTATAAAGACGTCCCATAATGCAAATTTTGTGTCTTGCAATCAATTTAGAATGTTTTGTATTACCAAAAACAAAAAGGTCCGATTCTCTTGGATAAATAACAACCGAAATAATCACAAGTGGGAACTTTTTTAATCAGCCCTACAAACCTTGTTTATATTTCATTTCAACTAGCTTTTCTAACCATAGCGTAGTTGCCGGCAAATAAGTCACCAAGCGTTTGTTTGGGCTTAATATTGAAGCGATCAAAAGCTTCAGTTAGCAAACCTGTTTTTGTATTGGTTTTTACTTGGCAACATTTCTGTCGTATTCTTAGCTCCACCTCGGGACCGGTTTTGTTTGCCTCACCCTGTATACCACAAAGAAAATATATGAAGAGTATACGGGAATATCCGATTGATTTGTTAGGCGGACGCCCGCAATTGTCTGCTTGGCGGCAGAAAACCGGTTTCTCTCTTTCTTCTTCGCTTGGTCCAAGCGTTGGGATCGCCAATCGCCTGAACCTTGGTAGCTAGGAACCACAGAGATCGTAGTTAAAGTATTAGCGTGGCATATCACGTGACATACAACACTGAAATCATTGAGCTCTTCTGGGAGCTCCTTGCGCGTGCCGTCGTTAGCATTGGAGGTCACGTGATCTGCCACTCTATTACTTTAACTATGGTAGGAACTGGTTTCCTTACACAAGTTTAGGCGATCACTCGCTATCATCGCCAAAGTGGCCTACTAAGGAAACTTCTCTGCAAAATCAATCGGTTTTTCCCGTTTACTCTTCATATACAATATAAATGAATATCAAACGGTGAAAGCTTGATCCTATCCGTGCGGACACGGTGAGCTTTTCGATAACTCATTATTGGTTTGTAAAAAGATTGACTCCATCTTCTAATCTGTCTGCACAAAAGCTGACGGATACCGTGGAACCAAGCCTTTTAAAAGTTAAAATAAAAGTAATAAAAGTTTTGTTTTCCAAAGTTCCTTCCATGTGCGAACAACTGACTAAAAGTAAGTTGTGTTGCAGGAGCGGAGCCGGAGCGCCGCCTGTTGTTGCGGCAGCCGCCGGTAGGGGTCGGTCGTCGGAGCCACCTGTGGCCGGGCTTGAGCTCTCGGCTGGAGCACTCGTTCCTCACGCGGGCCGTCAGCCGGGAGTCCGTGGCCAACTCGCTGCGCCAGCTCCCCGGCAACGAGTTCGCCGAGATCGCCGCCGATTCCATGCGGGTCAATGGCGCGATCCGCCAGTTCAAGCAGCTACGCAAGCCTCCCTCGATCGACATGCCACTCATGAAGGTGACAACTCTTTCACAACTTACTCAAACTTCGACGCGACGGAAAAGTTTTTTTGAACCCCTTCGGCCCGAAATGGAATTGTTTTGTCTGTTGAAGATGTGTAGTGACTTTACTGAACAAAATTGATAGGTTTTTGAATGTCCTTTTATAAGAAATGTTAATATTTTTTGTTTCGTTTTTGAAATTGTACAAAAGAGTAGAAAGTCATACTTCTCTATGAAAGAGTTTTTAACGCCATTTAGTTGCTTAATAATTTGTTCCTTTAAACGAACTTAAGCTGAAAGTTTATTTTCGCTTGTTAAATTTTCTTGCCATCCGTCGTTAATGAGTTAAAAGACTCGTAAAATATTTAACAAATTATATAACTTATATTCTTTTGAAGTTTTATGCGTTGTTGAATATATCAGACTGTCTCAAGTCGGTGTTGATGCGCGTGTTTTAAGACCTTTTAATGCTTTAACACTTTCTTTTCCGATTTTTACTTCGAAAGCGGCGGGTCGTCCTGAATTATCTTTTCTGTTTCAGAAGTAGGCAACTTTTTTTTAGCAAAAATTGCTAAGTCTTTTGAGCTTCCATAATGTTTTATCAGTAATAACTATACATTTTTAAATAAAAGTGCTTGAAAATTAGTTATGTAGATTAATGTTAAGATTAATTTTAATATTTAGACGCCAGGGCCGAAGGAATTTTATGTTTAGTTTCTGTATTGATGGATTCTTTGAAACCCTTAAAACTTTTTGTTTAACTTACAAACTTTTAAATATTCTGTGAGTTGTTGAAAAACATAATAATTTATAAATGTGGTTTCTATGTCTATTTTAAAAGACTTATTAAAACTTTCAATTTTAGAAATTTAAAATTTTATATTATTTTGAAAATTATATTTGTTATTGAAAAAACTGACGTCTGTCATACGGATTTATACTCCTATAACAGAATGTACTCAAATTAAAGTTTTTTCTTTCTAATAATTTATTAAAACTTTAAAATTTAATATTAATAATTTAAAAATGTGATTCTTCATGATTGCACAAACTATAATTATGAAGTAACAAAACTTTGGATTTTAGTTTAACTACTTCCCTGTGAAGGTTACACAGTTTGGTTGAAGTGCAATATTGTTTTCACTGCTTGGGATGAATATTAAAAAGGTTAACTGGAAATGTAATTCTTAAAGTTCCTTCTTTCTTTTCTTTAAATTTAATTTTTGTAGCAGATGAATATAAATGACTAATCCTTAACTTAATTTTTTTTTAATTTAGTACAATTTATAATCTTTTAAAAATATGTGCGTTAGTGGACAAGCTGACAGTCTCTCAGACAATTTGATGTGTATTTCTGAGAAGACAGCTAATGAAGGCATGTTATTTTCCTTTTGTAAGGATCGAAATTTGTGCCCATAACATAAACTAATGTAAATGGGCAATAAAGTTTGGTTATCCAACCTAGATGTGGAAAATTACTGCTACAAACTTTCTACTTTTAATTCATAGCCGAGGGTATTTTCTTGAGAATCAAAACTTTCAAAAATAAGGTGCAGTTTGGGAGGATATTACGGAGCAAGGCTCAAACAAAAGTAACCCCAGTGGACGAATAACCAACCTTTAAATCGCCGTCACCAAACTATAAATGCGTGTTATATATATTTATAAATGCGGACGGACAGACAGACGGACATCGTCAGCATGTCAATATCTACTTTTGTTTATTTTTTTTGTTAATTCATTCGAATTATTAAAGGAAAAGTAGGCTGATAGCAGTATTTTTTTTCTCTCAATATACGGTGAGTTCGAAAAGTTCGGTGATTGGTGTCAGAATTAAAAAACCGCGCCGGTTGGGATCACTCACGCAGACGCAGTGACATTCTCTAGATGACATTTCTCTCACTGCGTCTGAGTGAGTGCAAGATCCTAGCCGGTTTTTTAATGACGAGACCAATCACCGAACTTTTCCAACACACCTTGTACACTCTTAAAACAAAAGAGTGAAATCCACTCCAGTTGGAGAAGTGCATTTTCGACACCGTAAAGGCATGCATATTTACTCAGACTGAGTTAAAATCACTCGTTTGGAGTGATCCTGTCGGAGGTTTAACACACAAAGGATCCACTCCAAAAGGAGAAGTGTATTTTCCAGTCTGGAGGAGTGAAATCCACTCAGACTGAGTTAAATTAGGAGTGTTTGTATTAAGAGTGTATGATATTTTTTTGTGTGCAATAATGAACCCATTTTTTTTGTTGACAGCGAGCTTCTCTCGTGCAGGGCCCGCAGCAGCCCCAGAACTCCACGGAGTCGTCGTCCGAGACGGCCGCCATTCAGCTGGTGTCCGTGGACGTGCCCTCCAGCCGCCCCGCCTTCGGCCACAAGCCGTCGGTGGGCTACCGGCTCGGCCGCCGGAAAGCCCTCTTCGAGAAGAGGAAGAGGATCTCCGACTACGCCCTCGTCATGGCCATGTTCGGCATCTCCATGATGGTCGTCGAAAACGAACTCTCGGCCGCCTTGGTCTACGACAAGGTAGGCACACGATGTCACGGCACACAAAGAATGCTGCAAAATGGGTCAGCGGGTGTGCTAGAAAAATGCCGTCACATTGACGGAGATGATCTGCTTCTCTTTCTCTTTTTTTTTTTACTTTCTTTCTTAAAGTCTTTTTTTTTTAACAAAAAAAATTGTAAGTAAAAAACGGAACTTCACCTCCTTACAGTGACCAATGGGTTAATTAACCACAGTATATTACACAAAATTCGAACAAGATTACCAGGAATTCCCCAAATTCGAACCACGGATCTTTAGAGTTCTAGTTCAACGTTCTCTCAACAGAGCTGTTTCAGCCATCGGAATTTCCCTAATTTTTTTTTAAATTTTTACAGAAATAAAGTGTCAGAAACAAACTATTTTACTGTAAATATTTGGTTTTTCTATAAAAGTTAATTTTTCTACTATGTAATTTAGGTGCGACATTCATCACTCAACCAAATCAACCAAATGCTGATTATTACTATACCCCTTCGGTTCTGAAATGTCCCGGGAAAATTGCGAAAGGAGAAACGACTCTTCTATTAGCGTTTGGTTGTTGGTTTTTAAGTTGTCTTTTTCGCTCGTGTCTGATCTTTAAATTCTTGTTTTTCACCTCATTGTCATTTCTAATTTTCCATATTTCATCTTCATTTGGGGAGCATTTATGTTATGCTGTTGGAGAATTTATTCATTTTTGGAGAATTTAATTGTAAACGGGCGACAGCGAACTCTCTGATACCACCGGTACCGTACATGTACTATAGTTAAACTCAAAATCTAAGCCAATTTTTATTCGTTTTTTTCTTACAAAAACATTGCAAAAAAATTTTGCTATCATACCTTTTAAAGCTTTAGTTCTTTTATTGAAAACACTGCTTTCTGTTATTTGCGCTGAGGTTAAGTTGCCTACATCTCACCAAGTTTGTTACATTTTCAACTGAGTATGAAATCCCGTGTTATTTTGATTCCTTTCACTACCAGGGCGTACGCGGCGTACTAGACACTCAATTATAATCAACGACCATCAGTTAACAGCTGCAGTAACAACTTTTCTAGCCTGGTCTATAGGCTCAAAAAATTAAGCCTAAGTTCAAATATCTATAAGAAATATCCCTGTTTTGAGTTTGAAAAAGTACATTCATTATCACCGAGAATTGTTCTATTATGCATGCTCCAATTAAAAAACATTATACTTCAATAATCAGGGGATTTTTAACAATAAAAGTATCCAGAATTTTCCTTCATAATAAATATTTTAAAAATCTAAAACATTAAAAGAGAAATATTTTTCTTCTTTTAATTCAAATTCAAAAGAATAAACAAATTATTAAAAATATGAATTAATTTAAATTTAATAAATATCTTGTAATAGTTCTCTACTATAACGACATTCATCATACAATTAATACCATAACTTCAAAAAATTTAAGCAAACTTACTCATATAATGTGATTCAAAGTAAAATTATCGTGCTTGTAATGTACACGCATAAACTCATTGAAACTTTGAATATATTCGGGTGATCCGCTGTAACTCATGTGTGTTAGTGATTCAATATACCCTGTTTGTCCATTTTAGATAAAATTGTTTTTATTATTTTCGTATGATTATGATTAAATTCTACATTATAAAATATATTTTAAAACTTTTACTTTTAAATGCATCTTAACTTCTATCTCTTATTTAACACAAGTATTCGGTTTTTGCTCACAAATGAAAACACAAATGTTTTTTTTTTAATTCCTTGAAAAAAAATTCTATTTTCTTCTTCAAAATTTTTTTATGTAGTTATAAAACATTAACATGTGAGGCATTTTGTCAACAGCTTTAGCACAAATTTATTATATTCTGCTTACATTAGTCAAAAAGTTATCTCCGATGATTCAATGTGCCAACCCTCTACCCTATCGCTTTACTTTAATGCTATAGATGCTAAAATATTTTTTTTTCAAAATTTGAAGACTTTAACCTTAGACCTACAAACCGGAGTAGATGTTGACCGCAGGTAGGATTTTATTTCTAAGGTATAGCAGGAAATTGTCGACCATTATTTAAATCAATTTGTCAAAAATTAAACTTTAATTAACTTGAATTTGCTTCCCAAAATTAGCATTGGTATGAAAATGCAAAACAATACTGTTTACTTAATGAGTCGAATTGCTTCTTTCAGGACGATTTTAAAAACGAATATTTCTGGAGTCTAATATTTACCAAGGTTTTTAGTTAAAAGGTAAAAAACTGTTTGTATTTCTAGGGTTACATATTTTCTGCTTCGATAGTTTTGCATTTTAAGAGGCCTTACATTGATTAAATCTAAATTTATTTAAAATTAAAATATTGAACATTTTAAATATTTACATCATGTGATTGTGGTAACATCATAATAGTTGAAGAATAAATATAACTAAAATACTTTACTTCGAATTATTTTTGCTTCTCATATTTATTTGTATGAACTTTCAAACAAAGGCTTTTGAAAGTTTTGCACACATTTTGGTTTATTCATAAACTTCTATAAACTTATTTAATTTTTGAACGTATGTTTCGTGGTTTGTTTATTTGTGCAGAAGTATAGAATGTGTTTGGAATATTTAAGTATTTTCGCAAATGGTGTTTTGTATAACAAAACTTTAGATATGGCTTCAGTCCGAAGAGAAAACTTAAAATAAAACTTTTCTGCCCAAAGTTTGCTAACCTAAAATTTTATTAATATATAGTAATAGTTTTCCGGTTAACTTGATTAGTATATTGAATAACTTGATTATTTGAACCTTTTCATGAATTATTCAAATAAAAAAGTAAACTCGGTTTTAACTAACGATATTTAATCCGAGGATCTCTTTATACAATAAACTCGGTTAAAATTTAAAAAAAAACTTTCGCAAATATTGTTTCTTCGTTTTATTTTCCCATTTTCCAATTAGAAAGACGCTAATTCTATAGCAGTTTTAAAAAAAGCTACAGAATTTAAACAAATGTAGAATTAAAAAGAATTGAACTTTTGTTTTACAACCCCACTATTAGCTTTTCGAGATGCTCTGTGCCTAATCGCCAAAACCTGTTCGTTGTTTTAATCCACGCAGTAGTCATTATTGTGTTAGTCCAAAATAGAAGAGCTATTCCCCTGACACAGGCCTGTGTGTTTTCTCTGTATTTCCTCGCCATTACGAATGGGAATTTGGCGTTGTATTTCCCGACACCCAGGAGAGATGCTGCCCTCTCTCTCTCTTGGTAGATTAGAGGGGGCATTCGCAGCCAACGTGAGATTGAGAAAGACGGCTCCGAGGGGCGATTTGTCTTCTTGTTCGGGAGTCCTTTTTCCCGCCTACTGCAGGTGTCAAGGGTTTGGTAAAACTATTTGAACCCTTTATCTATGGACGGTACTTAAAAGTACCACTTATAAGGTCTTTGTTTTACTTTTCATGGATCAATTTTATAGAAAGGTGGCACTTTTTGATGGACTTGTTTGGGTTCAGCACATTAATATCGACAGAGGTAAAGTAAATTCAGTAGAAAACTGTTAATTTAGTTGCGCTTCACCTGATGGTACTTATACGTGAATTTTAAAAGACGGTTGTTTTACTTTTCATTGTTCGTTTGAGGGAAAATAGATGGCAATGGAGCTTTTATTAATGCAGTCGTCATTTTCGAAACGTTAAAGATTGAAACGGTAAATCATATTCATTCAACATAATGTCATTGTTGATCAGTGTAATTTAGTAATTTTAATTACAGAAAGGAAAGGAAACGAAAATAAATTATCATAACATTTTTAACAATGATAACATAAACTTATAAATTGCGGTGTTTATTTATTCTAACATTCCCGAACAATAAAAAAAATATTTGCAAGTGGTTTTAAATTTTTTTTAAGTTAAAATTTTAAACTTTTTAAAAAAACTCCTCCTCCTTCAATTTTCAGAGTAACTCCGCCAAATTTTTATAGTTTGTGTTTAGAACTATTTTTTAAAGAACTAGGCATGGATTTTAAAATGTGAGCTACAGTAAAAAACTAACATGTCTTTGAACTGAAAATCTCAAAAAAATTACACATTTTTTAAAAATTGATTTCAACGGTTTTTTTTAATCAATACACAGTAGACCTTATTTCATGCACAATTCTGTGCAACAATTATCTAAGAACACATACTAAAAATGTAAAAATTCAAAATTATTTAGCTAAAAAGCCATTGTGATTTATGAAACACAAGAATAAAAAAAAAAGCGAAACGGAAAACAAGTTGAAAGCAGACGAAATAGGGCTTCAAACTTTAATGGATGACTCCAGAAAATGTTTGATAACTTTTTTACAGAAGTTATCATTATAAAACTTTCAGTAAATGTACTGAAAGATATTGGGAATAATAGGAAGTAAAAACTGAAAAATCGATATTTTGAACAATTTTCGGGTACCGTATTCCCTCAAATAGTTCGACAGCTAAAATTATCGGCCAAAAAGTATTTTTGAATAAAAATTTAAAGAGGGACGATTAAGATTAAAACCATAGCCTACTAAGCTTTAAACCTCATAAGCTTTACGTGACGTCACGCTATCAATCCGATCCGGATGTCGTATCTCCGTAGAAAAACTACGATATACTATTCAGGGTCCGAACACAATTCTTGCTTCTCTTTCGAAACATGAACCGGACGGATTTTTTGACGTCATATAAAGCATCTCTGGCATTATTAGTTAACCCTTTCAGTCCCAGTGATGCGATTTGGAATCATAACTTTCAATTTTTTTCCTAATATTTATGTCCCGTTATGACATCCAAACACACATCATTCGATTCTTCACGCTTTGTTCTATTCGACAATATTTTACATTAATCTCAATAGAAGTCAGAACTACTATTTCTTTTTTATTTAGAAAATAGCTGACTAGCGTTTCACCTGATTTTTGAAAAGTTCACTTAAGTTCCACATATTTAAAACACAATTTAAACTATTTTCGGTTAAAATAATTACTATTTTTTTAATAATATGGTCAGATACCTTAAAATATATAACTCGAAGGTTTTAGGTAATATATATATTTTTTATTTGGATGTTTTCCACTGTTAAAGAAATTTTGGCATTATTTCAAAAACCATATAAAAAATTAAAATGATTTTTTTTTTCAAATGGAACTCTTATTTTTGACCAAAAATATGCTTATTTTGTGAATATCAGATGTTTCTGTAGCGCAGTAAATTTTAGGGATTCAAAGGGTTAAAGAGTACATGGTCCTTCATCACAACCCCTTCATCAACTGGGAATCTTTCTGCATCACGTGTGGTTATTCAAGATAGCTCTGAACTAGTGTGAAGAAACTAGTTTTGCCTTGGTACTTGTCACGCGGCGCACGGGTTTACCATCTCTATGATCGAGATTCACGCCAGACACGAGACTAATTCTTGAACAGTGGAAGAACCACTTTAAGGAACAACAAGTTTCCAATCGACACTCCTTGTCAAACAAACCTCCTCACTTACTGATTCCCAGTCGATGAAGGGTTCTTTCCCCTTGAGTCGGCCGTGGTTTCACCCCAATCACTGCATGAATCCCAACTGTTGACATTCTCGCTTCTGCATAGATTCGTCCACGCGGTGATCTGCGGGTGCCAAATGCGCGTCGATGGCCCTCTGCCAGGATTTCTTGCTTTAAATACGTCGCCCAACGAGACAGGTACGAAATTCAATGCGCGACACAAGAATCAAATACAACGATTTAGTCGGGATGTTTAGGATTGGGGTGAACCCTTTTTTAGCTTCCACACTACGTTTAAAACGCAAAAAGCGGGGAAAAAATATATTAAAATCGTTCTGTCCGTTTCAATCGAATTCAAGGTAATTTAATTATTTAAAAACCTGCAAAATTTAATGCTTATTTAAAAAGAATATGAAACCATTTTTATTTGAATTAAAACACAATTGCCTTTCGCAGCAATCATTCGAGAAACTTTATTACTTTTAAATAATAAATTAAAATAAATGGTTTTTTTTCGCCATAAATCAGATTAAAATGACTTCAAATATATTTCACAAAAATATTAATTGATTGCATGTTGATATGAAATGTTTTCCTTTGATTTAAAAGCTAGGACAATTACATCTTTATTCTTTGAAATATAAATTATTTTAGCAAACGATAACTAATAATCATTATATTTTCGAAAAAATAAATAAAACTAGCTAAATTTAGCTTGCATATGTTTAATATAGAACTAATCGTGTGTTTGGCGCGGTTTTTCCTGTTGAACACAAAAATGTTGTGTGGAAGCGGGTTAAGTGACAGATTCTGTTACAACCCTACTTTCTTCGACAAAATAACGTCACAGAAGTAGTGAACCCATGGATTATAAAGTAACAACACAAATAAAATTCTGCATAAATATTTTTCAATAGTTTTAAAACTTTATTTTTTATTTATATATATTTTTTAAATTTTATTATTAACAGTATTATTTTGTTTAACTTGTTAGATATTATTCAAGTTAGTTATTTTCTTATTTAATAAAATTTAAATTAAAAAAATATTTTAAAAGTATTAAAAAAATACTATTAAAATGAATGGTTTGAAAATTCCTTTAATCTTTTATTAAAAAAGCTTACAATTTCAGTATTTTCTTCTATCTCTCAGATGGAGTTTCGGTAAGCAGGGATTAATTTTTCGAAAATTGTCCCAATGAAGCTTATCTTAGAGAAAAGGGCACAATAGAAATCTGTCGGCATCCCTCCTTTCCTTTTCATGTATATTTCTTCTTGTGATCCTATCATTTTTCGTGATTAGTATTCATATTGTATTTCAGTATTTATACATTTTCTCGATTCTAGTTGTTCATGGCATTCTTTCTTTTATTATTACATCCTTATATTGCCATTTAAATTTATTCAGCTTTAATTTTCTTAACTTATTTTTGTTCGAAAACAACCTCTACTTGCAAGAACCGAATACGAGATTTCCTACTTACCATATTCCCTAAAAATCCTTAAGACTTGTTTAATCTAACTTTAAGCAAAATAAGGAAAGTAGGTAAACAACAAGAATAAACCTGGTCCTCAATTAACTGCTTAAAAGCAAACAATTCTCATTCAAAATACTTCACTTAAAAAAACTCATTAAACGCACTTTGCACTGAAATAAAACTGAAATTTTGAGCTAAGTGGGATATTCCAAATTCATAAGAATGAACGTGCTTTTCAATAATTACTGAGAAATCTATAAAATGCATCGCAAATTGCCTCTTAACCATAGAACCATCAATTATGCCCGACCAATTAGAGTCTCACGATTTCTTTAAGCAAGATCTGGATTTGAATAACACAATTGTAGATGATTCCGTTCTAATAAATATCACAAAATAACTAAAAAAAATCGTATCTTGAAGTGCTGTGTCTAGAAGTTAAAGTGCTGTGACGGATTAACTTTTCATTGTACTTCATTGTACTGTATTGTATCATTATTTTGACTATTTTAGATCGTTTTTAATGAAAGAATTTCTTTCTTTGGTATGGAATATTAGCATTAAAAGTGCGTGTTTGCTTTAGTTAGAATTTCCTATATTGCGATGTACTACATAAAAAAATTCTCACAATTGGGAAAATCACTGCCTGAAATGTCCTTTGTATTTGAAGTATTATTGTTGTTATCTGATTAAAAGCATTGTTATCAGATTTTACTAGATATATTTTTCAAAAAAATGAAGATAAAACGCATTTAAATACGAGTATTACATGTAAAGATTACGGACTCGCCAGACAGTGTACAACACCAAGGTGGAAAAGAGACGACTAAAAATCCTTTCCTATAAATAATTCAATGGCTTGTTCAAGCATAAAACTTCTGTTCGCAAAAGTGCATCTAGAATTGACAGTTAAAAAAATTGCGATAAATTCAGCCCTTTAAAAATTGTGTTTATCTTGTGCCTTTAAAATGCACACGTTTATAAAATGCTTTACGAATTTAAAATTTCTTTGACGTTAGGAAAATAGTACATTTTCAATACTTTGAAAATAAATACTATATGTTTTTGTTAACACACGAAAAAAGTTATCATTCGCGCAAAAAAAACTTATGATTTAGGCACATATCATTTTAAACAACTCTAAACTATTCGTTACAAACATTATTGTTCCAGCTAATCATTCGCCTTAGCATCGGTTCCTACTCCCATTCTAACCTAAACACCCGCTCTAAAATATAATGAGCGAAATGTGCGAGGAATTTCCGATTCATTTCCCCATGAAGACCCGATTTCTTCCTCCTCCAATCCCCCTTTTGTTCCGAGGCAAAAATGCCCGCCAAGATGGATGGGCCGCGAACAATGGGCGCTTCTTTACATTATTAGGGATTCGAAAAGTTGAAGCTTTGTCCACTCGCAAGGCTCCAATGAAGTCGGGCTAAGGAAACAGCGCTTGTTCACATCGCGTGAAAGTGTTGGAGGAAGGGGTTGTTTTAATGATCGATGGATTTGGGGATAATCGACGTCAAGTGCTGGGGAGCTCGTAGAGCTCTTGTCTTGGAGGGGAAAGGTCCCAGGTTCGAGCCCGGGCATTTTCAAAATAACTGTCAACCTATAAATAGGCTGTGCAGCTAAGAATCCGACATTACGTGTAATGTCACTCCTAACAGTTGCATTGAGTGCCTGCACAGGTATAGGCTCATCACTTGACTATGGTTCTAAATTTAACGCCCGTCGCCACTGGCCCTCATGTAGCTCTAGTGTAACGAAAATTCAACCTGAAGATACGTCAAGTGCATGTGTTGATTGTAAAAGTATTTGATTTGTAAACTTTTTTTCATATTCGTTTCATTGAAATACTAACTTTTTTAACGAAGAAATTACCGACACAATAATCTTTATTTGTTAGGCGTGTGGGAAAGAATTTGACATAATCAACAGCTAAATGAGGCTTCTGTATGTAAATTTCCTTGAATAGTTAAACATTAAAATATTTATTTGCTTTAGTAAGATTTATTTTTGGAATTTATAGGATGGATATTTTGGATTTATAGGATATAGTTCTAACTGTACAGATCAATCTGATCAATAATTGGGTCTGCTAACACTTTCGCAAACGGGAACTTATTTAATATAGGGTCCGATTCCGAATAAGCAAGAATTAAGTAAGAACACTTCCTTTCGGAGAGGAACCCCTGTCACATGGCATAACACAAATCGCTCTTCTTGCTTCGGAATGTTTGCCCAATTGAGCAAGGACCTTGATGAGATTACTGGACAGTCATAAACATGCCTTCCTAAGACCCGACGCATTGGCAGGTTATTTGTGATGACCTGCCAAGGTATGTCCTGAGAAGTCTGGCCTAAACTCTTGAACAGGATATAATATTGACTCGACTTTTATGTGTCTTAGTATCGTATAATAAATATTGTTTTTTCTGCATTTGCTCATGCGGGTTGTTGTAGTTCTGCTACATTTACCTTATTGTTTATGAACTAGTGTCGATTATGGATTACATAACATCTACACTATTTAAAGCAATTAGCGGAGCACTTTGCGTACTTTTGATAATACTTTCAGTTCCAACTTTTTAATTTTTATTCTAAAAATCTCAAAGGCCCTCGCCAGATAAGACGGTGAAAAATGCCCCCATTCCAATCGGGATAATTTTTTTTCTGAAAATACCTCATAGTATGGACAACTTCTCAGCCAAGTTTCAGCTCAAAAATGTGACGCATTTTTGAGTAAAAAATTAAAGTTTTTTTTTCTTTTTAAATTGATTATTCCCTGAATATATTTGATAAATCCAAAAAACTACTCATGAGTTTTTAGATATTATTGAGTAGTATTCTCAGAAAAATCCGCTCATAAATCTGATCGAGCGATCATTCTTAAAAATGCTTTTTTATTTTTCAAAAAAAAATTTCATGCCAAAATCGTTTGGTCACAACTTAGGATTTTGTCTCTACATATTCCTCTATTATCAATCTATAATATATATTTTTTTCAGATTTTTAAAATTATTGGACGATAGTTTAAAAAAAATAAAATATTCTTAAAACCTGACTTTTCGCACTACTTACTCGGCAGATGGCACTCCTAACAAAGGCGGGGAAATTCAATCTGGGAGAATTTCTTTCGGACTAAAGAATTTAGCATAGATTTAGAAAGTAGCAGATCTGCCTCTAGGGGGAAAGGTGAAGCCATTTGTTAACCATTATCCCATAAGGCAGTTCGCAAGCTCTTGCACATGGCATGCCATACGCCACCAGATGGCACCATGAGATAATTCGACTAATAAAAGATATATATTCAATATTAACTAATTAAAACTTTTTACAAGTTTCGCTAGCATAATTTTATAGCTGCATGCGTATTGATAATTTCTGTAAGGCATGAGGTATATATTCACAAAAGAAGCAAGTTAAAAATGCAGTTTTTATTGTATGTAACTCTTCGGAAAAACCATTTTTGTGAATCAGTATCCCGTGATGCATTGCGAAAACGACGAAATGTGGATTCATCACGCATCATTGCGTTGTACGGGATTGCGCAATCGGTGGACATGCTATTTCTAAATCTATGGATTTTAGAGCAAAAAAATCAGGCTTTAAGAATTATTTTTTTAAACTATCGTCCAATAATTTTAAAAATCTGAAAAAAATATATATTATAGATTGATAATAGAGGAATATGTAGAGACAAAATCCTAAGTTGTGACCAAACGATTTTGGCATGAAATTTTTTTTTGAAAAATAAAATTGCATTTTTAAGAATGATCGCTCGATCAGATTTATGAGCGGATTTTTCTGAGAATACTACTCAATGATATCTAAAAACTCATGAGTAGTTTTTTGGATTTATCAAATATATTCAGGGAATAATCAATTTAAAAAGAAAAAAAACTTTAATTTTTTACTCAAAAATGCGTCATATTTTTGAGCTGAAACTTGGCTGAGAAGTTGTCCATACTATGAGGTATTTTCAAAAAAAAAAATTAGCCCGATTGGAATGGGGGCATTTTTCACCGTCTTATCTGGCGAGGGCCTTTGTGAAATAGATTCATTATGCATCCACAATGAAATGATGATAAAAAAAGCAGGAGAAAAATCTTAATTTTTTAAACTAAAATTTAAGAGGCAAAATTGGAATTATAACTACTTTTTTCAAAACTTTATTTGTTAAAAATAGGTAAAATCAATTTTTAAACATCTAAAAAATGCATGCATGCAGAATTTAGGGTCAATTCATCTGCTAAAATTGTTTCAGAGTGAATTTTATTTTATTGTGTTTTTATATTTTAATTAGAGTAAAACAAACATTATTAAATTCTTTATAGAAGATATTATTCTTCCATCTAACGTAAAGCTCTAGATTAGCGGTCGCCAGTCGCCAACTGACGACTATTACGTCGAAAGTGGCTACCTAAAAATCGAACCCCAGTCGCCAAAATTGGCGATCATAATTTTTCCTTTTTGTTCAACAAATAATTAATACTGAAGCTGCATTTCTAAAATAATAATAATAAAACGCTCCAATTCGTTTCTGTCGGGAAGAAAGATTATTTTTTACAATGAACTTTTGAAACGCACTGGTAGTTGAACTGTAGGTTCATAGAAAAAATTTTTCCATTAAATTATAGCCAATCAAATAGTACTTACATATTTATTACTAGCAAATTTATACCCGTACTTCGCACGGATTAAAAAAATATCAAGTCGAATTGGCGAAAAAATAAAAAATAAACCCTGATATGCAGCTGTTCGTGCGATGGCCTGAATTAACCATCACAGTTCAGTAATAGATTAACAAACAATTTGCCCACTTGGCGATATTGGCAACGTATTTGGCGAACAAAATAAAGACATAATATCTTTATATGCAGGTCTAGTGCGATGGCCTTTATTAACCATCACAGTTCACTAATAGCTTAACAAACATTTTGCCCATTTGGCGAGTTTTAATGAATAATTTGGCGAGATTGGCAACATATTTGGCGAAAAAATAAAGACATAAAACTCTTATATGCAGCTCTAATGCGATGGCCTTTGTTAACCATCACATTAACTATACATTTATTGCTTAAATATGCATATTTGCAATCAACAGAACCATCAATGAAGAAATCATCAACTAAAACCACAATAAATCCTGGAAAGGAAACTGTATGGAATTACGTCACTTGAAACATGTCAATTATTTTCAAATAATGTATTTAGTTTCTGCGGCAACCAGAATATAATAAACATTTTCAATTTTATTTATTTTCGTTGAAAGTTTTATTTAATTTTTTTCAGGAGATGGCATCAGGGAAGTAAAAAATTGATCGAATCTGAGCCAAAGTGGTGTAGTTTTTCCAGAAAATTCGAATTTTCTCTAAAAATAGAACATTTTGAGCTCTGAAAGTTCCCTATTCGTAACTTAAGTATGAAATACGCATTTGTGCCAAGTTACGAGTCAAACAAATGTCTAGTTTTTGAATCTATAAGACACACACCCACATACATACACACAAAACTTCATTTTTATTATTATAGACACACATACATATACACACACACAAAACTTCATTTTTATTATTATAGATGATCCATTTTTTACTTCCAATCTTTTCATACAAAAAATGTCCGTAATAAACTTTTGTTTTGTGCAAAATAGCACTTTCTTTTTGTCATATATTCTTAAGTTTAAAACTGGCTACTAAAAATCCAAATGTGGCTACCATTTTTTTTCACTCTCGTAGCCACTGGCTATTATTAAAAATTCCCAGTCTAGAGCATTAATCTAACGATACTGTAGTGCGAGCTTAACTTAGTCAGAAAAAAAAATTGCGAGCTGACGATTCCAAATGCAATCATTGTTGGAAAGGATTTAAACATTCGCTCCCCTAATTGCTGTCAGCAGTGTATATTATATAGACTATTACACACCAATGTCTCTCATGGGGCCACAGAATCATTTTTAAACGCCATACATTGTCAACAAGTTCATCTTCATAACCTTTCACAGTCATTGCTTTTAATTCACCGTATTTGACTTTTACGGGACTAACATCTTGTAAGGGACTAACATTTATATTAATCCCTGCTATTGGCAAAATTTGTGTCAGCTTTGCTTAGCATCCGTGACTATGGGACAAATTCATATGAAAGTACGGCAGGAGAGCGGACAAAGTTAGTGTGTCTTGTACATTTTTATTATCGTATAGTCCATTGTCCATTGATAAATAGTCCATTGATAAATTTAAAACGACCTGGGAGTCATTTGTGTCTCCGAATACCCACTTACGAAAAATCTAGAAAGTGAAGGGAAAAGTGAATTTTTCTTCATTTTTTTCTTGAAGTCTATTATTGTGTTTTCATCGTCTTACCGACACCACTTCGATATCTTACCCACTATGTGGAGAAATACGACAAAAACTGCTACTTGATCTTTTATTCGGTATATTTCATAATTCATGAAATAACGACATTTGAATTTTTTTTTCATTGAGTATGAAAGGATTGGAGTGAAAAAACATTTTTTGCGTTTTTATTTGACCGAGGAAAGGGATCTTAAATATTACTTTTGCCAGCCGTACCCTATCTTCTCCTCTTTACTCCTCTCTCTTTTAGTGTTTATTAAGATAATGTTTGTATTGTAATCTCCCCTTCAGGGCAAGTCTAAATTGTGGAGGTAGCGCGATAGATGACAGCATCTGTCGCGTATGTGTGTTGTGTTTGTCTTACTTGACAAAGCGGATTCTGACCAAGCACACAAGAATGAAATATATGTCTACCAACCAACATATATAATAAGCCTTCACGCTTCAGTTTAACCATCAATAAACATTATACCTAGGACCTTTTTAAAACAATATCATAAACATCACTTACTTAATGGACTAATTCTTCTGGGTATTTATAGCCAGATAAAAAAAATAATATCTACATATTGGCTAAATTCTTTCAACTTAAATATTGTTTACATCGGAGTTCGTCCTATCTCGCTTCGTCGAACTTTTAAACTGTCATCCATGTTGAATGTTCAACCAATTCCTATAATTACTGATTTCTCCATTTTTCTCACAAAAGCGCGTTGATGCATGACCAAGACTTCAAATTCCAATATGGAGTTTCGCACAAATGACGAAGCTCCTGCGCTGCTTGCTTTGCTGCTGAGAATGATTAATGATTGTGGTTTGCAGAAAATTGACATAGCCACGCCAGATCTTTCATAGAGTTAATGGCGCCACATTATTCGTACTTCATTTTTATATCGAGTTTGGGTTACCATAAACCTCTCATAAAAACCTCTCAAATGCATCACTGAAGCTTCCACCAAAGTTTTGTAAATTCCACTGATTTATTTACATTTACTTTTTCTGCTTTTGATTATCAATGGGAAATTAAAATAATATGGTTAATAAAATACATTGTGCAGATATATAGACACACTATAAGGTATAATTGCAGGGGTTGGATAAATTATTAACACATTCAGAATTTTTTTATTTCTTAGAAACTACTAATAAATATAAAAAATGCTTTTGTCAACAAGTAACAAGTGTAAAGACGCACATTTCTGCGCAAAAACTGAGTCTCTAATGCAATTATACGACACGCAGAGGGGACCCAAATTTAAAACTTTTTGGAACACCCAGATCAAAAACATCCATAAAAAAGAACCCTTTCAAAGAAATATTTACCAAAACAAAAGCCAAAATTTTGTAAAGGGACTAACATTTATATGGAAAAAGTTAAGACATAAGCATTTACAGAAACTAACAGTCGGTTCTTCTGCTTTAATATAAGATTTTTGAATGTATAAGTTGCACAATTTTTAGAAATACTATTAAACCTTTAAAAGACTAAACATTAAGGGATTTTTATGAGTATGGTACTCCAAAAGGTTTTTATATTTGGATCCCATTAAGTTTGTTACCATATGAGTTACATTAGAAACTATATTTTTGACCAAAAATGTGAGGTCCACACATGTTGTAAGCCGTCAAATGCATTTTACATATTTCGTTGTAGTTTATGAGCAATGTGAAAAACGTAAAAATTACTAAGTGATGTTAATATTTTTTGTGCAAACTGCTAATTATTGCTCTAGTGCGATGGTACTTCAACCAACCTGCCAAAAACGTCTGATTTAACTGGTAGTCCAGGCAACGAAGGATTCTAGAGGGAAAGTTTTGGAACACAATTTTTGACTTCATAACTTTGTTTAGACTAGTTAGGAGGTAAACATATCAAAAGTCCCCGCCCCTAGCCCCTGTGCTAAAGGGGGGAGGGGGGGTTGAATGTCCCATTTTTCGGTTTTTCGCTTATATCTCGAAAACTATGAGTTCTAGCTATATAATTGTAATACACAAAATGAAAGCTGATTAAATTTGCTACAAGCTGCACCCCTCAAGTGTTTTAATATCTTGTATAGTTTTCGAGATAGCCGCTCTTGAAAGTCAGTAATTTTGGAGAAAACACTTCTCCCCCCTCATTTTTCCTCTTTTTTGACCGGATAACTCTTCAATAATGCACCGAAACACTAAATTTTGGCACTAGAGTGGTAGAGAATTTAATTCTTTTCAATAATATATCTTATTTTGCTGTTTTATCTATTTTCCTTCACATTTTAAAGAGGTTTCAGTGTTGAGTGAAGAGGGTACTGGCAGTCCCATAGAGCTAATGCATAAGTTTTGAAATCGCAACTTTTGGAAAACAATTGCTTTTCCATGTTATTCCATTTTCACAAGGTATTATAATCATCATAACATCAATTTAACACAAAATTGAAAAGAAAATAACATCCGGTTATTTAATTATTAATTAATAAAGTTTTAAAATAGTGGCGCCATCTGCTGTATATGTTTGACATTTTAAAATTTCAAAAATATATAATTAAATAACTAGATAATATTTTCGTTTCAAATTTGTTTCATTTCGATGTTATGTTGATTCCCGTACCTGGGCAAAAAGGGCTAACATGGTAAAGCAATACATCTGTGGAAGTTGTTATTCGAAAACTGATGCATTAGCTCTAACGGACTGACAATCCCTCTTATGTACACTTATTCTACACTGAACGCCTAAATAACACTGATACTCATTTTGTAGGCACGTTGTTACTTTAATATTTTATCTATTTTATTTCATTCGTCAAACCCTAATGGGAAAACTGTCAGATGCTATTCCTGTTCTTTACCTTCGGAGTCAATTTGAGAGACCCTTTTGAAGCTAGTCCCCTTGGAATTTTGGCATTCTGAGGAACATTTGAGACTTGATTTTTTATAGCTACAGTTTGAGCTAGCACAGACTTTAATGTATCGGCAGAAAAATATTTTCAGAATATCGTAAGCTGCTGCTGCTAATTCACTGTGCACTTTGACCATCGGGCAGTTATTCTCAATCTTCCAATCATACACAAGTAGGAGGCAGGTCATTTCCCAGCCACAGCTCATATTGGCGTAGTATTCGGAGGAAATACTGTTTTTCTGCTTCCTCGGTGGGAAGAAGACGATATATCAGGCTTGATGGTGGCTCCGGATTTCAAGAATGAATTATACCTGTGGCGTTGGGGAAGGCCTCTTTCGTTGGAGTACCATAACACGTCAAGATGTAGATATTGCCTGCCTTTTGTACCTGATAGGTGGTTAAGGAAGGGTATGAAAATACCACTGCTGCTTTCTGAACCTCTGACGACTTCGTACACAACTTCGCAAATGCGATCCTGCTTTTTTGAATTGTGAAAGATGTAGTGTCGCATCCAGCTATTGTGTTTGCAAAAATAGCACGTCCGAAATCCAGTTGCTGTAACTCTTGGGATGAGAATAAAAAAATCTTTTGTCTTCCCACGTCCAGGCTTTATGAAACCGAAGTCCTTATGCACATCAGCTGTAGCCATCAAGAGGACTCTGAGGTCTACAAAATATTAAAGTATAACAACGTGCCTGCTAAATAAGTATCTGTGTTGTTTCCAACATTATTACAGCCGTAAGCCGTATCCACTATCAGAACGTCCACGTCACTTTCTGCTCGAAGGGTCCTACATCAAATTGTCCTCAAGCTACACCTTAAGTATGTTGATGAGACTATTTTATTTAAACTGTTCGACAGAAAATCATCTTGTTTGGCGTTTATCTTGGGGTCTTCAGTGAAAAGGATATCAACCGACTGCGACTTCTTGAGTCGATAGCGCTTCTGCTGGTCCCAGTGCACAGTGAGTTAGCAGCAGCACCTGACGATGTTCTGAAAATTATGTTCGGATGATGCTAGAAATAAGACTGTGCCAGCTCAAGTGTAGCAGCAAAAATGGCAAGCCTCAAAGGTCCTAGAGCATGCCAAACTTACCATTTCAACAGCATCAATGGGGTCCCTCAAATTGACTCCGAAGGTAAAGAACAGGAATAGCATCTGACAGTTTTCCCATTAGGGTTTGACGAATGAAATAAAATAGATAAAATATTAAAGTAACAACGTGCCTACAAAATGAGTATCAGTGTTATTTAGGCGTTCAGTGTAGAATAAGTGTACATAAGAGGGGTTGTCAGTCCGTTAGAGCTAATGCATCAGTTTTCGAATAACAACTTCCACAGATGTATTGCTTTGCCATGTTAGCCCTTTTTGCCCAGGTACGGGAATCAACATAACATCGAAATGAAACAAATTTGAAACGAAAATATTATCTAGTTATTTAATTATATATTTTTGAAATGTTAAAATGTCAAACATATACAGCAGATGGCGCCACTATTTTAAAACTTTATTAATTAATAATTAAATAACCGGATGTTATTTTCTTTTCAATTTTGTGTTAAATTGATGTTATGATGATTATAATACCTTGTGAAAATGGAATAACATGGAAAAGCAATTGTTTTCCAAAAGTTGCGATTTCAAAACTTATGCATTAGCTCTATGGGACTGCCAGTACCCTCTTCACTCAACACTGAACCCGCTTTAAAATGTGAAGGAAAATAGATAAAACAGCAAAATAAGATATATTATTGAAAAGAATTAAATTCTCTACCACTCTAGTGCCAAAATTTAGTGTTTCGGTGCATTATTGAAGAGTTATCCGGTCAAAAAAGAGGAAAAATGAGGGGGGAGAAGTGTTTTCTCCAAAATTACTGACTTTCAAGAGCGGATATCTCGAAAACTATACAAGATATTAAAACACTTGAGGGGTGCAGCTTGTAGCAAATTTAATCAGCTTTCATTTTGTGTATTACAATTATATAGCTAGAACTCATAGTTTTCGAGATATAAGCGAAAAACCGAAAAATGGGACATTCAACCCCCCCTCCCCCCTTTAGCACAGGGGCTAGGGGCGGGGACTTTTGATATGTTTACCTCATAACTAGTCTAAACAAAGTTATGAAGTCAAAAATTGTGTTCCAAAACTTTCCCTCTAGACCCTTTTTTCAGCCTTCGTTGCCTGGACTATGGGTAATAAAACCATTATCAGGATTCCGATGTTATTTTAAATTACGTTGTATGTCACAAACAGCTCTAGTGCTATGTTAATTCAACTGAACTGGGCTGGATTCCGGGTGTACAAAGAGAAAGTTTAATATGTCTTCCTTCTGAAATCTGTCAACTTGTACAGATAACACGGAAATTCATAAACTAGCTAAAAATCCGGAATTTCCGTTTTAAATCCGGGGAGTTGGCAGGTCTGGATATGGAACTTATTAAAATATCTGCTAAAGCAACACTAATTTCATTTAAATATAAACGCAACTTTATACTACCAACAAAACTTAAATTCCTTGAAATTGCAAAATGTGTTTAAATAATTTTTCATATCTCAAGGTCTTTTAAGGTAAATATTGTTTTAGAAGATTTACCTGTCACTTAGTTTAAAAGTGATTGAAATTTTCAAAACCCTTAATAACTTGTTTTACTTACCTTCTTTAATGTTATGATAGAGATTTTTAATTTAAAGTTTAAAAAATCTTATCTGATAATCTCTTCTCAAAATATATTTCTTTAAGCTAACTATGATCAGTTTTAAGTCGCTTTGGAAGTTAAGTCTTAAAGAAAAAGAAATTTCTCTGGGAGGAATTTGGGACTTGTTAAAAGACTAATGCACTTTTCTTGTTTGAATTCTTTGATCAATTATATTTTTTATTTCAAACTTTTCGATGGACTAAAGGTTAATCGGCTTAAAACAATGCTATTTGAAGGAGAGACGAGAGGCGATTGTCAAATGACACTTCAAGACGTCATTTGCAGCTCCATTTGGTATTATAAGCCATAAAAATTGGTCTTTAAAATTACTCGTATTGTAAAACATTCATCTATTTCACCCCAAAACTCATTAACAATTAGAAATTAATTTAACATTAAATAAACACCTTTTAATTTAGTTTTTAATAGTGGTATTTAGGGTAGTTTTACATACAAATATTCAGGAAATGTTACTCACCTTATTATTGACAAATTCTACTTTCATTTTTCAGTATGAGTGTTGCATGGTGATCGTTAAAACATGATGTACTCTGATCTTTTACAAACAGCAGAGGTCCTAATCTCCAAAATAATTTTTAGGGGCTGGGGAGCGTAGTCGGTTAGGAACTCGCTTAGAGTGCAAAAGATCAAAGGTTCTTGTCCGGGCATCGCCAAAATAACTACCGACCTATAAACGGACCGTGCAAAATGTCCGACCAATTATGCCCCGTGTAAGGGGATGCACTCCTTCAAATTCCTAACGCTGCGTACGATGCCACCCTTAACGGTTGAGTTGGGTGCCTATTCAGCAGTCGGCTCGTCACTTGACTGTGGTTCTAAAATACGACGCCCGTCGCCAATAGCCTTCGTGTTGCTCTAGTGCGACGATAATTCAAACCTGACCTAACCAAAATAATGTTACGTGTATAATGTTTTTATAATTTCAAAAAAATTTACTCGTTTTTATCTCTACTTAACACTTTACCTCCGGGCGTCGACTGACCCGTAGACTAAAAATCTTCTAGACCAGCAACTTAATCTAATGCCTAGCTCTTCTAACGTGTCGAATGCAACTAAAACACTATTAAAGGTTGATTTGTTGATTGGTATAATTGTACTTTCAATTGTAAGGCTACTGTTTCTTCGTAATGTTCTCTGTTAAAAAAAAGTTACCCACTAGTGATTATTTCAACCGTTAGTCATCCTTTTACATCGGACCTTTTTGACTATGTGAACAAATAACATTTTGAGTTAATTGCATGACACAAAATTTGCATAAGGGTCCGTCTTAATATTAAAAATGTTACGAACTTTAAAATTTTCAATAGCAACACCCAATTTTAATTACTTAGAAATGTGAAAAACCTTCGAAAACCCCTAAATCTAAGTTTTTGTTACATTTGGATGAATATTTGACGAGTTATTCAATCGAATCACTTGTGGATCTTTGGGGGACCATGTCTAAAATGACAAGCGTAGTCAGTCTGTAGGTTTATTAATGGAGAAAAAGAAGCACAAGGTCAAATATCTTGAGGATGGGCCTACGAGGGATATAAAAGTCAATGAGTAGCTGTATATATTCAAAAATAAAGTCGAAAATAAGTTGTAGTAAAAAATAGATACCTATCGTCACTTGATAAGGGTTCCAAATTACGAGATGTCATTGGCTCTAAATCTCCTAAAGGTGACTGCAAATAGGCAGCCAGAAACCATTACATTAGTTCCCTTAGACACAAAGGGGGCGCGCTAGTTTCTATGTCAATTTCAATGTAGAAATTCTCCAATGAGAGTTTGAAACTTAGAGTGTTCTTAGTCTATGGGTCAGTCGACGCCCGGAGGTAAAGTGTTAAGGGGGAATGGGCGCGCAGGACCGGGGGTCTCCAAACTCAAGTGCCTCAATGTTAATCCAATGGGGAAAAAACTATTTTCTTTGCCACATTTCTCCGGCTGTATTGAATATTTTTACAAGCGGATTTTTTGTGTGATAAATGTAGCTGACTTACAGGTCCCGACAATCCCACTTTTTGAAATTAGTACGAATATTTTTTTAATATTCAATAAATTATTTTACACAAAATATTCGAAGCAATTTCAAAAAGTGGGAAGATAGAGACCTGTAAGTCAGCTACACATTTATCACATAAAAAATCCGCTTGTAAAAATATTCAATACAGCCGGAGAAATGTGGCAAAGAAAATAATTTTTTCCCATTGGATTAACATTGAGGCACTTGAGTTTGGAGACCCCCGGTCCTGCACGCCCATTCCCCCTTAATCATCATAATCACCCATATCAAGAATAAAGCAAAGGTTGATCTCAGCCATTCAATGAATTTTAATAAATAATATTTAAAAGCGTGTGTGACGATGTCGCAACAAATTGATCTTGTCCTTTTTCTTAATTTTGTTTTGTCTAGACTCAAGGTTACTGGTAAGAATATTTATTCTTGATTAAAAAAAATGGCTTTTGGAATCATTTAACCCTTTCAGTCCCAGTGATGCCATTTGGCATCATCACATTCAAAAATTTTTTCACAAATTTTATGTCCCGTTATGACATCCAAACACACATTATTCTATTCTTCACACTTTGTTCTATCAGACAATATTTTACATTATTCTCAATCGAAGTCAGAACTACTATTTTTTTTATTTAGAAAATAGTCAACAAGCGTTTCTCCTGATTTTTTATAAGTTCACTTCAGTTCCACATATTTAAAACACAATTCAAACTATTTCGGTTAAAATAACTACTAATTTTTTTTTAATAATATGGTCAGATACCTTAAAATATATAACTCGAAGTGTTTTTAGGTAATATATATTTTTTTATTTTGTTATTTTCCACAGTTAAAAAATTTTGCCATTGTTTCAAAAACCATGTAAAAAATTCGAATGATTTTTTTTTTCTTATAGAATTCGTATATTTGACCTAAAATAAGCTTATTTTCTGAATATCAGATGTTTCTGTAGTGTAGTAAATTTTTTGGACTGAAAGGGTTAATAATTTATTACTCTAACCCTTCTATGAAATTCAAAATTTTACTGTGTTTCATAATACCTAGATTACCGGTCTCGCGTTAATTATGAGCATGAACAAACATCTTCCGACACTGTAAATTTAAAATTTTTATACAATGATCAATACCAAAACCTCCACTACAGTTTCATATGCATTTATTTTAGTACATGCTTCATTGGTAGCTTTTTCTTTAAACAAACTTTTCTAAAAATCAGTCACCCGAACAATGTGGGTTCCGTGCACACAGTAGATTTCTTCTAGCGAAATTCATAAACTGAACAAATGTTTTCCACAGTTCTGGATATTTCAGCAGTACTATTTCTATTAAAGATGGATGAATGTACTATCAGACCAAAAATAGTAAAATTGACTCAAACAGAGGCTTAATCTTTACAAAGTTTTTCTAACTCCATGTCGTGTATTTTTATTGTGTGTGAGACCATCAACGCAAAGTGCTTTCGTGTCTCGCGTAAGTGCAGTTTGTATGTACATTGAAGTTTCCATGGAGCGCAGATATCGGGAATACAAACCACATTTTATATGGGTTTCTAAATGTTTCAATTTCAACGGCTCTTTCTCTTCTTTTGTCGATACTTGTTTTGCAGCTATTTTTATTCGCTCAATCAATAATATTGGTTTTCAATCTTATTTTTACTTATCAATTGGCTACTAATGATTTACTGATAACACGGAACATCTGTAGAATAATAATTTAGCAAGTTGTTTTTTATTATTGATAACTATAAGGCAGTTTAACAAGTGGAATAGTTTTAAAACTACTATAATTATTTTAAAGCTGACAATCTGGAGTATTTTAATTCATGTGTTCCACGAAATAGTAATTTTTAAACGCAACTGTTTAATCTATGTAAAAAAAACTGGTCTTTTGACCAGAATCTAAATTACGAAACGTCGTCAATTGTGGCCAATTACTGCGAGCACAACTAATTACCCCTCGTAATTTAGAACCCTGGTCAAGAGACGAGTTTGTTTCTTTATGATTCCAGCCATTTTTTTCCCCCTTCTTGATTAGTAAGGTGGGGTTTTGTCCTCAAAGTTTTTTGCATTTGGATTATTCATTCAGCTACAAGCACAAGACTACCACTCCGAATTAGGGAGAGCGTTATTTTATAACCCACCCTGTATATTGTAATATATATATATATATAGTTTCATATATATATATATATATATATATTAATACTATATCTATATATATATATTATATATTTTATATATATCTATAATAAATCTATATATATATATATACATATATAAATATAAAATATATAAATATATATATATATATATATATATATATATATATATATATATAGTATTATACTCTATATATATAGTATATATATATATATATATTATATAATATATATATATTTATATATATATATATATATATATTCCAGGATAATTCTAAAAAATTACAAGACGTTACATCATAATTTTAATTTCCACCTGTTACTCATTGTCTTCTCAGAAGTTTCTTCTGAATCAGACCACCCTTCATATTCTACAATGAGAATACGCGGATTCAAACTAAACATTTCTTAGATATAACTCTAGTTTAAAATCAATATGTAATGATGAGTACTAGAATAGGTTTTAAATGTAATTATTTTCGTTAAAATTTATTATTAGGACACATCTATATATTTTCGTATGTTGAGTAACATCTTTTATTAACTATCATAAACTATTACCGTTTATTATTTAAAGAGTCTGCATAAATACAAAAAACTTGATGAGTTGTATAAGTGAAACTTTCCTTCTTACAAAACTTGTGCTTCGTCTTATATTAAGAGCATTTTCTGAAGTACAGGGACAATGTAATTGAATCTAGCGGATACCCGACTGTCATCACACTGTTCCAAAATATCAAAAGTGTTTCTTTTCTTCTTTTGAAGACTTGGCAGAATGTGTCGGCCTGCGAATCGGAGTAGAACATTCTTGAAATCTGATCGCCAAATTGATAAAGAATGACTCTTTCTGAGTTATACTCGCATTCTTTTAGCAGCGTCTTTGAAACAAACACATATTCTGTTTGAGAACTGGAAAGAAGCACGGTGCTCCCGACATTGTCATAGCTTAACTGTACCAGAAAGTTAAATATATTTTAGCTTTTTTTTATTATACTTCTTAACTTTTGAATTGTTATTACCTTGCATATGAGTTATTTTGATTGAAATGTTTGGAATGATTCTTTTTCTCTATTTAGTCCCTTAATTGAGATAGTGGATTAGGATATTTTCACAAAGTTTTTAATATTTTACACAGTATTATTCCGATAATTATTTGAATTACAATCGTATTTCTCTTGATTTAAAATTATACAGTGCGACGATAGTTCAAACTAAACTCAACCAAACTTGATTTAATTTTTTTTTAAAAAATTGCTCTCATGCAAAACATAAACCGGCACAACTAAAATCGAAGTGAAGTTTGAGATAAAACTTGAAAGTTCTAAAAAGAAACTTTCTTTTGGAATTTTTTTTATTGGGAAACTTACCATAATTGTGTGTTTAAGAGCACTTGTTTTACGTGTTCTAAAATGAACTTAGTTTTATTTTTATTCAGTTTTTCGATTAAAACTAAATTTAAAGTCAGCTGTTTTGTCTTTTCACGTTTAATATTGGAAAATGTGGTGGGAATTTAATTAATGAAAATTTATTCGCACAACGGAAGAAATTAGTGAGAGATTAAAATAACTTCTCTATAAAGACATTTTTTTAATTTTAAATAGAAAACAAGTCATGGAATTTATTTAATCCTTTTTAAGATCCAAATTTTATTGAAGTACTTAACTGATGGCACATATTTTATTAAAGCATTCTTTTTTGCGTCTAAAAATTGATTATTAAGTTTTACATGCCCCCTCTTAATAAATTCTTAATGCGAGTTTATTTTAACTGTAAACTATCACTGAGAAAATATAAATAATCTACTTTTTATCATTGTTATATCATAAAGCCTGCAAAATTTTCAACTTTAAACTTTTTTTAATAATAAAATAATTATACAACTGAAAATACCATTACATGGGAAAAAATCCGACCTAAAAAGTGAACTGTAAATTTATACTCTATTCGAACTAGGATTTTCCCTAACTGCACTAGATGTATCTGTGTGATTAATGGTCAATAATAATCATTCGTGCGCAAATTAAGTTATTCGAACAGCAATAATGGTGATTATACATGGCGTTTTGGCATTCCCCCAAATTTTGTTTACTAATAAAAGCTGTAGTCATTTCTTTGTAGCTTAAACTTTTTTCTCATGTGGCTAATATACTTGTAACAAGGTATTTTTCTTTCAATGAAAATCAAACAATAATTACACAAAGCAGATATGTATACAATAGTTAAAAGGACTTCATAAGAATTGGTTATTGTCTAAACGCTTTAGGGTTTACATTGATAAATTATCTGGAAATTGAAACTTTAAACTAAAAAAAATTAGAAAAAGTGGAATTTAACATTTTGTTTGCTCAACCACTAACTAAAATAAATTTAAAAATTACACTGATTGCAAATATCAACTGCCAAAGAAAACACCCAATTTAAGCACTTTTGGATGTCATATACTTTAAATTGGACAAGCCTCTTATACTTTAACTTTGGTACAATAAGAATATTAAAGCATGTTGGAACACGATACATCTTTAATGAGAATTTACGCAACAAACTTGGATCATATTATGTATATTTAAATCGGACACAACGAAAATAGTTTTGACCACATAGTGTAAGTGTAAGAGTTAAAGTGGTTAGATAAAATTACATGATTTTAATGTAATGTTGGGAAAGTTAAAAATTAATAGGCTTACAGAGTCTCTAAAAATGCCATATGTTTTCTAATTCACATTACTCTAGAATCGCAATAAGTGGGAACTGGGGATATCTAATTTTTTCGAGGAAAATCCAGTTGTACCATTATTCAAATAAACAAATTCTCAGCTCGATGCATAAGGTACCCAGGTTATTACAGAGTCAACAATAAAATTGGACCTGCACACCTTCAATGTACCGCATTGTATTCGTTGAAGAATGAGTTATTAAATGAAATCATGTGAGCAATTTCTTGGCCATTCGGAAGCTGGGTTTTAATTATCAAAACGTCCGAGTCTAATTAAAATGGAATAGTTGACGTGTTTCATTTTCTGATATAAGGAAAAGAGCCTTGTGAAATTTTTCCACGCTTACTTTTTTATTGTTTGAATGTGATTTAGTAAGTGATTATAGTATGAATTTAGTCTCTAATTAAGCTAAAAAGAATGCTATTCATTGTGCAAATATTCAAGCTACTGGGAAATGATGAAGTGTCCAAAAAATGTCCATTTCGATAAAAAAAAACCCACATCTAAATGGGCACAATTCTTTTTACTTATTTCGCAACTACGTGCTGATTGGAGTTGTTTCTGAAGGATTCGATCCATCAAATTTCGCGTTCATTCATTAAACCAGTTCATAACTGCGCGTCACGCGTCGCGGCCATGATTGATTGTTGAAAACAATTCATTCTATGAAATTTTAAAGGAGAATATATGCTAAATGATTTTACTTATGTTTTTTAGGAAAACATGAAACTCTAAGAAAGCTATCTAAACTTTAAAAGGCCGTAGGAACTTGTGCGATACATACGAGAAACGCTACACGCGATTTTTTTTACACTGTTGGAAAAAGTTACTTATTCATGTTTATTCGATCTAGCTCCTATCCGCCATTGTGTTCTCGTATTAAGGAGCCACTTTAGAGTTACTTTTTTTCTTGTTCAATTTTTCTATTGGGGTTATGGTAGTATTTCAAAGTAGGTTTTTAAGGTAGTAATTATGCTATAAATAAGTCTAATTTTCCTTATAAAAATACTTTTCAATTTAAAACTCAATTTGTTGAGTACTTTTTGTCGAAGTAGCAATTCAACAAAAAATTATTTAAAAATAATTCAAAATAATTATATCAACTAACTATATTATTATATTTATCATATTCATAACATTTATTTAATAGTTCAGTTCTGCACCTCAAAACAACATTCCCCATGCATTATACAGAAACACATAATCAATTTGTTTATTAATTTGTCGAAAACTTGCTTTTCAAATTATTAAAAACATTTCCATTTTTAAAAGGCGACGTTTCTCGAACTATTTGACCCATATGGTGCAGTCCCAATTTGAAAAGTACCCAACTCGTCTGGCATCATATTCCCTCATAAAAGTCCACTGGGGCGTCTACTTTAATAAGAGAACTTGAAAATATTCTCAAAGTTTCCCGAAATCTGTTTCTTTTATTATGGTTTTTCGTTGTATGGAGCTATTACAAGTATTGGAATAGCTTTTCGCGTTGATTAAGTTTGTTTTTTTTAAGACGTGCTGCAGCTGTCAAAACCATTATTTGCTTCACAATACATTTAACCACACAAGAAGTGGAATACAAGAAGAAAAATTTGGAAGCCATGTGGATTATAAATATGTGCTTGAAAATGTGAATTGGAGTAGTTACTATGCATTATCAGTACTAAGCTTGTAAAAAAAATTCTACAAGAAATTTTTATTTTCTAGGTATAGAACAACTAATTGTTTTGAAAACAAAAAAAGTTTTTCTCTTATTTTAAAAAGGATTTTCTAAACTTTTAGATAATGAATAAATAATTTATTTCCAGGTTGTGCTTTGGTGGTTTCGGTAATGAGCACAAAAGCTCTCTAAAACCCATTTCAGTAGAATTATAGTCCACGCTATTTTGCCTGACCACCACTAATCCGACGCCCCCATACTATAAACCGGCGAGCTTTGATTGATATTTTTTTCTATGAACTAGAACGTGTGATGTAACTACGAGCAGTGGTTTGAGGCTACTTACGAAGAAACAAATAACGGCTTGGCAAAATTCCTACTTGGAACTGCAGAATAAGGACTTATAGATGCTTTTAAAACTTTTCGGTATTAAAATTTTAGTATGTATATATTTTTTTAAATTATTGAAAACTCATTTTAAAAGAATAAAGCTGTCTAAAATACCAAACCTTCAGGAAAGTACTCCGATCCACCACCACCAATATCTGAAGCGCTTTCTACTATAATATAGCCTTGAAGAAGACAATAAAGCCCCAGATATTGAACAATTAAGCTTTACAGTGACAAATTTTAAAGCCAGCCACATTCCTATATCCGGTCGTCTTGGCAATCCGACGGGTTTTGGCACCGAATAAGAGAGCGTGGCCTGTCAACCATATTAAATTTTTATATCTTACAATAAACAAGCAGGTTGGTGAAACTTCTTATAAAAATGAAACAAAACGCTAATTACGTATAAAAAAGCTTCTTTCGGATGCTGCAAATAATAAAAATTAGGAGATTTGTGAATAGGAAGCAAGATTAAACAGCAATTTTAAAACTCAGCTGTTAATATGCGGTCTTTTCAAATTTTTACAAATATTCAGCCAAGTCATTAAGTGGTGAAGGATTTATCCCTCATTTTTCCTACGCAACAAAGACAAAATACGATTCACTTCTCGGGTGGAATTTAATCATAAAATTTGATCGTAGGATATTTTTTGCACACAAATGGTCACTGTTACAAAGCTATTGCAATACCAATACGTTTATTATTGTTACAATGACATTCTTCGCAATTTTTAGCACAATAGTAAACATTATTTATGCAACCTTTTGAAACTACTGGTAAAACTAATGCAAATTGCAATTCGTAATGCCTTTATTTCCTCACCATTGAACCAGACACTAATGTCGCGTCCCATTTCCCAAACCCACCTTCGACTAGTATTTAGTAACATTTGACCTTATCGGCTTGGTACCCAAACTCAGAGTTGGGAGTCGAAATTGAAGGAGACAAATGTCCCTGCTTATTGTGTTACACACTATCAATTTGAATCAATCGCGAAGTTTTCATTATTAAGAATAAAAAAATATTGAAGGATGAAGGATAGAAACCAGATATCACATTTTGCTAATTTGACCCAACTTAACTTTTTGGTTGTATTTTACGATGTTTTTAACATTGATTTGTATACCTATTTTTTCTAAGCATGGCTTATGAGAACCAAGCATGCTTGGGAATTAACACTGCGGGCTTCTCATGAAGTTTTCCACCGGACCAGGAAACATGCTTTGCAAACCCAGTGCCCTCTATCACGAGAGCTTGATTGAGCACAGCAGGCCATGACTCATTATAACCTGTCGCGCCTCTGTGTTTTGTTAATATTTTTATTTACTTCTAAGGTAACTTTTTATGCATATATAATATATATCTTTTAACTTACCAGGTGCCGGACTTTTATCTACCCTATAGTCCTTCCGGTTACAATGCAAGCATCGAAAGCACTTTCTTCCCCTACCCTCTCATGTAGTTTCCTGGGGAATGGCGTTAGCGTCACTGTTCTAAACCTACTTTCTTTAAGGCTTTGCGTTGAGATTAATCGCAATTGCTTTCCAAACCCAAGTAAGGTTGGAAGGATACGAAAACAGCGTCGTTCACTTTTTCTTGGAAATCCACACGAGGGGTTTACTGCCGTGATAAGGTAAACTGCAGTAATCGCCACAATGAGCTGCACCATTTTTGCTCTAAAATAAAAAAAAGTTCCAGTATGTTTTCTTACCGGTTAAAGTAATTGAGTGCTTGCAACAAAGGTCCAAGTCACCATGGAAGATACTGCAGTTTACCTTATCACGGCAGTTTAGGGGAAGAAAGTGCTTTCGAAGCTTGCGTTGTAATCGGAAGGACAATAATAAAATATATCACATTCTATTTATAATAATTATAAAATAACACATGAGCATTGAAAAAATATGATCATTGTGAATGATCACAACTTCAAAGCCCTTGTGTTGTTTTAATTATTGCATTTATCAAAGATGTCTTTAACATTCTTTATGTCAGGTGAAAATATTCATTGTGACCAGGTAATATTTTCAAAATATGTGTTCCTTAAAAAAAAACATTTTAAATTACATTAGAAAATTTTCTGATTATTTTATTACATTTTTAAACCTTTTGTTCTAATAACTCAAAAAAGACTGATTAGGTTTTTACTTTTTGTATATTTAGTTATTTGTATCTACTTTAAAACTACAGTAAAAATTTTCAATCTTTATCGCAAACTTGGCATAAAAATCTTCTACTTTTTCTACGCAAACGAATATCGAACATGTTTTTGGCAGGTAACCAAGTATTTCGATAAAAATTTCACTTCAAGATTTTATGCGTTTTCCTTGTTTCTAAACGTCTTATTTTCTTTTGCATTCTTTAAACTACAAAATGTTGGCGATAAAATATTTAGTATCAAGTAGAGAAACATTTACGCATAGTTCAACACATTAAATTCCGCGTTCTATTTATGTTTGTATATATACATTCAAAAGTATCCAAGGATAAATCTTAAGAAACAAAAGTATTTGGAGAAAAATTTTATGTTAACACCTCAATTTATTTGTGAGAAAAAAGATTTTCAATATTGGAGCTAAATATAACGAAAAATTGCATTGGAATACATTTTTACTCAAGTTTATTGGAATACAGTTTCACACAAGTACCCAATCATTAATCGAATCTATTTTTCCTTTTAAAAGAAGATCATTACATACTATATTAAACTTACAAGCAAACGATAACAATATATAACATGGCATTTTGTTACCTTTAAATAGCATTTTCACGTACCTTTAAATAGCATTTCACTTAGTGAAAACCATTCTACAAACTTTGCAATTCAGTGATATTTCCTGACTGTGGTTCTAAAATACGACGCTCGTCGCCAACAGCCCTCGTGTAGCTCTAGTGCGACGATAATTCAAAAACCAAAACCAAACCAGTGATATTTCATTTTACAATTTTTTGTACTTAGTAGTCCCAAAACATTAAATCTTCTACAGATTATGTGTTTATGCATTCTCTATCATAATAATCGAGAATGCATCGAACGCGTGCAATAAATAATGTATTTGATATACAAAATCAAAATTATACCTTACATATGCCATGAAGAATGCTGATGTAAGGGAAACTGATCTTAATTTTAGTATATGCAATTTGTCTATTACTTTTCGATACATATTGAAATAATGTGTTATCATACATTTTTACCTTTTTAATGATTTTTTTTGTGAGAAAGATTGAACTCATTTTACAATATTTTCTAAGGCACGATATTTTGTGCTAATTGCAAGGAGTCGAGGTGTTTTTTTTTTGTGACAAATTACAAATTTAAAAGGAAAATATCACGTACTATCTCCCGCCCCTCCCCATAATAAGTTTTTGCTAGGAAATCTGCATCCTTCTCCCTCTTTGCGAGTGGCTTTTTCATTTTCACCAAAACAGGAATTTCCTTGTCTTTTTATCCTAAAATTACTAATTTTATTTATTTAAATATCACTTCCAATAAATTTACTTCGTCCAAATGATCTATACTTAGTAGGAGTTCTGAATTCTTTTTAAAATGTAAAAGTTTCCAATTAAAATTGAGGTATCGTAACAATATCATAATAGACAATTTCAATGTTTCGTCCTTGCCTTCATTATTTTACTACTACATGTAGATGAAAAAGTTATTGATATTTAATGCTTAGATATCGATAATTTTTTGCGTAACTTTAAAGATTATTTTTCCTTGTCACGATCTGTTCCATTTTTTTTTCACAAAATGGTATCTTAATGTTTTTAATGATAACATCTGTGCAATACTTTATTTATACCTAATGCAGGCAGAGAAAATGTATGAATGAAATAAAAAAAAAATTAACTTATTTAATATTCTGTTATTGTTGTTTTTTCGTTGTAGATTTTTTTTCGCTGAATTTGGGCTTACATACTAGGGATAAAAAAGGCAAATGAAGAATCATTTAGAAACTATGTCCGCTAAACTATTTTACGTATTAAAAAATATATTTTTTGTTTTTAAAAAAAAATTGCTAGGAAAATGTTATCAATGATAATTCCGAGCAAATGATGAAAAAATCACAAAAGTTTTAAAACATTTATCGGGTCTTTCATTGTGAAAGTGAATTTTTTTTTCTATTAGCTTTGACAATCTATGCTGCGATCGATCTTATTGTTTAGTTTAATAACTTGATATTACTAAAAATAAGTATTTATACTAATACTCGATCAAAATTATCTCTTTCACCGGTATCCGAAGTACAACACAGTTATTGGTTATTTTTTGTGAAAGTCCACGAGATACAGAAAGAAACCGACTAACCCCTGACATTTTGCATAAAAAATCCATTATCTTTCGATTGTCTTTATTCATTTTACTATTAATTGATTCTTTAGAATTTCTCATTTTCGTGTGAGAAAAAAAAAATATTTTAATTAACTCAGGTAAAGCTCATTGTGAACATCCGTACTAGCACAAAAGAATTATATCGCAAAGCAATTGTATTGGTATTTAAATGATTAAATTTAAAAGAAAAAGCTTTACCATCTTTCAACATACAAAAAAAAAGTAAAAACACTTATGCAAACAGCACTGAATAGTTTTTTCCCTAAAAAAATATTTTTACGGACAATACCCTATCCTTAATTCTAAGTAATAGATGCACAAATTCGTTCGATTTCGAAAGGGAAGGTTGGTTGTCTTTGAATTACGTCATCCGTTCCTGTTCGGAAGCTGTTTCGGGAGTAATGCTATGAGCGAAGTTTGTAAACCAAGGAGATAACTTGTTTCCTTTTCCTAACTCGCCGATATACCCTGGTGGTTAGTTCGGACCATTGATGGTACTAACATCAGACGCTAAAGTCCAAACCGAGGGATCCTTCGCCGTTCAGTTTAGCGAATGTACTTGTACAAGGTGGTTATAAAATAACGCTCGCTATTCGGAGTGGTATGTAGCTTGAATGAATAGTACAAATGCAAAACACTTTGAGACACTTACTTATCAAGAAGGGGGGAAAAGAATGGAATCATAAAAAACAAACTCGTCACTTGACCAAGGTTCTAAATTACGAGGCGTAATTGGATGTGTTGGTCGTAATTAGCCTTATTGGCTAGGCCTCGTAATTTAGAACCTTGATCAAGACACGAGTTTCTTTATGATTTCATTCTGTTTGAAAAAAAGAAACTCGTCTCTTGACCAGGGTTCGAAATTACGAGGCGTAATTAGCTGTGTTGGCCGTAATTGGCCATAATTGACGACGCCTCATAATTTAGAACCCCGGTCAAGAGACGAGTTTGTTTTTATGATTATTTTTTAGGATTCTATCTTTTTTTATGATTCCATTCTTTTCCCCCCTTCTTGATAAGTAAGTGTCTCAATTTTTGATGCGTTTGGATTATTCATTCAAGCTGCAGACCACTCCGAATAGCGAGCGTTATTTTATAACCACCCTGGAGACTGGATTGATCGGCATTGAGGAATCGAACTTCTTTTAAGTTGGTAATACGTATTAAGCAGCTGATGTATACTTGTCTGTCGCACAATTATAAGTAGTATCCTTTTGAAAAAAGTTTTTTGTCGTCATAAAACAAATATGGAATAATTTCTTTAGAGAGGTGATATTATCCATTTTTATATCAATCACAGAATAAATGCATACGAGGAATATTTTGGTTAGGCATTATTTTGCTTTGCATTGTCAGGCTGTACCCCTATACGCAAGAAACTAACGTTTCTCCTACTAAATTAATCTTAAACCTGATTGTGCAGTGCAGTATGAAACAGACCATTTTTCTACCGAGACACAGATTTCAAAAGCTCTTTCTTTTTTAGCCTTTACGTCTCCTTAATCTGAGCATTTAATGGGGACAATATTTTAAACTTTTGAGACTCAGTTTTTGTTTATTAAATACAACTTTCACATGTCTATCACGCATTATTCTATAAAAGCAACATGCTGTAGAAGATACTACAAGACAATAAGCTCCAAAACATTATGTTAATGCAAATTAAAACTGATTTTCGTATTAATCTTTAAGATGCCCTTGAAATTGTCAATAAAATTCTGAAAAGGTTTTTATAAGGAAAATTGTAACCCCGTTTATGAATGAAGAAATAAAGGGTCGGAATTATTTTTTTCAAGTTAAAAATCCTTTCTAAATTTCAATTATTCATATTTCGGTTAAAGAAAAATCCGCCTTTTCTTTACTCTGTCATCTATACAACACTCTATTCCTTTCATAAAATGAGCATCCAACAGGGCCTTTTTAATCGAAACTTTGCATGATCCAATTACTCCGAGCTCCTTAGGGTAGTGTTAACCCTGTGAGATGTTTGAATTGGGCGGGATTCTTTGACGCGAACTTTCTTTCCCACAGGACTCGGATCTTTTTAGTGCTGCGGAATGAATGGGTTGCATTGGGAGATCTCATTAGATGATTGTTCAGGTCTGCCATCGATGGAGACAGTGAGTTCTTGAAATGAGTCTCCTCTGTGATTCTGCTCGATTTTGTGGCATGTATCGTTTCAGTTTTGAAGAAACTCTATCATTAAAATGAACCTGTTACCATGAACTGCATTTTCCATTTTGAACATACAATTTTGAATATTATTATATTTTCTGAACAAAAATTTTAAAAATAATTAAGGGATTAGGACTAAATATATTAAAAGTAATAACATTTAATGAGACAGTATAAAGTTGTATGTATAAAAATTAAATAAGTCGAACTAAAAATTATCGTAAAGATTGAAATGTCGTAAATTGGAATGAAGTAAATGAACAAAATTTATCAATCAGTATTCAATAAAAATTCTTGAAGGGGGAAAAAGAGACTTACATTGGGAGGAATAAATATCTAAAAAATGACAATGGGGAGGGAAAAAATGAAAATGGGGGGCTCACTTCCTGAAATCCATTAAGGGATAAGTAAATTAGTTTATAACTTAGAGTGTAAACTTGTAATTTAAACTTTTTGTTTTTTTCTACTTGAAATTTAAAATTTTAACTGAAATTTATTTTCTTCAACATTTTGTAAAATTATCTGTCTGTAGCAGATTTTTATAACTCTTCTAAAAATTAAAAAAAAAATCTATAATTTTTAAATTGGGTGTGTTGCTGAAAAATCTGCCACTCAGGTGATGGGTTTTTACTTTTGTATCCTTTAGATGGTAAAGATCTAGAATTAATGTCAAATGTCTCCCATGAATCTTAAGGGTTTTGGTAAATCAACCCATAATGCAAATGCAAATGAAGCGCACTATTTCCCTCTGTCTACTGACACTCATAAGAGACCGCTTCGGAAGGGAATCTATTTAGAATAGAACGATTATTTATTTAGCCCACTTCTTTTGAAGTTCCGAGAATAACTCTTTTAGATCCGAGAACCAAAGCTTTGGACTCACAATATTTGTGAGAAAATTTAACATTAAATATTGTACTAATTGTTGGCAGCCATCATTAAAACAGCGCTCTACTTGACATTTCCTAAGTAATTATTATAGAAGCGAATAGTCAATGCTGCTCCGGTGGTTAAAAAAAATAATCCTAAATTTATTTTTTTAATTTAGTTCTTATTTAGTAAGAAATGTCAAAAAAGTGTTCATCCACTGAAATTTTTTTTTTCATTACAAAAGAAACTATGTATAATAAATGAAATTCAAAACGTGACCCCCCCCTCCCCCCTTATCCAAATTGTAATATAGTACCAAACTGCTTTATGTAGGTTTGGAAGCATTAAACAGAGGATAATATTTTAGTGGGAATACAATAATTTTGTGTTGGTTTCTTTCAATAGAACACTCGTTAATTGTTGTTCATTAAACTATACCTATGATAAAGTACCAAACCAGACATTTGTTTACAAGAGGAAAATTTTTAAAACATTTTTTTTTCAGAAACTAGTAATTTAAAAGAACCTATATGTTTTATCTCAATTGCTTCAAAGTAATGATCATTGAAAATGGGTCTTTCGTCAGTTACTTCATGAGAAAAATCGTGATCTTATGTGCAATTTCTTGTTACGCCAAATTAAAGCCCGTCAATAAGAGTCACTGGGAGATACGTAAATTATTCACTAATAAGAAGAAGTTTTTTGTCCATGCAATGACTCATTTCGAGTTTCTTTTTATTTAACTTTATACTGCAATTTCCCCTTGTTTTAAACTGAATAAGGCATCGCTTGAAGAAATAATTATAATCCTTTATAAAACTACATTTATTTAATTCCTATTAATGACGCCGGAATCGGCCAAAGTTTTTACACTGAGTTCTAAATGTACGATTCAAATACGATTTTTACATGGATGTTTGTAGCCGTACAAAATCAACTTGAATCAGTTGGTGCCGGACAAATAAGCCACCAAGTAGCAAAACCTGGCCTACACATAACACAGCTTTTCAGCTGAATAAGCAATAATATAAATGACCATTTTTAAAAATGCGTATGGAGACCGCTTTAGGAATTGATTAGTTAATAAATTGATCTGAAATGCTAAATCCATTAACCATGATAAAGCTTAGAGATTGACCACCAAGGTTTGAAATCCTAACTTTTTCGAAGCATTGCTTTTTCATGTACGACTTTTTCACCAGTTGTGAGTATCTCATAACAAAAAAAAAAACAATTTAAAGGAAAGTTTCATCTTGTTATTTAATAATTAAAAACACGGGTTGTTATTTTTCGTTCCAATTGTTTGTTTCGATGTTATGATGGTTCTCCTACCAGATGAAAAAAACCTTACATGGGAAAGAAATGCTTTCGTGGAATTATTTCAAATTGAATCGTGAAGTAACGAAAATATTGAAATGATTTGCATTTTAATCAGTGAAATTGTGAGAGCTAAGGTATAAAAGGCCACCTTCCCTTACACTAAATCCTAGACTACCCCATGTCTGTACTACTTCAAAACTAAGGACTTCAAAACCCACTGAAAACGGCTTTATCATTTTTCCCAGTCAAGTTTCTAGTTACGAAATGAGTTGTAGACCATTAATCGGTTTCATATGTCTAATAACACAATCGTTCATAAAAATGTGCCATCCCTTCCCAAGGATGAACAGATCCGATTGCCCAACACTCCCGCGTGAATTCCGCACTCCACGTGTAAACCCTCCATGTGTGAAAGTTGGCTGCCATAGCAACCAGGATGTCGCGTTACCATAGTAACCGCATCCACCTCTCTCCCGGTACGTGTTGGGAGACAGGCGAGACCTTTGGGGGGGGGGGGGCGAAGGGGGTAGCTTCTTTTTCAAACTAGTTAATCACAGAACTTGTTCTTGGGAATTAAAAAATTTAATAACTGGTGCCGATGTTAAACAATTATATTTGACATTATTATTTTCTAGAACTTCACTAGTAACTGGACCTTAATGCATTGTACGAATCCGATTTGCTTTTAAATACTTTCAACATATTACAAAAAATGCTAATTAAAAACTTAAATTGTTAAAGTGAAATGCTAATATACTGATGATTTGATATTTCTGTACCATTTGGTCTTTTTAACTCCTTATTTCGTCCGATTTTTATAATATAATTGTGTTATTTGAAATCCTAATAATGAAATTTTAATAGTAACCATGGGAAAAAAAGCAAAATAAGTTCGTCTTCTATATTACTTTTTCATATCAAATTTCCATCCTTTTCTCTTTTTTACCAAATTTACACTCTAAAGTCTTAGATCTGTCTCTGTTTTTAATTTATTTACGATAAATTAAATAATAACATTAAGGTAGGCGAATACCCAAAATTCCCCAAAATTCTAAATTTTTTACTATTGCCTTAATCTTTTCCAAATTTGGCATACTGATTTCAAATATAATGAATAATACTAATTAGGCATTTTTTTTTTTAAATTTAAATATAATTTATTTATTTTAAGCGGTGTTTTTCTACTAGAAAAGGAGGTTCACGCTAACAAGTCTACCACATTGAATTTTCATCCTATAAACATTAATCATGTGTTAAATTCTTCGTTTTGAACTGATGCATGCAATGACCCTCTAGAGTTGCATACAAATTACAAGAAAAGAAGTTATTAAGAAAAAAAGCTATAAATTAACCACAAAAAAGGATTCTTTTCGATTAACTTACATTTGGACATTTTTTAAAAAAAAAAAACTTATGTATTTACACCGGATGTTAGAGATTCATGGCACAGATATATATCGATTATCTTAAGAGGCAATCTCTTTCTCATTTCATAGTCCTTGCTAATAACCTGCCCTCTCATAATAATATTAACTTTGATACTTTTCCTAAGCTGATCAATGGACATAACCAACAAAGTTCTTCACATCTAACTGTAGTTCAATACATGACTACAAGGCCGTATGACCGGATATTTAGCTAGATAACTTTCAATATTACCAATAGTAGTGAACTGGAAACTCTGGGGTGTACTTGAACACCATCTACTTTGGAGAAGGGTTCTGGACCCAAATTATGACGACGTTGAAGTTGTCGTGCCTTAACAATCACAAAATTATAAAAATATACACAAACAAATGTTACACGTACTTTCTAAAGTAAATTTTTAGTCAGATGATGAAACATCAACAACTGTTAAATGAAATGCCTTGTTGAAGCATTCTTTGCAAACGTTACAAAGTTTGGCCCTTGCTCTATGAAACTCCTAAAACTGCATTGTTAAAAAAGTCTTGTTTTGACAGAAAAAAAAAACTGTCAGCTAGTGTGCCAGAAAGAATAACTTGCAGACATAATCTATTTATATGATATGAACAATTTGTAATTTTAATGCAAAGTGGAAAGAAAAAACTTACTTTTACCTCCTTTCGTCATCCCGGGCGACAATACTGACCTCGGCACTACCGAGAATTAATGAACTAACGAAACGGGTTCGTACCGCGGAACTCTAGATCTCCGATTCAACGCTCTCCCAACTAGGCTGTTTCTGCACACGGAGTTTCCACAAACAGTAGAAATGTTCCGTTGCAATCTTCTTCTCTTTACGCAGTTAAAGAAGAAAAAAATGTTTTTACTTACAACAGTTTATTTTTTGCAGAAAATTATTTTTTTGAGAAAATGACAGGACTTTTCTAAATATGTGTTTTCTTAAAAATTCTAATTTTTACTGTGCAACCAATCACTCTCCTTTAACATTTAAAATTAATAAGATACCAAGTTCACTCGTGAAAATCTACTATATTTCCATCTGTCTTTGCAAAATGGCTCATTAACTGCTCATTTCCTCTTGAGTTGGCTTAAACGTACTGCTATCATTTCACATATGAAAAGTCCAAGGGAAGAAACCCTTGATTAACTAGGAATTTTCCCGTATTCAGATCTGCTTAACGGACAGTGGTGACAGAAACCGGTTTCTCCCTTGGTTCTTCTCTCGCTGCTCAAAAGTGAGACTCGCGTCTCGCATAAATCAGAGTTGTCGCGATAGAAGAACCACGTGAGAAACCGGTTTCCTTACACCAGTTTAGGCGATGACTCATTATGAAGAGGCCTTATACGGACCGATGTCCTGTCGATGAAGAGTTTTTTCCCATTCATATGCGATTCCTTTTTACAGTTCAATAACAGATTGTTCTCGTGCTTCGGATGAAACATGTGAATGGGAGTGCTTTGTTCTTTTCCTTCCCGGCGCATTCCGCCTATCTCCCCTGCACCACGCGTGAATGCCAAAGAAGTTTGTTTTGATTTCTCCTCCTTATCCCCTCCGGGCAGTAAACGCTTTTCCCGACGACTTTATGCAAAGCATCAGTCTTTAAGAATAGCTTAACAAAGGCAGAAAGTTCAACAGTGACTATAAAATAAATTTCATGGAAAGTTAGGTTTATGAAAGGACATCTTCTTTTGTAGAGATTTTTAAATTCTATATCACTGATTATTATACACATGTTTGAAATGTTGACTCTTTTGGGTACAATGTTCCGTAGTAAAGTAAATTGTGTGGAAACTTTACCCGGATCTAAAATTGGGTTTAACTCTTTTATTGGGTAGTGTAAATTTAAAGATTAATTTAATATGACGTCAAATCCTTTCTAGCCGCTATGAATACTAAGTTTTAAGATTTATATTAATTTTAACAAATAGTGAATGTTAAAGAAAATGCGGTTAAAATGTTAAAGATTTTCAAGCTAGCTATTCGTCATATTCATTGAGAGGCTATATTAAATAAGCTTTGTTTACCTTAATTGATCTATACAGATAAATTAAAATTTTATAATCTAATCAAGCGTAAATTCTACAAGTAATGCTATTTCTAAGAAACGATATGGGCTGTACAGTAACACAAAATAAACAATCTAGAAAGTGTATATTTCTTTAAAAGCTCATTTCTCTAAAGTGATACATTCCTTATCATTGGCATAAGTTCACTAGCCTTCATTTAAGCATTTTCTTAATGCTAAAAGAACTAGAATGCGACTATCACACTTTGATTCATATTATAAAATATTTATGTATTAAGGATATTCTGGGGATTAATAAGCAGTAACAGCAGAAAAAATTGTATATTTTGTAAATCATTTAATCTTATGGCAGTCTTAAATTAAACTAGTAATTTAACGTTTCTAAGTTTCATTATAAACGCTAGGTATTAAATAACCAGAGTAACTAGTCTCCTTTTAAATTACCGAAAGCTAGCTTATGGCTCTAAAGTGGTTTTTGTAAATAAATATTACCTGAAGTATTTTAGAAGTTAAAATATTAAAATCATAATTACAAGAACTTTTAAGTTTTATTAAAAGCAATTAAATAATATTCATTTGGATATTTTATTAAAATTAAAATTTGAGACCATTATATCAAACTTTGAAGAAAATCTTACAAATTGAAGCCATAATTCACTTGAATTCAAAATGTTCTGAAATAATTGTGGGATTAAAAAAAATCTCATTTGTTAGTAGGAAGAGAATATGGGATTTGTAAATATCTTTTTCCATATTTTCACATATTAAATTGGATGCATAAAAACGTGTTTGCTTTTATTCAGATTTTTACCATTTTAAACTTTGTCCATTAAAATGGATTTTGCAATCATGATTTATTTTATAAAATAATGGTAAAAACAATGCCGAATACCAATAACCTTTTCACACTAAAACCCATTACCATTGTTGCAATCTCTTATCCCGGCAGTATATATAGGAATTTTTTGACGAACAAAGAATTCAATAAACTCGCTTCTTAAAATGATGCAATAAAATATTTTCCTTAAAGAAATGTAAGAATTTAATTGAAAGTTTCTACGACTATTCTCACGTGAAATAAAGACTTGAATTTCATACTGTATGTACGCGAAGATAACTAAAAAAAGTATTTTGAAAGATCTTTAGTTTAAATATCAATTTTATTTGTGTTTTGAATAAGCTGTGTTATAAATAAGAAACGTGTCTGTTTTTTAATGACTCATACTAGGCTTTCTTGTTTAAAGGGCCTGCTTCCACAAAAGGTTGGATTTTTTGAATTTCTAGGAATTCTGAGGCGCGGAGCATCTATATGAACCGCGTAAAAGCTAAACTGAAATCTGACTAGGATTAATTTTAAAATCCATTAAAGTGTAGAATTACACTAGTCTGCTCAAAGAGTAATGTATTCGTGGATATTTCACCTTTTTCAGTGCTCTATTATTATTCAAATTCCTATTTATTGGTTGAGTTGGCCAAAATTACTTTTTCCCAAAAACACTTGTGAAATTACGAGTACGTATGTTATTTTTTTATCGTTTAAAACATCCATATTAAATCCAACGAGGTAATATACACTAGATGCCTGATCAATGCAATGTAAAGAAAATAAGACCCAATGTCAGATACTTTGAGCTAATTTTTTGGTTTCTTCTCCTACTTTGATGCTGCTTTGGGATTCTTTTGACAATTTATCAAAACTCACTACCATTATCATTTGATGATCAAGCCTTAAACTCTTGACCAAATAAGGTAATTTTTGATACTGCGCGTGCACGTCGACTCCAGCGAACTCTTGGACTGGTCACACAAGTTGCGGTCCGTTGCCACTGAAGCGATATTTCCAGTAATTATACTGGACAAAAATCAAAGTTTAATTTAGATCTCATATTAATGTAATTTTCTAACCAGTAAACTTCTTTGTAATGACTATTTGGTATATCCATCAGGTACCATTGTTGAAATTTACAATATCCTCTGCAAGAGTTTAAAAAATTAAAATTGTGCCCAAAAAATTTCAGCCCACGTGTCAAACTGTTCTGCACAGTATTTAGATAAGCTACAAGTAATAAATTGTGGACATTGGTGCGTACTGTAGATATCATGTATGGGATAATTATTGAACATGGCCTTTGTAAGAAATGTATAACATTGAAATATAGTAAAAATTACCAATCATTTTAATTTTCACGCAATTTTTAATGATTTCTTCTTTTTTTAAGTAGAAAACATTGCACAAATTATGTTTTTTTAATCACACAAACTATAACAAGTAAATTTAAGCATATTGCGATGCTACCTGTTATCAAACTCCATCTAACTGTACTGATTAGAAATAATTGTAGTTATAACTATAAACTAATAACAAAACTTTACTTTGACATTACAATTTAAGTATGAAATAACTGATATGGTTTCCATAAGACCATAAAACACATAGTGTTTTCGCAATTTCAATCTGTGGCAGTGCTGGAAACCAACACTGTTGTCTCAAAACCATTTAAGAAATATCCTTTCAACACTAAGTAATTTGTCTGAGGCTTCTTCAAAAAATAGTCTTCGTAAAACATCATTTATACTTTTCCACAATACTAATTTGTAAAGTTACTTCTTTAACATGTTCACGCATACTAGAATGTGAAGTTTAAGGTGCTGAACACTTCGTGGTGTACGTTTCTCATATTGTGATTTTTGTAGACTTTTTATGTGATGAAACCATACAATTCAATCGATAAGTTTCACCTTTCCCCGATGTCTCCCAATGAGCAATGGAAAAAATAGCAGCCTTATAAAGGATGCTTATAAGTGAAGAGTACAGGGGAATACCGATTAATTTCGTAGAAAACTTTTCTCACTAGCCCTATTTGGCGATGATAGCGAGCAATTGCCTAAACCGGTGTAAAGAAACCAGTTTCAAGACATTCTTTTACCGAGATTCACGCGATGCACAATTCCGACGCTTGGACTAAGCGAAGAAGAAAGAGAGAAACCGGTTTCCTGTCGCCAATGTCCGCCAAGCAGACACAATTGCGGGATGACTCCTAATAAATCAAGCGGTTCTTCCCCTGTACTCTTCAAGTGCCTTCAGTAGATAAAGGGTTAAATCGGTGAAGTATAGGGGAGAGGAGGGAGGATTGGGACGGTGGGAGGGGTGGGACAGCTGAAATTTCAGCAAAATAAATGACCTAATTTTATTTCCAGTCTCACCACCAGATAGCATATGTATAGCTTCTTGTTGTAACCTATTTCTAGTTTATCCAGATTCAACTTACAGTTTACATTTGGAAAAAGTTTATTTTCACACCTCCAGAGAAAGGTTTTAATCTTTTTTTAGTTTTATTTTTTTACTCATGTAATTTCTAAAACAAACATAATATAGTGTAACAGTACTCTTAAAGATACAATGTATGCTTATCAGCAGTTTACTTAAGCCAAAAGTCAGCATGGTTTATGTGAGAAGTTATTTTTTAGAAGCATTATGTAGAGGGAGGAATGGGACACACTGAAAGAGGGAGGAATGGGACACGTCCCTTCCTCCTCCTTCCAGTCCATTCTTCCTTCCTCGTGTCCATACGACCATTTCCTAAAGCAGAACCTAGGAATCCATTGAATAAAAGTAAAGGAAAAAAGAACAAACAAGAATATTAACAGATATCCCTGAGAAGGAAATTGAAGAAGCAGAAGCTGCCAGACTAGGGGAAAAAGGTGCCAACTAAAATATATAAGTGCAAGCCTAAAATTTAAAAAAATTCAAAAGAAAATTACCGTTCAAAGATATGAATATTGAATACAGTGATAGCGAAGGGTCATTATTTTCATTACATGGCAGTTCAGATGATGACATGGAAATTGACTGGATAAAAGACAATAATAACATAGGCAAATATGATTTTGTGTTTGTCAAATTCATCACCAAACGGTCAATTGTTTTCTACATTGCAATGGTGGAGAGTATTGACAATGCTGATTGTTACAATGTAAAATTTTTGAGAAAGGATACGAACGGAAATTTTTACTTTCCTCAACGGGATGACTATGTATTGTATAACAGAAAAAACGATATTATCATGAAATTGCTGCCGCCACAATTGATTGGTGGGACCAGTAGAGCGCAGTCTTGTTTTTCTTTTGATGTTAACCTTTCTCATTATGATATTCGATAATTTTTCTTTAATTTTCAAATGCGTCCCATCCCTGCCATACTCGTGTCCCACTCCTCCCACCCAAGAGGGAGGGATGGGACAAAATTCTTGTAATTTGAATTTCTCAACAGTTATAAAAATTTTCAACATTTAAATGGGGTGTATTTTTTAAAAATAATAGAAAACATGTAAGTTTATTATTTAACCCTTTGAATCTATGAATAAGCAGGGGATAATGAATAAAAAAATATTTATGTGAAAATGTCCCAATCCTCCCTCCTCTCCCCTAATGTCGTGATTCAGGGATTTGTCATTGACCGTAGTTTACATGACAATCCCCGTCGTCAGTAGCCCTCCTGCCGCTCTAGAGCGACGTTCATTCAACCAAATCACTCATCAATTGAAGCCCTATTCGCTTTCGTTCTTCCCCCGCTGCAATCTCCCCCTAATTGTGTTTCTTTTTCTGTGGCGGACATTAGAGCTTGAACATTACAGCTATTCTCCAGACGTTTTCTATTCGTTTTTTTCGATAACGATCCGATTGGTTTGCCGCTGCCCCCATCCATTAGCGCAGCTGCCTGTCTTGGCTGGCAGACTCTTTCTTCTCCTTCTGAAGCTGTCATTAGGTGTTGGAACGAGACCGGATTTTTCTAGCAATCAGTCAAAACTTTCTAGCAGGGCATGATTTTCATATGGGTGCTTTTAACACTATAGTTTTTGAATATATTATAATGCGCTATTCGTTTATTTTATTTTCACACGCATGGGATTCAAACAATACCTAGAGTGATTTTTTTTACATTTTGTGTTATGATTTTGTTAATAAAGAAGAGTTGAATCGAAAATATACAATAATTATATCGATGATGTAATTTTTGTGGCAATCAAAGTATTAGACATATTAGACATAAGAATAACATCATTCTTTGCTAACTTTGAGAGCTACATTTGTATAATTCCTTTTTGTGGATTTTCCCTGAGCTGTTTCGGAATAGAAAACAAGGGTATATTATAGCTTATAAACGATTTATTCGTAAAGATAACTTTAGTCACATTCGCTAATAGCTCTAAAGAACTTTTTTTATTACTAATTTAAATGATACCCTCATCAAAAGTTGAAAGTGTAAAAAAATTAAATTTAAATGTGTAACAAAATTATTATTTTAGAAAAACGTCCAACAACTTTTTTCTGAACTGTTGTACATTTCACAGAGTACTGCTTAAATACTTTTTAAAGAATATGCTTGTGAAGCTGACTTCATAACAAAAAAAAATAATAAGTTTCAAATATTCTACCTTGTCTTCTATAGTTAATTTTTTATGTGTGTGAAACAGTCTAATTTGCAAAAAAGGCGAAGATGTCAAACCTTCACGAAGAATCGAATCAATTGAAACGTTTATATAAATCAAACACTAATAAAAATCATGCAAATATTTCCGTTAGATAATTTAATATTTCCCAATAAGAGTTTACTTTTATGACCGTTTTACTTTCGTGTTTATCAATATTTTACGCATAATAGTATAAAATCATTTCTGTAAACAATGCTGGGGCAAAGTATTTTGACATGTGTTCGAAACGTAAGTTAAAAACTCTTCTCTTTTCAATAGAAAATCGTGAGGTGAGACAATGCCTGCAATCGACTCTTTGTGAAATTTATTACATACTTTAACTTTGGTGATAATAAAATGTCAGCGTAAAGTGTGCAGATTTCGAGAGGTCCGTAAATCATTTCCCAATGGCTTTCTCATCATTGAAGAATAAAAGGGTTTATTCAAGGAGAGATTTCACTCTTACTCTTCATCGAAAAATCCGTTTTAAGGGGTCTAAGGAGTCTATTGAATAAAACTGAACTAACTGTAAAAAACTTATCTATTAAGGGGTCTAAGGAGTCTTAAAAATGTGCAAAGAAGGAACTACAAAGTATAGTTTGATCTGTCATGTAATTTTTTAACTACTCAATATACAAGTATAATTTTTTTATACGTAATTCTACAAGATTTATTTATTATAAAACAAATTTTAAAATTTATGAAACTTTAGCCAAAACTTAAAAAAATGATATCAAACATAAAGCTATTTTAACACATTGTGATTAGGCTTGCGCGGCAAATTTTGAGGTCAAAATTGAAAAAATGACCAAGAAAATGACTTTATATTGTACAAATATGTACAAACTAGAACTTATACCTAAATTCTCAGCTCAATTTTAATTAGAAATTATTTTAAGAACTTTTTTTCTAAAAAAATTAATAAAAATTTTTTAATTTTGATTTTGAATTCATTTTTAAATAATTTCTAATTAAAATTGAGCTGAGAATTTAGGTATAAGTCCTAGTTTGTACATATTTGTACAATATAAAGTCATTTTCTGGGTCATTTTTTCAATTTTGCCCTCAAAATTTGCCGCGCAAGCCTAATCGCAATGTGTTAAAATAGCTTTATGTTTAATATCATTTATTTTAGTTTTGGCTAAAGTTTCATAAATTTTAAAATTTGTTTTGTAATAAATAAATCTTGTAGAATTACATATAAAAAAATTATACTTGTATACCCCTTAAGGGGTCTAAGGAGTCTTAAAAATGTGCAAAGAAGGAACTACAAAGTATAGTTTGATCTGTCATGTAATTTTTTAACTACTCAATATACAAGTATAATTTTTTATATGTAATTCTACAAGATTTATTTATTATAAAACAAATTTTAAAATTTATGAAACTTTAGCCAAGACTAAAATAAATGATATTAAACATAAAGCTATTTTAACACATTGTGATTAAGCTTGCGCGGCAAATTTTGAGGCCAAAATTGAAAAAATTACCAAAAAAATTACTTTATATTGTACAAATATGTACAAACTAGGACTTATACCTAAATTCTCAGCTCAATTTTAATTAGAAATTATTTTAAGAACTTTTTCTAAAAAAATTAATAAAAATTTTTAAATTTTGATTTTAAATTTATTTTTAAATAATTTCTAATTAAAATTGAGCTGAGAATTTAGGTATAAGTCCTAGTTTGTACATATTTGTACAATATAAAGTAATTTTCTTGGTCATTTTTTCAATTTTGACCTCACAATTTGCCGCGCAAGCCTAATCACAATGTGTTCAAAAAGCTTCATGTTTAATATCATTTATTTAAGCTTTGGCTAAAGTTTCATAAATTTTAAAATTCGTTTTATAATAAATAAATCTTGTAGAATTACATATAAAAAAATTATACTTGTATATTGAGTAGTTAAAAAATTACATGACAGATCAAACTATACTTAGTAGTTCCTTCTTTACACATTTTTAAGACTCCTTAGACCCCTTAATAGATAAGTTTTTTACAGTTAGTTCAGTTTTATTCAATAGACTTTATCTATTATATATTTCATAAAACTTTATCTATTATAAACACCAACTAAAACAACCAAATCATAAAAAAAAGCTATATAGTGTTTTGTGTTTTCTAAGTTTAAAAGCATATTTAATAAAAAGAGTCTGTTAGACAAATTTTAAGGATATTTAAAATTCATTACCTTTAAGCATTAATTGGAACCCAATGTACATTAAATGATGTTCATTATACGATACATTGTCTAAAAATATACCGGTTAATAATTTACCCGGATGTTATGCCAGACCAAAATAATAATTTTTCTAAGGCTTGTTGCATACCAAATTTGGACTCACGAAGATTATTTTCTTTGAATATCAGACTTGCGGATACCGCTCATGTAAACAGTTAACCCCGTCTTCTATAATAAACTGTGAACAGCTCCAAGAATAACGAACTTCTTCGAGATATTTGCATGCAATACCACCGAGTCAGTCATTATTTTAGTCCTCCAAAGCAATTTTTATGAGCTTTTCCATCCATCCATCAGATCAAGTGAAGACAGCTTAACTTCCCGCGAGTCGGCAACCAGGAAACTTCAAGTCTGGTTGGAAATAATTCCCATTGGCCGATGACATGTTGGTCTTCTGGACCCGGAAAAACACTTCACTTTTCAACAGTGGTAGTATATTAGGATAGAGTTTTCAAAGCTCGTTGAACACGCTACTGTGTGCAATAGTCTATTTACGAACATTCTTTGCATTTGTATGAATAAGATTTCAGTATTAAAGCGAGTAAAAGACCTCAAGAATATTTAAATTTTGTGCAAAAGTTTTAATAAATAAAAGTTCCTTAATATTTCACATAGATGCATTGAAAAATTTTAGTAACATTTGCACTTGTTTTTTTTTCTTTGATTTTAAAAACATTGCCCATAGAGTAAATTTAAAACAACAGTTTTTATTTTACTTAATTTTTTCCGCACTTATGTAAAAAAATCTGTTAGAATAAAAAAAAACTAAAAATATAAGAAAATAACTATAAATATATTTCTACGGATCTTACGGATCTCATAGAGATAAAAGTAAAATCCGTCAATCCTTTAAAAACTTCAACAGTTCATTCCGGATGCATGTGTGGCCAATACAGTCCTCACATTGGAAAACGTTGAAAGAGATTTTTTATTCCGCTGACCACAATATGTCACCTTTCAGTGGCCATTGCCACTGAAAGGTAACATTTCAAGACAGCCAGTACTAAAAAAATTAGTAGTCTTATGAAAAAGTTTATTCCCTGTCACCCAAATATGCCAAAAGAATTTTGTTTTGATTATTAACCATTTCCCAATTATTAATTTTTCAAATCAATCTTTTTTTACGTAATACCCTGTATTTAGGGATATGTTCCATTATATCTCACTACAACAATTGTATTTGAACTCTTTTTATTATTTAAGTTCATAAACAACTCAACTTGTTTATATTGTAGTATTTTTTGGCTGTCAAGGAAACATACACATATTTTCCTAAATTTAAGGTTATTTTTTCTTTATTATTTTGAGTTTATAAGTTCCTAATAAGTTTCTATTTAAAAAATTGAGCCTTATACCTTCGCCAGACACGAAACAATAATATGAATCTCGAGTTCGGTCGCAATATACCTGGCAGACATTGTAACATTCGGACACATTAGTTTCGATAAATGCTCTTAAAACGTTATCAAATACAATTTGGAAGTTTTGCTTCATACCGATCCTACAACGAAAGATTGAAAGCTAGTCTGACTAGCTGATCGAGGGTTGATGTACTTTTCACCAATATTTATGCCCAAGACGTCAAACGCATCTTAAACATTCGCATTTCGCGGTATTTAGGTTGTTTTATTCCCCAGAGTAACTTATCCAATGTGCCTTCTCAGCAAGTGTTTGACGACCATACATCTGTAAGGATGACACATTCCAAAAGTGTTGTCGTTTCCACTCCAGTTGCGGAACCCAAACAAAACGGTCCACCAAATCTGTCAGGGGAAGATGATAAGTTTTTCCCCAACATGCTCGACAGAAAATCAATGGATCCTTTTTGGGTTCATTTCGGATATTATTACTATACCGAAATTCAATATTTTCAAGAAATTCGAGAACTTAGCCTTAAATCGTGATATCTTTCAAACTCAAGTTGAGTCAAAATATTGAAATGCATTTTTTTTATAATTTTGGGAACATTTAGGCTTTATTTTAATGAAAAACACTGTATCATAAAAATACTTCTTCATTCACTGCAGTTTTTATAAACAGACGAATATAATTTTAATATATTTATATTTGATATATTATATAATTGTAACAGGTATGATCAGATTTTAAAATTATTTATAGTATTATTTTGTTTGTCAAAAGATATATAAACATTATTGCGTAGTTATCTCAGAAACGTATCTCAGAAACTATATACCCTAAATTCGAAAAACATTTTCTTCAGTATTATCAAAAGCAAAATATTCCAAATTCGTAATCAAAAGTCAGTGTTTGTTTCGTATTTAATATACAACATTTTATTGGGTCCCTCGCTTTCAGATACTTTGAAGCAGCAATCTCTCAAGTTACCTAGTGCAAAAGTGGGCAATCAAAGAAGCTTCTCTTAGGGTAAAATGCTTGCCATCCTTACAAAATAATCATACAGGGGACCTTTTTCAAAGAGGTATCAAAACGAATAACGGATTGTTCGTTAGGGCCTTTTTAATTCCACCCTGTATTTTATTATTACCTATGACTTAATACATTTAAAAATATATATATATCGCTCAAAATATGGTTTAACTTGGCAGCTGAGTTACCAGAAAAAAAAATCGCAATCAATACAGAAACGTTCTGCCTTAAGAACGGTAAATTCTATTTAAACAAAGTTTTACCCATATCTTATTCATATTTTTTAAAATTAAAAAAAAAAGGTTTTGCATCAGGCTTAACACGAACACGCACCCCTCTAGGTCCCAAGAGAAGCATCATACCAAATTAGCCACCAAATCTTGGTGGTTGATTAAAAATGAATTAATGGTGTTAACAATATGGAATAATGAAATAATTTTGCTAACATTAATGAATAAAGAAATAATAGTGTTAACATCAATGAAAAATGAAATAATGGTGTTAACATTTATACGTCCCCAAAGTGACGTCACTAAGAATAAGTTTAGGAAAAAGGGTTTTAAACTGAAAATGGGTTTAAGTATACAGTTTAAGTAAGTAAACCAGTTTTAAACCAACAAAGTGCGAGAAATTTCCGTAAAGGAAACTTGGGTATTGCAGTGTAATCAACTATCTATTTGAAATGCCATTTTTTGTTCCATTATCTTCTATTGATTAACCCACTGGCTCTAAAACTGAGGTCAAAGGTTAATGCGATTGGATAATTTTTCTCAGACAAAAGTGAATGACAAAAATAATAATAATAATGGGATTCTTTATCTATCATAACGTTGCAGTTAACGCCGCTAGCCATAATTAATTCAATTACTTACCAGCATCTGAATTTTTAGACCACACGTTGTTTTATGGGAAAACTATTCAATTTTATAGTTTCATAACGCTTAATTATGTTAATATACGGCTGTGTGGAATCTTACTTTAGTCTTCCTCCGTTGTACGAAAATATGCAGCATGAAATATCTAAGAATTTAATTAACAACTGTATATGTACGTGTCAACTACTGCTAAATTAACTTTCAGGTAATTATGATGTACACGCGTACCAAAGAAATGATTTCTATACCTATTGTGTTTAGAGCAAGAAAACATTACAGAAATAAAGCTTAACGGTTTTCACCTCGTGAAACTATATTTACCAGATCAAATGAACAATGTTAACAATAATGGTAAAGTCTCTGCAATCAGTTGAGCAGCTCAAAAGAAACTGTCCTCTAATTTCGATTTCTTCCTCTAATGGAAAAAGAAAATGTCGCCCAACCACGCGCGCAGATCGGGTTCCACCGTAATGTGAAAAGTTTCTTTTATTTCACTTTCTAGCATGCATAAATAGAGATTATACTCCATTGAGTCCAAATTGAGGATTTCAAAAATCTTGAATGGGAAGAGGAGACGATCTTATTTCCAACAAAAATTACTTTTCTAAGCTATCTCTGGATGTCGTATGTTTCAACAAGGGGCCCCTTTCGACTGATTTAAAAAGGAAAAATCTTTTTCACCCAGTTTTCAAACTTCTTGTCAATTGACTTTTTTTCTCGTTAAAACGTTCATTTATTGTTTTATTTTGTTGTGCTTGTTAAATTTGTCATTTCTTCCTTAAAAGCATTTGGTCACAAGAAACATATAAGCATAAAGATATAATATCAATAAATGTTTAAGTTAACATCTCTTATAAAACCTTTGAGTTACAAACCAGTATCATTTAAACCAGTCATCAATTGAATTTTAATTTTTTAATTTAAAAATAAATAAATGCAGTTAGTTTCCAAACTTGAAACTAAATACAGCAGTTATTAAAAAGAAAAGCAATGTACAGGAAATGGCCTTGAATAGTAGCACTCCCTTCCCCTCCCACAACAAATTCTGATCACTTTAGAAATATGGTATTCCTGTGGCTCATAACTTAGAAAGCAGAATTAAGGGAGCAAATTTAACGTTTCTGAATTGCAAATCCACCATAGTTTAAAAAAATAATAACGTATTTTTTTGCTAAAAACGAACTTACGGGTTAAAAACATGTATTTTTACTTTTGCAAGCAGGTAGTAGAAAAATGTTCTTGCACTGACTTTTCTACTAAATTTGCCCACTCTATGACACATACTCTGTACTTGATTTTTTTTCCACTTAAAAGCGCCAGAAAAATCTTGATTCCTATGTTGCAATCTTCTCTGCCGAACGTATTTCCCAATTTTGCGAATTCTCTCTCCCGTTTAGTGCCTGATGAGATATCATTGGACGCAGCAGTGTCACTTGTCATAATTCGGCGTGTCTCTTCCATGCTTCCCTAATGGGATATAAACACATCAAAGCTCTATCCATTTATGTACAGGTTGAAAGTTTTTCTGAAGGAACAAATAAATTATTCGTTGTCACATACACTGTTCGAGGCAGTTTTCCATTTGCAGACTATGATAAGTTCGGCTGTATTTTTACAGTCAGTTCGCGATCCTAATATGTTTAGTGAGTAACTGTCTATATGTTATTGAAGATAGTCGTTTTACCACTTTGAAGTTTAACCCCACGCTTGTTGTCTATCATCATCTTTTTTATCATTGTTTTATTTCTGCGCTTAGATACAAGTTGAACAATATTATTTGAAGTAAAATCATGCTAAGGAATTTGAAAAATGTCTGACACGGTCTCGTCGTAATACTCATAAGTCCTTTTAAATAAATTGTTTGCATGATATATATTTCATATAGTCTTTTAAATTTCAAATAAGTTTTTCACGTGTTTTTAATAACATATCGAATAGTGATGTTCGTAATTTAATTTAAAAATACTTAAAATGTTTTGTGTTAAAACTTTTCAATTACTTAAATAAGCAAAAAGATATTTATGTTATCATACATAGAAAGCTTGCTTAGTCGCAAGTTATTGATTCAAAATGATATGCAAGTGAAATCAGTACGTGAGAGAGCTTTAATTTCGGAGCTTAAAATGCGACTACTGTTAGATTGCCAATTCCCAATCTTTGTAAATACGGTCCAAGTAGTTTGTTCGTTAAACCTCTTCTAAGAAAAACATTAAACAAAATTTATTGCTTCCTTAATGGGCTATTAAACACATTTAAATTAGATTTAGAAGTAAATAAACTAGATTTTTTTCCAAAATAAAAAAAAACTGATTTTATACGCATGGTCGTGGAAAGTTTTAATTAAATAAGTTGACATTATTGGTCTAGAAAGTAAAAAATGCATTTATCATTTATAGTTTGAAGATTATTAATTTTGTGAAATGAAATTTATTTACTTTTAACATATTCCACGTGCAAAATTATCTTTGAATTATTTCTAATTTTTTTAACGTCTTTTTTAAATTATTTGCTTTTGAAGACTTGTAGCATGGGGGTACTACTACTTATCTTCTCTCCATAAATTATGTCGAGATAGTTTTATTAGGTGGATTGGATATAAAGTAAAAACACGTTTTAGACCACCCTAATCTAAAAGATTTACAAACTATTTACAAAAAGGTTATTCTTTTTGAGAAAAAATATTTATCTAAATATATGAAAAATTTAATTAAATGAACTAACAATTTCCTTGAATATTTTGGGATATATAAAAGAAAAAATTATATTAGAAAAAAAAACCAATCCATTTTCGCTGTTTCTTCATAAAATCATTACTAATCCTATTGAGTCTTACACTTAATAATTACGAGAATAAAATTATATATATATATATAATTATAGCTCTGGACTGCAGAGCTGGGGGTCTGGGTTCGATTCCAGTGTAGGGCTTGGTTGAAAATTGTACTTATCTCAGTCTTGTAATTGGGTGTAACTCTGTTAGGCTGTGTGTCATAATAAATAAATATAAATTATATAATTATTATAATAATTACGAGATAATTACAGACTGTTTCCAACTATTTTATATTGAAAAGCTTGATAAAGGCTAAATAACCTAAAGATTGAATAAAATCCACTGAAATTGTCTATCGATCTTGGAAATCAAACTAAAGAAATAACTTTTTCTATATTTTAAAGGAACACTTATTTGGTGTTCAGTATATTATTTTACTAAACTTTTGTTCTTTTAAAACTTTTTTTAAAGCAGTAAAGGCAGCATTTCCATTCTATGCTTTGGTGATTTTTAAACTAATTTTTTACGAGATCTGAAAGCTTTTAATTGGATGAATATCAGAACTAACTATGCTAGGCCATTTTCCGGACTGTTGTTAAAAAGGTACCCAAATGACATTTGGTCGGCATAAAGTAAAACAAATCTGTAATATAAGTAAACGTTTTTAAATAAATGGGAAAACCAAATTTATATTTTTTCTTAAAAAATTCACAGGACCTTTATTTATACATTTACAATAAAGTTAAAACAAAATTATCTTTCAAGATTATTAAATTCAAAAGGTATTCAGTTCATCATTAAAAATTTTCTTTTTTCTCACAAAAATTGGTGAAAGCTCAGATTATCATAAACTTCATTTTATTAAGCATAACATATTTAAACTTAAATTTAATCTGCATACCTTAAAAGCCCTAATCCATACACCACAGCAAATTAAAAAAAGTTTATAAAGACATTTCAGTGATGGGCGTCAGCAGTTAATAGCTCTTAAAAGCAATAGCTTTTTGATAAATTAAACTGCGAGATCTTACACATTCAAAATAACAGTAATTCAGCAACACGTCCCTCAGTTATTCAGTCACCCCCCTCAATACCAGAGCTGTAGCATTTTGGACATTAGAGACAGTATTCCCGAATATACTTCTTCTCCATTTGAATGAAGGATTTAAGCAGCATAACCGTACGTTCTTTTTTGTGAACCACTCATTTTGTGTTGAGAGTTCTAAAGTCTAATACCTAAACTATTTTTTGATGAAAAGGCATAGCGTTTTGTTTCTTACATAAAACGTTACGTTGGCAGAGCACGAGGCTGAAAAAACATTTTTTTCATATTTTAATATAACATTCTTACGCAATTTCTGAAACACTAAAGCTTTTTTCATTACAAACTTATATACTTTTTAAAAAAAACGAAATTTATGTAAATAAGTAGTATTTGGTGAAAAATAACAGGTCAGTATATGTATTACATCCCTGACATGGGAAACGTTTTCGCCAAAAAAGAAATCATCTCGAAACTTGATATTTTTTCTTTACTTTTCCTAAGAGACACCCCGGTATAATATTTTTTAACCTTTTATCTACTTTTTTTGCTGGGATAAGAACTAAAGAGTATTTATCCGTAACGTATTCAATGGAAAATGAATCTGAATTGCCTCAGAAACTGCATGGAAAAGAGTTTTTTGCGTGTTTGAACTCTGAAGTTAAGGATTGCAGATTGTCTCATATATAGCAGGTATATTTTTATTGTTGTATATTCATTTTTTAATTGTTGTTGAACTTTTAATTTGCCGGGTGTTAGAATTGAAACTGTCAAAGAGATTTATTGCTCACCTATTGTTTGATAGGCCTTAATTAGTTTTGCATCAGTATTTCATTTAACTTGGTTGCATTAACATTTTAAACAGCATCTAAAGCACAACTCGTTCTATATAAACTGTTAAATTTGGCTTAATTTTTTGCGTAATGTTTTTATTAACGAAGTTTAGAGTATGATTAACTGAAATTTTGTGAGGACTGTTCTTCAAAACACTGTGGAACCACGGCACTGACAGCAAGATCATGCGGGGAACCCTAAACGTTGGGGTATAGAAAATATTACGAAAAAATAATTGCGTTTTTTATCGACGTGTCTCTTTCGTTAAATATTGTTCCTGAAATCAAAGAATTCTAATATATATTCTTACAGCACTAAGATTCAAATGACAAGATTTAAAATAGTGCAATTAATTTAATAATACCACAAATTATTTAATTGTATTGTTTAAATCTTAACAAAATATTTGAATAAAATACGTAGGCTGTAATTTTCTTTCGAATTGCACACCTATCTATATATAAGAAATGTTACTAAAATATAAATTGTGAAGATTTTATTCATTAAGGAACTTGAAGTTTTTGTCGGCCATTATAGTATATTTTCTAACCAAACTGTTTTTTTTTTAAATATTGTCTGGTTAGAAGCATGATGTCGAGACCACCAAGAGTTTAGTTTGAGTTATCGTCGCACTAAAGCTACGCGAGGGCTATTGGCGACATAATATAGAGCCACAGTCAAGTGTCGAGCCGACACCTGAGTTCCACCAAAAGATAAACTGAAGATAGAAAAGGTGTCTAATAGTAACCTCGCGATATCATAAACTCCAAATTATAGGGTTACTACAAGACGCATTTCTACATTACTGTTAACAAATGTAACATTAACTAAAATGTTATGAAGCTGATTCCCCATTATGCCCAGTAAGGTTTTACGAAATAATTTGAATGATGACCATTCATTTAATAAAATTTAGAAAATTTTGAAATGTGTCCCGAAATTTCTACAACCCGTCTTATTTTCGATCCTTTGTGTGGCAACTTTCAACGAAAAAGAAGAGAAATATTTTGTGAATATTTCTATCCAAAATCGAGACCTTGTTTCGTAAATTTGTATAGGAATTATGTATTAAATCTTGATTATCTGTACTGTTGAAATTATGCTAATTTTGAGTGAATTTGGGAATTTATTTTTTGGTAACTTTTATTATGCAGAATTGTTGGCAACCCCTTTTTGTATGTATTTATACCTTCTTTAAAATAAAATATATTAGTGACTCATTCACAACCTTAATTTTTTTCCTCTAAAAATCTATTAGCTTTGAATCAGCATGTAGTTAAATTATCACTATATATGCTTCTCTTATGTCTGAAAATTCTATGTTTTTGATTCCCCTTCACAAGCATCATCCAAACATTCCTTTTTAAACTGTTCGAGTAGAAAAATTTAAAAATAAGGATATTACAGTCTTCAAATGTGTCAGGCTTTAGGATTTCAAGGATTTACTTTTAAACACAATGCAAATGCGGTGCTCCTTTGGACAAAACTGTTAAATTTTTCCCGGGTTATATTTAACCGTAAAATTACCTATATATAAACATGTCTATTCAAATCCATTTCAATTCTTTGCAGTTAATTCGTTGACATGTTTTGTCTCTCGTTCAACCGCAGCAAGAAAAAATCAAAGTTTTTGAATTGAATGTTTAACTTATTTGCTTTTGAAAGAACTACATTTGTAAAGAATACGTAAGAATTCTTTTTGTTTTGGTCTTTGAGTGTTTTCAAACTGTTAAAATTACTTCATATTGCTCTTGGTTATTCCCTTGATATGTAAAGAAGTTTTGTATGTTCTACTCTCCAAGCCTTTAAAGAAATTTCAATGGCATTAACAAAGATCACATTTGGAGAAACTACTTTAGCAATTCTGTTTATAAATTCAGTTGAACCTCGTTAACGTGAACTTGAAGGAAACAGTTGACGTTAACTGAATTTCTTCTTAACCATCTGGTGACCTATAATAATTTATTGCTTAAAATATTAATAACTTTTTTAATACAAATATATCTAATTGATAATTGTCGCTTGTTATAAGAACAGCAATTAAAAACATTGTATAAAACAGCAAGTTATAAGAAAAACTAAATGAATTCATTATTTTTAGGCGTTCATCAATTTCATGAAGAAAATCCCTAAGCTCTCTGAATCAGTAAAAGTATAAGTTAACTCAGAAAAACCGCATCATCTGACATACCACCATAGTAATTTAATTTATTTACAAAAACAAACCTTGGCTCCGCGGTCAATTAATTCTTACTTGAGACATTTGACAGCGTATCTAAAAATGATAATGAGTCGAATGACAATCAAATCCTCATATGACTCAGTTGCCAGGTATAATTTGAAATTTTCCAGAATATTTTGAGAAATCGGAGAATACGGAGTCAGATGACTTGGATACAAAACAAATATAATCATATAATTCAGTGTTCAGAAAAATGACTGGTTAGATAAGTCGAATATGGAACTAATGCACAACTTATTCGATAGAAGTTGGCTTTGGCATACTGGCAAACATTGTAGCTGGGCTTTTTTATTGCATTTACCAGCAAGTCGGAGTTTAGAAGTAGATAAAGAGATGGATCTGGTAATTGAAAGATGGCATGTTTGAATCCTGACTAAGGTCAGGGGGAGTTTTACTGGTGGATTTAAACTACAAAATTTTATACTACGAGAAACTTGACGGGCTATCGGTTTTTCCCTCATAATATTACGCTATTAACGTTAATTTATTTAGCTTAGAAAAATTTTGTATTTATGAATAACATATTAAGATTTCTGTTTTGAGAGTTTTTTAGGGGCCTATGTGGCCTAGTGGGTTTAATCGGAGCCCCTTACTCAAACAGCTTGCGAACTGTACCGGGGACTCGATTCCCGCCTTGGTCCTGGGTGTGTATTTTCTCTCTGTCAGTAAAAATTCTATCTGTGTCTGTCTTATATTTGACGAAGGTTTATAAGTGTGCCTCTCAGGCACACAAACTGGAAAATACATGTACAAACCTACCTAAGGGTTTTTCATATTTTGAGTGCCTTTCCACTTTTGCGGGTTAGCTTTAGTCATGTTGAAACATGGAAAAATTAATCCCGATAAAATAATAGGTACATGTAAATCAAGTATTTTGATAAAAATTAAAAAAGCAGGTAACAAATTGTTTAAGGTAACCAAATACCAAGCCAACCACATTTTCTCGAAATGGTTTCAGTAATAGACCTCTTTAATCCATTCGATCGTGACTAAATTGTTCTCTGGCTAGTTGCTTTTCATGTCCACTCCTAATGGGCGCCGCCATTGCGTGCAACCGGACCAGACTGGACCAGAGCAGCAGAAGTCCTCTTGAAAGGGATTGTATTAATTAAGTTTGAGAATATATTTGGAGTGTAATTGGATAGAAAAACACGTAAAAAAGTCATTACAGTTTTTATCTTTTTTCGGCTTGCCTGATGTGCCTCTGTCGTGTTGGTGCACTTGTTTGTTGGGACTTTGGAAACACTTGTTAAATATTTATAACAAAAACTCACTTTTGGAAGATGTCCAGTCCCATGTTTCTCCATATTTATAAAATTGCTTTTGAAGCCTAATTAGCTTGAGAGCACAAAGTGCCGACTCCTGTGTTGTACTCGTTAACTTTTTAAGATGAATAAACTCAGAATGAAAATATGAAGTCTAAAAAAATCGAAAATATGTTGTATATATAAATAGCTCAAACCGATCGAAGTAGTTTTCAAAAACAAAATTCAGTTTCACTTTTGTATATTTTTTGGAATTATTCTTTTTTCTTGCTGATTTCTCATTATATACAAGCTTCACAAGTACTAAGCGATAATGTCATTTTTTGGGAACCGCAAATGGTTATCAAAATGATTTGACAGACTACATAAATGAAATTCAAATCATATTAAACGGCGTTGTTTGTATCATTAAATTTGAAAACACGCAATCGTTAAAGGCGTCATTTAAAGTCGAATTTCCTTACTTTCTGCTCTTAGGTTGCATCGATTTGATATTTAAATTCTCATTTAAACCTGTTAAAAATATAAATCGAGTTGGATATTTTTAAAACGAAGCATTGTTTTTACAATCAACAATGCTGTGCTAAGTGTACTAGCCAAGAATGGCGAATAAATGTTTAGAAAGTCCGAACTTTCTTTTCTTCTGTGATGAATCGGGTGCACGAGAACTTTCTCTAGTTACTCCTTTGGCAGATTTTTTCGTCATCTATTTTGCCTGACATACTAGACTTATTCGTAATATCCTTCCGAATGACTTATGGGGGAAACTTCAGGCCTCACTATGAGACTACGAAATACTTAAAAGAAAAGTCAAGTATAATTGAGAGTGTTTGGCTGTCTGCTGATATTGGGAGAAATAAACACTATTGTGAGAGTTGCCAACATCAATTCTAAGTACTGGAATTTGAATTTCCTTGTTGCTTTTTACTTTTTATTCGGTAAAATCTCACTCAAATATTTTAAAATTTAATGGCAACTATATTTTAATAACAATTTTAAGGGGCTGAGGAGGTCATTCGGTTAGGCATTCGCCTAGCATGCGGAAGGTCCTAGGTTCGGGTCCGGGCATCGCGAAAATAACTGCCGATCTATAAAGGGCCCGTGCAGCCAAACATGTCCGACGTGTGAAAAGGTGCACATTAAATATCCTTCAAAGTCCTAGCGCTACGTACGATGTCGTCCTTAACGGCTGCGTTGAGTGCCTATTCAGGGGGTCGGCTCTCCACTTGACTGTGGTTCCAAAATTTGAAGCCCGTGTAGCTCTAATGCGACGGTAACTCAAATTAAAACTAATAACAACCTTCAACCTTAGATCCTAGCAAAAACCAGCACATATGTTATTCGCATAACATATTTTTCAAGAAAACATAAATTTTTAAGTACGTTTTGTAAGGAGTTTTAAATAAAATTAATGTTTAGCATTTGCAGAAAAGCACATGAATTTAATAAAATTCGAGGTCTTTAGCTTATTATTTTAGTATTTCGATGATTTTGCTTGAATTGTTACCCTAAACGAATTTTTGTAATGTGTTAGCTTTCTTGCCCTAACTTGCTTAATTCATTAAGAGGTCAAGTAATAAAAACTGCAAAAAAAAACATATCTTCAAATTTACGGTTTCGAAATGACAACTGAGTTGTTAGAAAATAGCCGCAAACAATAAATTTATGCAAATTTTGAAATTCGAGCAAAAATAAGGTTTTGTCTCGCTAAATATTTGCACTTTCTAAATTAGAGAAATTGTTTTGAGTCATGCACAACTCTAAACAATTGTACCAAAAGTAAGGTCGTTGAGAAAAAGTTTTGAGGTAAACGTTTGTATACTGTTAACGGTTGTAATAAAAAGGTTTCAGACGGGAAAGTACGAGACGAAAGTTAAGGGGTTTTTTTATAAGTAATTCTACATAAGAAAATACAAAATAAATAAGTAGCGAGATAGACACCCGCTGAGTGTCTCAGTGAGTGAAAGGGCTGTGGCCCACTTAAGTGTCGACATTGGCATGATAGACCTTCATCGGATGAAAGAAGGAAGGTGGAGGGTAGAATGGGAAACGAGAGATATTTTGGAAATAATAGTTACTCGCGACTTGTGTAGACTTTCAACACGTGTCTGTTTAAAGAGATTACCTATGTATCCTTGTATTAAATCAACAATCAGTTAAATGATGCGTAATGTGTATGAATCGTTTATTAACAAGCAAACATTTAATGACCAATACACAATATCACGTCGCAAATAATAATAATTCGTATGGGGAATGATCAATCATTCATCAATTAACGACTACTTAATAGGCCTTAATGGGTTAAATCCTACCGGGTTTGAAAGTAGACTTTTTTTCTTGACCCACCTATTCTAGTACATCATGATTAATTGATAACCAGACTCCTGACTTTAATCCAAACGACACAAACACTCATATATTTATTTATCATGGTCGAAAAGCAACCATTAAATTGTAACTTAGTATATTAAACCAAAACTCCTAAGACAGTTGATATATATGAAATAATTGGTGAAATGAGAGAGTTGTTATTTCTTTGTTTGCTTTAAAATGGAGTGGGGAATCAGTACTATTCACGTGCGGGCTCCATGCCAAAGCCCCAGAGAGAAAGGCCTCAGAGATGGTCCCTACATATACATTCTTACTCACTCCAGATGTCAAAGAGATTGCAACCAGTTCTTTATCGCAGATTCATAGAAAAGGGGTTGAGATTTGAACATAGAACTATAGCCTAATGTCAGTATTTGACTCTACATCACGGTTATCCTAAGTTCTATAAATAAAGGTTTGGATCCAGGTTGACATATTCAATGCTAATCGCGTTTTAAGGCATGATAGGTAACATTTTAGTTTTACTCATATTTAAACAATTAAGAAATTAAGGATAGAATATTTGACTCAAATTTAAAGCAGCTATTTTATTGTCTTATGTTATTACATATACTTCTGATAGTATTTCGAACTGTTTTGTTTTGAACAAAACTGAGTAAACTGAGTAAAAACCATTGTAAATTCATTGTAATAAGTTAGAAATCTGTATAAATTAGAAAAAGTAGGTTTTAACTTTCTACGGTAGTTACATTTTGTTGTGCATTCAGAACATTTCTAGAACAATCGATGTTGCGTTACAAATGCACGTTGCTTTAGGTTTTATTTTAAAATATATATTTTTTAGTTTTAAAAATAAAACTTAGTAAGTTATACTAAGGCTCTTATATTATCAATTTTAAACACATTATTTCACCAATGTACGTTTGAGTGAAAATTTAATGAAGAAAAATATAAGTATCAAAAGTTTCAAACAAATTTTATTTTCAGACAATAAGGCTATTTTTAAAAAAACAATTCCAATGTAGGGCAAGGTAGGCAAAAATAAGGCTGTGTAATTATTATATTTTGCTTAAACACGGAAACATACGGAAATTGTATCCTTGTTGAAACACTAGCTAGAAACAAGCTAATAGTTATTTAAAGGAGATATAGTTTAGCAGTAAAACTGGTATAGAGGAAGTGTTTATAAATGCTGGTTGATCATTCAGAAGCAGGTTAGCAGCATACAGAATTTAGCTTACGATAAATTGTGCACTGTTTATATTATTTTTAAAGGCTTATGTGTTTTAAGGTTAATGTCGTAATGGTATATGTCTTTTAAATGTGGAAATTTAAGGTGTCCTTTTTTATTTTAAATAAGATTGCAAATTTACTCACGAATAGCTTTTCCAATTTAACGTTGGATTTCCGATGTATATTTACCATTTTTGCCCGAATAGTTAGCCTGACCACATTTTGTTTCGGTGATTAACTTTTCGACGATAAAATCATCATTAATTTTTCTTAAATTATAATTTATTTTATGTTGTTTTTCCATGAAAAACTGTCAAAAAAGCGAAGACTATTTAAGTGGTGAATAACAAACTAAAAGAGGTGAAACAAAACGAGGTAACAAACAATATAAGGTGAATAACAAACTAAACCCCACGGCGAAATTCATCACGTTTGTTCATTCTATGTATGACTATATTAGACCCAACCCGATACTGCCATAATTGCCCTATTTTCTTTAAAATTTCAAAATATATCTTATTGAACTGCCATAATCTTGTTCTACCTCTAGTTTTCTAGTAAGTTTTATACTGTGTTCAAATATGTTCTTATTACAAAACAAAGTAATGTTACCTAAAATATAGTTATATTAAATTAACCTAAAATATACCTAAATTACCTAAATATAGTAATATTACCTAAATTAAACTATTTAAAATATATTAAATTAGACAAAAAAACAAGAATTAATGTCTATATTAGCATTCAATATCAAATGAGCATAAAAATTTCAATTAAAAAATAAATTACCCTTTATATTTCTTTCACCATATAAATACTAGTTAAAGGTGGTATGTTATCTTTGTGTAGTTTTACCTCCTGATAACAAAAGCAATCTTGATTTTGCTGTTATCTATTATAGCCCTATTACAAATACGCAAGTTCAAATATCTAAATCATAGCCCTAATTTATTATTATGTATGTAAAATAAGACTGGAACTCTATTTGTTCTGTATTCTTTCTTAATCACACCCATCAAACTAAATTATTAATTGAATGGAACATCTCAATCATTAAAAAAATAAACCTTATAATGACTTATAGGACGACAATTCCGCCCTTAATTCGATGGAACACAGTGATTTCAGAACATTTCTAGCGTTATTTGGGGAATGGAGGTTACTGCTGTTAAGATTAATTTGGCATTAAAGTATTAATCTATCTCGATCAATTAGAAAGTTTGGAGCACTCATTTGAATCATTAAGACATTTTGAAAGCCATTGTTATTCAACTTAATCCCAGTGCATAAAATATGGCGCATTAAGTCCAATTTCTGTTAGTTTATGGTATAATATCTTTTAATGTAGCAGAACGAACTCTGATAAAGTAAAAATGTAGTTATTAACTTGAATATCGTATTGGTTTTCTTTTCTTTTTGACGTCTGATTGGATTGCTTGTTCCTGACAAGTCAATTTAAAACTTAATTCATTTTTTTTCAAGAGTTATTAAATCAGTTATGTTTCTTCATCAAATCAATATTTATTGCCAATAAAATGGCATGTGGTGTGATCATCCAATTTCCCAAACAGCGTATAACAAGATTAGAAAAAAATTATTTTATTTGTAAGTTTCATAAACATATTAGGGTCATATGGGGGAATTATGGATCAAAAAATCACAACATCCAATTTTCTTCTAAAGTATGAAAGATAGAAAGATTTAATTTTGCATGGAGTAAGCTTAAATAATTTAGAATTTATTTAAAAAACCACTTTACCTAAAACTTAATTATTATTAGTTTTATTTTAATTATTGAGTGATCAGGAATTACCCCGGGTTTGGGCAATTATGGATCACACATGGGGTAATTATGGATCACCCTTTTTTTTATGGTAATGCATATTAAAAGTAAATTAATTTTTGGTTGCAGTTAAAATATAATTCAAAGCAAACTTTTAAACGCCGAAATTAACTTTTTATTAATCTTCTTTCACAGAAAAAAATTAGACTTTATCGTTTGCTAATTTTTTTTTAAACTCGAAGAATAATGATGATCTTTTTTAATAAATTATGCCGCAATTTCCCATTTACATTCTTTCAAAAATTTGGTTATTTATCGTTTGTTAAATTAATTTACAGTTCGAAGCATCTCGAAAGTTTCTCGCAAGTTTAACGAAATGAAAAGAGTCAAAATATTGAATAAAAATGGAATTTGCATGTTATTTCAATGGAGATTAAATTTTTTGTTATTTAAATTTTAAATAAACTTTTAATTCGAATTTTTTAATGAAATTTGGAATGCAGCCTAATCTGATTTTTTGCTTCAAAATGACGTATACCGCTTAGCTAAAAACACATGAAAAATAAAAAAATATCACTGATCCAGAATTACCCCAGTGATCCAGAATTACCCCAGTAAACTGGGGGATAAATCGATATACCTTCAAAATCATTAAAAAAAATAATTATGAAAAAATTTATATCGGAATGAAAAGCTTAGACCTTTTCCTATTGAAAAATAGCACCAACAAAATAGTTAGTTCAAATATATTTCTCCAGCATTGATCTTAAAAAAAATCATGTTTTTCAAAGACAATCTTTTTTGAAGATGTTTTTATAGTAGTGTAAAAAGTATTTTTTTTCTATTATTTGCTGCAGAGTTACATTGTTTTTGAACTTGATATAAGAAAATAGAATGTATAAGGATGACTTGGCATAATTTATTTTTTTTCTAAAAACCATTTTTAATCCTTAAAACTTAGTGATCATTATTTACCCCGGAAAGCGAGTGATCCATAATTCCCCCATGTGACCCTATACATTACAAAGAAATATAAATTTTAAGCGTTTAAACCTATTTTCTCTTTAGTCGAAATATAGATCTATTGAATCTCAAAAGATTTTTTCCAGAATATCTTAGTTTATTGCGGTGAAGAAATCTATAGCTCTTAATTTTTTTTCGGAATAGAGTAAAAACTATGAGAAACTAAAGGAGCGTGCAAAAAAAGCATTCTCTCTCGATAAAACTATATTTCATTTTAATAGTTTCTATTTTCTCTTTTACATACTCATTCATAAATTCACTCTTAATTCAAATTTCTATAAATTTGTATTAAACCAACTCTCCGAAAGAATTGACGTATAAAAAAACAATTCTTTTGAAAATAGCAAACTGCGGTGTCCAGATTTCGTGAAGATACGTTAAAGTGTTGATGAAAGTTTATAACGTGGTTGGCATAGTTCCCCCCCCCCCCTATAGTCGACTAAAAATCGCAAAAAAATGCCTGTTTAGAGAATATTACAACTAGTAAATTATATTTATTGCGTAATGATTTTTAGATTGTGAATTTGTTTTTCTGGTGAAAATATTTTGTAAAGAAGATATAAAAAATAAACTTAAGCTCAAGTGAATGATATATTTTAGAAGTGTTAGATATTTCAGTTGATTATTTGTGTATATGTAAACGGTAAAGTTTTTTTTAAAGAAATATAGCATTTAATTTAATCTAATGACTGTTTTTTTTTATCTGTATATATCTATGGAAAAGATGTATTCCTTTTTATTTTGGGTAGATTTTTTCTTAAACAAAAACAAATTGTTGATTAGGACATGAAATAATACAGTTTTTTATCGCCACCATAGTAATAATAGTTATAATTAAAATTTAATTCTAAAAGGCAAACATTTTGCCCCCATTGACGTTGAAACCACAAAGGCTTATCTTAAACTTTCTTGATTTAAAATATTTTTTGAATCTAGACTGTTTCAAAAAAAATACTGTATTATTTTTCTCTAAAATACATAATACGTAAAAAAGTTTACCAAATAGGCGTGAAAGTATATATAAGCCAAAAGCTTCATAATTAAAACGCAAACTATTTTATGAAATACTTTAACTTTATTCAAGCATTCGTTGTGAGAAGTTTCTTTTTCTAAAACATTGGATTGGTAGCCGTCGATTTCCCCAATGGAATTGAATTGAGCGCATTTCATCGAAACTGTTCAAATGAACAAACGGAGAGTTTGAAATCTGAAAAAGATTACACATTTCCTTTCTGGTATTATTGTGGACGTCTTTTTGCTTTTAAGCCACTTCCCGAACGTTTATTTTGATTATTGTTCTGACAGATGAAAGAGGGGAAGATTCTAAATTTAGCTTTGATCTTCTCCGAAATATTTTGAAATACAGTTGCAGTTTTTTATTTCCACACTTCGGACTGCTAAAGCTGTTTCAAATTTGGTGCTCTTCGCTCGTACCAGAAAAATCATTTATAAGTACGTAAGTGTTGGCGGTATCTAAGAAAGAATTCGGTTTCGCCCATAAAATAGCCTGTTCTTAAGTATAATATTTTTAAAAATAGAAACTTTCGGAGTAGTTTTCAAATGCGTTTTCAATTATTGGATTTATATTATATATTTTACTGTTTCAAAGCTTTTCGTTCAAAAGCTGATTTCTGAAGGTTGCAATATATGGAAGTGCCTCGCGTTGCATATATGAAACATTTGTTCTCTTTACATTTCTTGAAACTACGCATTATTTCAGGTTTATATTACATTACTTCCTGTGCTATAAGAATAATCTGTATCTTATTTTTTTCATAAAATGGACACAGTTTTAAGGGTTGGTTAGGTTTAACATCGAATTATATAGGCTGTATTGTGTAAAACGTATGTGTGTATATTGTTAATTAGTTATTTAGTTATGTATTTAGTTATACTCTAAAATGTCGATAAAGCACATACATTACGTTTTATTTTCAGACACTTTTTTATAACTAATGTTTCAGAAAAAATACTACTATCTTCATAATTACCTGCCCCCACAACCTACCTCCTGGTAACAAACATAACGGCAACATATGTGTTTTGGTTTTTAGGCTTTAAAAAGGTGTTCTAGTTTGTTGACATTTAAATTTGGTAATGAAAATTTTTCGAAAACAGAAACGGTTTCACGGAGTAAGACAATGAACTCCGATGTGAGCAAGATGACGAACATGGTTTTTGTTCCTTTTTATCCACTATTTTTAAATGCTCGATATGAATTAAATGTCTGTATGAGTTGCATAAACGTGTTCAAACGTTTATTTTTGCTCAAAATTTAGTCTTTCTTTCCTTAATTAAACCAAGGAAAATATTGAAACTTAAAATACGATATTTAAGCCCAAATTCTCCCCATATGCTGCTGATGACTTTCAACTCAGTTTCAAAGTTCCAACTTTTTTTTGTTCATACTATAACACATAGGTTCCAGAAAAGGACATACGACAAAGATGGTGTAAAATTTTAGTGTCTATACTTTATTCAGCATATTCCATTAATAAATACAGAATGACGTCCTCAAATAATAATTTTTAAGTCCTCAAATACCCACCTACATAAACGACAACTTCTACAAAAAGAAGAAAAAGGTATATTTATATATATATTTGAGGGGATTTTTTTTTCAAATGCGTTTTATGTATATTTTTTCTCTACGTCATCTTACCCTCTACTTAGTGCAAGATGACGAAAAATGCACTATATTTTTTAATTCAATATATTTCCTAATTTGTGGTGGAATTACGGAATTTGAAATATTTTTTTATTATTTTGCATTAAGGGTCAAAGAGGTGTTGGAAAAAAATTTGGGTGTATTTTACTTAGAAGAGGAGAAGAGTCCAAACAGCTTACGTTCGCGAGCCTGATTTATCTTCCCTCTACTTCTTTGACACAATAAACGGGAATATCGCAAAAAGCAGAGCTGTTCGAGAAAATCGGATTTCGTATTTAAAATCAGGGAACCAGATATAAAGAAAATCAGTTCTAAAATTCTAAGCACCAAAAATGTGCTGTTGCCCTGTGATCCATTAGCATATAAAAATATAGCTCGTAAGGTAGAAAGTTTTAATGTCAACACGTTTGACGTTTTTTCAACTAACAAAGCTGTGTTTTCCACAGCTGTAAAATGATTTTTTTTTCTCAAGGGAAAAAGGATAAAGCAAAATTTAAAAATACTGATTTTAAATTACTATTTTGCATAATATACTAAAATTCTTATTTCTGAGTACCACCTCGTTTTTGTTCTGCGCATCTTGGAAAAAAAAAAGGCGACAGAATGCTATTATTTTTCATTTTACTTAAATAATTTTTTACGTAGTATTATGTAAAATATATGCTATAAAAGAGCTTCCGAACATAAAACTTACTACAAGTCTTATGCCTAAAATGTTGAAAATTTCTACATTGATGTTCAGATACCTAAGCTTGAATATTATAAGTGTCGAATAATGTACATATGTATTTTAAATTAATGCTGAACATAAAAAAATGAATGAAATTTAATTTATTTAATAAAAATAACTAACAATAATTAAAATTAAACTATACTAGGAAAAATTATGAAATTATGTAAACAGCTCAAGAGGTACATTGGTACAAAAGTTTGATGAGATGTTTTACCCCTGCAATAAAATCCTAAGGACAAACTTGACCTAGGCACACCCTATATTCCCCTACTGTAAAAAATAGGTGGCATTCTATGAAAGCTACACTCTTAAAACAAAAGAGTGAATTCCACTCCAGTTGGAGAAGTGCATTATCGACACTGGAAAGGAGTGAATATTATCTCAGACTGAGTTAAAATAACTCGTTTGGAGTGATCCTGTCGGAGGTTTAACACACAAAGGATCCACTCTAAAAGGAGAAGTGCCTTTTCCATACTAGAGGAGTGAAAATCAATCAGACTGAGTTAAAATCGCTCGTTCGTTTTAAGATAGTATTTTTTAAAAATAGTTGTTCATTCGTTTCTGCAGTCATATTGCTTATATTTCAATAAGTATTTATTACATACAGGCTAATAAGTTTATATACCGTTAGTTATATTAAAGTTTTGTGTTTCCTTTCCTCTCCTTCAAAGCATGATTTCTTTAATTTCAGATCATGTTTCAGAATAAAAACGCAATTTTAACTACACTGTGCAAAAAAAAATCTGTAACCATCACAAAAACATTTGTAAAATATATAAGTATCCTTTCATTTAACACTCTCAAGACAAATTTAGGAATTTTGTTTGAACTAGGAATTTCAGCTAATGCTTGCAGTAAAAGTGTCATATTTTTTATCCCATATTTGCAGTACTGAAGATAACCAACATAATGTACACACACATTAATGATATAACACCAGTTACAAAATCAATATTTATTGACAAGCAAAACATTTTCGTTCATAATGGACCAAGTCATATCTTCTTCCTGGACAAGAACAACATGTGGCGAGAGTACTCCTTTAGTCTCATCGATATTCTTCATACATCCGAGATGGTTTTTGCATCCTTTACAAAATATCAAGTTGTAAGAGAATTTAAGAAAATTATTTATATACATATCAGAAGTAAAGAAATTGCCTTACCTTCCTCACAAAAAAGAAGCACTTTTCTTTAAATAGTAAAAGCAAAGATTCCAGAAACCTTCCTCAGTGACTCCTGTAATCTTCATACTTTTATAAATGTATGAAGCTAAATTAGTATCAGTCAAGTTCATCAATATCTTTGGATGAGTATCGATTAATAAAATCCTAAAAACCTCCTTACGCAACTAAATAAATAAGCTTGCAAAACCATTATTAAACTTTTCGTGCATGATAGAGTATATAATAATAATAAGATAATTGAAAGATAAAAATTTTTATTTCAAATTTTGTTCAAATATTTACTTTTACGGACGGAAATCTCCAAAATCAATTGCGAAAATCAATTAATATTTCAAAGAATAAATATGTATTATTCATCGCTTTTAAATAGAATGAATACATTTCATATCCCCATACGAAGAATCTCCATAAGAATCCTACAAAACCAAAAAGATACTTTTAAAAAAAATCAAATTGCTTATACTTTGCTATATAAACATAGCTATTTTTTCCGCTGATTCATCAACCTTCGCAGAATATATTATGTTTAGAATTACTCCGCGAAACTAAACACGATCGAAAAAGCGATAATTCAATTGTTATAATTCTGTGTTGTTGTTTTTTTTATAATACTAACAGAATAATTTTCATCATATATTCACGAAATTTTCAGGAACATAAAGCATTGAACAATCAGGAACAATTCTGGATACCCTAATAAGAATTATAAATAGTATAATAGAAAGAAATACGAGTTCTCGCCTATTTTTAGACTTGTAACGTGAGTTGCTAAAATAAAGTTTAAAAAAAATTTAAATGCCAACGATTCAGGCCAGAAACAAAACTTAAGAAACTATGCGCGCCGCAACTTTTTGTCGAAGAACATGATTAGCTGGAAGAAATTGCAAATGCTAGAAAAAGTTTTGTAACTTATGAAGATTTCTGTTCATAATTACAATTTTTTTTTGTAATATTGGTTATTTTTGAAACATTACAACAAAAATTTGTACGTTTACAGTATTTTTTTCACAGTGTACATGATTACGTTTCAAGTCACTTACATTACTTTTAAACACCCATTAAACTTAGTTAAAATATCGTTTATAGCTTCTACTTTTCAAATCAAATGTACAAACGTCAGTGACAATTTACGTTTTATTCCTTAACTTTGGTGCCTATATTTTACGATTAAAATTAATTACAAAAATTTATTCGCAACTCATGCACTAACTTTTCCCTTTGAAAATGCCCTGTTTCCCGTTGCAAATGTTGGTTTCTATTTTTTCATCGAGATCTCGCTCAGATAGATTTTGGAATAAATAAGCGACGCATAACAACTTCTGATTAAAATACATCATTCACATTATTATGAAACTTCATTCCAAGAAAAGAACTTCCATAAAAAATCAAAAATCAAAAAAGTATATCTAAAAAGATGTCGAGATAAACCTAATCGGAGTCTTTGAATTTCCTACACTTCAACTCTTTAATTGCCATTGTTTCTTTTACTTCTTACTCGTGTTTTGTTAAGAACTGTTCTTCTCTAAAACGTTAATTTTGTATGAGTGTTTGTGGTAAGGTAGTTGTTCCGTCTAATATTATGACCTCTCGTCGTAGGGGAAATATTCCCTGTACAGAGAACCAAAACCAATTTGTAACCGATGAAGCAAAGTTAACGTCATTTATTTTAACTTAAGGTAGGCGAATACCCAAACTTCCTCAAAATTCTAAAATATTTACTATTACTTTAATTTTTTCCAAGTTTGGCGTAGTGATTTCAAATATAATGAATTATACTTTTTAGGCATTTTATTTAATTTATATATAATTTATTTATTTTAAACAGTGTTTTTCTACTAAAAAAAGAGGTTTACACTAACAAAGTCTACCACATTGAATTTTCATCCTATAAACATTAATTATGTGTTAAATTCTTCGTTTTGAACTGATGCATGCAATGACCCTCTAGAGTTACATACAAATTACAAGAAAAGAAGTTATTAAGAAAAATGTTATAAATTAACCACACAAAAAAAAGATTTTTTCGATTAACTTACACTTGGACATTTTTTTAAATAAAACTTGTATATTTACACCAGATGTTAGAGGCTCATGGCACAGATATATATTGAAATAGCATCTGTAAAAAATTTCAGGTAAATTAAGGTAAAACTTTTTATGCTAGAAGTGTTAGCGTAAACCCCTAGATGAAAAACACCGTTTAAAATAAATCAATTATATTTAAAAAAAAAAAATTGTCCAAAAGAGCATTGTTCATTATATTTGAAATGACTATGCCAAATTTGGAAAAGATTGAAGTAATAGTAAAAATTTTAGAATTCTGGGTACTCGCCTACCTTAAATTAGTAGTCAAAATAATGTAAATGAAAAAAATTAGGAAAAAAACATATTTAGAAAAAAAATAATATTTTTAGTTAATAAAAAAATCATAAAAAAACTTATTAAAAATTAACTTATTTTCTGATTGATTTTTCCATAAAGTTTTACTTCTTAAAAAAATCGCACTAAAACCTTGTTTAATAAATAGTTTTCAAAAGTTACAATTTTAAATTTCGTCACATAAGAACTGAATCCAAAACAACGATGAGTTCCTATTTTTTACAACTGTGCCGTCATTAGATTTGTTTACGATTTTTTCTTTGTGTTATTTTGCACCGCAGCCAAGTAATACTTAATCTAATTCTTTCACTTGCCTCCTCTAATTCTTTCACTTGCCTTGTGGGTCGGCGTTTACGGTGCTGGCTTGAGTGTTGTTGGCTCAGGTGTTACCCTGTCTCGTCTTGGAGGTAGTGTTATATGAAAATAAGACATTTGTTTTTTTTTTTTTTAAACTCACATAACTAGGATAATACTATAATTAACTAATAAAATCTATCCCTTTCTATTTTGAAATATCTTCGATTTGCACATTAATCCCGAAAAAATATCTTACCCCATACACGCCATACTGGGCAATAGTTTCTTATTAAGAAAATAGTTTCAATTTTGAAACAATTCATTGAAGGCGTGGTTGGGAGACAGTTTTATGAAATGGTTGTGAGGCAACAAAAACCTTCAATTAAATCGACCTAACCTATTATATATGCAAATCACAAAAAAAAAAAAATTGTTTACCATCCAAATCAAACCATATAAAATCATCCATGTAAATTTTAAAAAAAATATTAGAAATATTATTCTCAAGTATTAAAAAAGAATCCATACTGATCTATTCCAAACGCCTTCTCAGTACTCCAAATGGACAACTGGGGTGGTCACGCCTACGGTGTCGTTTCAGCTGCGTCAAGCATTGTTTTATGCCCCACAAACTAACTACTCGGCAGCTAATTCGTCCACAAACTACAACTGCCACCCCTATTTTGAAGTCATAACTACGTCAAGCACTGTTCTTCCACCCTACAAACAAACAATGCTCCACCCTAATCGAATCATCCATTGATTGTTTTTGAATAAGATTACTTAAATTTTCTCAAGAGCGCTGACTTAACTCTAATTTACAACAGGGGACTGGATTAATGTCTAACTAAACTATACAGAGAGACAATGAGAGACAGGCTTCGAAATTTTGAATCGTATTCAAGAAAACAAATTCCGGGAGAAAGAATTTCGAAAAGTTCTATTGGTACAACTTATTTCATCACTATAAATCCCTCCTTTATACTTCGTGTCTGCCTGTAGTCCGAACGCCTTTCTCTATTTTCCAACCCAACAATTTATGGTAAAAATAAACAAGAAGTTCTTAAAGAACTAAAATAGCCTACTTTCCTGTTACTTAAATACTTACTAAAATTCTTCTCTTGAAAAAACTAGGTTCGTAACAGTAAGTGACATCAACAACCATTTTTCCACATTAAATTTGTATAAATTAAAATAAATTTCACTAAACACAGCATCCAGCTATAATTTCAACTTCTTAAAGCGACAAATAAATTATTTCATTAATTTTCTATCTCCAATAAAATAAATATTACTTATCGTCCGCATGATTTTATTTGCAGTTATAAATAAATATTTAATTATTCGTAGAACAAAAACCAAAAAACTACTCCTCAATGCAAGGAAATGTAAATTAACAAGTAGGTTTGTAACAGAATCTGTCTCTTAACCCACTTCCACACAGCAGTTGTGTTTAACAGGTAAAAAGGCGCCAAACACAGCATTAGTTCTATGTTAAACATTTACTTGCTAAATTCGGCTAGTTTCATTTATTTTATTTCGAAAATTAAATCATTATTACTTAAATCGTTTGCAAAAATTTATATTTCAAAGAATAAATATGTAATATTCCTCGCTTTTAAATATAATGAAAACAATTTATTTCAACATACAAAGATCTCGTATTGAAATTTATTTGACGTCATCTAAAATTGATCGATGTCTCAGAAATAAATTTATTTTAATTTATTGTCTAAAAGAATTAAAGTTTCTCGAGCGATTGTTGTGATGGTAATGGTGATTTAATTCTCATTAAATTTTGAAGTTTTTTTTAAATAATTGAATTACCTAGAATTCGAATTCTTTTATGAAATTTTCAATGTATTCTCATTTCGATGTGCTGAATTTTTTGACGTATCTCACCTGTCCGTAGCATTTGTAGTTTTTAACAGAGATTTAAATGACTCGAAATTGAATTTCAATGCTAATTCAATGGAAAATTCGTCGACAAATAGTAGATTTATGTCCGTCCAATCGTACAGACAGACGGACAAAAAGTATGAAAGTTGGGTGTCTGAGGTTATATATTTGTAATAAAAAAAGAATTTGTAAGATCGGATTGGTAGAACCGATTTTGGAAGGGGGGTGCGGACAGACAGACGACGGACATCGACCGCATGTCAATACCTACTTTTTCATTTTTTTAATTCTTCGAATGAAAAAAAAGAAAAATAGGCTAAAAATATATTATAGTACAAAATATTGAAGAATTCTTAGTATACTACTAACGTTAAAATTTGCTATTTGAAAATGTCGCATGGAAAAAATTCTTGAGTAATAATTTTCAACTTTGGCTAATCCTTTTCTCCAGCTTGACCCATTAATGATCCAATTTGCTATTAACATATTCCTTACCGAATAAAAGCATTAACGTTTATTAATATCTATTTCGTCTTTCTAATTTTTTCATTAAATTTCAATAATTCTTAACTTAATTATTTTAATTCTTACTTTTTATTATTACTAGTAGCTTAATTTTTTCTACATAAATTGTTGAGTACTATTGTCTTCATGTGTCTTATATTTTATTTATATTGACAAACTTAAGCAAAAATCTTATTTTTTCCTAGCAAATGTTCATGCCAATGGTCGTTTATGAGTGAACAAAAAATACAAAATGAAAATACTAGAAATGACTCCCTTTTGTTCTGATGACGTTTTTCTGTTGTAGATAATTGTCAGTCAGAAACAGTGATTTGGTTCCAAGAGCTTAATTGATCGAAATCTTGCTGAGTACTTCCTTCCTCATATTTATTCGATTGTTTTTCTGTCTAATCCAGCCTTTGTGAGTCTCGATTACCCAGAGAAGCGCTCTGTAGGGTAATTAAACACTGGAGTTCCTACTGGGCCAAGGTCAGTAGCCCAATGCCGTTTACACTGCACCGCATTGGGAGGGGACGCCCTGTTCTTTTGACTTGTTCCTCACAACGCGAAATTTTTCTGCCATTTTTGTTGTCGCCAATAGCCCTCGTGTAGCTCTAGTGCAACGATAATTCAAACGAACCTGACTTCTATTTTTGGTCATTTACTTTTTGTTTAGTTTAGCTTGAATTATCGTCTCGCTAGAGCTACACGAGGGCTATTGGCGACGGGCGTCGTATTTTAGAGCCACACTCAAATGACGAGCCGACACCTGAGTAGGTACCCAACGCAACCATTAAGGGTGACATCCATACGCAGCGTTGGTACCAATTAGCATATTTAACGTCACTTCCTCTACACGGGGTATTATTCGTCGGACATTTTTCGGCTGCAGTTACGTTCATAGGTCGGCAGTTATTGGTAACGCCCAGACCCGAACCTGGAAACTTTCACAAACGAGGTGAAAGCCTAAACCGACTGGGCTCCCTAGCCCCTCCGGACTTACCATAATATATTATTCAGGAAGGGTAGGGTAGGGTTGATACATATACATTCCGGTTTGTGTGCTTGATCACAGACCCGCTTATAAACCTTCGTCAAATAAGACAGACACATAAATATTTTTTACTGTCACAGAGAGAGAAATTACACCCAGGGCTGGGGCGGGAATCGAACCCGCACCCGGTACAGTGGGCAGACTATTAGCTGAGACAGCTATCTTAACCACTCGCCCCCCCCCCCCGGGTCCCGTTAGTCAGGTATAAGAAGTGGCTAGGGTGATGTATAGATATAATTTTTTTGACTTAAAGAAATAACCTTATCCGTTGTACTAAGGATTGATGAAACCATAGGTCGGAACATGCATTTTTCTAAAAAGAGCATAAAATTGAATCAAAAAACGTTAAACTAAATTAATGAGGAAGTCTTAAGATTTTGTTATATTGATAAATTTTAAAAACTGGAAGCTATCGACTGGGGAGCCCAGTCGGCTCGTCACTTGACTGTGGTTCTAAAATACGACTCCCGTCGCCAATAGCCCTCGTGTAGCTCAAGTGCGACGATAATTGAAACTAAAAATAAAAAAAAAATATGCTCCTAACTCCCGACGCTGCTTACGAAGTCGCCCTTGATTGTTGCGGCCTTGGGTGTCTACTCAGATGCCGGCTCGTCAGCAGACTGTCTTCTTAAATGACGAAACCCTTCGCTCATAGCCCTCGTGTAGCTCTAGGGAGAGGATAATTCAAACTTAAGTGTCCTAACTGTTTTCTTAGGAGAACCTGTTTTCCGCTGCCATGGCGACCGAATCCTTCCCTACCTTTTTTTCTCGACATGACTCTTGGGATGCAGCCATTAATTTCTGATTTTTTTTCCCTTCTCTTCCCAACTCTGGCGGGACTTTTAATTTATATGCAATGATGTACCCTGTCGTGATGTATGACCTCTTGTTTCTGCATTATTTCAGTATTTTTGCGCTATTTTTTAATAAATAGAGTGGTAATAAATACGTCATTATAACTCATGAACGACGATGGACAAGAAAATTTGCCGTGCAATAAAAGGCTTTTTGTTTTAATTGATCTAAATAGAATATAAAGAAAATCACATAGTACTGAACAATTTATGTTGGGAAGAATTAAGTTCAACGAATTTACCGAAACTTAAAGTTAACATTTTTATGCGGTAATGAATGGTATTCGCAAATGGGTCGTTAATGGGTTAATAATTGTATATAATTTGTAAACTTCTTGCAATTTCATATTGTTAGGGACGAAATATAGAGAATGTTTCAGTTCATAATGAAATATACTTTTGGTTATTCATTGGATACTTACTATCTAATTTATGAGAACAACTTGCTATTACAAGTGTGGCTTGGTTGGCATTTTTATGTCATTTCATTTTATTTACCCGAAACTTTGGAAAGATTATAATTTTGAATAAATCTATCCAAAAATGAATAAAATGCGAAATTTAACCTAGCGCATAAGTGAAACATGACCTGATATAATAAATAATTGTAATAGCGAGTTAAGTATGACCATACTTGGTAGACGGCGTTGTAATCTACCGAACTTTTATGGGTTGTCATTTAAAAATTTAGTTTGTAAGTAGGAAAGAGAGTTGGAGTTTGTTAAAGATCAACTCAATAGTTTCCATTTGACCATTAGCGGATTTTTCGGAAAGTTTTTGGTTTGCAAGTTACATACTGTTACAGCCATAGTTACACACTAGCAGTTTTCTACTCATAAATAATGATTGGTATAAAAATTTTCCTTGCGCACAAAAGTTTTCTTCGTTAAGTTTATCGAAATAAAAAATATATATCTTGAAAATGAAGACGATAGTAATGAAAATGTGTGTAGCTAATTGCCTGCTCGAAATTTTAATTAAAAAACTTACAGTTAACGCTTTTATAAGGTTATTAAGTTTTAATATTATTCACAAATGGGCCTTTTATGGGTGAAGCTTTACGATACAAACTAAAAAGTGAAACTGAAATGTAGTTATTGGTTAAGTTTAAGAGCTCATTTATAACTAAGAATTAGAACGCAGTAAAAAATTGCTTTATATTTGGGCTACTTATACCATTTTAAGTAACACCCCCTTGACCAATGACAATCCTCATTTATGTGTTTTCACTTCTAAAGTGAGTATTTTCCGTATAGTTTTTCACGCGCTACTTCCTAAATGAGCACTGGAGTAAATCCAAATACAATCTACACTTTCCAAATACCACAGGGATACTTCGCATAGCACTTCAAACTTGGTGAACACGGTCATTAAAGTATTTTAATGGTTATTCATTAATATTTCCCCACCCAAAATTTTCCCAACCGAATTCAATTATATCACATCAATGGTGTATAATGTATTTGAAGAAATAAACTACTAGAACAATTTCTTTTTACTCCAACTTTTTTTAATTCGCCTGTAGGTACCTCATCAAACTTTTTACGACAAAAGTATTTTTCCCCAGTGAGTAGTAGCTTTACAATTTTAGATTACCAAAACCATTGGTGGCCACTTAAATTGATGGAAATTCATTTTCTGATAAGGTAATCGTTCCTAGCAGTGCCAAACTTTTTTCCCCGATAGAATTAGTTAGGGTTACAGCTGTTCTTATTCATTTGAAATGTGTCATGCATTTAATGACTTGCCTAAAAACTTCAAAATAATTTATAGCAGCAAGCTATCTGTTTTTATGTTGGACATTTATTCTTCTTATCTAAAAGATAATGTATTGTTTAAGCGTGGTAAAATATATTTTTAATGTTGCTTTTATTTCTAATTTCCAAAAATAAGCTGAAATGTATCTATGTAATAGAAATTTCTAAATTTTTCTCATATGTAATCAAACCTTTTATTTAAATACTTTTAAATAAAGTAAACATTGCATTTTGTAGTAACTTAATTTGTTGTTTTGCAATGCAATGCCTTATATGTGGAGATTTTAACTCGTTTCACAGTTTTTGACCAATACCAATCAAATTATAAACATTAAAGTTAAATCGATTGTAATCCTTATTTCACGAGACTTAAACAAAACTAAAAATTGAACTTATATCTCACGAAATAAGATTTTTGTTTCAAAAAAATTATATCGCTTCTTTTAACTTTGGAATTTGGATTTTTTTATAGTTTGTGTAAGTAATTTTATAACACAAAAAGAACATTCTTAAAATCACTGATTTTTTTTTGTAGAGGTGTAGACTTCAACGAAAAATTTAATGTAGATTAGCGTGCAGAAAAATATTCATTGGTACTAACCAACCAATGTTTTCATAATGAATATTAAAAATATTCGTCATGTAACATGCTTATTAATCGAATCGTTATCAATCAAAGTCATCAATTTACATGCTCCGGTTAACTTTACTTATAAACATATTATAAACTCAGGTAATTAATTGTTATATTTTGTAGAATTTTAAACATTTTATTTAAAAAAAATCCTATATTGTCTTCGGCACATCTTTCGCATCATATCGTCCACTGCGTTAATCTTTCCCCTAACTTTTCCGGTCCGAGATTTGCCCTCGTTATTTGTGGCCAGTTGTCATTTCCGTTGATCCTTGGGTCGCAAAAGGTGATCTATAAGGGCGGATCATAGCTTGCTCGACAGCTCGGAAAAGAAGGGTCTCCTACGAGTAAGAAAATGGAGTTTGTGACATGTCTTGGTTCTGCTTCACTTGGAAATTACAGCCCATTTTTAAATTTCATTAAGTTAAATTTTCTACATAGAAACGCGATCAGAAATCGGAGTAACGGAGTAAATTCCTTTTGTTAGTAAAAGATTTTTTTAAAGATTACATTTATATAATAAGTAACACTAAACCGTGGTTAGTTGACAAGCCTGTCACCTAACTCTATAATATAGAGCCGTCGTACGCGCAGTCGGGTTTTTGAATCATAATTGGTTTAACGTTCACTAGTCTCCACATACATCGTTAAAACAAACGAGTGAATTTAAATCAGTCTGGAAAATGTTCACTCTATTCAGTGTCGAAAATGCACTTATAATATTGAAGTGGATTTCACTCTTTTGTTTAGTTAAAACTCCGACAGAATCACTCCAAACGAGTGAGTTTAACTCAGCCTGAGTTAATTTTCACTCCTTTCCAGTGCCGAAAATGCACTTATCCCATATGAATGGATTTCACTCTTTTGTTTTAAGAGTGTACACGACGTTGTTTATTGAATTTTTTAGGTCTAGAACGATCCCTTCATAAGATGGATAGAACTTGAAAACCTTGGTAGCATGATGCTTAAACATACGAAGCGAAGCCTACCGGTTTGTTAAATAAAACCAACAATGCTCATTGAGTGTTACTTTAGTGAGAAGTCAATTTGAATAGTTTCAAATACACTACTTAAATCACCATATTAAGCTTGCACTCGATAAAAATAATAATGTGAAATTCGAAAATTATTTTTTTAAAAAAGAAATTAATGCAAAACGAGACATTACAATCGAATATAAATATTATTTCCAATTTAAATGAAATTGGATTTGTCTAGTTGAATTGAAAATAGCCTAAAACCTACAACCCGCTCCATAATATGTTTTAAGAGTAAACTGAAAGTGTTATCTTAATAATAAGAGAACTCTAATAACGCGGACTCTAAATAACGCGGACTAAAACTGCTTGAAAGACAATTTTGTTTGCAAATAAAATTCATATTAAATTGCTTATTACTGCAAGAACTGAACCTAAATCCTACACCAAAGATAAGATACTGATGAAATTCTTTTCCAAAACCGTAATGATCTCTTACACTTATTTTAAATATCTTGAGGTCATGTATAAGAAAAAATTAAATAAAACTTCCATCTCCATATCACCATGTCAGTACAGAACACAGTTCCCAGATATTTATTGATATTTCTTTGCACTATACCCTTTATAACTAGCTCTAAGAACACTTAATCCATTGGCTGAAACTCAGTCTGGAACAATTAAACCAAATAATCTACAATTTTAGTTATCTTGGACAAATCTAGCGGCCTATGATGTGTATACATGCCATTAGACATAAGGTGCTAATACTAAATATAAGTAATTATTAAATACTTGGCATGTTGAATGGCTTCTTAAAAAAGATTGGTAGGGGAGAGGGAGCTATTGGATCATCGTAACTTTTGACTAATGTATGGAGAAAGTAATAATTTCTTACCAAAGTTGATGGCACAATGCTCTATTTATATGTGTATTATGAATACATTGAGAAATTATTTTAGAAGAAAATAGAAGTAAAAACTTTGAATATAAAATGAAGCCTTTTGCGTCCTTCTTTGTAAGGAAATTATTCTTACAATAACCTTAAATTTCAAAATTTTATAAAACAACCATACGTGTTTGTTCATTTCCTGGCCATTCGGAAATGTTTCAAAAAGAAATTTAAAAAAATTATATAAACTAATGTAAAAAAGAACTCTTTATTATTAAATATCGTTTGCCATGCATTATTAAGAGGGAATGAGCCAGCTTGACCACGGATCTCCTGGCCAAAGTGCCTCAAAGTTTATCCAATGAAGAACAAAATATTTCCCAAGTCACGTTTCTTCGACTGTATTGAATATTTTTAAAAATGGTTTTCTTATGTGATAAATGTAGCTGATTTGCAGGTTCCGACATTCCCGCTTTTTGAAATCATTAGAAAAAAATAACCGTTTGTAAGAGTATTCAATACAGCCGGAGAAATTTGGCTTAGAAAATAATTTATGTTTCTCATTGGATTAGCACTGAGGCACTTTGGTTTGGAGATCCACGGTTCAGCGGGCTCATTCGCCCTTAATTTCAAATTGTATCATAGAACAATTCTCATTACTTAATTCGATAAAAAAATAAGTTGTTAATATAGATGTGTGGGTGGTTTTGAATGCGCATGGCATCCGGATGTCTGTAAAAACTACAATATTGCAGTACTTTTGACCAAACAAAAAACATGTGTAATCCCACATTTTTCAATGCTTTATGTGTCTCATTTAAAATTGGTGTAGTATAACAACCTCATAAAGAAAAAAAACTTTGCCTTCTCAGACGAAAAGAAATCTTGGACATGTATCAATATTTTTACAGAATGTTAAGCAAACTATATTTATTATTTGCACAAATTGCCACTATCTCAGCTACTATATTCATGAAAATTTTTAATACAGTTAATTATTAATTTATTATACAAGCTTTTACGGAGTTTATTATTAATTAATTTAATTTAATTAATTATTAATTAGTTAATTTAAAGTAGTTAATTAATAATAATAAATAACTACTTTTTTTCTTAAAATCTATGAGTTTTTGTGTGTTGTCTGACGAGAATTTCGTGAAAGTTAAACGTTATATAAGAATATATTATATTCAAATATTTAATGAATATATTAATTTGATCATGTGGCAATTGTATATAAAGAGAAAGTGATTTTTTACGCATGCATTTAGGTGTTATCTAAAAAAAACCTTTCTTTCGAATGACCATAGGTAAATTTTCAGTGACTAGTAATCCTAATAGAAAGCTAAACCTTACCTCTTCTGAACACCCACCATGACATCCAGACCCGTTATGACATCCAAACACACATTATTTGATTCTTCACACCTTGTTCTATTAGACAATATTTTTATTAATCTCAATAGAAGTCAGAACTACTATTTTTTTTTATTTAGAAATAGCTAACAAGCGTTTCACCAGATTTTTGAAAAGTTCACTTCAGTTCTACATATTTAAAACACAATGTAAACTATTTCGGTTAAACTAATTACTAATTTTTTTTTAATAATATGATCAGATACCTTAAAATATATAAATCGAAGTGTTTTTAGGTAATGCATATATTTTTTGTTTTGTTGTTTTCCACAGTTAAAAAATTTTGTCATTATTTCAAAAACCATATAAAAAAATTTAAATGATTTTTTTCCTATGGAACTCTTATTTTTGACTTAAAATAAGCTTATTTTGTGAATATCAGATGTTTCTGTAATGTAGTAAATTTTTGGGAGTGAAAGGGTTAATAACTTTAGCGTTTTCGAATAAGCAAACAGAAGCGTGGCATATAACTGTAGTAAAAGCAATAATACCATTAGTTACAAAATAAAGTAAATTAAATTCAAATGTAACACTGAGCTATAAATAAAGACAACATTTCAATAACTAAATATTTTGAGCGGTAACCAATTCATAATCTCTTCGAGTACAAATGACTCGTACTAATCTTAACAATAAAGTTAAATATTTCAGCACGCAGTCTCCCTTAAAAAGACAAATAAAAAATCTTTATCTTTATTTTCTCTCCCATCAACTCTCCTCTTCCAATAATGGGAATAAATGGCTTTACGGGACATGAAGCATTCGTTTAAGCTCCTGGACCGCCGCCATTGCCAAGGTGCATTCTACAATTGCAACACTGGAGGGCAGTTAGGGAATTCCCCAAAGTACACGATGGTGAGAGAGGGGGGCGCAGAAAATAGTTGTGTGCCCACCGGCTTTTAAGGAATTGGCACTGATTTATAGAGCTTAAAGTTTCTTTTAACGTTTCATTCAGCCGGACGAATGAGGCTTTGTGGGAATGGATACAGTGCTACTTTTTTAATCCTTTAATACGCGTTCGTTGATGGAGCTGACGTACGTTAAAAGCTAAAATTTTAAAAACAGGAAATCACTTAACTGCCAATGCTGACATCAAATGTCGAAAATAATATTTATATAGTAATTTGCGCTTTAGTTAATAAAGATATGAGCCTTAACTAGTAAGGTGTGTGTGTCGCATTGTTCAAAGTATGTATGGGATAAAAATTAACTTTTAAGGCCCACTTTTTTTGTGTGCGACTTATGAATTTGTACATTTGACAGTTCATGTTTTTGATTATTCTAGAATAATTTTGTGTAATGCAATTGCTTTCATTAAAAAAACCCCGCATATTTACAGTAAGCTAATATGGCGAAGTAGTTTGTCGACAGTTTATTTTCATTAAGTTTTGATTGTCATTTTAAACCTTCTTGTCTCCTCTCAGCCTACTTCAACGTTTGGTTTACGAAAATCTTACACAAAAATTGTATTTTGAAAAAAAGTAAGTTAAAGTATACATTATATAAATTAAAACTCAAAATTTAGATTAGCTTTGAACTGCGACATACCCACCCTTAGGAACGTTTAAGACCCACCTTCCATTCTTTGCCGTAGGAAATGGTATTTCCGATAAAAAGGTCAAACCATCGGCATAGTTTGAGCCGTTCATTGTTGCGCAGACAAAAAGCAGCAATTTCTTGAATGTGTCGCCTTTGGGGCTCATAAAATGTGTGTCCTTGCCGCAAGTGATGACTCTAATTGCTGCTTCTTTCTATTCTAGGCCTCTGTGTTTTCGACTGCTGTCAAGACATTGATTTCCGTTTCTACGGTAATGCTGCTAGGACTCATAGTCGCCTATCATGCACTTGAAGTACAGGTGAGTACAGGCAATACTATGGCGACACTTTGTTGCTGCGCTACTAGCACGGAACCAGTTGAAAAATAAAGAGACCCTGTAAAACGTTTGGTGTAACGTTACTCCGTATAAGAGGTGGCAGAATATAAGAAGTATAAAAGTATACTCCGTATAAGTGCTGCCTCTGGTTCTGCGGAGTGACATTGCTACAAAAATAGTTGTAAACTTACGCCTAAGTGGAGTAACCTTCCAATATATAAAATTCCGTTAAGAGCCTCTATTTTGAAGATCAGACAAATGAAGAAAATTTGATAATGATATTTTTTGATTGATTTGCTTTTTATATGTGTTGTTTTTAAGACATGTGAACAATGTGCAAGTTTGAGCCCTTAAAAAAATTACTCTAGGACTTGTCAAAGTTTATAGTTTTCCCATACATTTCTGATTCAACGTTAAATGAGAACTTGTTTCAAATGCTGTATCTTTTGAAAGCAACAATATTCTAAAGACTGGCATGAGGCTTCACATTTTTTTATATATATATGAAGAGTACACGGGAAAAACCGATTGATTTTGCAGAGAAGTTTTCTTAGCAGGCGACTTTGGCTTTGAGAGCGAGTGATCGCCTAAACTTGTGTAAGAAAACCAGTTCCTACCACAGAAATCATAGTTAAATTAATAAAGTAGTAGATCACGAGACCTCTAATGCTAACGACGGGACGCGCAAGGAGCTCCCAGAAGAGCCCCAATGAAGCCAGTGTTGTAGGTCACGTGATCTGCCACTCTAATACTTTAACTGTGATCTATGTGGTTCCTAAGCTACCAAGATTCAGGCGATTGACAATCCCGAAGCTTGGACCAAGCGAAGAAGAAACAGAAAAACCGGTTTTCTGCCGCCAATGTCCGCCAAGCAGACAATTGCGGGCGTCCGCCTAATAAATCAATCGGTTCTTCCCGTGTACTCTTCATATTTAAATGAGTACACATATTTAGCAATTCAGTTATATTATTTCTTTTGCTTGAGGCCATTGCTTTTTATGAGATATTCTTGTTTAAATTTTAAAAACGTATTGAAATATTCATCGATTTTTCCATTTTTTTTAATATTTAAATGGAAGCGTGTCTTCTGATAGCATCAACATCTAACCAAACTTTTTGGTCAATACTTTCTCTTTCTAGCCCTCCTAGCGTCAAACCCGGCTTTTTCCGTATTTTGTGCATCAATCTTTCTTACAATAACCTTAAATTTCAAAAATTTTAAAATAATTAAATTTTATTTACAATGAACTTTTTTATTTGGGAATTATTTTAAGATCATTTCTTCAAAAATTTAAATAATTCTGATTTTTGTAAACAAATATTTCAGTTAAAATAAATTTTATTCAAAATTTATGCAGGAAAAACAGCAATATGTTTTTAATCATTTCCAGGCCGTTCAGAAAGCTAGTGAACCTTCATCAGTACTAATTAAATTTATATTGTGAGGTTTCACGTGTCCACCTCATAGGCCCAAGATTGCGGGTTTGAGCCCCGGCTGAGTCGTCAGATCTTCTGGATGGGAAAATCTTGGGCATTTACGCCCTATGATTATGTGCAGACAAAAGATCCCTCGAATATATCCATTTGGATTGGGTTCTCTCGGCAAAATTAATCTCGGCATGCTTTAATATCCAAAGAGAGCTCAGATTGTATCATTGTAATCTACGAGCGTCGAAATTGGTAGCGACAGCCGCCTAGATGGTGCCACAAAAATATGTCTCTTAGTTCTGGGGAATATGCCGTGTCTGCAGCGATTTATAGCCAATAAAGCACCCTGTTAGGAAAAAAAACTATATATATATATATTATTACTGATTATAAGTATTGTTACTAATTCAAGTTATAAATGTTGGAATTTGATACACATGCACATTTTCTTCGATGCATAATAAAATTTTAATGGATAAAGTATATTTTTCTGAACACAAAGTGTTGTACCGAACACAAAGTGTAGTACAGTGTTTCGAAACCAAACTTGCGGGGGCTGGGGAGCCAAGTCGATTAAGCACTCGCTTATCATGCGGAAGGTCCCAGGTTTGGGTCCGGGCATCGCCAAAATAGCTGCCGACCTATAAATGGCCCATGCAGCCAAAAATGTCCGACGAATAATACCCCGTGTAAGGGAATGCACGTTAAATATCCTTCTAAGTCCTAACGCTGCGTGCGATGTCGCCCTTATAGTACGAGAGCTAGCAACGTCGGTTTGGTTTGGTTTGAATTAACGTCGCACTAGAGCTACACGAGGGCTATTGGCGACGGGCGTCGTATTTTAGAACCACAGTCAGGTGACGAGCCAACACCTGAATAGGCACCCAACGCAACCGTTAAGGGCGACATCGTACGCAGCGTTAGGACTTTGAAGGATATTTTAAGTGCACTCCCTTACACGGGGTATTATTCGTCGGACATTTTTGGCTGCACGGGCCGTTTATAGGTCGGCAGCTATTTTGGCGATGCCCGGACCCGAACCTGGGACCTTCCGCATGCTAAGCGAGTGCTTAACCGACTGGGCTCCCCAGCCCTTGCTAGCAACGTCGGAAAAACAAGCATTTCAGGTGGGCCAGTTTTAGGATACGCTATCTCTCTCACTCTCCCGGACATCATACGGGCTATCTGGCTGGCGGTAGCGGTTGCGTTCATCAGTGCGCATCCTACTAATACAAGTAAAAAATTGATTTTTCAAATCATTTTAGGGCGTTTTATTTTTTTATTATTATTTTTAGTGAACTTTTTGCAACATAAATCTATTATTGTCAGACATTTTTATTGTTGTTTAAGCTGTGCCAGACGTTAATTTTGATTTTAAAAGCTCAAGTGTTGCCAAATTATCAGCTCATTACAAGTATTGCCACATGGTATTGCTCAATGAATGACGATTACGTAATTACAATGATCGGTGAATTCACACCTGAGCTGGTAATTTGGGCAACACTTGAGCTTTCAAAATCAAAATTAGCGTCTGGCACAGCTTAAACAACAATAAAAATGTCTGGCAATAATATATTTGTGTTGCAAAAAGTTCGCTAAAAATAACAATAAAAAAATATAACGTCCTAAAATGATTTGAAAAATCAATTTTTTACTTGTATTAGTAGGATGCGCACTAAGGAACGCAACCACTACCGCCAGCCAGATAGCCCGTATGATGTCCGGGAGAGTGAGAGAGATAGCATATCTTAAAACTGGCCCACCTGAAATTCTCTAAAACGTTGCTAGCTCTTAGCCAATAGCCCTCGTGTAGCTCTAGTGCGACGATAATTCAAACCTAACCAAAGTTGCGGGCTGGAGTGCCAGGTAATTTGCTTGCCTTGCATGCGAAGGTCTTACGCTTTGGCCCGGCTTTATCAAAAGGTCTGAATACCTAGAAACGACCTGTGCATCCAAATTGTACAACGAATATTATATAAAATTTGCTTCAAAGTCCCGAAGCTGCGTACGATTTCCACATAAAAAGTTACGTTGGGTGCCTGCTCATGGGTCGTAGTCGCCCTCGTGTAGCTCTAGTGCGACGATAATTCAACCTAACCGAAGCTAATCAAACCCTAACTTTCAAATAGAGTTGAGTTGCTTTTAAATGTTACAATTATGAGATTAGGTTATGTTTAAATTATCGTCGCACTAGAGCTACAAGAGAGCTATTGGCGACGGGCGTCGTATTTTAGAACCACAGTCAAGTGACGACACTCATAAGAACTTGTTATGCATTTCAATTTCGATGAAAGAAAGGCCTTGCAAAATCGTAAATTTCGGCATTTTCTATAGACACTGAAATTTGTGTGTGCTTAAACTTACACCATTGTTCATATTTCATTACAAATTACAATGCATAGAAAAAATCTACGCTACAAAAAATTACAACAATACACGCTGTCGAAGTTTCAAAATAATAGTTCATAACGATGGCTTACATTATTTTTTTACTTGCAGTAGATATTTTTTATTGAAAAAATACAGGACCAATTTGAAAAAATGCTTTAAATAATCTGTGTTTTATGCTATTGTAAGAAAACTCTGCGTTCGAAGCTGAAGACCCTTTATATATCATCACATGTATGTCCAATGTCCTGTTTTTGACATCATATATCGTTTGGAAAATCCGGGTTATTATGTGTCACAAAAGGGTCATTTTGTAGCCGAACGCTTAGCCTTCTGTACTAGATATGAAAGAAGAAATCACTGTTACTACGCACTTAACGAAACAAGTTGTTCTTAATTTTACAAATTAATCTCCTTTTATTAATTTAGAACAAAATGTAATTGGAGGCTTCAATGACTTGGTATACTATTTAACTAAAGTACTTTCTGTATGTATTATGTCAAAATGTAGTAAGGCACTTTGATTATCTTTTTTTTTAAATTGTGATACTGTTTTGTATTTCTTTTTATAAATAATTATAATTAAAACAAAACGTTTTAGCAATGTTCGCAGTACATAACAAGAAGTTCAAAAAGAACTAAAAAAGTCTAGTTCCCTGTTACTTAAATATTTTCTGTTTGCAGCAGTAACTGTCACTTAGAACCGCTTCTACGCAAGATTTGAATTCATTTGAAATAAAAGTCAATCATTTGAAAAAAAAACGTAAACAAAACCCATGCTGCCAAACGCAACATGCAGATGTATTTAAACTTTTAAAAGCCAAAACCAACTACTTTCATTAGTTTTCTTTCGCAAATAAACTTAATACTACAGGGTGTCCTAAAAGTTCCTGTACTGACGATTCGTGAATTTTTTACAAGCAAAATAACAAACTTTAAAACATTGTTTTTATGCTAATGGTGTAAAGCACTTTTAACAAAACGTAGGAAAAAATTTGGAACTTACATTTACATTAAATGATCAAATTGTCCACCCCTTTCATCGAAGCACACCTGAAAGCATTTTGCGCATATTTTTAGAAACGCGTTTTAAGATGCTGGCAGTGACTTCTTGTATCCTTAGCATGATGGCATTTTTCAGATCCTCTATTAATTGTGGATTATCGTCATAAACTTTGTTCTTTAAATATCTTCACAGAAAATGTCACGTATACTCAAATAAGGGGAACGAGGTGGCCCAAGATTTCTTGAGAAGAGTCGGTCGCCAAAAAAATGTTGAAGCATGTCCATGGTTTCATTACTTGTATGGCATGCTGCACCGCCTTGTTGGAAAAAAAAATCTCATTCATTCACTTCTAATAATGCAACAAATTGTTGGATAAGTTCTCTGTATACAGTTCCATCAACAGTTGACTCGAAAAACAGATTGCAATATCCTTCGTTGAGTTTCTTGCACAAAGTCTGGTGTAACAATTTTCGGTCTGCCACTTCTGTGTTATCTTCCACCGAACCTGATGTCGCACGAAATCTCTGGACGAGTTTATATAGAGTATCTTTACTCAGTATAGCATCAACTGGATATTTATGTCGCCAAAATTCTTTACATCTTTCATTATGATTTACATCCAAAATGAGCTTCATGCAACGCAATTATCTAAATGCGTGAAAAATGATGTTGCAATGAAGAACAAAATGACATATAATTTTATTACAGAACAACTTGAGCACGAAAAAAACCAAGCAATAAAAACAAAAGATATGATGAAAAAATAAGCAGACGATAAAATTTAATATTTTAAAAATTAAGCACGGATAATGATATTTTGAAGTTGGAGTAAGGGAACTTTTAGGACACCCTGTATTTATCGTTTGCTAATTTATTTGTAGTTCGAAGAATAATTAAATATGCATTAATATCAATACATGAAACTGAAATCAAAAAGACATGTAAATTAAAACTGCCGTGTCACTTTCTTAGTGAACAAATAATGTCACTTTCTTAGTGAACAAATAATGAACAACAATCAAAGAATCGCATTATACTACACTTTATGATTTCATTCCAAACTTTTATGCCAAAAATTTTACTTCAAATATTATTTTTGAATAAAGTTTCTCAAGCCATTGTTGATGTGGAAACAGCGATTTAAAACCTAAATTAAATAACCTAAAATGAAATTTCAATAGTAATTCAATGGGAAATTGCCGACAGACCGTAGACCGTCAGTTCAGACAGACGGACAAAAAGTATGAAAGATGGGTCCCTGAAGTCATACCTTTCCAACAAAATTAGCATTTTTAAGATCCGCCAGACGGAACCGAAATTGGTCGGGAGGTATCAACAGACGGAAGGACAGAGGAACGTAGGAAGAATGTCTATTGTCAATTCTATATTATGTTAAATAAAGTTTCTAATTCCATTGATGATGTGGCGAAAGCAATTTAGATGACCTAAAATTAAAATTCGCCGGGGAATGAGAAATTCGCCGACAAACTGTAGACAAATGTCCGTCCGTATGAAAAGACAGACGGATAAAAAGTATGAAATTTAAGTCTATGAGGTCATACCTTTTCTATTTTTTTTTAAAGATCTGACAAATGGCACCAATTTTGGAAGTGGTGTACGGACAGACAGACGCGCGGGGCGAAAAAAAAGACATCTCGGCATATCTGTACCTACTTTTGCATTTTTTTTATTCTTTCGAATTAAAAAAAAAAGTTGGCCTAAAATCATGTTTTTAAAACTTAAATTTATTTTTTCCACATTTCATAATCTTCAAATAGTAAAATACGAGTATTTACTTACTGAAAAAACTAGAAGCAATAACTGCTCTCCAAAAAGAACAAGTGCTTAAAATCCTCGGACTTCTTTTAAAAGATGTAACTCCGGAATATCATTATTTATTAACTTCCTATTCTTATTTTGACACCATTCTTAAGAGCTGTTAAAAAAGTTTTTAAGCGTTAAAAAGTTGAACGTCACTAAAAGATAAGCGAAAGCGTGAAGAAAAATGTATTTTGAATCATGATGATCAATAATATGCAGATGTTTGGTTCAAGATCACAAAAAAAGTATAAATAATATTCTAATTTAGATGTTTTGTTGCGGAAAAATCGAAGTATAAAATTTTTAATTTTATTATAGCATAATAGGCATACATAAAGCTATGAGTCCTATTTTCGTAGGAAATATAATGCTAAAGAAAAAATTTACATAAATGTTTTAGTTTTTATGTAACTGAATCCACAAGTTAGGATAGGTAAGACCTATTTTTTTCAAATGTTCAGAAACAAAACTGTATTTGTTTTACTGAAATCACTATATTCAAATCAAACTAAGGTTTCGGGATAAATTTGTTTAAATCGAACATTTGGCTTGCTTTTAGGCGCTTTAGTGATAAATATAACTGAATTTCTGCGCCATAAACATAACATTACCACTACCAAGTAAATACTACTGGTCACACTTCAATGAATACTCTGCTCCCTCTACCCCCCCCCCCCATTTACTAATACATAAAATAGAAAAATTACGTAAAATATGTTTTAAAAAGATTTCAAACTCAGTTGTTCATAAAAACCCAATTTCATGTGACAATTCGTTTGTCCTATGAAATCGACAAAATTGTTTTTATAACTTGAAATGTGATATCTATTTTTTAGACCATCTTGTCTGATAAACATTGAATTCTTCCCAAAATACAAAATAAAAACTGTCTTTTACCATCAAATTCCGTTATTGGTTCCAACCAAAACATAATATCATAGGAACAATAAACTTTAAAACCCTCCAGCTTTTATAAAATCCTCGTGAAAAAACAACAAAAAATGATCAAACCCACTCTTTTTAAGAAATACGTTTTGGCCCTTCTTGTTTAAAACGGTACATTACATTTTTTTTTAAATAACTGCCATTAATTTTATTTGTGATAAACATCATCAAACAAACAATACTTAAAATTCATTTATCTAACGGAAGTATAATACGCCGATGTATACAGACATGCAATTCATATCGTAAAAGGAAGAAACAAGTACATTACAAAAAAATTAATTTTATAGAATGTATTAAAATATGTCATAAGATATAACAAAGAAACACATACGATTTTGTGTGGCTGCTAATTTAACACCTATGTACATACATTTGAATTTGACTTTCATAAAAGTTCGCTAATTTAAACCAATGAATTTATCGTCTGAGGATAAATTATATATGCATATTTTTTTTTTAATTTGAACTGGATTTTTTATTATTGACTATCATTTCTCGAATTATAACTTAAACTAAATCCGTGCCATACATAAAGGTATAATCATATGCAAGTCATTTTAAAACCAATTCTTAAGCAGAGCATGAAATATATAAAAACATTGCATGGTCAAAAATTGAAGAATTATGTATTTTGAAGCAAATAAATGTCAAAATTTAAAATTAAAGTAATCATATTCAATTTTCAAAATTAAAAAATTTTACCCCACATGTAGAAAAATGTTATACTACCCCATTTATTATGCAGAAAAATATGGAATGAGCTACTTTAAACACTTACATACTTTGAATTCACCTAGTGGGCCCATATCAAGTATGTTTGAATTGCATACTTTGCGGCGTGTTCTCTATCCAATGAACCCTGTCGGATATGACTCCTTATGTGTTTGTTCTAACAATAACTGATGAATCCTACTTATATTATTACACTCAAAATAACTATTGTCTTCTCGTTTTGGATGAGTTCGAAAATAATCTTGCCAGCATCTTCTGTCTAAGCAAAGGAACAGGCCGACGAGAACTTAGTTCCCCTTTCCTTGTAACGACCCCATCGAGTCATGTCGAAATGAAATCCCTTTTTTGTCACTCGAGGCCTGAATAAAGCGCCGAGAGTTTTTTTACTATCCATCATAAAATGGACCCAAGTTTTCACTATCGAGCTCTCCCCAGCCCTCTGTGGGTGATTTATAGAGATCCTCCGCTTTATTTAGGGACTATGGATTAAAGAGGAGGTCGACAATGAAATTTTATTGGAGAATATTTGGAGTTGCTTGGAAATGCTTTTGTTTGCGTTCAATGACTGGATCCATTTCTTTTTTTATCTCGAGTAGGTGCGTAAAAGATTTTTGTTCAGTTAAGCGGACAATAGACAAAATTTATAAAGAAAAAAAATCGAAGTATTTTATTAAGTAACTGTTTGTGAACATCGATGCAAAGTTTTACAAATATATTTAAAATGAAAAAATTAAGCATTTATTGTATTTATCTCTTAGCCTTTCTACCAAAGAATAAAAAAATTAACTTCGTTTATCTCAGTTTTACTTTTCCTAAATTCATCTTCTCCTTAAATCGTAAAGCATTTTGAAAAAAAATTAACTAGAATCTGATTTTTTGTCTTTCGTTGATGCTAACGCTTTACACGAAACTGTATTAGTCCCCTCACTGTTTTTGTGTAGAGTTTAAAAAATAAAATTTTTGATTTCTTGCATTTCTTTGACACAAAAAAAAATATTTTTCCTATTGCAGCTGTTAGATCAAATCTGACTTTGTATTTAGATTCAGTTTTAAAATCGGCTCTAAAATATTCAGCATAAAAAATTAGCCCAGTTCTTTATACGTGTATTTGAAAATAGCTTCAAATAAACATGCTGTAAGGCATTAACAATCAGTGACCAAAGACCTTTATCATGAAATCATGCCAGTTGCACGCGCACTGCTCGGCAAATCTCACCGTCTGTATGTACCCCAAGACTCCGTTCGCAACGTTAATCACCCTGATGGCCAAATCCTTTTAGTACTTTTTATGGGGGTAGACTTTACTTATCAGTCATCCACGCACTTGATTCTGCCATTTATCCCGCCGGACTAGCGTGTCGTAGTTTAATGAGATAGTCCGGTGACGTGACAAGGGCCGCTTCTGTCGGAGTGCCTATCATTGCGCTGCCTACTACAAGCCAAATTACTTTCCTTATTAGAGTTATTTTGTTTTGAGATTCAATGCGACACAGAAGGGGAGTTCTCGCCAGCAAGATTTACACAAGTTGCGTGGATTAACTATGTATTTCGTACCCGTGCTGGGATTAGGTGTATCAATACACATTGCTATTGTTTCTTATTCATATACACCTATCGAAAACCTAAAAATGGGTTGAACAAATTGCAGATTCTTATAATTGCGTTGTCTCCATACACTGTTTAATTGCATTTCTTTGAAAGGGTTGCTCCAAAATTCCACTATTATCACCACATCCATAAAAGGTTGAAATACCCTAACATTTGAACACGTATACATTTAATGTTTTTTTAAAAAAAAAAGTTTACTAGCGAAAAATTTACTTTAAAATCTTCTGAGTACTATACCCGACTTTTTCCTTAATTTTCGCAACTTTCTTTCCAGCAGTAATAAAAATTATTAAATTTCATAAATAATAAATTTACATTAATATTAAACTATTTTTCATCTGTAAATGATTGGAAGATAATGTCTTCAAAAATAACCTAAATTCTGATTTTCAAAACACATATATTCATTAAACAGTTTTAACATTTATGCAAAGATATATTTATTTTAATCCATATCCAGGGCCGTACGGAAAAAAAACCTAATTTCATGTGAAAGTGTATATCGTGTTTCCTTAACCTTTTTGCGTTTCTCTTCCAAATGTTTCACATCATATTGGGAAAAAACACGCTTTTACTGACTGAATACTAAGCTCTCCCGAGTGTGACACACACCTTTAGAATGTGTAAAGCCATAAATCCACACACATGGCAACTCCAAGAAAATCATTGTAACATATCGATATTATTTACGGCATGCCATCTAAAAAAGGGTAACTATACAGTCGGTTTTTGACAAAAGTAAAAGTTCACCGGATAATGTGGCCTATAGGCAGTTATTTCTGAAGATGTTTTTATGGATGCTTGCGTAGCAGTGAAAGGGTCGTGTTTCTTTTTGAAGTAATTCTTGTATATGGCATCGTTTCGAAAGAGATTTTTATTGGAGGTCGTAAACTGTAGTTGGGATCTGATCTGCCAAACTGTTAACTCAAAATTCCATGCAAAAACCACTCAATTCCACAGTCATATTACATACGCCAATCACTTTGTACTAAATAAGGGTTGTAAAATTTGAGACAGCAGCTTTTAAACATAGTGGAGACCGAGGTTCTTTCCAATGGAGAAAGTTTTCCACCTTAACTTATATTTAAAATGAGCATTTAGGGTTCGCCAACTGGTGGCTTAGTTTATGAAGAATCCCGTCCTATATCACCCTTCAAAAATCGTTGTATATATATATACGTCTGTTGTTGTCATATAGTCATACCATATGTGTGGGGGCTGTTTTGTGTTTTTTCAAAGCTGAATAACTTTTCATGCTTACATTCAAATCTAAATAAAACGTACTTTTTTTAATTTTATTTTTTTACTAAAAGGTGGTTCCTCTCTAAAAGCTAATGTTTTTTTTTTTTTTTCAAAATAAATTTACCCCCTTTACTCGTCAAGGTGCAATTAATGTCAAAATATAGCGACGAAGCAGGTTATCCAAAATTGTACAGTTCAAAAATTAAAACAAAGGGTTTGTTGCCACTTTATGCCATAAAGTATAGTTACTTTTGGAAAAGTTCTAAAGTTGTATTACTAGTTTGTAAATAAAAGTGCGAAGCGAACAATGATATCCACTTTTTTCTAACTAAATAAAAGTAAAAATATACAATCAAAAAGAAAAATACATGACAATTTTGACCCGGTTTCTTAATGGGGTAATTTTGCAAAACTAATATTTATATTTCTAAACCATTTTAATTTTTCATTCAGTTGGTTTGTTTGATGATAAATTTGCACGAATAACTTGTTTTTATAAAGATATAGAATGACACTGTCAGCCGTTCAATATTCAAATTAAGACTGGCGGCAGCCCCTAGACCTGTTCCTGTTTTATATGAAGCAACGTTTCAGGTATAAAACAAAGTAAAGTTACACCAAAGCAGAGTAGGATTACAGCAAGAAACAGAATAACGGTACACAGAGAAAAGAGTAAACAGGGGGGCACCGAAGCAGCCTCGTTATTAACGGTGGGATGTAACTACTTTTTCTGTAGTATAATAGCTTATTTGAATGTTGTGAGGATTGTTTTTTTTTACTGTTTTTGACCCAGTTAAAATTATCTCTAAGTCATGATTCAACCTTGAAATTCGATCACAAGAGCGTCGCTTTACCTCAATGTGACTTGATAGAACCCGCAATATTTTTCTTAATCATTTTTATTTCTCAACATTTATGGAGGGCTGGGGAGCCCAGTCGGTTAAGCACTCGCTTAGCATGCGGAAGGTCCCAGGTTCGGGTCCGGGCATCGCCAAAATAGCTGCCGACCTATAAACGGCCCGTGTAGCCAAAAATGTCCGACGAATAATACCCCGTGTAAGGGAGTGCACGTTAAATATCCTTCAAAGTCCCAACGCTGCGTACGATGTCGCCTTAACGGTTGCGTTGGGTGCCTATTCAGGTGTGGCTCGTCACCTGACTGTGGTTCTAAAATACGACGCCCGTCGCCAATAGCCCTCGTGTAGCTCTAGTGCGACGATAATTCAAACCAAACCAAACTCAACATTTATGATTGATTTTGGCCTCCGTGAAAGGCTACACCGGGTGTGGTTCCATCGTTTAGTGGAATGTTCCTAGCAAATTCGAAAATATAAAGCCTATCTTAAGGCCTCTATAACCCTCGTGTAGCTCTAGTGTGAAGTTCATTCAACCCAAATACGAGTTTAATCAGCTTACTCCAGTAGTGGTGTAGCGTACTGAAAAAAAATCACTGTTGAGTTAAACAGTATTTTTACAGTGAACATTTACTTAACTTCACTAAAAATTCACTTATTTTTAATTTGCTTATTTTAGGCATATAGTACATATTTCCTTTTAAGTATAATTCAAAAACTATTTGTGATCCTAGCAATTTCAGTGCTTTGGGAGCATCCTGCTCAAGTTTCTTGTCATTTGAACAGTTTATTTTCTGATTATGTGTTCAAGAAATAGCGAAGAAAGTCATCGAATATATTTTTGCTGATGCCGATATCATATCGAAATATAAATTGAAGTCCTCATCAAAATCTTTTTCCGAAATATGTTGACATAAAAGTGAGAGAGGCCATGGACAAAGTGAAGTCTTTTGAAGCATATCCTGACACCCGCAGTAGTTCATCTTTCTTATTCTTTGAAATTGCATAGCCTCAGGAGACCCGCTTAGATCCAATTTTTAATATAGCTCCTTATAAAAAAGTGAAAAGATATTTCGAAAAATACTAATAGAGACCTGCTGACGGGTGTGCCATTGAAAATGAAAGTGAAAATAAACAAACGTTAAAAATATTTCTTCGACCTCTAACATTGGTTTCAGAAAGAAATACTTTTTCTGCAACCAAATACTTGGGTGTATCAAACGATATTATCTTTATTTGTAGTTGCATTATTGCGAGGCATGGGAATTGGCCCTTTACCAAGAGTATAAGCTCTCGAAACAAAATTCAACTATACGGTAGAATCTACAACAAAACACAAAAATACTACACTTTCTTCATCGCTGTGATTTTTATAACACGACAAAATTGTTGTTGTTTTTTACCAGACAAACAGATGCGTTTAACGACCCTCTTGTAGTTTGACTCCAGTGATTTTCTTTTTAAAGTTGTGTCACAATCTTTTTCAACTTTTATTTTCAATCTTTGTCACATTCATAATAAAAGTTTTTAAATGTAAATACATTTTCACCAAGAATGTGGTGAAACCTGATTAGATTAAAAATTTAAATAGCTGGCAGCAATTGGGGTACACTTATCTCTTTATAAACATTTTTTTTTTATTATTTAACTTTTTATCTACTGACGGTACTAAAAAGTCAAAACATATTCATTCAACAAAATGCCGTCGTTAGTCAGTGAAATTAAGTAACAATAAGAAGAAATTATGAAACATAAAGTGATATTTATATGGCAACTACTATTTACCCTTTTCTATTCTAATTGATTGCAATAGCTATCATCAAAATACTCAAAGACAAATAATTAAAATTTAAACCTTAATTCGGTGCATAAAGGGTTAAAGCACTATGTTAGCGTATAAAGCTAATTATGAGAAATATTTAGATTTTAGAGTATCAAACAACGAATTTTAGTTTCAAATGGGTTTAGGTTAGTTCATTCTTTTTCGGAAACCTAAAATAAGTTTATTATAGGGTAAAGAGACAATTAACTTTTTTTTTACTACTTTATTTTTGTTAAAATAATCACGTTCGGTTCACTATTCCATGTATTTGTTATAGCTCAGAATTGTTCATGCAGCCACTTCCTAATCCAATCCATATAAGCTTTGATGTCTTGCAATATATTCATTCGGTTATATCACTCCAAATAATTTCGACATTTCCAGACTTTATATTTCTTTTTTAAAACCAGTAAATTCAATTATCCAAAATCCATAATTCACAAGAAAACTTTGCCTGCATATTTTTCCAGTTTAAGCGTCAACTCATATTTATGCATGTATTCAGCTTCTTAGCGTTCCATCTGTCGGAAATATAAACATCGATTGAATGATTTCGATGAAAATTGGAACGCGTCCAGAAATACATTAGATTTTTTTTAAACCACATTTTAAAAATTCCATAGTAACTATTCTCTATTCTACTAGCAATGGAAGTTCTCGAAAAAATATCAGGTTGTCTAAAACATGATTAGTGGATGAGTTCAACACCTAAGCTAATAAACGACGTGATAAATGTCTTTACAATTGGTTTGAAGCACCGATTAGAACAATTATGAGGAGTTAATTAAACTGATACTGATTTATCAATATTTTGTTTTTTAATGCTGCGTTACTTAACTATATTGATAGCAAGCAATTGAAATCATCATTTGCTCAATCAATCATTTAGAATTTCAGTTAAATATTTCCTTTTAACAAATCAGCAAGTAATGTCAAATTACCAAATTTCAATTAACTTTTTTGCTTCATTTAGAACTTTTATCTTCTTGATCTAAAAGAAACTTCTGTTAAACATCTTAGACTTCTATTAAAGAAAATAAATTCTATATATCCTTCTTCAGTTGTAAGATGAGCTTAAAAAATTTTCTGCAGATCTATTTAAATAATTAAATAAAATAATCTCAGAGCTGAAGAATTTTGTACTTCTGTCTGGTGAAAACAAACTTATACATCCAAAACCATGAATTCAAATCAGGGACTGGGCAATAATGAACTCTCTTTTTGAAGGTTCTCTGAAACACTTGATATATACAGGGTGGTTATTAATTAACGTGAGGTGTTCAGAGCCCTCTAGCTAGTAAAGTATTGGACGAAACCTAACCAAATTTGATGAGCATGCATAGTAGACCACAATGGATTTTGATTTCCTAAAAAAAAAAAAGGTTGCACCACAAAAAAAAGAAACTCGTCTCTTGACCAGGGTTCTAAATTACGAGGCGTAATTGGCTGTGTTGGCCGTAAATGGCCTTAATTGGCTACGCCTCGTAATTTAGAACCCTGGTCAAGAGACGAGACACTTACTAATCAAGAAAAGGGAAAATAATGGAATCATAAAAAAAGAAATTCGTCTCTTGACCAGGGTTCTAGATTACAAGGCGTAATTGGCTGTGTTGGCCGTAATTGGCAACGCCTTGTAATTTAGAACTCTGGTCAAGAGACGAGTTTATTTTTTACTGTGCAGTTTTTTTTGTTTTTAGGAAATCAAAATCCAATGTTCTACTATGCATGCTCATCAAATTTGGTTAGGTTTCGTCTAATACTTGACTCGCTAGAAGGCTCTGAACACCTCGCGTTAATTAATAACCACCCTGTTTATCTCAGTAGTTTTCTTCTACTTGTGAGTGGCAGATTTTAGATCCAAACTTTCTTCAATAATTCAAGGAAATTGTGTATTTTGTGTTAGCAAACGATCAATTCCTTCATCTGTAATGAACTCTCTATGCTACAACGTAATGTTATAAAGTACAATCTTAAAATGGATACTCAAATATGACGAAATTAAAGTCATTTTTGACGAAATAATATCGTGAAAAATGCTCGAGTAAACTTTCATCAACTATTTGAGGAAATAAGGTTCATCGCAAAAATATAGATGTGTTTGTTACCTTTTCGACGAACTGAACTTCGTCAAAATGTAAAAATATATAGTTATTTTCCTTTCGAGTGACACAGTAAAATAACGTCTTCAAGACTTTGGACTCCTTAAGATTTAACTAGCACTTCTTCCCCAGTGCACCCGCGGATCCCCGTAATTATTTTCAGCACATTTGTATTTTGCTTTTTTAAGGCAACTAATGTCATGAGAGAGAGAATCTCCTACAGTGTAAAACAATTCTGTAAAAATTCAGCAAATTTGCCAAATATTTACAGTGCATTCTGCTGTATTTAATTGTAGCTGGTCCTATAAGCACGATTTTATAATACAGGGTGTCCGTAAAAGAATGTCCTAGTTTAAATGGTATATTACAGTTTATTGTATACGAAATATGACAAATCATACATGATATTGAAGGAAAACTAACCTAGTTTATCCTATAAGTGCTCAATGTGTGCACCTTTAGTGAGACGGCACACATCAAAACGAAAATGCCATTCTTCCCATGCTGTCTGCAACAAGTCCGGAGTAATGGAAGCAACAGCCTGTGCAACTGTGAAAACGATGTAGCGGTACAAGAGCATGCGCTTTTCTGAAACTGTTGAAGACGTCATCTTCAACCATAACTGTCGAATGATTAGAGCTGATACTATTACAATTTGAATTTTGGACATTCTTCTATGGACACCCTGTACTTTCTGTAGTTCAAAGATTTGTGAACTGCCGTGACTTGGTCAATGTTCTTCTTTTCTACCAATCGGATATTCAAACTGCATCGGGGCTAAGGCACATGTGCTTCTTATTTACAGCTCTTTTGTAGGTGTTACAATACAGCAATTATGATGGTAAACTTGCAGAACTCAATTTTTACAGTGCGTGAGTATAAAAATGGAAATAAAATAGTTAAAAGCATCATTATTTCTTCTTTTATGCTCCACCCTTATAATGAATATGTACTATATAATGAATGTTATAATGAATCAATAATCTGTTAACAAATACATAAACCTTAAACTTTGCTTATTTTAACTGAATCATATATCGATGCCCATATCCATTTCTGAAGCTTTTAGCTTGACACATCAACTCTCACCCAATGATGGATCAAAGAATGCCTTACATGCTTGAAAGATTTCAAATGTTATCTCGCTAAAAAATAATTTTAAAAAAATAGAGTTTAAACCAACCTCATCATCACTGTTAAATCTCCCCAATAAGAAAAACTTACGACAAAATTATATCGAGTTAATAAACCGTACGAACAAGCATTGACAGTCTTTTATGCTAGTTATATATTTTCAAGAAAGAAAATCCCATTTGCTGGCAAATAAATGAAACCCCTAAAATTTGAAGACATCTTTCAAGAAAGCAATGATCTCGTGTGACAATTTTCCTCGCCTGTCTAATCGTTGGCGAAGAAGTGTTCGCCGAAGCAACTGGCCGTGCGCCAACCAACCTCTTTCTGTTGCCTCCGATGGGGTTTGGAATTCATCTCTGGCTGCTGCGGATCTTTTGCGCAGATCCTTGCCTACCAATTAAAGGATGCGCCGTTCCTTGGAGCTGTCAATGGCGATAGGGGAAAATTAGAATATTGCTTCATTTATGATCGAAGAGATGGATGATGTATCTCGTCAAGAAGAGTGAACGTGTCAAATAATCTTTTAACAACGTTTCTCTGTCTCCCAGCCGATATGGTGCTTTCGACCCTAGCCTAGCAAGCCCCAGGTTCTATAAGATTTCTAGCCAGAATGTAAGCTTCGAAAAGACTCTCTTCCCCCATCCCCTCACTGGGTTTTCTACGAAAAGGGGGGGGGGGGACATCGCTTAGCTAATCCTAGCGCCCTTGAGGTTTACAATCAAAACAGTCAATTTCCCCATGTAATGAGGGGAAAAAACCGAAACAGCTATTAATTACCCCGTTTCCAAGAAAGCCACACTCGTGGATGGGGGAGGAAATGTTTCCAAGCTTACATTCTTAATAGACCTACTACTATAATACTGGATAGGGCCTATCCAGATTTCCGTGCCTAAGTACATGTGGAGTACGTTCTTGTTAAATCTGTGGTACCGAGAGGCGTCCTGTGGGCGGCCAGAGTATAATACCCATGGGTGCCAGTTGTCTGGTGACTGTGGTTCTAAAATACGACGCCCGTCGCCAATAGCCCTCGTGTAGCTCTAGTGCGACGATAATTCAAAACCAAACCAGTTGTCTGGAGAAAAATAACCCTCCTCTCCTTAAAAAGGGGCCACATTTAGTCGATTGCTCCCTCTCGAAGCAGAAGTCCGACTTCCTCCTTCACGGGGGCTCAAGAAGTTGGGAAATCGAAAGCCACGACTGCGCTCCTAATGCCATCCAGGCTATGTACTGGAGGCACACGACAACAACAATGTTCCTCGGTTATACAGTTTTTACTTACACCTGTAATTTTAGAGACCGGGATGGCTAGGTGGGTCAAGGCGTCGGATTTGAGCCTCGGAAGAGGAAAAAAGTCCACTTATAAATAACACTTTTTATATGAAACTGACGCACTTTAGGCGATATATATTTTCCGTTCATATTTGTTTTAGTTTGGTGTTATGGTGATTCTTATACCTGGTAAAAGAAATGCTTAGAAGGCAAAGCATTATTTTCGCAGCATGTTTAAGTGTGGATATTTATATAATTTGCTGTGACACAGAAATTGTCTTTTGTATAATTTAATAATAAAGCTTCAGTATGTTTTATTTAGAGTATTTCAATTCTTCTTATTTTCAAAGCTTAAATTACTTCTTTATAATAATATTTTTTTCAAATGCTACATTGAATTCTTTTTCAATTATTGCAACCTATTATTTTACCACAGATGTCTGCACCTGAGATAGCGATCTCGGTTATAAAAATACTATGCGTAATAACAATTGCGGCTGTTGATAATAGTTTGGTGTGTGGAGACCTTTTCATTTGTTTTGACAGCCAAATGCAGAGTACATGCAAGTACTTTTAATGTCAACCATAAAACATATAATACACACTTTGAGCTCTCCTGGCTTGTCCGGTTAGCGTGTGGATCGACTCTTGTGATAGTCCGCTTTTAAGCATCTAGGTGAAACCAGGTGATGGCCCGTCCTTCAGAACTCTCCAACTTTTTTCTTCAATGAACGGCCATTGTACTGGCCATTTTTTGCTGTCCGAATATTTCCGCGAACGAACACCATTTCCGTTTCTGACGTATATACCAAGTTTTTTTTTTTTTTGTAGTCTTCCACTTGAAATACAATCTTCAAATAATTTTACTTTATTCAAAAGCCATTTAAAAAATATTTTGCACGATATTCTTGAAATGGAGTTACTGTTTTTAATTACTGCATACATCTATTATAAAATAAAAATGGTGAATACTAATTCATAGATTTATATTGACTAACCATCTGAAATACATCCTCGACTTCTGTAGCCATAAGAAAATTTTGACTTGGGATTTAATAGGTGTTCTTTTTTTGTGTTTGTAAATTAATATCATCTACTTTTTATTATCACCAATATATTCTTTGTGACCCTTGGCTTTCCGACTGCTTTATGTCTATTTTATTTTTTTCCTTCCAATTCTTGCTTGTATGTTTGTGGGCAGTTTTTACTCTACTAAAATGTGGTTGTGTTTCAGCTGTTCCTGATCGACAACTGCGCAGACGACTGGCGCATCGCCATGACGCCTTCGCGGCTGTCCCTCATCGCGCTGGAGCTGGCCATCTGCGCCGTCCACCCGATCCCGGGGGAGTACTGCTTCACCTGGACCACCAAGCTGGCCAACCAGAATGGCATCGTAGAGTCCAGATCGGTAACAATCAGAGAGATCGTAATAAAAGTATTAGAGTGGAGGTCACGTGACATATCTATGCTAACGACGGGACGAGCATGGGGGCCGCCATCTTAGAGTCAGTTCAGTTCAGTGCTTAGAGTTCAGGACCAACTTTTTTAAGTGGAAAGTGCTTAGAAAAAAATAAATTTAATTCTAAAATATTAAAAAAATTCCATAAAAATACTTGCTGCATTTTGGAATATTTTTAGTGACTTTAAAAGAACTTGAAACGCTTTTCTAGTATTTTTATAATATTTATTTTGTAATTTTAGAATTAAATTTTATTTTTTGCCTAGCATTCTTTTTCTTTATGTGATGGCAACACTGGCAACTTGCAGCCATCGCCGCCACATTAAAAAGAAGAATTCGCGAAAAATAAAATTTAATTCTAAAATTACAAATTAAATATTATAAAAATACTAGAAAAGCGTTTCAAGTTCTTTTAAAGTCACTAAAAATATTCCAAAATGCAGCAAGTATTTTTATGCAATTTTTTTAATATTTTAGAATTAAATTTATTTTTTTCTAAGCACTTTCCACTTAAAAAAGTTGGTCCCGAACTCTAAGCACTGAACTGAACTGACTCTAAGATGGCGGCCCCCATGCTCGTCCCGTCGTAAGCATAGATAGGTCACGTGACCTCCACTCTAATACTTTTAATAAGATCTCTATGGTAACAATCCTTTGAATCCATTATCCTATCTTTTGTCAAACAAACTAATTGAAGAGTGCATCGCTTGGTGAGTTGGGGCGATCGAAACCCGGTTGTTCCCTAGGTTCTTCTTTTTTCCGCGGCTCAAGCATCAGACTAGAGTCTGGCGTAAATATCGATCATAGAGATAGTAAGCCCATAGGCCGCGTGGTAAGAACCAAGTCAAAAACTGGTATCTTCACACCCGTTTAGGCGATGACTCGCTATCTTCACCAAGCAGACGTGATGCAGACAGATTCCCAGGCGATGAAGAGGTTCTTTCCCTGTGCTCGTTGATTGGCTCGCTTACTTGGGACACATTGCCATTTATTCGTTCCTGCAATGACGAAATAAAAAAAAACACTCGAGTGAACTAAAAGTAAAAGCAATGATTTTCAGACACATATGTCCTTCATATGAAAAACAAAAATATTAAAAAATTGTTTGATAACGTCGAATTCGATACGCTGAAATCTTAATGGAATTTCCGTGTCTCTGCCGTTGTCCTGTGCATTGTTTTTTCTTGTCTCAGTTCCTATTGAGAGGACGTTGTCTCCACCGATGATCTTTAGCTTGCCACTGATATTCGCTTTCCCGTTCCCATCTATCCTGTTCCTGCCGATGCTCTTATGGATGTCATCTTTACTTCACTGCATTTCCATTGACGTTACCATGTCTCTGTCAATGAACCTCATCGGGATCTTTTCCAAGGTGTTCCTATTGATGTGGCCATGTCTCTGCCGATGTTTCTATTAACGTTGTCTTTGCTTTGAAAGGGTCCTGTTGGTGTAACCTTTGCTTTTATAGGTTCCTGTTGATGTAACATTTGCTTTTATAGGTTCCTGTTGATGTAAGATTTGCTTTTATAGGTTCCTGTTGATGTAACCTTTGCTTTCATAGGTTCCTGTTGATATCAGATTTGCTTTGGTAGGTTCCCATTGATGTGACCATGTCTTTGCCGATGTTCCTGCGCCTGTACTTGATCTGCCGCGTGATGCTGCTGCACAGCAAGCTGTTCACGGACGCGTCGTCCCGCTCGATCGGGGCTCTCAACCGGATCAACTTCAACACGCGCTTCGTGCTCAAGACCCTCATGACCATCTGCCCAGGGACGGTCCTGTTGGTCTTCATGGTCTCGCTATGGATCATCGCCTCGTGGACGCTCAGGCTGTGCGAAAGGTACACAACACATACGCATTTTAAAAAAACGAATTTCACCCCAGATGACATTCATCTCCCTTAACGACACCTTCAGATGGTGCTGATTTAAGGTTATGCGAGTAAATACTAAGAGTTTTGTCGAAAAAGTTGCCTTAAACAGCATCAATGCCAGTAACTTTTTTAAGATTTTTAAGACCTAAGTCAGTTTTATAGAAATAAACGGCAGAAGTCACCTGAGTCGGTATCGATATGTTTGAAGTGCTTGAACATTCTCTTTTGTACCTGCACAATTGTGGAGCTCAGGTCGTAAATGGATAATTACGTTATCTATTTAACAACGAATGAGATCGAATATCAACGGGTCGAAACCAAAGTGCCTCTGTATAAATTTAATAGAAAAATATTTCTCCGGCTGTGTTGAATATTTTTACAAATGGTTTGTTTATATGATAAATGTAGCTAACTTACAGGTCCCTATATAATCCCACTATTTGAAATTGTTTCGCTTATTTTGTGTAAAAGTATTAATTGATTTTTTTTTAAATATTCGAATCCATTTCAAAAAGTGGGATTATATAGGGACCTGTAAGTCAGCTACATGTATCACATAAGAACCCCAGTTGGAAAAATATTCAAAACAGATGGAGAAATGTGGATTTCGATTTTCCCCCATTTAACTACCCAGTGGCACCTTGGTTTGGAGACCCGGGGTCATTCGGGCTCATTCGCCCTTAAAATTAACTTGCTAAAATCCTTCTCTCACACGCAGTCCAATCATTTGCCCGGTTGCGTTGGGTGCCTATTCAGGTGTTGGCTCGTCACCTGACTGTGGTTCTAAAATACGACGCCCGTCGCCAATAGCCCTCGTGCAGCTCTAGTGCGACGATAATTCAAACCAAACCAAACCAATCATTTGCCCACAGAACCCGATTAGAGATTAATAAATACTTTTCTAATGGCCATTTTCTCGACATTCAATTGGTAAATTGGGCTTTACGTGTAAGGAAGTACTGTTACTTTCCATCGCTACTGAAGCAAATTTTAAATCCATCACACATGCAATCAAATCCACCATACTGCCGTGGGCAGGTAAACTGCACTAATAGCAGAAATGAGTTGTACCATTTTTGATCTGAAATAAATAAAAAAAACCGTGTGTTTTCTTAATTGTTAGACTAATTGAGTGCTTGCAACAATGGTCCAAGTCATTATGGAAGTTGCTGCAGTTTACCTGCCCACGGCAGCATAGTGTAACATAGTTTTCCATTGTTTTAAATATGAATGATTTTGCATCATGTTGTATAACTTCAACTTTTGGAAACAGTTAATCATGACACTATTTACTAATGCTAAGAATAAAAAAAATGCCACATTTTGATTTCAAAATAACGTGTCGTATGCATTTACTTATGAATGATTTTATTTTAATTGAAGTGATTGTGAATTTATTTTAATTGGTAAATTGAATATATAAATATGCTTTTCCTTATATACAAGTAACTTAGTAAGTATTTTTGAGTAACTTCAGATAATACATTGTTGTTTTTTAAGTAACGTTTTAGGAAGGTAAGTAACTTTTATATTATAAATAGAAGGTGTTTATTTTCTTGAAAATCTATCAAGTGCCAATATTTTGAAGGTAGGCTTAGAAATAAACTTAAGATCTAACTTCTTTATAGAATACTACCCAATGTCGTTCTTGATGCTTAGTTTTAGTAAATTTTGATACTAATTACTGAAACTTATTTACTTGTTTTTAGGAGTACAACAACATAGGAGGTAAATTGATCATAGTAAAAATTAGACGTTGAAATTTTAGTCGAAATCCTCTATTCCATTTTATAATGCATCTATTGTAAAATATTGTAATGAATTAATATTACATTACAGTTTCAAGTGGTTAAATATGTTTCGTTACCGTGAAAAAAAAAGTTCCGTCGAATGGGGTAGCTTTGGCTCAAAAATTAAAAACTTCTCAAATTAAATATATTCTTTAAAAATGTGTTTGCCATTTTCAATTATAATTGAAAATGGCTATAATTGAAAATCACTAATAAGGGGCAACTCTGAATTGATCTATGAGTAAAAAAATATTCATGAATAAGGTCAGTAATAGAGTTTTATGCTTGGGCCAAAGTTACAGAATTCCGCGTATAATGTGCATTTAGTTGTACTTGCTACTCAACAATTTTTTATGATGTTTCGATTTTACATTTCCTTGCGAATATAATTTATGCTTTACAATTGATTACTTTGTTCTTTAAAGGCCTTCACAAATTGTAAAAAAATTTCTACCTTTCTAATGTTGTCACTTTTTTGCCTTTACGGTCCAGTTAAACTTGAAATATTTGTTAGTCTTTTCAAATAATTTATCTCTTTTAAACTGACGCATGGGCGTTTTTTGTTTTATTATACTTTTTGAAATTATGAAAACGGCAAAAAAAAAAGTTTTAGGATCTCTGAAAACTCTGAACTTCGTAGGAGTTGAATTTATCTTATTATTAACATAGCAAGTACATTTTAACATACGGTTCTTGAGATTATTAAAAAAATTGCAGTAGGTCATTTTGCACTGTTTGGTGTCATTTCACTTGGAATGACCCTCGTGTAAAGCGCCCAAATGCTCTCTGTCACATGAACTGAAAGGTTCCAGTGGTGCGAACTCAAATTAGTTTTGAGTGAGTTGTCATCCCAAGACTTTGGACTGATGCCACGGTGCCCTTGAAGCGATGGAAAGGAATACATTTCTCTTATTCATATACTTATTTTAATATGATCAGGGGCATAGTTTCGTTTATTACTATACAATTTAAATGAGTTGAAAATAAATATGTACTTTGGAAAGCAATAGAGTATGAATTACAAAAAAATATAAATATTAAAACAATTATATGTTTTAAAATTCTAAGGCTATTCTAAAACTTAAAGTTATATTTCAAAGAAGAAAAATAAATTAATATAAATTAATATAATAATTAAAAACATCCCCAGAAAATGTTCTTTTCAATATGATATTGCATATTTTTCCCCCATTTGAACTGTTTTTTTAAATTTTAAAAATAACTGAACCAAATGTAAAACATGTTTAACAGATTATTCTGGAACCGTTTTTTTTGGTATGTACACGTCTTAAATATATTTTCTTGAATATATTTTATTGATACATTTAAAATATATATACATTGAGTTTTTTTTATTTTCCTCTCATATTTTATAAAAAATCACATTTCCTTTCAAAATGATTCTAATGAACGACTTACCATTAATAGTAGGCAAAACTTCGCTAAACCTAATTGTGTTTTTAGAATTTTATATGGTCACTTCACTGTTAAGTCTTGCAACGGACAAAGAGATCTGACTATTTGCAATAATCAACATTTTTTTTTTATTCTTTTAACTCGTTAGTGACGATTGTAAGCAAATTTGCCATGCCAAAATTAGCTTTCTACTTATGTTTACCGAAGTAAAAAAAATATGAGACAAAAGACCATTTACATCTTACCTGAGAAATTTATGTAGGACAAATTGAAATATACTCAAGAAGAATTTGAAAAACTTGAAATTAACATTTGCATACGGAAATGAAGCTGTTCACAAAGTCTTCGTTATCGGGTTAAATACAGCATCAAAACTCATAAAAGTGAAACAATAAACTTTATTTCGCATTGCAATTAAAATTAAAAAGTGGGTTGGTTGTAGAATCTGTCACTTAAACCGCTTCCACACAATATTTATGATCACAGGAAACACACTATTTATAGACCTCAGAAAGAAATTCTCCTAACAGGAACTTCTAATTCAAAATTTTAAACGCCAAAATCAACTATTTTTTGACCTCACACACTATTTATAGACCTCCAGAGAAATTCTCCTAACAGGAACTTCTAATTCAAAAATTGTAAACACCAAAATTAACTATTTTCATTAATATTCTTTCGCAAATAAAAAATTACTCATTAACGTTTGCTAAATTTGTTAGAAATTCGTAGAATAATGATGCAGTTTTTTTAATAAATATATTTTAGTCGCCACAATTGAATTTACAGTTCGAAAAATATATAATTACTTAAATTGATGCTTTAAAAATAAAAGCGAAACTTTGAATATTTTTATGCTAAATTAAAATTCTGTATTTTAACTATTTTTAATCAATAAAGTTTTTAAAAAATTATGGTTATAATTTATTGAAAAAATGTGATTCCAATTTTTCACAATTAAATTTTAGTTAAAAAAAAATAAGATTTTTGTCAACTGTTTTTTACCATTTCATTCTGGATGCATAAAGAATATATTTTTAAAAAATTTGATTTTTAGCAGAAAAAATAAAAAAAAATAAAGAAGTTTACGCTAACAAGCCTACCACATTTTCCTCCTACAAGCATTAATTATGTGTTAAATTCTTCGTTTTGAACTGATGCATGCAATGATCCCCTAGAACTACAAACAAATTACAAAAAAAGAAGTTATTAAGCAAAATGTTATGAATTAACTAAAAAAATTATTTTCGATTAACTTACATTTGGACATTTAAAAAAAAAAACCTACGATATTTATACCAGATGTTAGAGGCTTATAGCACAGATATATATTGTAATAGCATCTGTGAAAAATTTCAGGTACATTAATGTAAAACTTTTTATGCTAGAAGTGTTAGCGTATACCCCTTTTTTGAGTTGAAAAACACCGTTTCAAATAAATCAATTATATTTAAATAAAAAAAATGCCTAAAAAGCATTGTTTATAATATTTGAAATCACTATGCCAAATTTGGAAAAGATTAAAGTAAGAGTAAAGAATTTAGTATTTTGGGTACTCTCCTACCTTAGTATGCATTATTTCTTTCAAGAAAAATTTATCTCACATTTTAGCCAACGTATCTCAGGTGTCGCGTCGCGTCACTCGACCGCTCTTCTTTCTTATAAAGCCCCTCGCCAATAGCTGGCTGTCGGGACGCTTATTTAACCCAACTCACCCTATCGCACAATTTTAAATGGTTATTTTGATTAACAATAGCTATTTTCCATGAAAAAAGTTTGATTATAAATATTATTATTTTTTTAATTTTCAAGCTCCAACCTTCCTTATCATAAACAGAAATAACGACCCTGTCTGAAACTCTTGAAATTGTCTAAAGCTCCTCTTAACTGCCCTTGTGTCCGGAAGCAGTTCGCGCTGCCCCCTTAAGATAAGCGAATTTAGTGCAGCTGAAATTGTGACATTCATCAATTCGACATTTTTCTTTCTCCACTGAAAAAACAAGTTTAAGTTTTATACTTTTATGATTTTCAGAAAATGGAAAGATTTATCATACCGTGAAATGACATGACATGGTAAAAAGTAAATGAATTTTTAGCTTTTAAATTAAAAATATTATATGCAATCATTTGGCGCTCAATACATAAAATTTTTTTATTATTATTATTCATTTTTATCCTAACTTTGAGGTAAAAGTTTCACTAGTAACTTAGAAAAGCAATACTCATTTTAGTGGCGCCATCTACCAGAATTGTTGTATACTAAATCGTGTATCCACATTTTACTGAATAGTGACTATTTTGAAAGATGTCTAGAACAATTAAGAATAACAAAGTGTTGATTGGGGCCTCTTCCACCCTGGTAAAATACGATAAAAAAAATTATACGTGATGGTTTTTCTAACTTAAGAATTAAACAGCACCAGGTCAAATTTATTTGTAGGTGAGATAACGAAAGAAACAACATTTTTTTTTTTTTGGTTAATATATTTTTTGATTGTAGAGTAAATTTCTTATTAAGTATAGAAAGAAAACATATAACGTAAAATGTCAGAAAAAAAATATTTAGTTTTTTATGTATAGTATATTTGTTTCTATAAGTTTCAAAATAGGAAATAAATTTAGAAATTTTAACTTTCTTCGAAATCAAGTTTGCATTTTGAAGTTTTAGATTGATTCTTGTATGTCATGGCTGAAAATGATAGCAGTGGCGCCGAATATATCCTTTCGAAAAATTTGAGATTTAATGTTTTTTCTTTTTCCCTCAAATGTGGTAAATCACCTCTCTAAAAATTAAAAGCAATTCTTTACATTATCTTACTCTACAGAAAGAACTGAGTACAAAATTTTGAAAAACATGGACCCAATATATTTTGAGAGACAAAAAATAACGTTTTCTTTTCAGTTATGTTAAAACTAAATTGTAAAATAATTAAGGAAACTGAACTGTAAAACAATTGTTTTTTTTATCAAAATTATGATAAAAGTAATAAACTATTAACATTTTAATAAATTAGTATTATGCATCGTTGCTTTGTCCGATGATGAAAGACAGCCCGATTCAGTTTTATTTTACTGGATTATCATCACATTACTTTCTTTGTTTCTTATTATTTACCCTTTCCTCGCAGTCTTGATCTAATCTGCACTGCCATTTTGCAGTTAAAGCGTGCTTTTCTGTGTAATTGTCTTTCCCTGCAGACTTTCTAATCCCCTTTTGAAATGTGCTCTTTCGCAATTTGAAGAGATTTTCTCCAAGTTGGAATGGTCTATCGCGAGATGCTACTTGCGTTTTTTCTGCAGAGCAACTATAGGCTCTAAGTGAAGAGGAGGTTGTTATTTACCATGCAATTTTCGAATACTAATTTGGCAATCAACTTCGTATTTTTCCAGTAAACGTTCGTTAATGACCAATTTTCTTTCATTGCGAATAATCTATCATTAATTACTAATTATGTATAGTCACCTTACTGTTCATTAGCGATAACAGTTAAAATAACGCGGTGGTTATTTCTGCAGCAGCGTTGAACTCAAACCAAATCGATTTAGTAAGCCTTCAAGTTAATAATAATCATTCGTTTGGATTTTCTGTGAATTTCGGTTTTGAGCACTTTAATAATAAGCAATCTCACAGAGCCAATGGAAATTGCCACATAAAATAAAGACCATTTGACGAGATTTTCATTTCGCGACAGCATTCTACTTAACGCTAGAAATAAATACAAATTACCGTAAATAAGGCTGTTTTCGGAATTGTTGTGAAAGGATTCATTTCTAGAGTAATAAGTATTCCCGATACTGGATCATTGTTAACAGTACTTAAGACTTATTTGAGACCTTCTTTCTATAATTTTAAATTTCTATTGTACACTCTCAAAAATAACACTTTGATTTTTGACGATTCATGAATCCTCAAGCCTCATTTCGTTAATTTTGAGGATTGTTTTGTTAAACTATCACTTGACTTTTGAGTAAACGCGAATCCTCACTTTTACGATCGTGATTTGACGATTCTATATCTTGATTTTGATTAAACTGAATCTCATTGTCTTACTCACATGCTCAAAAATGACGAAATATTTCTTTAGATTAGACGACATTCAAATCCTCATAAAAATGACGATTCAAATTTCCTCACTTTGAGGAAACGAAAACTCGGAGCATTTGCCTGTAATGGAATCGTCAAAATTAAGGACAATTTCGTCGTTTTTGAGCATTCATTTTTGAGAGTGTATGTTCAAAAATAGTACGACTTATTAGTAAATATAAAATTTATCGTTATTTTCAAATTTGGTAAACTCGAGTCTCTATATCAGCATCTAATATCGTGTTTTAGGGCATAGTGCTGTATCAGAGTTTAGAAATAAGAACAATTTTAGAGGTTACATTAGGTTAATGTACAACAGAATCTCCTGTACCATTAAACATTATCCTGTTAAGTACCGCAAATTGAAAAATACATACTACAATAGCATCTACTTAGTTACTACTCAAACGCAGATAAAAAATAAGTTAAAACAAAAAAAAATCTAAAATTCTGGGATTCCTTTTTAAGTTAAGGTTCTACGCGTTTTTTGAATTTTATGCTGAGAAAATTTTCTATAATACAGTAATCGAAAAATTTCGAAAACTTTGTGTGAGGGGATCTTTTTATACGAATTTTAAGATCAAATTGTCCTTTTTCGTCAGGAAGATTTCTTATAATATTAAATTTAAATTAACAAAAATAATTATATAAAAAATCTGCCATGCAAAAATAAGGTTTATGCTTAATTTTATCAAAATAAACGAATTGTAAGACAAATCCATAGAACAATACATGTGGCTCAAATTAAGAAACACCCATTCAAATAAGAATATAAAACTGTCAACCAACAACAGACCTGAGGCCCCCAGCAAGGTTCCTTCAAATATTTAGTTTTTTTTTTCCTGTCTCCAATAACTATTTAGTTGCTTTTTGAATTCTGCTACTCTCTTCGAATATACACTCTTAAAACGAAAGAGCTATTTTAACTCAGTCTGAGTTAATTTCACTCCTCCAGTCTGGAAAATGCACTTCTCCTAGAGGAGTGGATCCTTTGTGTGTTAAACGTCCAACAGCATCACTCCAAACGAGTGATTTTAACTCTGTCTGAGTTAATATTCACTCCTTTCCAGTGTCGAAAATGCACTCCTCCTACTGGAGTGGATTTCACTCTTTTGTTTTAAGAATGTACAATTAATCTGGTAAAGCTTTTCTCTCATTGATAACGCTATTGTAAAAACAATGTTTTCTTACGTCCATTTTGAAACCGAATTTTTTGAATTTCTGACCGTCTTCTGGTTTTTCTGGGGCTTAGTACAATAGACTTAAAGTCGCAGTGCTTGGCGATCTTGCCCCCACCAAGAAATTCATAAAAGTCATGTCTTCTGGTTCGACTATTTAAATTAAAACCTAAGCCCTCCATGTATCCCTGCTTGATGAATTTGAATAACTGATTTAAATGACCTCGCTTGTGGAAGGTGCTAATGATTTTTCACAAATGGGTCGTTCATGGGAACATAATATACTCTTTACTTCGATGTCATAGTGCTGTACTTGGGTGTGTTGCTGATGTGCTTCATGTTTCAGGTATCACGACGAAGAGCACGCCAACTTGCTTAACACAATGTGGTTGACGGCCATTACTTTCCTATCTGTCGGTTACGGGGACATCGTGCCCAACACATACTGTGGCCGCGGCATCTCTGTCATCACGGGACTTATGGTAAGTCAGGATTTGCAAAGTTGTCGCACAGTCAGAACGAAACATTGAAAGCTGGCCATACACGGAGAAGCATTGTCAGATGAACTGTTGTTAAGCCTCCACGATGGCAACTAGTTTTCTTCAGTAATCGGATGGTGTGGTCTCACTTGGCATGTCATCATGATATTATTTGATTATTGTTCCGATGAACTTCTTCAACAAGTTTGTGTTTAGAGCATAGATGTCCGTGGGCACTACAACACCAGTCACTGACGAGTCAAGATATAGAACGAAATAATACCGGTGATGAGACTTAGCGATGGTTCACCAGGCCATCTCTCCATGTATGGACCGCTTTACCTTCATTTTAATCATAAAATAAACATAGACCCATATAACCCATCTATAATGTCGCCGCGTTCTGCACGCACCCTTGGTGAAACTCGTATATTTCACAAACTTAAAGACAAGTTCACAAATATCTATACCGGGGATTTTTTTTTTAAATGGGATGCTGTTTGACGGCTAAAGCCTTAGCAGACTCAGTAAATCTCTCTAAACTGAGGAACATTTTTTATAATTCCTTATAAATTATAAATCGAAATGATTATTAGGGCCAGTGTCAATGTATATTAAAAAAATTCACAATGCATAAACTATCTAAAGGGTATTCTATTCGTTTTTCACCTGGATCACATGCGGAATTTTGTATCCGTTTTTCCCTGATCTTTAAGGGGGTTTTAGCAATTGAGCAAAATTTTAATTTGACATTGAAAAATTTGATACTTTATGTTGATAAAGTTGTTATCTCTGTATTATTCCAGCATTATAATTGAAACATATTTCAATTAATCTTGTATAGTGGTATTGGTATAAGTGATACAAACTTGTGTTATATAGGCTTTTAGACAATCTTATAGATCATATAAAAATGTGATTTTTTTCTGCATCAAAGTTACAAAATATGGAACTAAGTTTAGATTGCTGACCGTTTAATATGCACTCGAGGTAAGGCAGCTTGCTGGGTTTTTTTTAAACTTGATTCATCCAATATGATCGTAAGTAGCACTTTTTTATAAATAAAAATATATAATTTGGCAGTACATTGAATATTTAAGTAAACATACTTAGCGTTTAGTCAGATAGTTATCTAGAGGATCGCCAGGTATTATATTGTTATTATGACACACAGACGAGTTAGATTGCATTACTCAAGTCAATATACACAGGTATGTTGATACTAGAGGACCATTAAAATCTTAATGGAAAAATGAGCGATAAGTTTTGTAGCATTTGCGTAAGAATTTGTTCAAGTAGCCTTTAGTAGTTTAAGCCCTTATTCAACTAGCCAAATTTAACCTTTGTTTGAATTTTTTTTTCTACTACAAATGTATCCCCATGGTAAATTTTATACGCAATAAAGTCTAAATAAAGTCTGTTTTCAATAATTATACACTAGTAGACAATTGCTAAGGACGAGACAGTTTTTTCAATATAACTTTGTACAAAAGCTTTCCAAATCAACACATTTAATACCGTAAGATCCCCAATACGTAAGGACATCAGTATTGTAAGCAACACTTACTAAAAAGAAGCTTTATTGAAAGAGAAATGGAATTCCATTCCATGCATCTCCGTAGTGGAGATTAATTTAGACTTTCACTTACGATAATTTCATGAGTGGACCATGAATACCCAATCCAGTAAAACTACGACACATCTGCGGCCTAAAAAAGACCATGTAAAAACGGATCACCGATGATGGAGGAAATTCATGCATGATATATTGCGGATACGTGATACATGCGGCTCTAGAAGCCCATATCGGTTTGAAAATCCCAAAATTCATCTCGACCTCGGAGATGCATGGATTGGAGTTAAATTTCTCCTTCAATAAAGCTTCTTTTTATCCCTCTGATTTCTCTTTTAGTAAGTGTTGCTTTTCTTACTCATGTCCTTACGTATTGAGAATCTTACGGTATTAAAATATGTGTTGATTTTTGGAAAGCTTTTGTACAAAATTATATTGAAAAAACCGTATCGTCCTTAGCAATTGTCGACCAGTGTAATTTATTTTGATAACTCAACAATACGCAAAACCAAATTCATATGCTCTTAAAATACTAGTTCCAATCTGCAAATAGCACGTAAACTTGATTTTTCCGCCTAACATGCACTTAAACTAGATTTATTACTAATTAAAAGGGCATTCATTCATCATTATCTTATGTATGGAAATCTATTAAATACCTTCCATATACTTCTCTCATTTTTGCCTTTTTTACCTCCAATGCAGTACTTTTTCTTTATTTGCGTCTCTTTTTTTCTCGTCTTTAGTATGTTTGTATGCTTTAATCACCTAGGGCCAACGAAATCCTTTTCACGCTCTCTACACTAAGGCTTAAAGTCGCCGATATTCCATGATGCTGCATGATCCTTCCATGATTCGTAAGTCCCCATTAAAAAACAGGCGGTCGAACTGATTGTTTAGACAATCTACTATCGTGATTAAGGATTGTAGACGTTAAATCCTTAAAGGGGGTAAATTTCTGCTACACACACATATTCCCTTTATCTGAGGAAAAAGAAGTCTTCTTAAATCTATCACCAGATAACAACCCATAATTGATCTATGGTCTTAATTGAGCTAAATTACGCGATTGCGGAAAAAATTGTTAAATTAATGACCAGGGTTTCACTTTATGTTTCAAGTGAGTTAACTCTAATTCCTTTATGCACTTCTAAAACTTCTGTTTGACTGGATCTTATCTTATTAATGGTTTAAACCATCATTTTTAAGAAGTCATTTAGATATATGAAAATATTTTAGCTAAATTTTCTAATGGCCTAACTTACCTATAATACTTTTTTAAATTCGAAAATCATGGAGCATGTCGCCACCCACATAGCCATTCATTATCCAGTAGACATCTATGAGACGTTATTCGGAAAATCCATGATATCCATTAGAATTTGAGTTTACCATCCATAGACGTCTTATAGACATCCGTAGTTTCCGCCGAGTGATATCCTATAGGAATCTATTTGACAGCGATATTCTAGACATTAATGACGTGTTTTAGACTTTTTGGATAAATTCGTGATATGGTGAACGTCCATTAGAGGTCAACAAACTCCATGAGCAGACTTATGTACTTTGTGGATATCTATTAGACCAACCCTAACAACAAAGCATTTCTCGGCGAGGTCTACAATATCTAATAAATATACAAATTCTAGACATGTTGGATACATTTTGAATTTATGGATGTGATAGAATGCACCTAGAACAAATAGTTAAAAATGCAAAGATAGGTGGCGCCACTAATGAATTTTTAAAATGGGTTTAAAAATTATTTTATTGTTTAAAAATTAATTTTGAACTAGGATTATATGTTATATTCTCCTTCTGAGCGTTTGACTTATTTTACGAATTTTTTTCACTTTCAATGCCGGGAGACGCTTCACTCGGGATTCGAACCACGGACCTCCATGTCTGTAGATTAATGCGCTATCCGCTAAGCTACAGGGACTTGGTTGATAAGCGCACATTTAGGTTCTTAAGGAGAAGTCAAATACTTAGTAACTAGGAAGGGTTTTTTTTTTAATACTATAAAGTCCCATAAAATACTTAGAGATTTCTTTGAACCAATTTATTTTAAATTGCTAGATTTTTTTAAGAATTGAAACTCATGCTTATAATTTTTCAAAAATTAAAAGTTTCATTTAAAGGAACCACATATTGACATTTGTTATAAGTTCAAGTGTGTTTCTTTGCATTTTCATTATTTTATCGTATTGTTTTTTTTAATTAAATTTTTCACATATTTCATTATTTAAACTCATAATTCGTATTTAAAAATTATATATTCTTCCCTATAAAATTCAAAGCTTCTTAAAATCGCAAATAGCGATGAAGAGTTATTTTAAAATTTACTTTTTTACGTAGCTGGTTCCTCTTATATTGCTTTTTTTCTTGAATTTTATAATTTTTTTTTTGGATTATTTAATATACATACTTTTAGAAAAAACTTAAATTATTTTTTTTATTTTATTAAAATTAAATTTTAATAAAATGAAGAAAAATATTTAATTTTAATAACCTAAAACTTTAATATATATTCTTCTTATAGTTCTTATTTTTCAATAGATAAAAATTTCATTTAATTTAGAGTTGGTTAATTTTAACTTTTCCTTATTTCATCGCTTTTTTTATTTAAATCAGAACACATTATTTAATTAAAATAAAAAAAATCTCAAGAACAAATCTCCGGAAAATTCGGTGGGAATGTAAGAAATTAAAGAAATTTTTGTATCTTCTTTGCGGAAAATACGCTGAACTACTAAAATTTAAAATTAATTTTTTAATGTTTTTAAATTTTTCGTAAGTTATTAATTTTAAGACTTAATTTAAAATTTTCGAATCTTAGTTTATATAGGTTTGAAGTCATATTTTGTAGTTCCATAGGCTTGAAGTCATATTTTGCAGTTCCATAATAAAAGATACAATTGCTCACAAAAAATTCTTTATAATATTTGGATGCCTAAAAATTTACTGCGAATAAAAATGGACTATCAGAAACTTCGTTAGAAAAAATATTTACAAGCAATTACTAGAATTATTTTCAAGTGTTTCTTTTTTTAGTTTCAGCATCTGCCGATAGAGTGTACTGAAGTTGTGGGCAATTTGGCGATCGTTAAAAAGAGATATATTTGTAAATCTGGTAACCACCCCGCAAGTACCCTCCCCACCTCTAATTGCCTTATTCCTAGAATCCTCCGTCTTCCTATTTACCTTCAAGACTCGAAGAATGTCCATATGGGTATCCCATCGCCCAAACAAACCCCCAAAGCAACTGACAAAGATAATCAAACTTGCTTGTTCTTGGGTTCGCGAAAATTAGGCGAGGGACGTTTTCGTTAAAGAAATGTTTTTCATTGTCCTTAAAAATATAGTGATCACAATTTATTCAGTAGTCTGCTTTCATAAAAGGATGTGATTCCTTAGAACAAATAAAAGACCACTGATTGAGAGAGATTTGAAAGAATTAAAAGTATATAACATCACAGTTCTCTCGCTTTATTCTGGTTGCGTTGTCGGCTGTCGACAAAAAAAAATTTCCTGCTTATAGTTCTACTAAGGAAGATATTTTAAATATGACGAAACTGTCCGGTTTTTTCGATTTGTTATGCAAAAAGGCCTGCATTAACCATCACAAAAAGTACACTACATTTTGCAGTACAAATATAAACTAATGGACTTTGGGAAGGGGTGGCAGGGTTGTGTAAAGTATAACGTATTTTAATTGTTCAGTATGTCTGTCTGCCCGTCACCCATAATTTCATAGAAAGAATCGCAAGTTCACTTACAATTGGGTTACATCATATTTAGGCGAAAATATCAGACTAGTCTATAACCCAAATTTCATTTGAAAATAAAAAAATTGGAAGTAAAGTTTAAAATTTAAAACAAATCATTTAATCTCCATTTAAGAGATTACAAGGGAAAAAAATCATTTTTGTTCTATGTGTCCAGTGTTGCCACTAAATCAAACGAACGAGAAACTTAATTTAAAATGTAAATAATATATAAAAATCGATATTTTTGTGCTATGAATCCAGTTTAAATAAAGCCATAGAACGATGCTTGATAGTGTGTTAAGTTTCTTTCTTTTTTTTTTGGAGAAAGAGGTATGTTTTAATTGGCATTGCTACATTCTTGAGTGGCAACAGAAATGCTGAATGAAAACACCTTTTTTTTCGATTAGTGAATGAATGTCACATACGAACAGAGAATCGATAGTAGGAAGGCAGGAAGGAAATTTGTCACATGAAACAAGCTAATCCATGTCTATAGCGAAAAATGAGTGCTAACTTAAAGGTTCGCGCACTAACAGCCAGTCCAGTCAAAACTTTTGGAGGTACACATTCTAAATTTTCGAAGCTTATTCCTCTGATACTGAAGGCACACATTTTTCGAAATTCGATCCGAAACGTGCCTTGAAACGCAATGTGGGACGATTTTTTCTTAGGAATAGCATTGTATATTGTCGTACGTTTATGATTAACAGCAATTTTAGCTTCCACACTACGTTTATAACGTAAAAAGCAAAAGGTTGTTATAATCGCTCAGCCCGTCCGTCCGACAGTCTGCCCGTTATCAAACGTACGAGAAACTTTATTTAAAATAAAAGTAAAACTCTTGAAAAGTATATTTATTTTTATGATATAATTCAATGTTGCTTGCTGTAATAGCACGATAAAGTTATTTTGATGGTTCTTTATGTATGCATGAAGAAGGATGCATAAAATTTTTTAATTTTGCATAAAAAAATGAAGTTTCCCTTTTATTTTTAAAGCAACCTAAAGAAAATTAATGTAAATGGCAATTGTGACGACTAAAAGATATTTATTAAAAAAATATTGAATCATTTTTCTTCGATCTTCAAAAAAATTAGCAAACGATATAAAGATTAATGATCAAATCTGCAAAAGAAGATTAAAGAAAATTATTAATTTTGGCCTATAAAAGTTTGAATTAGAACTAGCTAAAGGCCCTGTTTGACGAATTTCTTTCTGAGGTGTTTTTAGTGTGTTACCTGTTGAGCGTAAATGTTGTGTGGAAGCGGTGAAAGTGACAGATTCTGTAACAAAATCACTTGTTTTTTTATTACGAAGGAACTTCACGCGAGCGAAAATTAATGAGAAGTACAAATAAGCACGTGAGTTTCATAGATAAGATTTCAATGTGAACAGTATTGTTAGATATTTTTTTTTAATATTTGAAATCTTTATCTCGTTTTTAATGCTTGGTCAAATTTACTCTACTTGATTCTAAAAATATTTCTTAACTTTAAATAATTCTGGAGGTCGCTGTTTAATTTTACTGTTGACAAATGAACAATATGGGAATATCGAGGAATATTTATGTACAATAGAAGAGTGCCCTAAAAAAAACCAAAAAAAAACTTGGTTCGCAACAGTAAATGACATCAACAACCGTTTCTACATTAAATTTATATACATTAGAATAAATTTCACTAAACACAGCATCCAGCTATAATTTCAACTTCTTAAAGCCAAATCTATACTTTCATTAATTTTCTTTCGCCAATAAAATAAATATTACTTATCGCCCCTAGATTTATTTGCAGTTATAAATAAATATTTAATTATGAGTAAAAAAACCATAAAACTACTCCAAAATGCACTTTAAATAGGAAATGTAAATTGACAAGTAGGTTTGTAACAGAATCTGTCACTTAACCCGCTTCCCCACAACAGTTGTGTTTAACAGGTAAAATGGTGCCAAACACAGCATTAATTCTATATTAAACATTTATTAGCTAAATTCGGCATTTATTTCGTTTCGAAAATTAAATAATTATTACTTGAATTGTTTGCAAAAATTTATATCTCAAGGAATAAATATGCAATATTTCTCGCTTTTAAATATAATGAAAACATTTCATACCAACATACAAAGAATCTAGAAGTGATATATATTTGACGTTATTTCAAACTGATCGATGTCAAAAAAATTAATTTATTTTAATTTATTTTCTAAAAGAATCCGAAAGAATCTTCCCGAAAAGAATCTTCCCGAAAAGAATCTTCCCGAGCGATTGTTGCGATGGCAATGGTGTTTTAATTTTAATAAAAATGGCTTCCTCTGCATTTAAAACGAGCATTAAATTTTGAAGCTTTTTTAAAAAATTGAAGTACTGTCAATACCTACTTTATTTTAAAATTCTTCTAATTAAAAAAAAAGAAAAGTAGGCTAAAAAAAAACAATGCTGGTATTAGCAGGGGATTTGCTCAATTAGTACAACTGACTGGCTTAACTGACTGAAAATAATTAAATGTTTAAATTTAAACAGAATGTGTTTTGCGATTTTGTTTCCAAGGATTAAATATCGTGTGTGGAAGTGATTCTTGGTTACAACAACTGTTTTCCAAACCTTCTTATTTGTTTTTAAAAGTAAGATATTAATCAAGATAATTGACAATATCGGATGCTCTGCTCTCCATAGTCTTCTACAGCTACACCATGTACTGAACTATTTTGACTGGAAACAGTTCTACAAGAACCAAAATAATATTATAAAAATCTATCAACGTAGTTTACTTAGTTAACCGAGAATAATATCTTCAATTGATAACTATACATCTCTTGGTTTTTGGTAAGCTGTTAAAAAGCATTAACAAAATATGTAAAACATTGCATGACGAATAAACACTTTTCTCATTATTGAAATTAGCTAAAAAAAATTCTCAAATCATGATTCATAACTTCCTTCAAACTATTTCATTTATCTTTCATTGCGATAACTGTTTTTTTAGATGATTTAACTAGAGTTAAGTTTGTGTAATAACATATAATTATCTATCAAAATAAATACAAGGGAAATGTTTATTTTTTTTTAAAAAAATTGCTAGTTTTTAACATTTTTTATTTTCATTGCCTTGGGCCTTTGAAAAGAGCAAAATCTTAAAAGGTATGTTATCCATATATGTTAGATGATTTAACTAGAGTTAAGTTTGTGTAATAACATATAATTATCTATCAAAATAAATACAAGGGAAATGTTTATTTTTTTTTAAAAAAATTGCTAGTTTTTAACATTTTTTATTTTCATTGCCTTGGGCCTTTGAAAAGAGCAAAATCTTAAAAGGTATGTTATCCATATAGATTTTCAATGCTAAAGGACTACAAAATAAGCTAATATAGGACTTTTAACATAAAAAACGTAATTATGGTTTCTAACTAGTGAACTCATTGCTATCACACTCACAAAAATATATTCAACTCAACAATTTTTAATTTATTCAACTTTACATTTTGAACTAGTTGTATTGGAAGTTGCAAAAAATAACAATATATCTTGTAAAATAATACTGTTTAGTACTGTACTTTGTTTTATTTTTATCTGTTACTTCCTAACTAAAAAAAACTCCCCCCCCCCCCCCCCCGGACACTCCCTTGCCCTTCGATTCCCGAATTTTCCTGTTCAAACATCACACATGGTAAAAGGGGGGCAGTTTCGACCCTCCCCCAATTGCCCGTCAGCACATAGACTAGACGACATCCTTATCTTTATCAGTCAGCCATTGTGCATCTGCCGTCAGGGGTGTCGGTCAGGGTTGCCAAAACAGCTGGTTTCTTTTTTTCAGGTATTGGCGCGATTGAGAGATGTAATAGTTTTTATATTATAAGGAGCTTTAGTGCTGCCATCTATATGAAAAACAATAAAGTATTTTTCAACTATTAGTAATTAATATATTTATAGTTATTGGTTCTCTTATAAAATACGTTTTTAAGCGTAAAATGGAAAATACAGACACTTTGCAGATGGATATTTTTTTTAATCAATTTTACTTCTTTTAAAGATCATTACTCAATTTTACACAGTTATTTTAATTATTATTTTTTATTGTGGATATCAAAAATGGAATTTACAATCTTCAAAAATTGATTGTAGTAGACACCTAATAGATATTAGAGCCCTACATCACTACTGCGTCTATAAGAGACGCGACAAATTGGCAGTCGCTCCTGATTGGTCGAGGTCCAAAATTGTCCCCCTTGGGCGGTTTTCGTTTCGTCCCTCATAGAGTTAGCATAGGAAAAAAAAGTAGCCTTTGCAATTGTCAACAATCCATAAAATTTAGGAAAAGTACAACTATTTTATGTTTATTTATAGCTTCCCAAATATGTAAAGAATATTCTAAAACCATTATTTTCTTCAAAAATACTTTAGTTGTTAGAAAAAAGACAGTTTTCCTTTAACAGTACGCTTTCTGAATGTATTTGTGATGGCTATTAAAGCATATTATGCATAAAATATTGCTTCATTTCGTTTAAAAAAAACTGTATTTATTCACTTAGCGTGTGTAGAAATCTTTTCATCGTTTAAGTATTAAAAGAATCTTCGTATTTTCTTGAAATACGAGTTTAAACATCGATTCGCTTGCTTTTCTGCTTGGCTACTTCTTGGCGTCTCTTGGCGAAGATTCTTTTTGTAAACAGACTCGTCTGCTGAAAACCTAAAAATATCGTGTCACTTATTAAATATTATTGGTAAATTTGGAATTTTTGATCTTAGTAATTTTTTTATTTTGTGATTAATGAATAAAATAATGTTAACTTGTATTGCGATATTAACTTGAAAAGCGATAAACCGCCAAGCTCAAGCAAGCCTGACCAGTTTCTCAACAGCGGTTTCGCCGTAGCAACCCGGCTTGGACAATTTCGTGCCTTATTGTCGCATCTCTTTCTACACAGTAGGGATAGAGGGCTCTAAATAGATATGCATACGTAATTGTAGTATGGTGCTATTAGTAATTGATTTTAGAGTTTTTATTGACGTCATAGATTTAGTTTAGTTGAAATAGACTACAAGTTGATATAGGTTGAAATCTCCTGAGCATGTCATATAATTTGAAGACATCATACGACATTTCTACACGTTATATAGACGCGGATATGCCACGATATCTAGAATTAGTAGAATTAATAGATATTGTAGACTTTTCTTCGATCTATGATATGCTGTTGCGGATGTCTAATATATATCCATAATATACATTCGACCGCTTATGGACATTGAGGACTTCTAAAGGACGTTTCCCATATCTCTAAGTCGTACGGAATCTCTAGAACGTGTCCGTAATGTCTAAAATTTCGACGTCAAATGGACTTTCATTGAACGTATGTCGGCGGAAACTTCGTATGTCTAGTAGACGTCGATAGACGGTAAACTCTAACTTTAATGGATATCGTGGATTTTCCTAATAACGTCCAATGGATGTCTACTGGATAATAAATGGCTATGTGGGTACATGAAGAATCTAACACAACGACTAAATATCTTTGAACTCCTTGATTTAGAAAAATAATAGTAATCACATTTTGGTAAGTTGGAAAATATAACGACGTGCACATCCATCAGATATCCAGAATATCGATGTCCAATGAATAGGAGATGATGCACAAATATTAGATGTCCCAAATATCTAAGTCTAAATAAGTTTACACTGGGATAGCTAATAGATATCCCAAAATTAGATTTTGTAGACAGATCTGTAATAGATGTCTAATCGACATCTCGAACGTCCAATGGATCTTGTAGATTACTAATAGATATCCAGTAGACAATAGTGGCTGTATGGGCAATAACCCTCTTGTAGTACTAGTACGACGCAAATTCAACCAAAAGCTAACCTATAATAAAGAATTATTGAAAGAAAGCTTAGTCTTTTGTCTTTCTAAAAAACTTTTTTTGCAATATACCTGTGAGGGATACATAAAATGGACTTGCAAAGTTGCAGAAATATTACTTGTGTTAGATACATAAATTTAGCATATCTATATGTACTGCAAGTCAAAAAAAAAAATATTATGCATTCACAGCGCTATTTTTAGTGATATTTACCAGAAGTTTCCTAGGAAAAGTTTTTACAAAAAAAAATTTACAGATTTTCTTTTTTAAGGATTATTTGTAGGGAGAAAGTTGTTTAGAAAAAGTTTTAAAAATGTTCACATTTTTTTAATTATTTACTTATGGCGAAAAGAATCTTTCATGAGGCTTACATTTTCCCGATTCCGACTGGCTCGCACAAATAAAAGCATTCCGAAAATAAGTGCCTGGGTGAATAAATACTCTGAAAAAGAACAATTCTTGCCCCAGCCAGTTTTAAAAGCAAATCACTTATGGAAAAATGAGAAAATAGTTTATAGAGTATAAAGAATTATACAAGATTTTCTATTTTTTTCCCTATAGTTTTTTGTAAGTTCACAAAACGTGATAGGTCGTGTCCCTGGTGTTAGGCAGTTTATATCTAACTTATAAGATATGAATTCACTTTTTAAATTTAAGAATTGAAGAAAATAACATTTTGGAAACGTATCAATGCAATTTCTATGCTTATTTTTTTAAATTGTATTCATTTTACTGAGTATTAAATGCTTGTTCCTAATGACGGCAATCACGTCCGTGAACATGAACAAAACTTATATTAAATTCAATATGTGGCAGAACAACACAGAGTCTGTGTCATTTTACCTTCATTTGCAGCCATATTATAAAGCAAAATAAAAAAATTCAGTTTGTTTTTAGCTTGAAGTCATTTTTCTTTTGTTCATTTAACTTAAGATTTTAGTTAAATTTCAAGATAGGTGCATCACGTCTGTGGCTAAGAAAGTACTTAGGTAAGCTAATCAAATGTCTATTCCATACTAAATTATGTGCAGCATCAGATACAAAGAGCTAAATTTTTTAAACTCATGTTTCAAATATGAAGATACCGTGTTTTACAAGGATGAAACATGTAATTTCTCACGTCTGTGAACATCACGTCAGTGAATTTTTAGCCCTTGGTTATGATTTTTGTATCCACGGACATGACGCTTTAATTATATAAGAATAAATTAATTTGTCGTGAACTAATGTAATAAAGAAAAGCTGAAATTTATTTAAGTGTAACACATTAATAAAATATTTTTATGTTAATATTGGGGTTTAAAACTTTTCTAAATAAATATTATTAAATTAAGACTTAGTATCAGAATAATTAACATAAATTGTATGGTCTGGACCAATGCTATAGTTTCAATGTTGTATGTGAGTGTAACCCCAATCCATAGTTCATTCGTATCTTTTTCGCGTCGTTTTGAGAGTGTGTGTGCTTTCAGGGCGCGGGGTGCACGGCCTTGGTCGTGGCAGTCATCGCCCGGAAACTCGAGCTGAGCAGAGCAGAGAAGCACGTTCACAACTTCATGATGGACACACAGCTAACCAAAAGGGTAATTCGTGTTGGTATACTATTGTCAAATGAAATCAGACTTGAAGATTTACATAACAAAAAGTATGTTATTTGAACAGTAAAAAACGGTCATTTGGTGTGCCAGAAAAACAATTATATCACATTTTCAGAGATAATTTGTTTATTTTATGCGAATACTTTGTAGTTTTACGGCAAAATCTATTTTTTAGCAGACAAATTAAAAAGAAAAAAACGAAACTTTATCAAACCCCAGTCACCCCGATGACAAACGGGGTAACAACTGTGCTACCGAGGATTCATAAAGTCCCTACCCTGGATTCGAACCATGTCCCTTTAGATCTCCAGTCCAAGAATTGCCTCTTCGATTGTAGTCTAATATTATTCCATGGTTAAAAACAGAAAAACCGCTTTTTCTTATAACATTTTTTTACAGAATAAAACTGTTAAAAGAAAATTATAGCATTTTCTGTGAATATATTGTATTTTTGTGTACAATTACCAGATTGTTTACAGTGCAGGGTAAAAAACCATTTACTCTTATATTGAGCATTAAAATATAAAATCAATTGATTGATGGTTTTATAAAAAAGTATGCATAGTTAAAAAGAATTATTTAAAAAATCCTTTTAAAAGTTTAACTTTTAATTTAAGGAAAATTGGAAGAAGAGTCGGGTGAATTTTGAGCATCCCTTTATTGCATGTTAACATTTCACACACACACATCTGCATTCTTGGTCGTACTGCAATAATAACACCATAGCCATAACAGGAAAATGGTTAGCTTCTGATTTTAAAGCAGTTTGATAATTTAAGCTACGTATTTTTTTTAATTAGTAGAATATCATTTTTAAATTTTTAAACATCTCTGCACTGCGAAAAAACAAGAATATATCAACTCCAAGTGCATCTTCGTGGTTTTTGCATGATTATATTGCTACAACGAATGAACAAATGAATAATCCGTATCCTTTCTGTAGTTAAAGAATGCAGCCGCCAACGTACTCAGAGAGACGTGGTTAATATACAAGTATACGAAACTAGTCAAGCAAGTGAACCAGTCCAGAGTCAGAGCTCATCAACGGAAATTCCTTCTTGCTATTTATTCGTAAGTTACTTTTGCATCCAATCAAAGATATTTCAATCATTCAGAAAAAAACCATGATTCGTTGAACCTTTTTTTAATGAAGAGAAACTTACATTTTGTATAACACGGCCTTCTTACGGTTTGTACTGTGGTTTTCCATCAAGATGGGTAGTGGAAGTAGGGTAGGTAAGGGGAATATGAAGTACGGGAAAATATGTTCCATTCAGTGATACTGCAGCAGCGATTAACATTGTCGCTACTTATGAAAAACCGACTGCATGTAAACCCGTAAGCACGATTTTCACTATGGCGAACGAAACAGTTGTATGTGAATCAGGCCTAGTTTACGTTTCCTTCCTTTTTTGACAAACGAATTATTTTATTAGTTAATTTTGACCATTGTTACTTTGGGAATGAAATAGCGCCTTTAACATCGATTAGCCTAGTTGTTTAAAAATATATATGTTTTGTTTCATAATAATTTACATTTAGAACTTCCACTATTTACATTCAACAAATCCCACAAATGTTTCTTTATTGTACACTTTTGTAGTTAGTGTTAATTGCGAAAAAATTGTGTTTTTCAAAATTTAGCAATTTTTTTCTGCAAAAGATTTATTTAATAGCAAGGTTATTACTGTTTAATTGATTTGTTCACGTTACCATAGGGTAATTTAAGGTTTCGCAGTTTTTTTTATGTTTGTGTTTCATTTTGAAGATCAAGGAAAGCCTAGCCACAGTGCGCCCCAAATGAAAAATTTAGATATATCGTGCCCTAACATTCAGTAGACCTGTTGTAAGAAAAGGGAGTTACTTTACGGGGTCGGATAGTTTTAATTTATGGATGTGTTTTGAACTGAACATACTCTTTTTTTGTTAACCGATAACATGAGAATGCACATTTGGTCTCATTAAGGAATCAAAAGTTTTCTAGATTAAAAAGTCATTTTCGAAGATAGAACTAGACTCTTGTAAGGTAACAAAAATTTAAAAAAGTATCACAAATTTAAACGGCAAAATTACCGTCAACCTGAACAGGGATCGAGTAATTAGTTATTCTCGGAGAGATCTGTATGTAGGTAATAACTGCTTAATTTATTTTTTTGTAGAACCATCCTTTCCGAGAGTAAATCGAGAAAAACTAAATAATTAAGAAAATTTCATCGTTTTTCTGATTTGGCGTCCCCTGCGACACAGTGCCCCTAGGTCAAAAACTTGAATTCTTAATTAGACTTTCAATATATAAAACATGTTCAAAAATTAAACTACCCGACCCCTATAAGGTTACGTCATACCAATATGACACTCCCTTTTTCTGAAACAGGTTTAGTGAACGTCGGGGGACGATTTATACAAATTTTCCATTTGGGGAGCGTGGCGGTGGCAAGCCTTGTCTTGATCTTGAAAATGGAACACAAACACAAAAAAGCAAACGATACATTAAAAACCCTATGGTAACGTTCACAAATCAATTAAAAGGTAATAACCTTGCGATTAAATAAACCCTTTGAAGAAAAAAATTGCTAAATTTTGAAAATGACAAATTTTTCGCAATTTACACTAACTTTGAGGAGCTGTATCTCGGGAACTATTTGGCTCAAAAACACCATCATGCACTCAAACTGTAGCATATTTATCCCTCTTTAATTGTTTTATTCATTATTGTGTTGTAAAACCAAACCTTCAGGGAGTACATCTGAAAAAACTGTGAAATGTCCGATTTTTGACTTTCGGTGGCGGCGCCCCAAGGTCACAAACTTGGATTCTTAATTAGACTTCCAAAATATAAAACACATCCAAAAATTAAAACTATCCGACCCCGTAAAGTAGCTCCCTTTTTTTACAACAGGTTTACTGAATGTTAGGGCGCGATATATCTAAATTTTCCATTTGGGGCGCGCTGTGGCTAGGCTTTCCTTGATCTTAAAAATGAAACAAAAACATAAAAAAAAACCCTCTGAAACCTCAAATTACCCTATGGTAACGTGAACAAATCAATTAAAAAGTAATGAACTTGCTATTAAATAAATCGTTTGGAGAAAAAAATTGCTAAATTTTGAAAAACACAATTTTTTCGTAATTTACACTAACTTTGAGGAGCTGTATCTCAGGAACTATTAGGCTTAAAAACACCAACATGCACTCAAATTGTAGCATATTTATCCCTCTTTAATTGTTGTATTCGTCACTTAGTTGTAAAACCAAACCTTTAAGAAGAAAATCTGCAAAAACTAAAAATTGACCGACGTTTGACCTTGGGGCGCAGCGAGCGGCGGCGCCCCAAGGTCACAAACTTGGATTCCTAATTAGACCTCCATTACATATAACATATCCAAAAATCAGAACTACTTGACCTTTTGTTAGGTAACCCCTCTTTTTCACGACAGATTTACTGGACTAATATGGGTATGAAACATATTAAAAGAAATGCTATCTCGAAATGAAGTGGTTATATTTGAATAGTAATAAAACCTATAAATATAAAAACTTAATAAAAATATATTTGAAAATAACTTAACCAAATCCTGAAATTTTTTATTGATTTAATTTTAATATAATTGGTGTTGGTTGGTTATAATGCATTTTCGATTTTTTTTAGTCTACGAAAAGTGAAAATGGATCAAAGAAAACTTATGGATAACGCAAACACAATTACAGACATGGCTAAGGTAACACATTTCTGATTTATATATAATGATAATTTTTAATAAAGAAGAAATTGCTAAAGAAAACTTAACATTTATCCTAGCTATAGTCATCAATAATGGCAAAGTAAACAGTTGTAAAATAGAGAATATCCCTGGTAATTTTTACTGTATACTTAATGGTATTAATATTAAGTCAGTTGAAGCTGTCTCTTATGCGAAGGAAAAAATTTATTGTACAAATAGTTTTGTCAATGATCATTTATGTCACTTTTGTCACTTATGTAGTGCTAATTTTAAGTTAGATAATTGAGTTTTCACATTATAAGTTTGGTACATTTTTACATGGTTAAATTTGTTGCCCATATTGCCACTACAGATAGCATTTTTCCACTTCTTGAGCAAATATATTGTTAACAAAACCTTAGTACAATATTTTTGCCTGTCGTATGTGAAAAGCCATAAGTTGCTTTATGGCTAATTCCATTCGTAGTACTAAATATTAATTGACTGTTAAAAAATTACCATGGGGTGATGCAAATAATGGTCTTGGTTAGTCTTGATTATAAAAAACGCTGAAATTTTCATTCAAGAGAAAATACTTAAAATTAACTGGGTTAAAACATGCTGTGACTGACATGACTAAATTGAGACACAGATTTTGAGTGATCTTATATTATTACCATTTGCTTCTTAACTGGCATGCATTTCAAATCTAATATATTTTTTTAAAATCAATATAAGATTCTGATGTGCCAACCTGAAAGAAAAAAATTAAGAAATTTATAAACATTAAAATATTATAAATTTTATTAGCGTGACTGACATGACAAATGTGACAGACATGACAAAGTTTGGATGTTCTATATTTAACTCAAATTTTAAATTTAATGTTCAAATTTTTTACGAACTGTTTATTTTGAGGTATAAAAATATAAAATAAAGTTTCAAGAATTTTTGCCGAGTAGATTTTGTTTAAAATCAATAAGTTGAAATTTAAAGAATGATGTCCATGGCGCATTTTCGTGGAATCAACCTTATATTGCTTTCTATGTGATCATACTCTTAAGGCACCGGAACTGACACATAAACCGCTGAATCCATTAAGCTTGCAACTCGTCTAATCCAACTCCTTCCTCATTTAGACTCAAACTTCCGTGTACGAAATGGTCTCCGAAATGAGTCAAAGAAACGAGGTCCTAGAAGAGCGCATCATATCTCTGGAGGAACGCATGACGCTCTTCCAAGAACAGCTCGAAGCCCTTCCTGAAGTGCTGACCAAAGCCCTGTCTGCCCTTCCAGCCCTGAACCCGCAAGGGAGCAATGCGCAGCAGGCCAGGCATGCCTTTCTGCACCCAGATGATGCGGCGTCCAACAGGCCGAACTGGACTTCGGTCAACTTGGGGTGTGGCAACAGAACTTCTGGGGCACCCACTTTGGTTCCAAGGGCGCTGTCCACTGAGAATTAAGAACTCGTGAGATGACAGGCTCATGATTGGATTCAACTGTTCCAATGAAACAGTGTTGCTTTTTGTGACTAAAAAGGCAATTCGAGTGATTCGAGAATGTATGTTATTTCTGGTTTGAAATATTATAAGGACAATGGTAATACTGGTAATTACCTTTTCTTCTATACGTTAGTGTCATCCATGGAAATATATATGCTAAGTTGCCATTTCATTTTCTGAAAAACATATGAAATGAATGGAACTCATTTTTGCTACTTCCATATAAATGTTTTGATTGTTCATGACATTTTGTGAGCAAAATATGATTAGAAGTTTATTGCACTCTATGCCAAGCATGATTATACAGAAAGCTAGACAAGCACGCACAATTCCAACTACTATTATCGGAGTTTTCTGTTCTAAATTTGTTTTCAGAAAAATTGTTAAATACACCCACTGACCAAAAACAACTTCTGCATAAATTCTAGAAGTAAATTATTATGGTTCAATAGTTAAGAAAATAATGTTTTTTTTATTTAATGTTTCTTTTTCCAATGAAATTCTATTTTACCTAACTGTATGTTACTAAACGGCAGTTCTTCGAAAAATGTAGGTTTAAAACCCTATAAAAACATTTTTATGTTCCCTCTTTTAAGTATTCCAAATTTTACTAATAAAATGTTATGGTAAATTTAAAGTATATATACTGCAATTGGAATCAACATTTTACACTACATGTGCATAAAAAAACTAAAATATATTAGATAATTCAAAGTTCCCAACATAGCTAAGACTGAAAATTGAATTAATACACATCAAATTTCTATTCCATCATCAACTTCCTTTTTCTGAAAGTAAACAGGTCCAAGGTAAAGTATTTTGTGTGATATAGTAAAGTGTGATAGGTAACAAGTGTCTGACTTGTGACTGTAACATCTACAGAATGAACTTTCTTCTGGTGCTTAGATTTGAATACTGAGGAAAAAATCTAAAAGCCTTATTTTGCTTATAAGATTGGAGGACATAATTAAATGAGCAGGGTTGCCACTAGCTTTCTACATTATGTTAGGATATATTTATGCTTTGCGGCAACTTCAGTGTAATGCGATACAGTTGAACTTTGTAACATAATTTTGTATCCCTTCCATGCATAGATGTTTTCCCTTATCTAAAGCTAATGCTAGATTAGAGATAGGGTGACCATATACCTGATAACATGAAATCAGGAACACTATTTTCATCCCTACACCAAAAACTGAAGAAAAAACTGGTAATCAGAGTCCAGTTAAAGTGTAGAACCAATTTCCTTTTTTTTTTTTGAAGGTGATTGGTTGATTTTAGTTATTTTTAATGAAATTTAAATCTTTTTTTTTTGATGAACCAATCAAATAAAGGCTTGTTTAGGGGTTCATCTGTAAACTACAAGGTAAAGTTATAGTGTAAATAAGATTTTTTTGCTTGATGATTAAAAAACACTAAGTAAATGTAACTATTACCATCACAAAAGAGTTAAATGTTTTTCCTTTCTCTTCTAAAAATTTTTATAGAAGAAAGTGAGAATAAAGTTTTTTTGTGTTTAGAATTTTGATATTTAACCTTAAAAATTAGGACTGCCTGACTTTTAAGGGACATATAGCCACTTTAATTTTGTATCAATATTTCCTATGGCGTAAATTCTACACTTATGTGAAAACATGGGTTCACTTATTCGGAAAATTAGAAAAATAAGATTAGTTTTTAAACATATATATTCAAAAGAATGGGATAGGGAAATCCTATGTAAATATGCCAGTGAAGCTTAGCCAGTTATATAATTCATTATGTACTCCACTGTGAAACCCTTTTTTAGAAGCTTAGAAGATTATATACTGTGTTATAAGCTCTACACGGTGAAACAATTTTGAAAAAGATGTTGAAGCTGAATAAGCAATACATTAAAAGTATTGTATGCTCTACCAAGAAACCATTTTGAAAATAACTCTGAAACTTAGAAAGTAATATAATGTACTCTCTACCTGTGAAACCATTTTGAAAATGATGCAAAAGCTGTGAAAGAAGAAAAGTGGACTTTAGATTGTATTTTTCGATATTTCAATGTGATATGACAGAGGTGCAGAGTATATATTGACCAATTAAGCATATTAAAAATGAAGTTTTTTCAAATGCTTATACTAATATAAGAGAAATTAAAGGGTTCCTATGAAAAGGGATTTGTTAGCTTTATACTTATATGAAGAACAATTTGTAAAGAAGTAGAATTTGTCTGACAATTGGAGATCCCTCAATCGCTTCTCATTAGTTGGTGCAAAAAAAAAGTTCAATCCATATTGAAAGGGGGATTTCTTACTTACGATATTCATTTTAGTAAAACGGTCACATAGTAACGGCAAACTAGCAATGTATTTTGTTTATTTGCTTTTGACTTTGAGACCTTCTCCCAAGACACACAATATTTAGCTCAGTAATTATTCATAAAATAGTAATTCGGTTAAATTGAAGTCTTATTATTTGTTAGACAATTATTTTCTGAAATATTTTTGTATTTGTTAACACAGTAAGCTCCCTCTTAATTGGACTCATGGCGGACGTATGCAGCAAGTAGCCGAACTTCTAAGCTTTGATTAGAAAAAAAGATTAGTTTTTTTAATGGTATGTGACTTGTAACGCTTTAATGCATTGAATAATATGATTCATTATATCGATTGTGCATTTATTTATAGGCGATATAAGCAATGTAGAAATGTGCATGGTTAAATTTACATCTAAACCTTAATTTATTTCTTTTCTACGATTCAACCGGTTTATTTTCGGTCCTATTTAAGCTACTTAAGAGGGTGTCTACTGTCTATATAATTGTAGTAAGTTTTTTGTTTTGTAGTTATTAAATATATGGTGCATGCATATTATTTCAAAGTTAATTTAGTTTAACTAATTTTTTAAGTAATATTCAAAAAATTACTTTACAGTCCCTTTTACAAATTCTAAGTTTCTAAAATAGTAAACCACGCAAAAATGTGTTAGTTCTAAATACCAAATTAGCATTAGTATTCTAATTTAATTCATGAATGTAGTATTTATACTATTAAAAGTTTTAAATTCGAACAAATTGTATGAAGATACAATAATATAGTAATAAAATTGAATTTTCTAATTTTAATGGGACATTTTATTTAAAGTTTTTTGAAAAATATGGCAATTATTTTTTGTAATGTAAAAACTTTTATATCTATAATTTTTATACATAAGCATATATAAACTATTAGAATAAGGTTTTGAAAAGAAATTTAGGAACAACAGAACAACTAGTAATTTGAAATTTAAATTTAGAGGAAACAATCTCAAATCAACATACAAACACAACCTTCAAGTCTAAAATGGCATTGAAGCAGTAGAAAACCTTTAAGTGTAGCTTGCGTAAAATGCTTTGTGTGATTTGTTTGCTTTTAGATTTTTAATTATTTTACAACTTTAATGTGTATTCTTATAAAACACTCTTTAATGTGGCCTTTGTGTAATAAAATATTCAGCTGTGATTTTTCAAGGGCAAAACTGTTATTTTCACTAAGGTATATATTTCTATTGAAAGCTGTTATACATATATCCTAAAATGCTTTTATTTCCAAGTTATATATATATCAGTTAAAAGCATTCAACTACATATTCATGTATTTTACTCATATTAATTTCCAGAGAATCAATATAAAGTTATGTAAAATGTATTGAATATAATTTCGTTATAATAAATTGTAGAAATATACTGGTATTATTATTTAAAATTTGTTATAACATTGCTTTTATCTTTTACATCGTAAATTTTATTTTATAATGGAAAGTATGAAATTCAAAATTATTCTTACACTACTTATAAGCAATTCATCAATAGGGGAAGACGGGGTACAATGACCACGGGGTAAAATGGACGAACCCCAATTTTTTTCCCCCAATATTTCATTTTGAGATACATGGATAGTAGCACAGCATTGATTAACATAAGCTTGCAACTCTGTGTTTAGCTGACGATTTGGCCATTTTATTCTAGAAAGTTCATTTATGATATGCAGAAGTAAATATTTACATCAAAGTTACTTCTTTTTTTCATTCAAGAATTGTGATTTGGAAGATTTAACTTGGCACATTAAAAAGGTAAGATCCCATATTACTATAGTTAATCTAAGTAAAACAATCTAATTTAGGGTTAGTTAGTGTTTTAGAAAAAATTTCGTATGACTTCACATGGGGTAAAATGGTCCGCCAGAATCTGGGGTACAATATAGTCCATTGTATCCCAGTTAGGTTTATCATATTCTTTTCTAAATTGACAGTATGTGTGGAATAAAAAAATAACAAATTATTTTATTTTTAATGAGTGAGTAAATCAGTGTTTAATGTAATTTACATATTTGAAGTGCTGTCAATGCATTAGTTTTAAAATTAAAAAAATAATCGTAATCGAACTTCAAAACAGAGTAAAAAAAGCATTTTGTTTGATTTGAACGTTCTTTTGATTTAGCTTTTAAAATTAAATATTCAGTCTGTTAATTTTGAATTAATCGAATTCAACTTTGACAAGTCGACAACTATAATTAAATAGTTCATTAAAGAAAAATATCTGAATTTATATCTATGAATATCATAGATAAATTGAGACAGAATATGTTAAGTTACAATTGTTTTTCGAAATAATTTTCAAAGATCATGTAAGGTAAACAAGGATTTTTTAAAACTTATTAAATTATTAAAAAGGTAAACTTTTTATCATTTTATCTTGTAATTATCTGGCCCGTTGACGCAATGGTTAGTGTGCTAGCCTTTGGAGCTGCTGTGCTCGGGTTCGAATCCCAGTAAATGCATGGATGTTTGTGCTTGTCAATAAATGTTGCTATTGGTCTAAGTGTTTGTGTCGTCCTTCTTTATGTGTCTCTTGTGACTGTCTCTTCTCGCGAGCTGGTTAATGCTATAAAGCCTACACTCTCCCTTCTAGAGGGCGTAATCACTGTCATTTGTCCTCTTGTAATTAAAACTTTATTTTCATTTTTGCTTCAGGTGCAAAGACATAAGGAGAAGACAACTAATAGCGGCACTGTGCCTCATGAAGTTATGGATCAAGCAGTAAAAAGCATTCTAGATGTCAAAAAGTCTATTCATTTGTTCATTTTGTTGGATGAATAACAGAAATAGATAGTGATTGCATTCTTGTGACATTCAAGCGGCAAAAAACTAATCAAAATGTGCTCATTTTTCCTGACATTGTTGATTAATCCCTTGTAAGCGTTAAGGAAGTTGTAATGACTCTCTCAAATTCTACAGAGTCACAGGGAAACTGCAGACTTTCAGTGGCACAAAAATCTTTTGGTGTATCATTTTCCAACTTCAATATCTGTTAATGTAATGTTTTACATGTCTGAGTAATAAACAAGTGTAATATATTTTATGTTTTGCATTATTAAAGTGTTTAATTCATTAATTCTTTAAAACTTCCCCTTGTGGTCCATAGGATCCCGTGCCATGGCCCACTTTGTCACTTGCTGTTAAAAAATTTATATTATATATATAAAAAAGAAACTATAAATAATTGTCTTTCTTCTATATGTAACATAAAGCCTATTGTTTAGGTAAATAACCTGCATGCATATTTTCAAATTAAAAAAAATATTATTTTGAGAGTTAGCACTGAAAATTCACAAAAAAGTGGTCCATTGTACTCCGGCCTCCCCTACAGATTAGCTACTAGATTAAGTGTATATAAAATTTTGAATGAAATTTTAAGCAATATTGCTAAAAACTCTCTAAAATATGTTTCCACAAGATAATTTCAAACTAAAACAACCTACAAATAAAATTATTTATTGAAAGCTATTATATCCATACATTTAAAACAATATTGTCATTGTCTTTAAATAACAAGAAAGGCGTATAGATTAAAATTCATTCATGTAAGTGCACTTATATATTTAGAAAAAAAAACAGTATCAAAACTTTGTACACTGTTAATCTATCAAAACACATATAAAATTACAAAACATGTAATGAACTATTAAAAACAGACTAGAAATTTAGCTAAAACGCTTGTAGACAACAATGTAAAGTGACGACATAATATAAAATGGAATGAATAATTATGGAATGAAAAACAAGAAAATGAAAAAAAAAAATAAGAATAAGATTCTTCAGCTTAGAAGATGAAAATGTAATGCTGTGTGCTGCTGGATAAATAAAATATCATTGAAGTTTAAACTCTCAAAGCAACACATATAATTTTTTTAGTAACAAAATACCATTTTAATCATTACTACAGAGTGGCGAAAATAAAAGTGGCCCTGTCATGGAAATAAGAATAAGATAGAATTGTTGTAAAGTAAAAAACCAACGTAAAAAGAGGTTTGCTATGTGAAGCTAATGATCGCTTCAATATTAAGCACAAACAAACGCTTGATGAATTATTTGCCGGCAACTATGCTATTGTTTGAAAAGCTAGCTTATTCTAGAGAATCGGACCTCTTTGGGTTTTTTTATCCAAAACATTCGAAATCGATTGCAAGACAAAATTTACATAATGAGCTGTCTTCATATAATAAGTACATCAGAACTTGCCAATAGTAACTCTAATGTGGTGCTCATTTATTCCAACCAATGCAAAAACAGGTTTGCCAAGTGAACCAATACAAGCTTGAATAAATTTTTATTTCGACATGAAGGCTTTCAGGCGGCTAATAGTTTTTCTCGCCAAGCATTTCAATGCATTTTTATCTCTAGGCCAGGACCACTTTTATTGGTGCCACCCTGTATATTCAAATATAATGAGAAATACTAGATGAATGCAATTGAAAGATTTCAAAACACAAACATTTAAGCTAACATAAATCATTATTTTTTTGGTCAGATTTCTTTGTGTTAATAATGTTCAGTTGCAGGTTTACGAAAAACCAATTGCCCAAGGTGCTTGATCAAGCATAATTTTTGTTCTTAAATAATTATAAAGAAATTTTAGGGGGTCATTTTTGCAATATCATATTTTAGTTAACAAGTAATATTTATCCTTTCACAGATTATTTTGAGTTTCCGAAATGTGCAATACTTAGGCTACCGCTATTTAGTGAAATATTAGCATCAAATATTTGTTTTTTTTTTTTGTTTTTTTTAAAGAGAGTTTTGAAACTTTCAAATTCTCAGGATTTCTTACTTTCCTAAGCTAAGAGATGCTGTGATATGACAATCAATAATTCATTTTGTTGAATCCATTCATTGATTGTTAATTTAAATTTGAACAAGAATCATATAAAACTTTGTTTAATTTGTTATTTACAATTGAATGAGTTAGGGGGAAAATTACATGCCTTAAAATATCTGTAAAAAAGGACAGTTTTAAGTTTTTATTTAGTCATCACAATTCATCAATTTAGTTCAAGGAAGATATCAAAAATACATGTTTATGCAGAAAATTCTTTAAAAAAAAGTATTTCTTGATTATTCAAAAAATTTTATATATGTATTGAGAATTCGTTACTTAACATCATAAGGGAATTTTTTTTATCTGTGTATATTTTTGACATATGCATATTTTGTAAGTATTTTTCACATAACAAATGAGCAGACAGTTTTGAGATTTCTCTAACGCAGTTACGTGATAAGAGAAATTTTAATTTTACCATATACTACACAGTAGTATGTACCTTCTCAATATTTATTGTCACAGTCCTTTGTGATACTAGTCTGCCATGTATAACTAAATTTAAAGCTCACAATGTCAAAGTTTCAAAATAAATACAAAAAATAACCGTTTACGGAACAAAACTAAAAAATGATAAGCATAATTTAAAGAATTTAAATTTCAATTAAAAATAAAACACTACTGCATTTTTATAACAACATTGCAATAAAGAAAAATTATCAAAATTTGGGCTCTTCGAATGAAAAGCTAGGATGTTACTGATGAATACTATGTCAATTTTTTTTATATATAAATCTATATAATAATCACAAAAAGTATTGCAACAATCATAGATTTCTAAAATCAGTTTTTCCAGCACGAAACATACAATGGAGTACTCAGAATTTTTAAGTTTGATTTGTACATCAATAATATATTGTAAAATTATGCATAATTGTTCAGATAATTGTTGGACACACGAATATATACAGAACATGAATATACAACTGTAGTATGCAAATAAAACCTAAAAATGCATTAAAAATATTTATAGATTTATTATATCCTGATTTATAAGAACCCCTAGTAATAAGTTTTATTGTCAGGCTAAGAGCTACACAAGGGCTATTGGTGATGGGCCTTATAATTTAAAACCAGTCAGGTGAAAAACTTAATATTTGAACTTCATACTTTTTTGACATAAAGTGTCGGTCCAATATCCAAAGATAACTTTTTTTGGTTTTTAAATTTTTTTAAGCAGCTTTATTGTTACAAATGGGTTCATAGAAAGGAGCGAATCTCTTAACAATGGTTTTTAACACAAATGAAAAAGACAATTGCTTTGAAAATTGCATTAAAAAAAGTATATTCCTCTCAACATATGCATGAAGTATTTAAAATGCAGTAGGTAACCTCTTAAAAAGTCCTAATTTACACACACAAAAATAAGAATTTTTCAGTGCAATGGCTTTTTTCTTTTTATGTAATACACAAACTATCTAATTTTTAACAAAAGTTGGTTAAGATCATAATTTTACCTATTCTTAAAGATCAATTTTATCAAGCTACCAAATGATAATATTTATGATAAAAATGAAGCATGTTTTTATATACTCCACTGTACACTTTAAACTAACACTATTAATTCGTAACAGTTATCCTTCATTTTATCCAAATAAAAAAACATAGAAAAAAATATAACTACTTTTTTAAATACTTGACCAAATGTAATGACAATGACCAAACATACAACCTCAAAAATAATACAACAAAATCAGCACACACCTAAATAGTTGCTTTTATAACATATAAAAACTCTTACTAATGTTAAACCTGAGTATGCTTTGTTTCTCCATGCAGACGTTCAGACAAAAAACGATTTCCTGCTTCAGCCCTTTTCATGCTGAAAAAAGTACAATAGATCAGTTTTCCAGAATAAGTTAAAATATATTAAATAAAAAATGCAGCCCTATTAGCACATCATATCATCACTTCTCAATGTAAACCAGATATTACAAAGTCAAAACAATATAAGGAAAGTTGTTGAAATTAAATTATACAATATTGTGATGCTACTAGGGAGCATATCAAGAATTTTAAAATGAATAAGTATGATTACATTTCAGCTTAAAGCAAAGAAATATATAAGAAGTATAGATAAGGATAGAATTATGATCTAGTAAACTGGAATTGAATCTTAAAGACAACAAATTAAAAATATAAGCAAATTGTCTAACACACATATATTGTCAAAACGGGAAGAAATAGACGCTCACCGATAACTTTTTTTTCACAAAATTTAGATGCGAATAAGCTACAATAAGATTCATAAAAAAGATCTAAATCCATCCAGAAAGCCCCTCCTCCCAAACAAAAAAAGAAAACTTCACACAGCCCTACATTTCTTCTAATCAATTTTCGAACTTTTTTATACAATAAAAGGAAGTTAAGATTATCAAAATAACTTTTTAATCATGCTACAAATAATTAGATAATTTATTTTCAATTATGAATAAAAACTGTGCAACTGATGGCTCATAAATAAAGCATTTATGCATAAAAATGACAAAAACAATCTGACTCATGCCTCTCAGTTATTCACTTAAAAAATTCTAATAGAACAGAACTCAAAGAATTAAAGTTCAAAGAAACACTCACTGCAAAAGTGTATCAATTGAAGAAGGCGTAACAGAGACTGCATCTGGGATATCCTCTGTACTTACAACATGTTTACTGAAAACAATGAATTACAGAATGAAACTCCTTGATTCAAAAATTATCTTTAAAAAAAAATACATGCTAAAATGTCACGGCCAAGATGTACAAGGAAAATGTAATGAGTACAACGTAAAAGTTTACAGTAGAAACTTTAGTCTTTATAAAGAAAATTGGTCACAAAGAAAACTATTTACTCAGAGAATGGTCCACTTTGGCTTAAAGTTTTTTTTATATATATAACTATTAATACTTAACAGGTTAGCAAATTCATCCGCATCTAATGACAAAACTTAGTTGATGAGAAACAATACTAAAACATACTTAGAAACCAGTTTATAGAAAATAAACAGAATGTTACTACTTGTTTGTACTACCATAAAGTCCTACTTCTAAAGAATGAATCCGACACTGTGGTGGCTTTGCTATTTAAGATACATCCGATTCAGTTTGGATAAACATCTCACAGTAACTACAAATTGCACCAATTTAAGGTTTCCTGATGAAACTTTAAGTATGAAAATATTAGTGTCTTTGTATTATCTCATCTAATACAAATCACATATCAGTAAGTGAAATTAAATATTTCTATTAAAAATTGCACAGCAACAAAATATTTTGCTTTGAACTTATAAAGGTGCCTTGTTAATTTTGTTTCTTGCAGTACTTGATTTGCCACCAAACACTATCTGTGTGGGCATCAATCGATTACTACACAATCTGAATAAAAGTAAGCAGAATAATAAATTTGTCTGTGTGAAATTGTACAGAGGTATAAAAATAAATAATTGGTCTTTGTATTCTGACAAAATATTTAAAATGTCATTGAAAAAGTTTGAAGAAATGACTGGTTCAAAGTGTTTTCTGAATTTAAGGAAAAATGCTTAGTTTTTTAATTGCAAGCAAAAACAAGTGATTAAACTATGCTTACCTTTTAGCTCTACAGTACAGACAACTACAAAGAATACACAAAAGGAGGCATAAACCAATCGCTCCTAAAACACCCCATAGTGAAGCTTCATATATGTGTTTCTTATCTTCCCAAGGTAAGTACAAAGGTTGGCAGTACGTACTGGGAAATAAATCTTGCTTCATTATAGTTTGCAAAAAGGAATTCCAAAACTGGCTTTCCTTTTGCCTATAACTAGACATCATGATGGATGTATAATTAGTTGTGTTAATGGATAAATACTGCATATGTTTTAGATCTACCGGTTCCCACAAGATATTGCCAAATAATTTTGCAGGTGTCGGATTTCTGAAATAAAAAAAAAACTATATTCCATTAATATCTTTATTTGTACTTTTTGAAATTTCAATTAAAAAAAAAATTGTTGCAATATAATAAGGAACATTTAAAAATGGGCACATACAGCTAATGTGATAAAGTAGATAATGATTAAAATAATATGCTGCTAGGTGATTATAATGTCAACCAGTTTAACTAAACCAGTGATTATTCTTTTGTTGGCCCTTTAAATATAATTTTTAAAGGTTTCATTCATTTATTAATTCGAATAATTTGATAAAATTAAAAAAAGATATAAGAAATATAGATAAAATGCACTTACCCAAATTTTGCAAAATTAGCCCAGGCAGTCATAAAAAACATGCTTAAATTTCGATCTGCTTCTGTCCATTTAGCATCTTGAAGGTATAAACCACTGGGATATATTTTGGGATCCATAAATGGTGCCCCAGTAATTAAGTAGTATTCAGTATCATGAGGCACAACTAGAAATGCAAGATATCCCTATTCTTACTTTTTAAAAATAGCAAAAACACAATATTTGGATTTATTACTAAAAACTACTTAAACTTCTGATGTAATTGAGTTTAATAAATAAAATGTTACAATAATTCAATATTTATGAATAAATATATGAATAAAATAAACATAATCTTAGCCTAACAAAAATAGAAATTTACATATCTTACCATTTTTTAAAATATTTTGAGGATTCCCTTGAATATTCTTCAAACCATCTAATGTATTGTTTAAAACATACATATAAGCTCTAACATTCCTCTGGAGCAGTAGTTTCAGGATTTTGTCATTGGGTGCATTGAAGAAACTATCTGATAGCATCTGCATAGGCAAAATACACAAAATAAACACACAAAATTAAGCCAATATATTTTTTAATTAAATGTCAAGATATTCATAATGATATTTTAATTATTATTTTTAAATACTTGCATTAATGTAGCCTTCTCTTAATAAAGTTTCATTTTCAGCATTTTTTTCTTGTGGCATGTACATAAACTCAATAGCTTTTGTGAGTGCAGCAACATCCAAGGTGTAATTAAATATTGATGAAAATTCCTTTATTTTCTTATGAAATTTTTCTTTTGTTACTATGAAATTATTTTTTCTCAACTCTGAATCTTTAACTGCAAAAGAAATTAACAAAAAGTTAAGATGAGTAAATTGGTAATAAATAGAGAACCCATTTTATGCAGGCACAACCAATAATATAGCCATTAAAGAGACCACAATAAATAATAAAGTAGTTCTAAGATAGACAATTTATAGTAATAATACAGAGATATACAAACTATTGCAGTGTAATGAATATGCTGTGGTCACTATTAACTGGCCAAAACTCAGTGATTCAAGGGATCACGTTTTTATTGCCTTTTAAAGGTGTTGTCAAAAAAGATGTAGTATATATAATCCAGTTCAACTATTAGATACAATATTTTTAAATGCTTAAAAAAAGATAGTTTTTTTTTAAACATTTTACACTGAAATCAAAACGTATGTTAACGAGAACACTTCAAATACTTATTCATACTTAACATAGCAGCTGCCTCATCTTTAGTTACACCAGATAGATAAGCAAAGTCATGATGTAGATTCTCAGAATGAAATTTTATCATATTTTCAGGAAGGTCAGGTAAAACTTGTTGATTTCCCTCGCGCGAACAAACATCAACCACAGGGCTCCAGGGAAGCCATCCAACTTTTGGCTGTAAGAAATTAATATTTATCAACTGTAACATTCAGTGAAATATAAAGGCTACTAATCAAGATAAGATGAGAGAAAATACATTTGCTCATCGTGATGCATATTAATAGAGCTTAATTAAACAAATTGGCTATGAAAAAAATTTAGGTGTTTTATTTAAAGTATCAATTGTCATGAGTCAAATTAAAGAAAACAATTCTAAATCAAAAAATTGTTACACAATACCTGCAAATTTGCAGACTCAAAGAAATTTAAAGGAGCTCCTCGCAAACAATCAACAGTTCTCCATGATGACTGTAACAAACAATGGTACATAGAAGCATATTCCTGACTGTTATTGACAACAGTATAGTTGCTTCTAATAGTGGCCCAATCAGCAACAGCAGATCCACTCTGTGCAATTACACGTCGAATTATTTCTGTAAAAAAAATCAATGTTAACTATACTTTGCAAAAAACTACAATGTAGTATTTGATCAAAGTTATGGAGGAAAAAAGTGAACAATTTATTCTTGATTTACATTTCCTTTATAAAATAACAATATAAAAAACTGTCTTTACCTAAAAGCGGCTTCAAAGTTACAGGTTAAGTATGGGAAATAAACTAACACTTAAGCACTTGTTTTAGGTAAATGAAACATTATTAAACTTTCTATGTCTCACAAATGATGATTTTTTCTATCTGCATTCCAAAAAACACTCTTCATACAAATACTAAAGCAAGTATATTAAAAACTTTAATAATTCAACATAGTTACTTTAGTCCACAAAGGCTGAAAATGGTTGTCAAAAAAAGTTAAGACTTAACAACCATGCAAAAAAATACTCACTTCCCAGCTTATGAGATAAAGCATGGATACCAGCACTAGCAGCACCAACACCAGGTCCAAAAAGAGTTATCCTGTCCTTATCTCCATTAAAAGCATCAATATTATGATAAACCCATTCAATAGCCATTGCTTGATCTAATAGCCCATAATTGCCAGCAGATGAATTAGCACCAGTTGAATAAAATCCTATAAACAAATTCAAATTAAAGACATAAGAACCTGTTGCACTTCGATAAAAAAAAATTGAAATTCGTAACAAATATTTGGCTGCAATATCGAGAAACTTTAATTGTTTCTCGATATTTTTTAACACTATTCCTATGGTAAAATGATTAGGACTTTCTTTTATTTTTAACGAAGGGGTTGCTAAATCGTGGGGTCACGAAATCAAGGTTCTACTGTAGTTTATATATATATATATATATATATATATATATATATATATATATATATATATATATATATATATATATATATATATATATATATATATATATAACATTATTTTTCTGCATACATAACAAACCTGGCCATGTTATTAACATGATTATATTTTGGAGACACTTGTAGTTGTGTTTATGATTTTTCTATGAAAAATCCAACATTTTGACCTTGAAAATGTAAATGAAGCAGGTAATTGTCATTGTTGTAGGCAGTGTGAAATTTTACTTGAATTAATAGATATTTTTACAAATAAGTGAGTGTCAGTGTTGGTACCCTTCTCCAATGGCAAGAAAAATGGATAGACTTTTGTATTCTTCGAATGTAGAATCATGTATATTTTAAAATACAACTAATTGTTTAGGAGACTAAAACATGCTCTGCTACTTAAGTGGGCAGAAAATAGTCAATTTGTCAGTGATGTCCCTTTCATGAGCTCATCAAATGGAGACAACAAACCAGGAAAAAATAGTGTGATAAGACCTCTTTAAAAAAAGGATAAATCGATATAAAATGGTAAAAACAGGTGGCCAACTAATTGATTTTTTTCAAACCAAAATGGAAGTTCAATAGAATATCATCCCATTTTACTTACAAGATGACTTGGACCAAATTCCCTCGAAACAATAAATGATAAAAACCAATAACTTTTATACATCTTTGATGTTAAAACTGAATCAAAAGAAAACTAAAGCAAAACATTAAATATTATCAATTATTTTTTTGGAAATTATTAAACACAAAATTCCAGATTGGGCGTGGATGGCTCATCTTTTGAGCGGGTTGATAAAATGGGAACCAAGCGTGCTTGGAAACTAAACACTGGGGGTCTGGTCTTGCGTTAGCATGACCACCTTACCGGAACATATGCCTAGCACCCCCAGAACCCTAGGTCACGAAAGCTGAAATGGGCAAAGCAGGCCTTGGCTCAGTAATGGGCTGCTGCGCCAAGGAGTAAGTTTTTTTATATTAAACACAAAAATAGTAAGATAATTAAAACCATGAAAATATTGTGATTTTTCTGAATGCCCAGTCAGATCTCTATTTATAAGCACAAACGAAACACTGCAATTAGAATAAATTAACATTTTTTTTTCGTTTGTTATTAAATAAAATTCATTTTAAAATTGGCATCCAACATCTTTAAAGAAAGTATTTCGATCGTTACCGCTCAAAATTAAAGGTACAGTTATAGTTACATTCTGAAAAATCTAATGTAGTCACCTAAAAAAGTAACTGTTAACAGCGTTACAAGTAACCTATTACTCCAAGCTCTGAATATTAGCATCTATAATTTGATATATATTAAGAAAAACAGTTTACAATTAGAAATATTTAACTTATCAGCATATTTAACATACAAACCTAGAGCTCCAAGCCTATAATTAAATGTTACAACCACAACTTCTTGTGATGCACTTAACATTTGTGCAGGGAAAATATTAGCACTCCCATGATCCCAATCGCCACCATGAATATACACCATAACAGCATATTTTTCCCTTTGTGGTTCCACCTAGAAAAAAAAAGTGCTACTAATAACAATTTAAAATAAAATACAGTAGAGAACACAGTACAGTAGAGAATACAATAGTTTTTCAGAAAAAAAAAGCTTTATAACTTAATACCACGGCAGTCTTTAGTAACAAATATATAAAAATATGATACAGGCTTTCATTTGCCATAATTCCAAAAGAATATATATTTATGGGCAGTTCGCTCTACCATAACTTTTTAGATTTTTAATTTCTCTATATAAAATTGTAATTGTCGGACGCTTGAAAGCCACTCAGAAACGCTGAAAGTAATTGTGGCGGTGTGCAAGTTTTGTGCTGGGGCTGCTTCAGGGTACATCCTGTGGCTTTGGTAGAGATCGTTGCTTAGCGCTAGAGCTACGTGATGCCCTTGTTTACCCATGTTATTATAATTTGCTCTAACCTTCTGCTTATGTGTACTGCTTATATACATGTTTATATTGATATCAAAAACGGTATTACAAAGACTCTTATATGCGTCATTTATGTCAGGGTAGATTTTGAAGAAAAAAAGCTTTATATTCAAATATAAGCCTAGAAATATCTTTACTGAGTAAACTAAATGGTGAGATACAGTTTTACATTGAAGTACTGAAAAAATATACAAATACTGGCTTATTCAAAACCATAGTTTGATGGTAATTAAATATTTTTATTTGCTTTGCCATAAAGTAGATTGTTTTCATACATATTCAACAACCCTTAGTATAGTTACCTAATACAATGTTAATGAATAATATAATTTTACACAATACCTAATTTAAAAATGAGTTAACAACATTTACTTACTGAAGGAGAAAATACATTCAAATATAAACAATTTTCATTGGTATTGTCAATGCCAGTTTTAGGTCCAATGTATGTTGGAAGCTGTGGACAGGAATTTTTATATTGCACAGCTCTTTTTGATTGAAACTCAGGCTGCACCTGTGGAGCCTAAAAAATAATTGAAATTTTTTAATTGGAATTGTGGAGAATAAAAATGCCAAATCATCACATTTAAATAATGTTTAGCATTCATGGAAGCCTAAAATTTATGATTTTAAAGGACTGGGCATGATTTTGGAGAATGCTGGTTCTAGTTGTCTCTTCGTATATAACTTATTATCATCAAAATTTCTCAATAGTTAGATATATAGGTATTTGGCGCTAAGTTGGTTCATTTTTTTAACTTTTACTTGGGGCTTCATGACTTTATAAGGGAACAAACACCAGATTTTGGAACCAAGTGCCGTCGAAGTGAGTAATTTTGGCTGGCCCTAAAGCGCCGGCACAGATTTTTTATATTTTTGAAAAAGTAAAAACATAGTCTTTTTTTTCACGCAAAAAAAATTCTAACCCTAATTTTGGCAATACCGCAAATAACATTTGTATTCTTACAAACGTTTAATGACAAAGAAAATTCCAACTTTTGTCTGGAAAATCTAAAAAAATATCCCACCCTCCATACTATTCTTTTATCTATTATATCTGGGATAAATATAACATAATTTATTTTAATCTAACTTTAATACTTTTTATGCTATATTTAATAAATGGTTAACAAGAAACTTCACACTTCCAAAAATGCATGTAAAAGTGACTGTTTAACAATTTTTAAAGATGTCTTACGATTATCCATTTTTTATCCACTGTGCGCAGATTTCTTATAGTATTATTTTTTTTAATTTATAAAATTTAGCAGAAAGGCTTACGATTTAATCTGATAAGTCAAATTCTTTAAATGCATACTAATTTCAAAGTGTTTAAAAATAGTTTTCTATACTCGACGCCAACCAAATAAGAAACAGTAGGAAAGGCGATTTATCAGAAAAAAAAAGTTTCAAAAAACGGTTTTCGGTTTTACCGAACCTTACAAACCGGTGTCTAGGGCTTATTTTTATCTTTTGTAAAGAATTTTTTCAATTTTTTTATTAATTAATTGAAAAAATCAATTAATTTTTAATTTTTACTTTCAAATTTATTTTCGATATTTATTTAAAAGCACCAGTGGCATAGGTGATTTCTTAGCAGCCATGATAATTTCTTAAAATTTTAAAGCCGAATATGCAATTACAAAACCTTAGTTTTTGCTTATCATTCTCTTAACTAAAGTTACACAATATATTGTAGCAAATTCCTGTTATCAATGAGATTTAAAAGACCAAAAATTAATCGTCAGTAAACAATGAAATATTAGTCAAAACATGACTTGAATTTTAAAAAATAGCAAAAGTAGCGTGCTAAAAATGTTGATTTTGTGATGTCACCAAGCTTGAAAAATCACTATGATGAAGATTACGATTACCCCCTTCTTTGAATCTTAAGGGACGAAAGAAGTAAACAAGTTGAAAGCTTGTTAGGTATCTTTGTACAAGAGCATACAATGTAAAATGGTAAAGTTTTGCGAAAATAATTCTTCCCTAATAAAGAGTTGACTAGTCCTTATCTTAAAATCGAAATTGTAAAGCAATCTCTCGTGGAATTTCAAGAGTGACCAGGAATTGTTGCACTGAACATTTCACTGCAATGACAACAGTTGTTCAGAAATGTTTATGATTACTTAAAATAAGCACACAAAAAAACATACCCGCAACCTTCTGTCTTCTTCAGGAGTAGGTGGCAGGGCATATGGAATACCCAAGAAAATGGTCAGGTTCCTGTACACTTTCGGGGACTGATTCAGCTTGTTATCTGGTCTGTCATATTCAGTGACACCTGGTCCATCACAGAGATAGACGTACGTCCCGACAACTATACCCAGTCGCAACTTCACCAGGACTGAACTATTATCTGCGAGTTGCTGTGGGCGATTTCGAATGCATCTAGAATCGCTGTGGATCGAATTAAATCCAGTGGGCACATGATGGCTATCCCATGTATTGTAGCGATCCGGATATCGCTCATAATAGTCATGAGGATACTGTCGATGTCTCTCGTCATCCTTGAAAATTCCGGAATAGCGATTTCTCAAAACTTGAGAGTCACATACAGAATACAATATGCTTACAAAACTTATAAAGAAAAGTAATTCACTGAGAGAATTTACAGTCATGTTTAAGCTAAAAGATTACACATAAAAAAAAGTTTAATTTTGTATTTGTGCAGTGAAGCATTGCGCCTAAATCCCAACCCAAAATATTGATAAACAAACCAAAAAATGATATGTTGCCATATAGAATTTTGTTTTGGAATTCTGGCTGGTTCATCCGTGTATCGCACTAGAGCTGCACTCTAAAATTAAATTTGTTTCATAGCAATTGTATATGCATTTGCTACTTTAATCATTCGCGTAGCATACGATGTCGCTTGAAGGTTGCTTTGAGTGTCACTCGGGTGTCGACCTCGTTTTTTAATTAGTTTAAATATATTATGCGACGTAATTGGCTGTGTTTAAGCTCCACAAGCAAGCTTAAGCTAAAAGACATAGACAGCCAAAAAAATATACAAAAGCGTAATATAAAGTTCACAATTCGTAAAATTGCTTTCAAATTATTCATTATTTTGCTTGTTTCGTTCTTACCTTATCCTACTGTGTAAATAGCTATTTAATGTTTACTTGTATAAAACGTACTGGACGGCATTGTACATCTTGGTATTGCAATGCAAGGTTTTTTACTAGTTATGCTTTGTAAGTGAATCATATAGAAATACTTATATACTTCTTATTTCTACTTGATTATGTAGTAGTTGATCTTTAAAAATATAGTCTAACTATAAAATAATTGTGGACTATTATATTATCTAAATGTTTTGAATCTAATATTAAGTAGCAAAAAATTTAAACATTATAATTGCTTTACAGTGGTGGCCTGTGGTCAAAAATGTTGGTGCTCTCAAGACAACTCATTGTCCATTGACACGACATTTTCATGTTTGGCTTGATAATGTTGCATTTAAAAATATGTGCTTCTTTGGCAACAGAAAAATTTAATAAAAAAATTGATGATTGCGGATTAGGGTTTCTTTGCTTTAAACTGGATATTTGTACAGCCTGGCTGTACTTGCTGTATGCCTCGAGCCGCCCCTGTTGTTTTATAGGATGTTACCTGTATCCAATGGCAGACAAATATTTTATCAACATTAAGGAAAGGTCATTATAAACTTCCTTATTCGAAAATAAATATTTTCACCTGATTAGCTTAAAAAGTAGGCATAAATATGGTAAATATAAATGTTTAAATCAATATCCACTTTTTTATATTCTAGATCCAGTGATGCACCAAAATTTGAAAATAGAGTGGGGTTGACTGTTCATACACAATTAAACATCACAAAAAAATTGGATTTGAAATCAATGAGAAGAGTGAGTGTTTTTTTTTTTTGGGGGGGGGGGGGGTTCAAATCGAAGTGTTTATTCCTTTAAGCTTCTAACTTCGTCTGTAAGCTGTAAGTAATTGTTCCATATGACAATTAGATCTTTATTAACATATCTTGGTATAAATTAAAATTGCAAACAAAACTTGCTGTTTAAGAAAACTTCTAATTAAGTTTTAGAAAATATGTTGGTGATGCATATGACATTAGAAATGTTGTCTTCCATTGTCCCAATTTGTAAATAGATGGCCGTGACATTAAGTACTTGTCTTCTTAGTATCAGTTTTAACATCAGTAAAAGATAGATGAACAAGTGTTGTAGTTAATGTTATACTCAAAAATTTTTATGGGAATGGAAGATTCCATATGTGTTGGCATGTATAGGGAAGGTTTTATTCCATACTTAAGCTATAAATTAGTCCTTGATTTTGTAGTAACATATAGCTAGACATAAGCTAAATTGTGTGAAAATATGTTAAATTCTAAGTAAATTTATTTTTATTTTTCAAACTGATTTTTTTATTGTAAAAATAAGGCCAGAAGCTAAAATGTTGGTCAAAGTGCTGTAGTTTCCTGTTGAAAGATGTAAGATAACATATTTAGTTACTTATTCCTAGAAATATATTTGCTTTTCTTCCCCCATCGCTCTAAATTATTGGTAAAATTAAAAAAGTCCTTAATATTCCGTTTTGTATCGGACTCTAGAATCTTAATTCTAAGGTTTCATTCCTTTCCAGAATAATTAAAATCAGTTTTTATATGTTATGATTTGTATGAGAGAGAGAGAGGTAGACACAATTCAAAAAGCTTACTTGACCATAATGCTAAAACTTATTTTTAAAAAAAAAACCGTCTAAGGTATGTTTTCAATCTTTAAGACTATGATTGATTGTAATGTGTATGTGTGAACAAATAATAATTTTCTAACAAATAAAAGTTGTGTAGAAGTATATTATTTAATGCATTTTCCCACAGAAAATACAAAAATACTATCTGGAAGCAGGGATATTAGCTGCACTGGCTTGTAATTGTTCGATAAAGGATATTTCAGAAACTGTGAAAGATTTTAATTCCGTAAGTACTTAAAGTGTTACATTATATAAACATTTTTTATTAATTTGATAATTGTATGCTATTTTTCTAAGTGAATATCTCACAATTTCTTTATCATTTTGTGAAAAATAAACCAAAGAAAAAATATGCTTAAAATTTTTTTATTAGTACCTATGTAAAATATTAATGTTGCTGAAGCAGTCAAGTTAATGCTACATACTGTTTTCGTTATTCTTGAAATCATGTGTGTTTCTTATATAACTTATTTCAATAAACAATAATTTAATTGTTCTTTAACAGTAGGATAATCTGATTAGCAAACTTTTAAATAAATTTCTTCTGCATATTAATTAGCAATGGCAAATATGCATATTTATTTAACTTTTCTATTTTAGGATTATAATCAATCTGACGCCCATTTTCAAAATATAGCAAGAAAAGGATATATTAATTTTGTTGTGCCTCATGCAGAAAACCAGGGAGATTTTTACCAACACACTTGTAATTTAAAACATTTGCAATTACAATCTAACTATATTGATGATTTTTGTGTTAAAGAAACTGATAATTCAATAGATTCACCTGACAAGAATATAAGTAAGTTCAAGCTACTATTTTACTACTTGCATACAAAATCATATAATAATATACATTTTAATGACTTTAAGCAGAAAGAGTTTTACTTCAAACTCCTGAAGTTTAAAAAAAAATCTGGATTGGATATATTTTCCCTTAGTTATATTTTGCAGTTTTTGTTTAATAATTGAGTTACTTTAAATTTGATTCTTTCTGAGATTTTCAATGCACTGAATTTTTTGATGTAATATCACAACTGTCTGTAGCATTTGCAGTTATGGTTATGAAAGTGGTGGGGAGCGGACGGACATGGCCTTTATAATAGCTTCTACTTTTTTTGTTATAAACATTGTGTTTGGTCAAATTGTCTCCTTCCAATATTTTATATACAGGGACGCCCGTGTCATCCTGCTTTTCAGTTTCTTTTTTAGGTAAGATTAGTTTAAAAATAATAATTTAGCACTAGAGCTACACGAGGGCTATTAGCGACGGGCCTCGTAATTTAGAACCATAGTCAAGTGACGTGCCAACACCCGAGTAGGCACCCAAGGCAACTGTAAGGACAACATCGTACACAGTGTTGGGGCTTTGAAGCAGATTTAACGTGCAGTCCCTCTACACGGGATATTATCCGTTGGACATTTTTGGCTGCACAGGATTATAAATAGTATAACCGTTTATAGGTCAGCAGTTATCTTGGCGATGCCCCGACCCAAACCTGCGCCTGCCGCATGCAAAGGTGAACACCTTAACTGACTGGGCTGCCATGCCCCATCCCCTTTCAGTTGGTCAATAACAGTAATGGACCGGGTCAATAAGATGGTTGACAAGTTTTAGAGGGAACCTAACAATGAGGGGTTCATATCAGTCTGACTCATCAACTGGAGCTGAAATGCACCTCATCACCCTTAGTTTTGTTAGCTAGATACAGCAGGTATTTGCCCTCGATGAGCTGTCTCAACACTGAGTTTGTTTTTAAGAACAATTTTAATACACATTAATTCACTTTTGTAAAATATTGGATTAAATCTATTTTTGATTAAAATTTCTAATAAAAACTGTACAATAACAGACATTTTAGAATGATCTTCTGTGGCTTCTTTCCATATGCTTTTTTGTAGCAGCGTATTTAAAACTACAATAAAAAAATAACACAATTCATATTTTTGCAGGATTAGACTTAAATTTTACTTTTTCAATATCATGATTAGTGACCAATAAATAAGTTATGGCTTCACACTCAGTTTGAAAGCCTCTGATATTTAATCTAAATACTGCTTATAAAAATGTTTAAAATTTCCTCTCTTTGCAACATTGCTACCGGTATAATTATTGAACTACTAAAGTTTTGAAATATTTTGAAAACATTTTACACTTATGTATAGAACAAACAATTTAACAGTATATCAACAACAACTTTACAATTATCTTAACAAACTTATCTTAACAGTTATGTGTAATATTTATCTGATAGGTATAGCACACTTGAAATTCGGTTTTGAACCAAATTTGAAGAATGGAACTGAAGCTGCTTGTTTGATTGAAGAGCTTTTAAGTATCTTCAACAGACTTGGTGCCGATCCATGTAAAATTGAAGGTATTTAAGAAATTTTTAATTATTCCACTATCTATATATAGTATTATCTATCCATATTTTTTGTTTTATGCCAGCTCATTCATAATTCTTATAATGAATAATTATATTTTATAGGAAAATGTGTCGATTTCATCTTATCAGTGGTTAGAAATGGACAAACCTATAGCTTTAAAACTGGTGTAGAGCAAATTAAGAATCCAATATTTATACAAAGAGTCATTGGTATATTTTTAAAGTCTATTTTATGTTTCAATTTTTTTTTTATTATTATTACTAATATTTTGTGCATAATGTTTTCAGATTATGAATTACAAAGACAAATGTTAAGTTTAAATAGTAGTGATTTAATTTTGACAGAGGAAAAACATGCTGGTTGTGATGCAATGTAAGTAAAAGTGAGTTTATTTTAAACATGATTATATTTTGAAGTTTAAAACTGATTTTAATTTTAAAAAAAAGAATAGTAATGATAAATACCAAAAAGTTAATAGTAGTGATAATATTTAGTAGTGATAACTACTAAGTACTTAAAATATACATCGGTAAATATAAATGAATTTAACTTAAAAGTTTCTATGTTAAGAATTAAAACAATGTGTATTTCTAATTCCTATCGTGTATATAGGAGTCAACCAAGAAAGAAACTCTTCAATGTTTTGCGTGCTGGTGCAGAAAAGTAGCACTTATTTATGGTGCTCACTTGTGTAACAATTTTATTTTTTAACATGACTTTCTTTTACAACAAACACAAATAAATAAAATTGCGAAAATTGTCAATTAACAACAGGCTAGAGGACAGCAAAATTGGTCCAAAAGTTTACTAAATTTTTTCCAGTCTCCAATAACTATCAAAATTCTTCCTGAATTTTTCTACTCTCTTTGAAACAGCGTAATCTGGTAAAGCATTCCTATCATTTATTGGTTAGTTATCAATTATTGTCACACTAGAGCAACATGAGGGCTATTGCCGATGGGTGTCATAATTTAGAACTACAGTCAAGTGATAAGCCGACACCTGAACACTCATTGATAATTCTATTGTGTGATGTTTTCTTACCTTCCTTTTGAAGAAGGATTTTTTAAAATATTTGACCATGACCTCTGATTTGACTATTTAAGTTCAAACTCTTAGGTGTCCATGTCTCCCTCCTTGACATCTTTAACTAATTCAATTAAATTTCCTCTTGCACTACTAATTTTCTGGGAATACACGTTCCAATATCTTAATCTTTTATCAAAATCAATACCGAATACACTCCTAATCATCCTTATAGCCCTATATTGAACTTTTCCCAGCAAATCTATATATTTTTTTTAGGATGCCGACCAAAACTAAACAGCATATTTGGCCATACCAATCTGTTTAAAAGGGCAAAATAATGTCCTTAAATTTTTGTGTTACACTTTTTAGTGTATCCAAGAATTCTATTGGCTTCCATATTTGCTTCAACAAACTGATTAATCACGTTAAAATCTTTACTCACCAATACTTCTAATTCTCTAACTTGCTCACTATTTTGGATATTTTCTCTCTGTAAACATAAAACTGTTTATTATAGTTCTTATCCAAATGCAAGTTCTGGCATTTGTTAACACTGAACATCATGCCCAATCTACTAGCCCATTTAGTAATTTCCATAAGATCATTCTATAACTGCTAGCATTGTTCAGTAGAGCTCACTGTACTCATCACTTTTAAGTCATTGCAAAAATACTGGAATTTCTATTCACCTCCCTGCCGATATCATCAAAAAGTATAATTAAAAAAAAATCAGCCCTCAGGCACATGGTTATCTACTTCAATCCAATTTGAGGACCTACTTACAATTTATATAAACCCTTTGCTTTCTGTTGCCTTACCAATTTTTCCATTCAAATTCAATGGATCACTGCATTTCCTAACCCAAATCTTTTTATCTTGAGTAATATAGCTTTTAAAGTTTTATATAAAAATCAAAAGTCTTTTGGAAATGAATGTAAATAACATCAACCATAATCCTCTCTTGTAACAATATCATAAAAAATTCTAAAAGATTATTTGTCTAAGACCTAAAACCATATTGATTACCTGAAAGATTATTAGTTCTTTTAAATTTCATGACACACATTTTCAAAAGTGTTTCACGAATTTTGCTTCAAACATATACAAGACTTGTTGGTCTGTAATTTCCCAGTGTGCACTTTTGGGGCCCTTTCTTGTACACTGGAGTAATATATTTGACAATTTTCAGTTTTTTTCCTCTAATGCTCATTTTTGTTTTCTACTTATATTTTAAAATTATCTTCAACCAACTTTGTTTGCTTCTTGATTAATATATCTCTAGCAGTTATTTTTGCAATTTTCTATACATTCTGCATGCTTTAATCTAAGAAATTTTCTAATATCTTTGTCTATTTTTATATTATCCAGTCATAATTCTATGACAGTACACAATTATTTTACAGAATTGACCAAGAGATATTAATTTACAATAAAAAAGTCTAGCTATAGTTTGATTTTTTTTGTAAAGCCTGTTCCGGAATTAAAAAATACTCTATTCTCTTTTTCTCTCTCTTTTTAACATTTTGAAACTGTCTTCTGATAAAAAAAAAACTGCTCTAACGGTTCGAAAATTAAAAAGTGTTTTTTTTTTATGTAAGCCCTTAAAACATTAAAAATTGTTTCACTTTTCCAGTGGTAGTATGCAAGAAAATACAAATGCTTCAAATTATTTTTGTGTGGATACATCTCCTGAGCAGCATACTTTGAATATTGGTTATCTACAAAACAAGCTACCTGTTCTACCAGAATCTGAAAGAACCAAGTTGGCTGAAGTTTACCAAATACCATTAAATATTTCAGATAAATTAGTGGTAATAGTCACATTTTGCATTTTTTTTCTATGTTTCAATTTGTACAATGTAGAAAAAATTATTTTAGTTGGGGAAATGCACTCCCCTATAGCCATCTTGTATATAGAGTCACTCCACTTTATTTTAATAATATTAGGTTCGATAATTTATGGTTTAAATTGAATGTGTCTACTCTCAACTGCTAAAATTCGACCCATGTTTAAAACTTAGAACTGACGTGTCAGGTGTGGAGGAATGCTGTATGAGAATAAAAGTTTTTCAATTGATCAATTTTTTAAGCTCAGCTTATTATTATTTTTTAGATAATTTTCAAAAGTAATCCTGATAAATTTTCAGAAATTCTATCAAGTATTGTTTTTGTAAAAAATACAAAGTTCTTAAAAAAGGATTGCCTAGCCCATAGAGTTAGGAAGAAGGAGTAGAGGGGGCTATCAGTTCAAATGGTTTGAAGCAAGGCTGTCAGGTTTTTTGAGCTACTGCGAATAAGAAAGCAGCGCTGAGGTATCCCAAGATGCACCACTTTAGCGGTTTCTTTGCTACTGCGTGTATCATAGTAACCGAAACTGGCACCGAGGTATCCCAAGATGCACCGCTCTAGCCTGCTTCTTTTATGCGTTACTGCGCACATACATGGGCCGCTCTATTCTCTTTCCTAACTCTATGGCCTAGCCTTACAAGTAAGTAAAATGCAAAAAAAATACCAATTCAATAAAAGTTACTGATGTGATATTGAATAACAAAACATTTTTGGTCAGTCTTTGATCATACGTATGTTTTACACTTTTCAAGCACTCTCACACTCGTGTTTGTGTCACTTGGCCATTATGGATTGTGAAATTATTGTTGAACTCTTTGCGCTTTGGGATGCTCAAGTAAATCTCTGTTCTACTTCCATAACTAGTCGAGTTGTGATTGAAAATAGGCTTTCAATTGTAAAAGGTAAAAATGCTGGTTGTGATTGAATGTGACCAACAAATTACCTAAAATTGGAATAAAAATATTTCTATAGATAGTGTTTATATATATTGTTTTAAGTCCCACAAAAAGGCCTAACAAAAAATAATCTTAACTTTCTACAAGCATTTTTTTTCTTATTGGTAAAGCAATTGGTAAATGGAATCATTTTTATTCTTTTTTTTTTATTTTGTTTAAAATTTCATTGGGTATTTGAGCCATGATTTAAATTCCCTTTACAGGATGAACCTTAAAAGCGATAAAATACTAAATTTTTTTTGTTCTGTTCATCAAGCCCCTAAAGACCAGAAAAAAATTCTAAACTAATGTATGTTATGCATAGACCTGAAAGTGAGGTGGGTCTTCTAGAAAATGGGTAGTGCTGAACTTCACGATTGCACTACTGTGTAACCAGGTACAACTGTCTCCTCGCAATTGACTATTTGTTCATTAAATGATTGTGAAAACCATTAGCTTTATTTTAATGTTCAAGAATTTTTTTTTAATTTTATTTTTTTAAAAATTACCATTTTTCAAATTTGGAATTTGTTAATGCACTTCTTATTACCTGATACTTGAAGATGATTTTAATTGTTGGTTTTTATTACAGAAATCTGATGGATTAAGTGAAGCTTTCAAATTTATAGTTCCTCATGTAAAAGATAAATGTCTTGTTTACAATTTTCTCTTGAAAAATGTACTACATAAATTGAATTTTAAACAAATTACTTTTGATAAAAGGTAATGACTTGTAATAACTGTATCCATATAATTGAAGCTTGCATTAAGTATTTCTGTTTATTATGTCTAGTTTGGGTTTGCAGTAATTTAATCTAGAGCTTTGTATAGCAAAAAAATGAGAGATATGAAAAATTGGCAGCCGATGGTGATTGACTAAAGAACCATCCGCCCGAGGTTCTGGCGATTTTCTCCAACATAGAATTTGTACTGAAGAAAATTTATCTTTGAAATCATCCAAGAGTTCTTGAACATTTAAAATCATATTTTTTTTCTAGAGTGTGTAAAATGCACAATCAAAACAAAATTTTGTATTTAAAAAAAGTGCAATAAGTAGCCAAGACTGACATATTTTTGTTAACACAAGGAGAGTTAGTGGATGTTTTAGGCTGTTTTTCATATCTCTGTCTAAACCTTAGGATTCGTTATTCAGGGCTCTATTCTAACCCTTGCCTCTAATTTTGTCAACCCACAGGTATTGTTTTTGAAACCTAAAAACACACCCCTCTTCACATGGAAGTTATAAAAATCCGAAAAATATTTTCTTTTTGGTATTCATTGAGAAAACATGTAATTATTATATTTTAACAAATCATTAATGTTCCTTAGCAATTAAGTAACAAAAATTAATAGTAAAATCCCCCATTGATAATAACCTTACACTAGTTACAAAGAACTTAATACTAAATAATTAACCACAAATTGATTGAGAAAACCATATAGATTGCTCAGTAACAACACTTTTTTAAAATTTTAATGGAGGCATTTTTTTGATGCACTGAATCAATACAACAATAACAAACACATATTTCTGCAACATAATATATGTTATATATTTTTAAGAAAGTAACATTTTGTCACTGAAACACTGAACACATTTATATGTTTAGTTATTGAATTAGTGAAAAAAAGGGTAAAACTCTACTTCTGAAGATTCAAAATGATCTAAAAAAAAAAGTTTTTAACGCAATAAAATATTTTGGAGCTTATTCAGCAACAATGAAGATTGGTAAAATTTATAAGAAATCACTAGTATTTAAAGAAATTGATATTGGTTCTTGTAGAAATTTAAAATTTTAGCAATAAGAAAAATCTTTATTTTGTTTTGAAATTTGATTCTTATTGTGAAACAAAACAATGATATCATATCGTTGATCCAATAACAAAACCTAGAATGTGCCTTAACAGTTTTTAATTTTCCATCCTTGTGTTTTTGCACATTTGGAGTTTTATAATTGGACCACAATATGCAGCCATTCCATTTTTGTGAAATTGTGGTCCACATGAGAATTTATTTTTTAAATATGAACTACCTGTATAAGGTAAATTTATTTTAAATTTTTTTTTATTAAATTATTAAACTGTCATAATCATCTTTCTATCTAATCCATCAATATCAACATCATCAAATATATTTTTTTCTTTTATTTAGTGGCATAACATTTGTCAAGCTAACTGAAATAATACAGTTACTGCATTCAGGACAGATAACTCTCAAAACAGCTGATGACATTTTAGAAATGTTGATGAATGGAGATGAAAGATCAACAAAAGAAGTACATATTATTATCCTTAATGAAAAACATTCGTTAGTTTTATAATGTTCCTATAAATATTTTGTTTTTATTATAGATTGTTCAGATTTATAATTGGTATATTATTTCTGATGAAAAGCTCGAAGAATCATGAAAACATTCGTTAGTTTTATAATGTTCCTATAAATATTTTGTTTTTATTATAGATTGTTCAGATTTATAATTGGTATATTATTTCTGATGAAAAGCTCGAAGAATCATGCAATGTGATATTGTCCAGACATAAGAGAGAGGTAATCATCTTTAATAGTATGAAAATCTTATAACAATATAATTTTTTTTCCTTATAATTACCATATTATGCGATTAAAATGGTTGGTGATTTGATTAGTGTTAATAGAATTAGAGCTACATTCTCACAAATTCTGCCAATTACTATAAAAATGTCTTTTGCGAGCATTTTTCTAATTTTTTATGGCAAATATTCAAAATAGTATTAATCAATATGTTGTGAAATATCATTGTGCACATCCAGCCATATTGTGATATTTATTGAAAATAATTATGTTAAAATATTGAAGAACTTAAAGCATATTTGTCATAATATGTAGAAATGTATTATTGATGGTCTTTGAACTAAGCAGTTTCTCTCTGCTGCTGTTCTTTGAAAAGAACTGTTTTTAAACTTTTTTTGCTGTTCTTTGAAAAGAACTGTTTTTAAACTTTTTTTAAGTTTGTTTATATGAAGGGGTATTTAGTAAAGTAAAAAATAATGTAAAATGAACCTAAAATAACAGAAATCTTTTTAGTAACACAGACAGTAATTTTTTTTTTGCAATAAAATTAAGTTTTATTATTAGGTTTTAAATTTTAATACTTAAATTATTTAACATATTAAATTTTTAAGTTAATCGTTTATTAAAAAGATTTACTGCAATTTAAAATGTCTTGATTAATTCAGAACAAACTATATACATTTTAGAAGATAACTACATTAATTAAGCAATGAATTATTACCGTTCATTTGGAAGTCCCATTTATTTTGGCAATGTACCAATACTACTTCTCGCTGAACTTTTTACAAAAAAAGATAAGAAAAAGTTTTTTTGTTACACAATACCTCCCCATTTCAGCAGTTCTGTAAATTCTGCTAATTTCCTTTTGAGAAAAGGAAAACACTCTAAAAATGTGATTATCAACAAAAGAAATCGGAAGAAAAATGTTGGGTCCATAGGCATTGAGTTTCTGATTTGACCATAGTGGCAAAATTGTGATGAGCGCAAGATAGGGGAGAGTGTTGTACCTTGGGACGCTTGTACCTTGGGACACTGACATATTTCTAAGAATCTATTGGCAATTTTCATACATTGTTTATTTCTAATAGTAGCCTTAACCAACAGACATCATAATAAAATTTAACACTAGCATCATTGAATTGATGAATTGGTGACAAAAAATGATATTTCATTACCCCAAAGTAAGTAATTTTCTCATTCTAATATAATTTTTTACCTTAGTACTCTTACAAAAAGTCAACTGCATTTTATTTTCTTCATAAAAGAGAAGATTTTAAAATATTTTGGTTATGAGAAAATAATGATAATGCATTTAGATTGGCCACTATCTTGCTTTTATTTAAACCTTGTAGTGTGTTGTACCTTGGAACAGTATTAATAATTTGATTACATTCTTAATAATTTGGATAAATAAAAATATCTTTATTATTTATTTTAAGAGCAATTCCACAAAACATGTAAAATACAACTCAGCTTTGTTTTTGATATATTTTATAATGATTGAAGTTTGAAAATATAATTCTGGCAAAGCCCGATAAATCTTTTTCCTTCCATGTGATGAAATGTTCTAAAGAGTAAATTTCCTTATGTATTTTGAAATAAGGTTTGTTTCCTGACACAAATTAGTTCAAGTGTATGACTATTGACTGAATTATAAAGCACGTCCCAAGGTACAACATCATATTGTACCTTGGGACAATTTATCCTCTCAACTTTAAATGAGTGGCAATTTTTTAATTTCAAGCTGTCAGAATTTAAAAAAATATATTATAGAGGAATATATTGGTGTGTTGAAATGCTGCTTTGAAATTTTTATTTTGACAATAATTATCGAAGGAAAAAATTAAAATGTAAAAATTGTCCCAAGGTACAACACTCTCCCCTACATATATAAAACCAAAAAAAGGATATATTGATTTAAAGATGTGGGGAAAGGGGCCCCTACTGCTCCCATGGATTCGACACCTATGTTTGGATCTGTTCAAAAATAAAATCTGGTGTATGTTAAGGTTAGGTTAAAATAAGAATGTTCTTTATGAAATTGAGATGGATTGTAAAAACAGAAGCTTATTTGTGTGCCTCATAATCCCAAATCAAACTATGAAGAGCACCCTAATCCTCTAATTCAAATGTTTGAAATAATGTTCATGAAGGTTGTTCTTGTTCTATCTCAAAAGAACAGCTCATAGCAACCTACATGACAAACAAGTGTTCTCGAAGCAATTTGGAAGAATAACCTCCCCCAATTCTTTTTAAAGAACATGTTCTTCAAAAGAGCAAGGTGTTATTTTTTTCACATCACCAGAAAGGTGTTTGTGAAGTGAAATTCCAAAGACCTGCCTATAAGACCTGCTGACTACTATGTGAGTAGGCATGTGCAAGAGAAAACGAAGTCCTTTGCAACAGAACCACTTTTTTCTTCACATGGCAGGGAAAATAGGAAATGGAGTAGTAAGAAAATATCATTGCAAATATAATATAATAAACATTTATTTTTCTTTGATAAAAATTGGTCCCTGTGTGTTTAAGAAAAAAAAGTGGTTTCCCAGAAAATAGACTGTCTCCTCTTTCTCCAGCCCACTCATGTAAGCCCATTGTAATATGGCAAATACAGCCAAATCATCAGTGGCCTTTGTGAAAATTTATTGATAACTTGTGACTTCATACAATGTTTTAGCCATTCTATTTTCTATATTTAGAAAGTTATAATTAAAAAAATTATTATATTTTGCAGGCAAAAAAAATTAAAAGAACTGGAGGAAGACATTTTATGGACATTTTGTTTAATGCCTTGAGAGAAATAACGTATAGAGTATCCCAACAACAGGCTGAGGAAATGTTCAAGAAATTAATCTACAAAAAAAAATTGCCAAAGACGAACATAAATAAAGAAAACTAAAAATTGTCATGGCCTGCAACATCAACATACACATTTTTTTTAGCTTTAAAACTACTTTTTGCTTAAAAAATATTATTAAACTTTTAAGACACACAACTACTTCGGAATATGAAAATATAATAAGGAGGAAACCCAGAAAAAAATCCTATTAATACATGCAGGGAAAAAACAACTATTGTGTTCATTTTCACAAAGCACTGCCAATAATACATGATCTTGCCTGTTACGAAACTGCTCACAATATTATTTGTGGCAACTATCTAGAAATCATTTGATTGAATATATGGCAAATCCTGGGATATGTTCTTTCAATGAAACAACATGGAATGGTTTTGGATACTGAGAATAAAATCTATCAATCCAATAGTTGCCGATTTATTTTTCCACCTGCCTGTACACGCTAATACATAAGCATAAAAATTATGGAGAAAATATTCTTACATAAGTCATATTATTCATAATATAAAATGTTTGCATGTACTTAAAAGATAACTTCAAGTCGCGAAATATTTGTTTTGTAACCACAAAATTAACAATTAGTCAATTTACATGTAAACTCTAACATTTATGGCTGAAGTTTATTTATTCAAAATAAAATTCTGTCATAAAATAGTTTAAATTAATTGTAATTGCAAAGGTATAAATAACAGAAAAGCCTATAAATAAAGAACTAAAATATTATCAATCAAAATTGAAGGTAATTTTTTTTAAAGTCAACAGATTAAAAGAAAGATAAATTAAAATGATCCAATATGTATTACTTAAAGAAATGTAGGAAATCGAATTCCAACAAAAAATAACAGTGGAGAGTGCAGTGTTTCAGTAATGCAATATTAATTACATATACCAAAATTATCTTAAACCTTTTATGATCAATGATAACCTTAGTACCTTGAGATAATTCCAACTATACATTAAATTCACTTAGTTTCAAGTCAGAGAGATCAGAATTTCCCATTTATGTATTGAAAAAAAATGAGAGAAAAGTAAAAGTTATACAAAACAAGCGTTACACATTATATATATAAACATTTAAAAACAAAATCATAGTAAACAGATGTGTATTGCATATCTGCCAATAGTTATAACTACTTAGTTATACTGAAAATGCTTTGGCGTAGGGGACTGTTGGTCTGGAGAAATCCCATTCGTAAGATGATGCAAGATGGAACCTCTAGAGGTGCTTCGCTAAACTCCTTAATCCAAAATTGAATATTCTCAAAATATCAATGTTGGCCAATATGGCATTATTGTGTAAACGAAAGCGATTAATTTTGCTTTTAAAAAAAACTTATGCTTAAATGGTTTTGAGTTTAATAAAAACTAAAAAAAAATTAATAATTTTAGGAGCAAATTATTACTTTGTATTCTGATTAAAAACATTTGTCAATGATATTTCACATGGTACATACTAATGTAATGCTTGTTAACCCTTTCAGTCCTAAAAAATTACTACACTACATAAACATCTGATATTCACAAAATGAGCTTCATTTTAGGTCAAAGATAAGAGTTCCATAAGAAAAAAATCATTTTAATGTTTTATATGGTTTTTTAAATAATGCCAAAAATTTTTAACAGTGGAAAACAACAAAATAGAAAAATATATATTACCTAAAAACACTTCGAATTATATATTAATTTTAAGGCATCTGACCATATTATTAAAATAAAATTAGAAATTACTTTAACCGAAAAAGTTTAAATTGTGTTTTAAATATGTGGAACTGAAGTGAACTTATCAAAAATCAGGTGAAACACTTGTTAATGTTAGCTATTTTCAAAATAAAAAAATAGTAGTTCTGACTTCTATTGAGATTAATAAAAATATTGTCTAATAGTACAAAGTGTGAAGAATCGAATGATGTGTGTTTGGATGTCATAACGGAACATTAACATTTTTAAAAAAATATTGAAAGTGGTGATGCCAAATGGCATCACTGGGACTGAAAGGGTTAAACATGCAATGAAAAACAAGATATCTATCCCACATATAAATAAAATATGCAAGAACAAGAATTCATACATTTTATTAAAATATTTATTAGTACCTACATTGTATAGGTAGAAAACACATTGGAATGAGGGTCCTTCTTCAAGAGCAGATTTCTGTATAAATTTATGAACTGTCTGAGCTAGATGATGAGCTTGAGCTAGAGGATGAAGATGAGCTAGAAGAGGAAGATGAGCTAGACGAGGAAGAGCTAGAACTGTCACTTTCGGAATCTTCAGAGGAGGAATCCGTTGCGGATTGGTTTTGGGCTTTCGTTTTTTCGATCTTTACATGTTTGCTTATTTCGTCGTCCGGCTTTCGGTCTTCATCTCCACCGTTGACGTTTTGTTCCAGCTTCATCTTTTTGTCAAGCAAAGTTGTCCGGCTAGGACGCGAAACATATTTTCTTTTACCCTTGCATTCATAGGTGAAATGTCCTTTTTCTAAGCACTTTTGACATCGATAATTTTCAGCAGAATACGATGGTTTTTTATTCATTATTAGAATCTCGTAAAATAGCTCACAGTATTTAACAATTTATGAAAAGTTATTTAACACTGCTAATTTCACACACAAACATGAACGTGGCTCTCTTCCAATTTCAATAAACAGTGTTCAACAATAAATACCACAATAGAAATTTGCACGACAAGCAAAACCCAAGAGCATGAAATTTGTTTATATTTGTATATAAGCGTGTAACAGTTACAAAGCAAATGAAACTGAATGTAGTTGGTTAAACGAGTGGTGCTTGAGTTTCTATAGCTTAGGGTATGATTTGAAAGAAATTGAAAACTTTAAACCACTACAACAATTAAAATTTAATAAATAAAAATAAATTAAAGCAAGTGTCAACATTCGTAACTTTACCAGGGTTTTAGTTTACGATGAGTAATTAGCTGTGTTAAAGTTCTACTTAGGCTAGAAAAAGACAGTCAGACCACGTACAATCTAAATTTTCTTTATTTTTTTAATTGTCATTTTCTCGAGATTCTATTCTAGCCCATTGAGCTCTCTAGCCACTTAATTCAAAAGACAAGAATTCCTAAAAATCTGGTAGAAGCGCCGGGCACAGTCTGGAAGCAAGAAACCAGAAATTTACCCAACCTGACTACTGAGCTGAGTTGTCATTTTCTAATTCTACATTTTTCATAATGTTATTTGCAAAAAACAGTTGGGCAATTTTACCATAACCAATATTGGTAACTATTTGAACTATTCGGGAGCGAGGCGTAGCCAAGTGAGGTTACCGAAACTCCCTTGCGTTTGAGGAGTTGTTTTGGACCTAGATGCTTTACGAATCTCGTGACGGTGTTGTTATCGAATTTTGTTTATGTTTCGGACTTAGTTTTTTTCCGCGATTGGGACTTAGAAAATTTCGGATTGCGGAAGGGAAAAGGGATCGTACAACTAATGACACTTTCGGGGGATGGCTAACAATTATCAAATAATTCTGCTTAAATAATTTGAATCGATTTAATTTCGCAATTTTTAGATTCAATTCAAGTATATTATAGTTTGCTTTTAAAACACAGAAAAAATGAAGAGAATGCAAAACTTGTTTTGAATTTTGAATTAATAAAATAACACTGCAATTAGATAAAGATCTTGTGTTGCATACAATGTGCTTTTAGTACGATATATTATGAAACTAAAATAAATATTTATTTTCTTTGTTTCATAATTAAAACAATATTTTTTAAAAAGCACAAAATATTGAACTGAAATGTTTTTTATTGATTTTTTTTAATGTTTATGAATTTATTTATGGAAATATATACAGCAATAAAAAAAATATTAAAAAGCATATACTAATTTTTTTTTTAACACAGTAGGGATTTGCCTTCAATTCATTTTTCTCTTTAGTAAGCATTGGTGTTGTACCTTTGAATGAAATAATCTAATATTTAATTATATATCTTTGCATTTTTTAAAATAGAAATATGACATTTGTTAAATATAAGTTACATTTTAAAGTTTTAAAATTTTCTTTAAGTTTCTGCTATTTTTTTAAGCCTGTTTGAGTGTTTTAATCCAAGAAGTAAGCATGGATAAGTAGTTGAGTTTAAATCTTTTTATATGTTTGAAATATTAGGAAAAGCATTACTACTAAGTACTTCAATATTTTATGTATATTTATTCTCTTTTGTAATAAAAGATATTTGAGTGATTTCTCAAAGCAATGAATTTTGTTGTAATTATTATGTTGACTCATATAAATCCCCAAGTAACTGATGTGGATTTATATCCCTCACATAAATCCCTATCAGTCATCACTCATACATTGCCTTAAAAAACAGAGAATAAATTTTCCCTTACCTTCAAACTTCTGGGAAAGAGTCAAGAGGGACAGTAATTATTATCAATAAAAATCATACACTAAATTTCAAAGTTAATAAATCTTTACAAGCACCAAAAGAAATCATTTGGCTGTTAACTGGAAGTTACTTTTTAACAATTAAAAGCCTTAATTGTTTTTTAATATCACTTTTGTTTCTGGTATGTTAATTATGTAAAAGGTGATGATACATAAGTAGTATAGAGAATAGCATAAAGAACGCAATCTACGGACTATTTGACAGTTTTTGATTATAAATATTAATAATAAGCATCGTGTTAGATTAAAATTCGAATAAATTTATCCAGCAATGTTAGTGATATAGGCTATTTTTTGAAAAGTTGAGACATGTGTTGAGGATAGTTATGATATTTTATCTATGCTGTATTTTTTATAAATAATTTTTTCAATGTGATAATTCTTCATTTATGGTTGTTCTTTATGAGCATTTAAATATTAAAAAACTAAATAGCATAAATTAATTTTTACAGTAATTGTCTATCACTGAGATAATAAGTTAACTGCTATCAATAAAGGGTTCACTGTTATTAACTGCCTAGCTTAACTGCACATGCATTATATTTTACTAATAAAAGCACTATATATACTAGATAACAGTGGATGCATGTCATTACAAATTTTTTTTAAAAAAAAAAATCATTATTGCTTTCAGATTAATCAGTGATATTAAATCAAATATAAATAAATTTTTAATTAGAGATTCAGATTTGACTCTATAAGAAATTAATTGCTATTATTAAAAAGTTAACTATTATAACTGCCCAGCGTAGTATAGCTGCATATGCATTACCTCTCAGATAACAGTGGATGCATGTCATTACAGATTTTTTTTAAAATCATTATTACCTTCATATTTAACCTAATCAGTGAAGGAAAAATTGAGATTTTTTTTTCACTAAGTTACAGAATTATCAGTAAGCATTTTGCTTTAAGTATCTGATATATTTTTACAATTTAAATAATCAATATTTAAAAATTAGCAAATTTAGATGTGGACATCAAATTTAAAAACAATGACTTTGTTATTTTTTTTTTTAAATTTGGTTTTTCAACTTTCAATTAAACATACTTATAGCCAGCCTAAATAACCAAGCCCAATAACAGCGCCAAACATTAGTTTGGCGCGATTATTGGGGGAGGGGAGGGGAGGTTTTAGAAGAAATTCCTATAAGAAGAACCAAGAGAAAATAGTTTATTTTGTCAGATTTGGCAGTGTTTCGCTAAACTCGGCGGAGGGTGTAGTGCCGATCCGAGTTCGAAATTTACGGCTAGTCGAAAAAATGGTACCAAATCTTTCAATTTTGCGACAACAAAATAAATTTAGTCGCAGTTATTGCGACTAGTTTTCAAAAATTGTCAAGACTAGTTTTTTATAATGGTATCCAACAATCTAGCCAAAAATAATCTTGAAATTACAAGTCTTCCCCGATCCGAAATTTGCAAAACATAAATGTGATCTGAAAATCTTAAAAATTCGGTAATCCTAGAATCACACATACGCGATCTGTAAATTGCAAAACTTCTCTTCGAACTCCGTAAAATCTCCAAATAGCGGCTGTCGGCTGTTGTAAAATCCCAAAATTGTTGCGATTCTAAAATTTAGGAACTCCGACGATCCAAAACTTAAAAAACTGTGACGACCACAATTTCCAAAAATTTCGGCTGTCTTAATTGTTATTTCTTAAATTTTAGAATTTTTGTTTCTTAAATTGTGAAACTTCGATGAATCTATCATGAATATATATATACTATATATATTTTAAAATACTCCTTAGTAATGTGCATTTGCTCCTAGTTTTTAAAGTTGGTAGCACAGATTGCTCCTTAATTTCTTTATCCAATTTCGAACTCTGGTACGAACTATATTTTCCTTTTTATCAATTTATGTGAATAAAAATATACGAGTTGCAAGACTAAAAACAGCTCTCTTTTGTCGAGAAGTCAGTGAAGACCTTTTCCGCTGAGCATAAGAATCAGAATTTTTTTAAGTTATTCACTACGGACTTAGATCTATTTATTTTCTTTGCTATTTCACGAGAATTCAAACCACGTTCCTTGAAAATAAGGATCTTATCTTGCTCAATCTCTATTAGAGTTTTACTTCGTCCCATTCTCATGAGAATTGAAAATTCTTACTGGCATGCCTTCAATTCGATTAAGAAGCTTCAAAATACAAACATTAAGTACCGTAGAAAATCACAACAAAATAAGAAACAGTTTAAAATTAAGCTTGGCTATAATATTCTTTCCAGATTTTCCATATATTAAAAACAAAACTGAATTTTTGAATAAAATAAAATTAGAATTGAAAATACGAATAAAAAAGGAGGGTCTGGGGAGCCCAGTCGGTTAAGCACTCGCTTAGCATGCGTAAGGTCCCAGGTTCAGGTCCGGGCATCGCCAAAATAGCTGCCGACCTACACTCTTAAAACAAAAGAGTGAAATCCACTCCAGTAGGAGAAGTGCATTTTCGACACTGGACAGGAGTGTATATTAACTCAGACTGAGTTAAAATCACTCGTTTGGAGTGAAGGCTGTCGGACTTTAACACACAAAGGATCCAATCCTCTGGGAAAAGTGCATTTTCCAGACTGGAGGAGTGAAATTAACTCAGACTGAGTTAAAATCACTCGTTTGTTTTGAGAGTGTATAAACGGCCCGTGCAGCTGAAAATGTCCGACGAATAATATCCCGTGTAAGGGAGTGCACGTTAAATATCCTTCTAAGTCCTAACGCTGCGTACGATGTCGCCCTTAACGGTTGAATTGGGTGCCTATTCAGAAATTCAGATGTTAGCTCGTCACCTGACTGAGGTTCTAAAATATGACGCCCGTCGCCAATAGCCCTCGTGTAGCTCTAGTACGACGATAATTCAAACCTAACCTAACGAATAAAAAAGGATGTCATTTTCGTCAACGTTGGTAAATTTGCATAAGTCTGAGCAACGAGGTTATAAAAATACCAGAGTTTCTCGGTTGGCCCTATTATTTTTTCCAGCACTGTAGTACACCGATTAATATGTTCTTATAAACAAGTTGTTTGACATTAACCAGTACTATTGCTTGTAAATGTATTTCAATCAAATCATGGTATTTCTGTAATTTATTTTACCTTTTATCGCGAATAAAGTCTAGAATAACGTTTATTGTAGTTTCATAAATTTTTATTGTAGTTTGAGGACGTTTGAATGTTTAACTCCTACTTTTGGTCACATTTTAGTTTTTTAAAAGTTTTGTTTGGGGTTTTAGTATTTAATATTATAGTTTGTGTTTTACACTCTCAGAAATAACACTTTCATTTTTGACGATTCATGAAAGCCTTTCCTCAAGCCTCATTTCGTTAATTTTGAGGATTGTTTCGTCAAACTATCACTGACTTTTGAGTAAACGCGAATCCTCACTTTTACGATCGTGATTTGACGATTCTGTATCTTGGTTTTGAGGAAACCGAATCTCAATGTTGTACTCGCATGCTCAAAAATGACGAAATGTTTCTTTAGATTAGACGACATTCAAATTCTCATAAAAATGACGATTCAAATTTCCTCACTTTGAGGAAACGAAAACTCGGAGCATTTTCCAGTAACGGAATCGTCAAAATTAAGGAACATTTCGTTGTTTTTGAACATTCATTTTTAGTGTATTGTAAATTTATGTTTTTGAAATTAGTGGAGGGCTACAACAAATCATCAAATGGTCGAATGCGGCCCGCAGGACTTAGAACTCTTAGGTTTAGTTTAATTTTTAATTAAAAGTAACAACTATTTTTTTTCTTTTTTAATCTAATCGAACCCAGACCTCTAGCTCTGCCTGCAGTCCAGAGTCCAGAGCTATAACCGTCTTCGATGTAAGTGTAAAATGCTACATTAATAGTTCAAAATAAACTTAAATGAATATTGTGCGTTTGCTTCCTTGCAATTGATGATTATTTCTGCTATTTAAAAAATTTATAAAACAACCATGAAAAAGTCTCCAGAATTTTCTCAAACAGGCTTACTCTTGCAAAAATTTTTGGACTTTTTGCTTGATCACAACGAATTTCAAGACTTCAAGTGCACGAGCTATGAAAATTATGATAATGCACAACAAAGATTTCTACTCATTTTAATAGTTGCTTTTCAACAAATCATTTTAAAAATAGATATCAAATTTATTTTTATATTTGCCGGTTTTTTTTATACTTCATGACAACTTGGCAAAACGAATGCTTACAAGGCAAAGCACAAAAAAAAAAGCTGGCGTCTCGTCTTTCCATTTTCACGGGGAGGGAGAGGGGGGGGGGGATTCTTGGAGAGGGAAGGGAGAGCTGGGGGCTGGCGGTGGTGAGGGTTAACTTCAAAGCATGAGCCAGTTCCTGGAAATCTCTCGCCCCACACCACCACATATGTTGCAATTCCGGCGCTCCAGGCGCTCCACATGTCCCTGACTCTCTGTTCAGCTCAGAGAAGCAGGGACACGGGAAACGGGCTAGTTTTAACATAGCAAAAATCATGCCTAAAGTAGCGATTCAAAGTTTTCTCGCTTCGCTACTCTATTATTTTGTAATTTTTTTTATCTAAAACTTTTGTCCAGCGATTAAAAAATTATTTCAAGTTTAAAGCATTCACATTTTTGCCTTTTAAATGTAAACCTCAATTCTCAATACTTCTTATGTAATGCCTTGGGTGCATATTTAAATGTCGGCTCGTCACTTGACTGTGGTTCGAAAATACGACGCCCGCCCTCGTGTCGCTCTAATTCGACGAAAATTCAAAACTAATCTGTTTTTGGGGAAGTTGAATAGCTTGAAATTCTGTGACACTAGAGCTACTTAAAGGCTATTGGCGACGGGCTTCATTATTTAGAACCACAGTCAAGTAACGAGCCAACACTTCTAACTATACTTGAATATTAGCATTTTTGTCTAGTATAATTTCAATGGAATAAATTGTATTTAAGAAGTCTGATATAGATCTGTTTAGAGGAAACGACTCCTGATCGAGATGAGCGGGTTCAAAAACAATTGCCGCCTCATTTAATTTTACAGTTTTTTGTCATAAATCTCTTGATCTTAATGTGACTATGGTTCTTAATTACGATACCCGTCACCAATAGCTCTCGTGTATGTTAGCCTGTGAAATTATTTTTTAAAAAAAACTTCAATAATTTTTAAAAAAAACTATGGCAAATAAGAAAAATCGGTAAAGACAGTTTGTTAAATACATTTTTCTGTTTATAAAAATGCTAAATATTTGTTTGCCAATAAATAAGTTTTTGACTTATAACAAAAATAAGAGATATCACTTTTTGACGCATTTTATTTTTAAAAAAAATAAATAATGATAATTTAAAACCTTTGAATATCTAAAAGTGTAAGTATATTTAGTATACATTTATGGAAAAAAAATTATTTTGATGTCTGCAATATTTAAAAAAAAGTTGAAAGTGTCCCATGTGTGTGAAAATAATTGCTTTAGAAGTTGAAATTACAGCTGGATGTTGTGCTTAGTGAAATTTATTCTAATGTGTATAAATTTAATGTAGAAACGGTTGTTGATGTCACTTACTGTAACGAACCTAGTTTTTCAAGATAAGAATTTTAGTAAGTATTTAAGTAACAAGAAAGTAGGCTATTTTAGTTCTTTTAGAACTTCTTGTTTAAGTTTTAAATAAACTTCCAATTAAATTTTTTAATGAAATTTGGAATGTAGCCTAAACTGATTTTTTGCTTCAAAATGATAATGACGTATCCTACTTGTTTGTGACACCTGCGGTTCGTTCAGTGAAAGTGGGTGATAGAAAGACGGAATGTACGATTATAAAACCTTCCGCTTTTTACGTTATAAACGTAGTGTTGAAGCTAAAAACCAAGTTTCTCATTCATTGTTGATATAGCAAAAGCGATTCAAATGATTAAAAAATAATTTTAATTTTCCATGCTATTTCAATGGATAATTTGCCGATAGGACGTACAGACAGACGGATAAATAGCATGAAAGTTAGGTCCCTGAGGTCATGCCTTTCGAACAAAAAAGAATTTTTAAGATTTATCTTATAGAAACAATTTTGGAAGAGGAGAACGGACAGACGGAAAATGGTCAGCATGCCATTACCTACAATGTTTCATTTTTTAGCCTACTTTTTCTTTTTTTTTTTAATTCGAAAGAATTAAAACAAGAAGTTCTTAAAGAACTAAAATAGCCTACTTTCCTGTTACTTAAATCCTTACTAAAATTCTCTTCTTGGAAAAACTAGTTTCGTAACAGTAAGTGACATTAACAACCGTTTTTCCACATTAAATTTAAAATAAATTTCACTAAACACAGCATCTTTCACTAAACACAGCAATAAACTCAGCTTCATTTGCAGTTATAAATAAGTGTTTAATTTTTCGTAGAACAAAAACCAAAAAAAAAAAAAAAAAAAAAAACCTACTCCTCAATAAACATTTATTTGCTAAATTCGGCTAGTTTCATTTATTTTATTTCGAAAATTAAATAATTATAACTTAAATCGTTTGCAGAAATTTATATTTCAAAGAATGAATATTAATATTCCTCGCTTTTAAATATAATGAAAACAATTTATATCAACATACAAAGATCTCGTAGCGAAATATATATTTGACGTCATCTTAAATTGATCGATGTCTCAAAAATAAATTTATTTTAATTTATTGTCTGAAAGAATTAAAGTTTCTCAAGCAATTGTTGCGATGGCAATGGTGATTTAATTCTAATAACAAGAAGTTCTAAAAGAACTAAAATAGCCTACTTTCCTGTTACTTACATACTTACTAAAATTCTTATCTCGGAAAAACTAGTACAGTCGTTACAGTAAGTGACATCAACAACCGTTTCTACATTAAATTTATATACATTAGAATAAATTTCACTAAACACAGCATCCAGCTATAATTTCATTTTCGTAAAGACAATTATTTTCATTAATTTTCTATCGCAAATGAAATAAACTTTACTTATCGTCTGCATGATTTAATTGCAGTTATAAATAAATATTTAATTATTCGTTGAACAAAAACCATAAAACTACTCCAAAATACACTTAAAATAGGAAATGTAAATTAACAAGTTAGTTTGTAACAGAATCTGTCACCTAACCCGTTTCCACACCACAGTTGTGTTTAACAGGTAAACAGGCGCCAAACACAGCATTAATTCAAACATTTACCCGTTTAATTCGACTAGTTTCATTTCTTTTATTTCGAAAATTAAATAATTAATACTTAAATCGTTTGCAAAAATTTATATTTCAAACAATAAATATGTAATATTCCACGCTTTTAAATAGAATGAAAACATTTTATTTCAACATAAAAAGAATCTAGAGAAATATATTTGACGTCATTTCAAATTGATCGATGTCTTTAAAATAAATTTATTTTTATTTATTGTCTAAAAGAATTAAAGTTTCTCAAGCAGTTGTTGCTATGGCAATGGTGATATAATTCTAATTAAAATGGCTTCCTATGCTTTTTAAATGAGCATTAAATTTTGAAGTTTTTTAAATAATTGAAGTACTTAGAATTCGAATTCTTTTCTGAAATTTTCAATGTATTCTCATTTGTATACGCTGAATTTTTTGACGCATATCACTTCTCCGTAGCATTTGTAGTTAATTCAGAGATTTAAATGACTCGAAATTGAATTTCAATGCTAATTCAATGGGAAATTCGTCGACAAATAGTAGATTTATGTCCGTCCTATCGTACAGGCTGACGGACAAAAAGTATGAAAGTTGGGTCTCTGAGGTCATAGCTTTCTAACAAAAAAAGAATTTTTAAGATCGGATGGATAGAACCGATTTTGGAAGGGGGGTACGGACAGACAAACGGACGGACAGACGGACGGACGGACATCGACCGCATGTCAATACCTACTTATTTATTTTTTTTAATTCTTCGAATTAAAAAAAAAAGAAAAGTAGGCTAAAAATGGCTTCCTATGCCTTTTAAATGAGCATTAAATTTTAAAGTTTTTTAAATAATTGAAGTACTTAGAATTCGAATTCTTTTCTGAAATTTTCAATGTATTCTCATTTTGATACGCTGAATTTCATGACGTATGTCACTTGTCCGTAGCATTTGTAGTTAAATTCAGCGATTTAAATGACTCGAAATTGAATTTCAATGCTAATTCAATGGGAAATTCGTCGTCAAATAGTAGATTTATGTCCGTCCTATCGTACAGACAGACGGACAAAAAGTATGAAAGTTGGGTGTCTGTGTGTGAGGCTATACCTTTCTAATAAAAAAAGAATTTTTAAGATCGGATTGCTAGAACTGATTTTGGAAGGGGGGGGGGGGGGTACGGACGGACGGACATCGACCGCATGTCAATACCTACTTTTTAATTTTTTTTAATTCTTCGAATTAAAAAAAAAGAAAAATAGGCTAAAAATGCTACGGGTAAGTGAGATACGTCAAAAAGTTCAGCGCATCGAAGTTAGAATACATTGAAAATTTCAAAAAGAATTCGAATTCTAAGTACTTCAATAATTTAAAAAAAAACCTTCAAAATTTAATGCTTATTTAAAAAGCATAGGAAGCCATTTTTATTAAAATTAAATCACCATTTCCATCGCAACAATCGTCCCAGAAACTTTAATTCTTTTGGACAATTTATTAAAATAAATTATTTTTTTAGACATCGATCAATTTAAAATGACGTCAAATATATTTCCCTACGAGTTTCTTAGTATATTGAAACAAATTGTTATCATTCTATTTAAAAGCATAATATAGGAATATTACATACTTATTCCTTGAAATATAAACTTTCGCAAACAATTTAAGTAATAATTATTTAATTTTCGAAATAAAATAAATGAAACTAGCCCAATTTAGCTGGTAAATAAATGTTTAATATAGAATTAACTAGCAGTATGGTCCCGCCTTACTGGGAACCCGTTAACTTCGCATTGCTTCCTTTTAGAGGCATGCTTACTTGTGAAAATACACTGAAAATCAAAACAAAATTAAATTCGTGTTGGCGCATGGGAACTTAAAAAAGCTAACACTAATAGAGGATGAAGCAGCCTTAGGGCGAGCTCATATCTCAACCAAACTCAATCAATCAAACTAATAGAGGATGGCGGCAAGCCCCCGTTTCGGCCCGGTCCATGTATTTTCAAGCCCTGTTATGGTCCCGCAATCCCACGTGGATGACGTTTTTTTTAAAACTAATTATATTAATTAAAAATCACAGTCAAATATGAAAAAACTAAGCCTCAGGTGCACACGTAGGTACTAAAAGGAATCTATATTAAAAATTTCGAATTTTTTAGAGCAGTCTAAGTGGGTCTTTTGTGACCCACAGACATACACACAGACAGACAGACCGACAGACAGACTCTTTCTTTTATTATTATAGATGCTGTGTTTGGCGCCTTTTTACCTGTTAAACACAACGGTTGTCTGGAAGCGGTTTAAGTAACAGATTCCGTTACAAACCTACTTGTTAATTTACATTTCCTATTTTAAGTGCATTTTGGAGTAGTTTTATGGTTTTTGTTCGACGAATAATTAAATATTTATTTATAACTGCAAATGAATCATGCAAACGATAAGTAAAGACTTTTAATATTTCACGAACTTTTTTAGCTAGTACTAATTTAAACTTTTAAATGCAAAAAATTGACTATTTTCATTGATCTTTCGCAGATTCAATTAATATAATATTTATCGTTTGATAAGTTTGTTTGAAATTCTAAGAATGGCGATGAATTTTTTGTTGTTTCCTGTGTTCAAAATTGGAAAAAGAAGTTTCGGGGTGGGGGCAATCTGTACTACCAACTAAAAAAAAAAACTAGGAAGAAATGCAAGCGCATTTTTAAAAAGAACAAAAAAAAAAAAAAACTAAAAACCAAACTTAAACTAAACTTTGTTTTAAACAAATTCTCCAAACTGGCCGATTTTAAACTTGGAGTTGTGTTAAGACGTTAAGAGAACTAAAATTTTAAAACTTAAGAATTGCAATTTGTGATAGCCGAAGTTTTTGGAAACTATGGTCGTCACAGTTTTTTAAGTTTTTGTGTCGTCGGAGTTTCTAAATTTTAGTAACGCAACAATTTTGGAATTTTACAACAGCAGCTATTTGGAGATTTTACGAAGTTCGCCGAAGTTTCGCAATTTACAGATCGCCTATGTTTGATTCTAGGATTGCCGAATTTTTAAGATTTTATGATCGCATTCAAGTTTTGCAAATTTCGGATAGTTATTCGGAAAAGATTTGTAATTTTAGGATTATTTTTGGCGAGTTGTTTGAAACCAAGGAAAAAAAATGGTATTGACGATTTTTAAAAACTAGTCGCAATAACTGTGACTAAATTTATTTTGTTGTCATAAAATTGAAAAATTTGGTCACACTTTGATACCAGCGACTATAAATTTTGAAAATTTCCTTATTAATATTATTCTCAGTTTAATTGATACTCTATCAGAGTGGTTTTAAAGCGCAAGTCCGACTACACTTATAATATATTAAAATAAATATCCAATGTAGCATATACTTCATGGTATTTAAAAAATTAAACTTGATATAAATAGGTATGCTTAATTAAAAACTTGCGTTTTATTTTTTTTAAAAAAAAGCTATATATGACGCTTTTCGACTGTCTAAAGCCAAAAACGTAATAAAACCTGCTCATTTCTAATTTCCCCCTTGGCATTATCGTTTTCTACGCAAAAACTGAGAACAATGACTTATCTGCTTATCTCTCTGCTGCCTTAAAAAGAAGCTATTCCCTAGGCCTGCAACCAACAGGTTTTATGTTTTATCTCCAACCCCCTGTGAAGAAACCCACCGTCCAAGGAAAAGAAAAGTACAAAAAAAAAGGGGGGAGGGGACTCTCCAGGAGACGGGGTTGCCAGTCAACTAGGGAGAGGGGAGCTGTTATCGCAGTAAAGGCGGGAGAGAACTTGTTAGGGGGGGGGGGGGGGGATAGGTTGGGGGATGGAAGATCGATGGGGATAGAGAGGGAAGGGGGCATCTTCAGCTGACTTGTTTATGGTCCACTGATATCTAGGTTAGTCTTAGTTTTTCCGCTTGTAAGCCAAGCCGAAAAAGGTTTTTTAATAAAAGAAAAAATAATATACAATTACTATAAAAGATAAATTACAATTTAAAATATAAAAATGTAACTTTCAATATTATTCTCGATTTTAATAGTAGAAATTAACTTTTATTTGCGTACAAAAGCATTTTATTTTCATACTTTTTTTTTAACAAGTGGCAACAAAGTGATTTATGGTTTGGCGGGCTAATGCGCCCCGCGCGGGCAATGATCAGCTGGTCAGCCTAATGGCATAGATATGCATAATGGTATATAGCTTCGTTTTTATATTTAAACGCGTATCACGATTCATGTGTATTGCTGTGATTTGAGGCAGTTTTTTAATTAGTTGCATCACTAATATTATTTTTCGAGAAAGATGTACGATAAAAGGTAAGAAATTATTACTTATAGTTAAGTAACACAATTCGTCTTAAAATTTTATGTTCTTAGGACGCTGTAAGTTTATGATTTTTAATTTAATAATATTTCACAATAATTTCCTTAACATTTGTTCGTTTTTCAAATAATATTTTAAAACTTATGTAATTAAAGATTGTGATTGTATCAAACAATAGATTTATCTTTTGTAGTAACTAACAACGCACGCTAAACGGAAAAAATATTACATATAAATAACATAATATTTATGCATGATAAAAGTCTCATACAGTTTTATATTTTCTAAAATACCGTTTAATGTTTTTTTAACTATAAAATTAATTTATTTAATTCGTTCTAAAAGGCTAAAACTTAAAAACTTTGCCAATGTCTTTTTTTAAAATTTAAATTTGATTAATCATGAATATTTATTTTTTGTATGTTAATATTTTTCAAACTAAAATTCGAAACTTATTTTAAATTTTTTTCATCCATCTCGGGAATTGTGTTTACATATGAGAGCACTAGAGGGCAGCAGCGTAAAGGTAAACAAAAATAGCGTTCTCTTCCAGGCAGTCCAACTCCGGAGATAGCTCTGGCAGCCCTCAAGGTCGACCGGTAAGTTCCGCGCCAACCCCTGGCGCCATTGGCGACTGAGTTTGGCGCGCGTTAGCAGACCAATATCCTGTTTGGTAAAAATGCCAACAGTTGTCATACCTAATATCAGAACATTTTTGTTTTATATCTTATAAAGCAGCAAGCAATCAAACATGATTCATTATTTGCTTCCTGGTGACATTATACGCTTAAACGTTGGTGGAACAAGGTATGTTTGTGTTTACATACATGTTAAGAAATTATGTAAACGTTCTTAAAAACTTGGCTTATTATAAATTTAACGGAGAATTCTGACTTGATAATCTGAGAATTGGCTTAGTTGTTCTGCAAATGAATCAATTTTTTTTAAGTTAGATATTTTTATCTTAATTTTTTTTTTTTGAAGTTATTCATAACAATATCAAAAGTAAACTGAGCTTAATTATCATGTCATAATCCTCATTTCAACATAAATTTATACGGTTATAAAGATCCGATTTTATTCCTAAAAGCCTATTTTGAAGAAAATTGTGGGTCAATTGTTCTGTCTTAAAATATTCATATTGATACAGATAGGAAACAGGGGAAATTGGCATCCCCATTTCTATGATATACAGTAGTCCCTCGATATCTTGAAAGCCTTGATAAGTTGAAAATTTATTTTCCCCCCTTGATATCACATGTACATCTAATGTTAATTTCAATTCTTATGTCAAAGACTTTTTACTCAAAACTTTGGTATGTCGAATATTTTTCAAAGTAAACAAGATGCATTTTCGTTGAAAAGTCGCCGCTCAGACGTGTAGAATAAAATTGGAGTGCGTTTCCAAGAATCTCACTCCCTTCATTATCTCTCGGAGGGGTCGGGGACGATTCTGAGAAGTTCCGAGTGGTCACTTTAACAGCAAACTAATAAGGGGAGAGGAACAGGTTCCTTGTCGTACATGTGTCATTTTTTGGGGGGTGGGGGAGGATTGCTCGTGCTCTCTGGGCATTTGAAACGTTTGTTATCAGTTTGCTTAGTGAAGGATAGAATGTGCACACATGCATAGTGAACAAAGTTCTAAACAGAGGAACCACGGGTTACTTTGAAGGAGTCACATTTGGTATTCGCCTACTCCCTGCATTGCTGCGGTGAATGTGGCATTGAATCTTCAAAAAATGGAGAGCTCTAAGAGCGTTAAGCGAGAGTTGAATGTGTTGACTGTTGAAAAAGGTAGAGATTTTTAGAGGCTGTTGATAAAGGTGGAAAAAAAGGGCAAATTGTTAAGGATTTCAATATTCCAGCCTCAACCTTAGCGACAATATCGAAAGACAGAGACAAAATTGAGAATGTTTTCAAGCAGAAAAAAGGATCTGCGAAGATTAGGAAGGCCGGATATCCCGATTTAGAAGAATGCCTCATAAAATGGGTCAAACGGTGCAGAGATCGCAATGTCCCTCTTGGGGGCAATGTTTTAAAAGAAATGGCTGAGCACTTTGTAGAAAAACTGGGGCATAAGGATTTCAAAAGCAGCCATGGTTGGTTGGAAAACTTAAAAAAATGTCACAACATCATCTTTAGAAAATTGTGCGGCGAGAGCCAATCAGTGAACGATGAACTTTGTTCAGAATGGATTAAAAATCTTAGTGATCTTTTGAAAGACTATTTCTTGGACAACATTTACAACGCTGATGAGACGGGGCTTTTCTTTAAAGCTCTGCCTGACAAAACTGCAGTTTTCAAAGGAGATTCGTGTCACGGGGGAAAACAAAGTAAAGATCGAGTGACATTACTACTGGCTGTCAACATGAGTGGGACCGATAAACTCACTCCTTTGATGATTGGAAAGTCCAAAAGCCCAAGGTGCTTCAAAGAAATTAAGTCCTTTCCTCTTCATTATAAAGCAAACAAAAAGGCTTGGATGACCAGCGAATTTTTTGCAGACTGGCTGAAGCAAATTGATAAGGACGTGTGCAAAAAGGAGAAAATCATTCTTTTCATTGACAATTGCAAGGCCCACGGCATTATCCCTAAAATGAAAGCGGTGAAAGTTGTTTTCCTCCCAGGAAACACTACATCAAGGCTGCAACCTTTGGATCGAGGCATAATTCAAAGTTGGATACCGGAGAGATTTAGTAAAGAAGATCGTGTATGCCATTGATAGGAAAGAGGAAATTAAGCCATTCAATATTCTTGATTGCATGAGAATGGCTGACCAAGCTTGGAGGTATGTAACGCAAAAGACGATTGCAAACTGCTTTAAGAAAGCTGGCTTTGTAAAAGAAGAAGAAGAAACAGAAATTGAGTCGGACAAGGAACAGGAAATCAGCGCTGAACCTGGAAATGACATGGAATGCAAAAAATGGGAGGAAATTACAAAATCCCTCAAGATTTCCGAAATAAAATTTGAAGATTTCGTTGAAGTAGACGCCGCCGTTGAAGTTTGTGGGCTGTGGACGGACGAAGAAATCATTTCTCAGTCAATTTCTTCTCCACCATCTGATGATTTGGAAGAAGTGGATGCTCCGGAACCACCATCACCTACTGTTACTGCTTCTCCAGCTAGAGATGCTGTGAACATTTTACGATGCTTCATGGAATGCTCGGAAAATGTGGAAACCGAAGACTTTGCCGTGATTTTTCGAATCGAAAAATTGGTTGAAGACCAATTTCAAAGGAGATGTCGCCAGACCACAATGCTGGACTACTTCAAAAAATTCTAGCAATGTTAAATTTAGGTAATTATTTTTTATATACATTGTACTGTAGTTCTTTTAAAAATTAAAATTATCATTGCTGAAACTTATTGCCAGTTAAATTACAAATTTAAACGTACTTAATTCCCTGCTCCATGATTAATTTTTAGAACCTGTATTACTACAGTAGTATAATATTTGTAGAGTTATTTCAAAGTTTTGGTTGTGACCTTGTTATCTCGCAAATTCGCTATCTCGAATTTTTTTTGGCGTCCCTTCGCCTTTGAGATATCGAGGTTCTACTGTATTTACTTTTTTGAGTTGAAACACCCAGGTTTAGTGGCAGCTTAAATCCTAGAATTGGTGTATATTGACTTCTTTTTATTTATCACTAAACTTGTTTGTGAGAAAACATTGCAGAAGTTATGCATAATTTTCCAAGATGGCCGCTCTGAAAACGCAAAGTCAAAGTTAAGTCAATTGAAATAATAATAACAAAATTTATAGTTACAAAAAAAGACAAAGGTACAATATAAAACAAATTATTGCGCACCATGGGGGGAAAAAGTTCCTTTACAGGCATACAAGAAAATATTTGGTTAAAAACAAACACAGAAACAATGTGACTGAGAATCATGTGACACAGAAAGAAACTTGCAGTGGTTGAGTCATCGGGAAAAGGTGGTATTCCCGGATGAAGGGGAATTTTCTTAATCTGTAGCAATACAGCATTATTACAAACTTGTGGTTTTTCCCTTACCGATAATAATAGCATGCAAAATACAATACAGTAGTTTTTTTAAATCAGTAATGATAACATGCAAATATGCAGCTACAAAAAAAGTTTTAAAATGCTAGATTGTTTAACCAAAATTGAAGCAGAGGGTTAATTGAATTGATGATTAACCTCCCAAGAATGTGTAGCACTGAAGTTTTCTGACATTTTTGTTTTTCAACATACATTTTGTGTTCTTTAAGTATTATTTTAAGTGCTCTCTTCATTTGCCCTATGTATGAAAGGCTGCATTGGCAAGAGATGGTGCCCCAGTCATTAAAAGTATGCCCTGGTCATTAAAAGTATCAATGGGGGTTTTTGATATTGGAAAATTTGTTTTAGAAGAGAAAATAACTTTAAATTGGAATTTTTCCCTTCCCTTCTACACGCCCTTTCTGGATATAATGTTTCACAGCTTAGAGTCGTTAATTGTTGGTTATTGTATTTTTCTGAAGAAGGCGAGCTTGAGACTTGCCGAAACATGTGAAATATGTACCAATCAATTAACTATTTGCATTAATAATCTAAATTGTTTCCTTTGTAAATCCTCTCATTTTCTTAGTTGTTTACACCATATTTTTAAAAACTTTTTTTATATTATTAATTATGAAAATGATTAGGTTGACTAAATTCAAATATATTTTTTTCAGCTAATAAAATACTTAATAATGCATTTAGTGGTTTTTTTTTGTAGAGTCGCAACATATCCTCAAACCCTAACATGGATTCCAGATTTGTTTTTTACAAGGTATGTTTATGCTTGGAAATAATCAAATTCAAAGTTGGGTTGTTTGTATACTATAATACTAAAGTATATATTCTGGTAAGTTTTTTTTATTTTTTATTTTTTAAAAATCTGCCCTTGTTTTCAATCAAATTGCAAACTGTTTGTAAAAGCCCCCTTTCGTAACCCCATTTATTATGTTCCTATCTATGTATATTCCTACATATGTACTCGGAACACACACATACACTGTTAGCAAGGGCCACACAATCCCCCTTTGCCTTAGACTCCAAGTGGAACACTTTTCTCCTATTCTTGTTGTTAGGGGCATCACTGTAACCAGAAGACTTTCTCTCCCCCTCCCCCTTGCAGGGGTAAATGTATTTTGCCTCTGTACTTAGTACTACAAGTAGATCTTTTGCCATTCACTGGCAGTTCTCAATGTTCACAACTTAAGTGAACCTTTTTCTCCACCTCAAGTATTTTCTTTGTGTCCTGCTAAATCCATCCTGTTTTACTTACTTCTCGTTAGTGCTTACATGATATGCATTCTTCCCTTAGAGGAGGACGAAAATCCCTCATTGGATAGTTAAATACCTAGCAACAAAGATGAGAAAAAAGTGTTCTTCTTTTAGTCATCTAAGGCAAAGGTACCCTTTTGAGGATTGTGTAGCCTTCGCTACATACAGACAACTTAAATTTCCATGCCCATTTGCCGGGAAATGAACCTTGGACTTTCTGTTTGCAATTCAGCCACCCATTTGGTCTAATTTAAATAAAAGTTTTTCATTGATGTCTTAGTAATTTGATTTTAAATTTTTGTCATAATAATTGAGTAAATGACAGGCGTTTGACTGGAATCCCCAGGGGCACCGAAAGAGGGGAAGACCAAGAAACACTTGGAGACGGACGATCGAGAAAGAACTGAAGGACGTGGGGACAACATGGCAGGAGGCGAAACATCTGGCCACCAACAGAGTGAGATGGAGGAAATTGACGGAGGCCCTATGCTCCAGTGATGGAGTGACAGAGGGCTAAGAAGAAGAATTGAGTAAATATTTTTGTATTGATGTACCATCTTAAGTTAAACTTGAATCTTGTGTAGAGCAGTAAATTCTTTTTTGAGTAGATTATCTTTTCTTTAAAAATAAGGTAAATGTAGGCAAATTTAAGAAAACTTCTAAAATTCGCCTATATTTAACCACTGACAGTATATTAATACTGTCAGTGCTAGTAAATTTCTTTTTAAATGAATACCAGTATTGACTGTTACTTAAAAGAAAAATAAACTTCAATTTTAATAAGGGAAACTAACTTATTTTTAGAAGCAAGATTTAATTGCAAATATCTTTATAAAATGCAAATTATTTTATTATAAATGGGAAAAAACACTATATTTATTCGTAATTAGGAATTTGGAAATGTTTACATTTCAACATTAGCAATTTAGAATGTTGTATGTTTCTTGCATTTTATGTTTTTAAGGTTTAAAATCATCTAAAAAATGGATAATCATGAAAGTAAGAATGCTTCAAAAATAGTTAAACAGAATAAACTGTTACATACATTTTTGAGAGTGCAAACTTCCATAAAGAAATAGTTACATATTGGACCAAAGTTACCTGTATTCATTGGCAAAAGTTTGCCAGTGACCAATAATTATTAAATATAGCATAAAAGTATTCAACTAAGATTAAAACAAATGATGTAATGCCCAAGGGACATAAAATCAAAAATTATGGTAGAATATCTCATTTATACTTGAGTAATTAATTTTTCCAAGGCAAGTACATTGAAATAGGACCAATTTGTAGCAAGTGGTTTTTAATAGTTTAAACATTATAAAATTATACAGTTTGAAGAAAATTGTATTTTTTTAATTTCTCTCAGTAAATATTTCATTAATAAATAAGCAAAATAAAATAGCATCAAAACTTTCTGTGTCTTAATTGTGATACATTTTTAATTTGGGATACAATGTTTAACTGTTTTGAAAAACAACTACAAGGCTGATAAATCATGGAAACTTAACATAAAAAATAAATCACAATCATTAGCAAATGGCAAAAGGCAAATTTTGAAATTCTGCATTTTCGGGGGATGAACTGACTTACAAACCTAGAACATCAGGAAAATGCGTGCATTATAAAAGTCCAGCAAACTATCATAATTGTTAAAATTATTAAAACTTTATAATTGAAAATCGCCAGAAGCTGATAACCAAAAAAATGAATTATTTATAATCTTAATGTATCCCAAAAGCAGAAAGTTTGAATTTAAAATTTGCCAAGGGTCTAATAAATTGAAGTTTTTGAATTTTGTGATTTTTTTGTTTTTTTTTTACTATTTGTAACTTTAAAAAAATTACCAATTTTCTCCTAGACAGATCTTTGCCTATATTTATAATTGTTTTCAAGCATCTTTTTTTAAACTTCAATTAGTCTTTTTTATTACAGTCAAGCGATTAATACCTTGTGAAGATCTTAATCATTCTTCCTGTGGAGATGTACTGTTTCATGGTTATTTGCCTCCAGCAGGTTTGTATTTTCAAACATTTTAAAATTCTCGACACAGTAATCTATAATAATAAAAGAGAGAGTCTGTCTGTGTATGTCTGTGGATCGCAAAAGACCTACTTAGACTGCTCTAAAAAATTCGAAATTTTTAATATAGATTCCTTTTAATACCTACGTGTGCACCTGAAGCTTAGTTTTTTCATATTTGATTGTGATTTTTAATTAATATAATTAGTTTAAAAAAAACCGTCATCCACGTGGGATTGCGGGACCATAACAGAGCTTGAAAATACATGGACCGGGCCGAAACAGGGGCTTGACGCCATCCTCTATTAGTTTGATTGATTGAGTTTGGTTGAGATATGCGCTTGCCCTAAGGCTGCTTCATCCTCTATTAGTTTTTGCCTTTTTAAGTGTGCATGCGCAAACACGAGTTTAATTTTGTTTTGATTTTGAGTGTATTTTCACAAGTAAGAATGCCTCTAAAAGGAAGCAATGCAAAGTTAATGGGTTCCCATTAAGGCGGGACCATACTGCTAGTTTTTTAAATAAATTTAAAAAAATAAATTAATTTTGCAATGGTCAAGTAAACTCTTTATTATGCTAAAAAAAAGTTATTGTCTTAAGTATTGTGGTTCATTAAAAAATAATCTTACCCATTGTTTCAGTAAATTTTTCAGCAATAAATAAAGTATTAGAACAAGTAAGAAAATGAAAGTATGAGTTATGAATTTTGAAAAAAAAAATTATATTACAGAGATGTTAAGTGAAACCCCTTTTAAACAGCAAGACATGGCTTTAAATTTATCAACTAAAGTGTACCAAATTTAATTTCAAAGACAATTTCAAGATCTTGATTGTCAGATAAGGGTCAGCTAATTTTTTTAATTGAATTACATTAACAAAAAATTCACTCAAGTGTAATGTTTTTTTAATGTAGATTGTTTGATCAGGGGAATAGGATTCAAGTGTGACAAATTCTAGACTGACAAGGGACTATTTGAATGCAACCTAAAAATTTAAACTTTCAGATGTTACCAAATTTATGATCGAAATCGCAATATAATTATAATTAATAGTTTTAAAATGATAATAATTATGTATTGTTTGTACCCAATTCTTGCATCTAACAAACAGAACTTTAACCCAACCAATATTTCCTTGTACTTGTATACTTAATTTTATTGACCTTATTTTGTAAAAACTTCAGATATCTGTCCTTTTAGTTTATAGTTTCTCTATACTGTTTCAATTGATAATTGTGAATTTTACTGACCTAACTAAAATTTAACTGACCATTTGAGGTGCAATAGATCTTCAAAAATGCTGCCATTTTGATGAATTTTCGAACATGTTTAGCTGTCTGTTAATCTAAATATTTTTCAGCATATCTTTAGTTAGTCATCTTTCTTATTATTAGTAGGTATGCATGACAATTTCAGAAATCAATTTTTAAAAAAAAATCTAGTGATTTTTTTTTACATTTTCAGCTATTCCACCTTATGATCAAAAAATAGTCTAGAGTAATGAAAAGAAAGATTCGACTAGTCTAAGTGAAACAACCAGTTCATCTGCAGCTTCAACCAATGGAAATGCTTCCACTTCAGATTCTCGCCCTAAACAAGTTTTCCTGTATTACCCGATCCTTCCACTAAAAAAACAGCTTCTGTTTCTCGAACATCTGATATATGGCCTGCATCTTCTCCCATACCCTACAGCTCTTCAGACATAAGAAGCATTGGCCGAGGGCATTCAAGAACATCTTCATTAGATATGCGTCATTCCAGAAATTCTTCAGCTGACTTGAACAAAGCTTTCAAAATTGACTTTGGTTCATTTTTTAGTAATCATGGTGAGTTATAAATGATTTTCATTTCCTCCTGATATCCATTTTAACTGTTACTTTTTGTTTAAAATAATATTATATATATAGGTAACTAAACAGTACGCTAAAAATAAGTCTTATTTTTCTCCTGTATATTTCTTTCCTGTTGCCTTAACTTTCTTATTGATACAGTTTTTGCTTTACAAAAGGGATTTTGTGACTATATTTGCTTCTGCTGTTTTAAAATAATAAATATTTCTACATTCCATCGTGGTCTTATTTGCCAGCTAAGACACATTAGAGTCTAAAACAAGTTACTGAATGACATTTCTTCGTCGTCATGTCTGGTAACCTTCTTATTGGATAAATCAGCAATTATAGATTCACACACCTTAAACACCCATTATATGTTTTTCCTGCTTTGTTAATTCTTTTTTTCTGTATCATAAGAATTTTGCTGTAACAAAGTTAAAATGTTTATTTAAATATTTTTAGGTGCATATAATTTTGCTGATCAGCTTCGGGTACGCATCGTTAAAGGTTGTCAAAATTGGATAGCAGTAGCGCAAAAATGCTGTAAAATTTTCTCGCATCTGATATTGAATTTAAAAATTGCACATTATTAAAATACAAAATTAATACATTTATAAAAAATGGATATTATCTGTCTACATGTAATGAATTTAATGTAAGATTACGTCGTAGGATTATTAAAAAAAAGTTATTTTATAACACAAAGTGTGATTAGTTAATTACTCCTTTTAAAAAACGAACCATTTATTGATATTGCATAATACTGGGTTTACATGCTTTGAGCACTGCTTCCAGCGTCAGCGTAAGCACTTTGACCTACATCGATTTGACCTTTGGTTGGCGAAAAATGGGCAAGTGAGATTGTATAGCTTGGCGATTTGATGATGTGACTAAATTGAATTCACAATGTAGGATCAATTAAAAAAGAGAGAAACGGCCAAGGTAGTTGCCATTTACCTTATGGTAACCATTTCCTTTGATCTCGGGGATAAAACCGAAAAAAGATGGGTTGGTGGCCTTGAGAGCTAGCTTCAGCGGAAGTTCGTATGATTATGTGTAAAGTGGTTACCTTGAGATAATCAAGGCCACGCTGAAATGGCTGCTTGAAGCAAATGCTCGAAGCATATAACCCCGGTGTAATGATTCGAGGTATATGTTTATAAATAAAATTGTTATATAAACAAATTTTATGTTTTGTTTTATTAATAAATAACTAATAAAAAATATAATAGTGACATGTTTACGCTTTTTTCTTTAAGTTAAACTCTTTTCAACAGATAACCTTCATTCGGACTAAAAAAATTTAATAGCCAACCTTCACTTTGTTAAGAAAAAATTTAATATTTATAATTTGCATTTGAAATGTATAAGTGTGACATTTGGGATTTAGACAATGGCTGTTAATCAACTACACTTCAAAATTGGCATTGATTTGTTTGTATATACATATAGAGTTCTAATGAGATCTTTAAACTGCTTAAGACTAGGTTTTATTGTTGAGTAAATTTAATTTCTAAGTTTGTTATTTATTTTGTATTGTTTAATTCTTTTAAATTTAAAGTAATTTTTACTTATTGTTTATAAAAATTATTAGCTAATAAGTCATTAAAAAAGATAATTTTTTTTTAATGCAATAGTGTTTGAAATTATACAAATAAATTTTTGGTTGAGTAGTTTGGACCTTTACGTTAGCAGTTTGAGAGCTTTCCAAAATAATTATTTCTGTGTTTATCTGACCATTTCTTCAATTTTGATCAGATAAATAGTTTAAACAATTGATTAATATTTTATACAACGCGGATTATTATTAAAAAATACATGGGGTTAAAAAAAAAGTAATCTGCACGGTTAATAAAATATTTGGAATAGGTTTGCACTCCACATTTTGAGGTCAAAATTGAAAAAATGGCCAAGAAAATGACTGTATTCTACAAATAAAAACTTATACCTAATTCCTAGGCTTAATTCGAATGAGAAATTAAACAATTGTTTTTGTTTATTAAAATTTGATAATTTAATGTATGCAATGCTAATCTTTTATTTTAAATTACATAAAAAACAAATAGTGGAATACAAAGGCCCTCGCCAGATAAGACGGTGAAAAATGCCCCCATTCCAATCGGGCTAATTTTTTTTTCTGAAAATACCTCATAGTATGGACAATTGATTATTCCCTGAATATATTTGATAAATCCAAAAAACTACTCATGAGTTTTTAGATATCATTGAGTAGTATTCTCAGAAAAATCCGCTCATAAATCTGATCGAGCGATCATTCTTAAAAATGCAATTTTATTTTTCAAAAAAAAATTTCATGCCAAAATCGTTTGGTCACAACTTAGGATTTTGTCTCTACATATTCCTCTATTATCAATCTATAATATATATATTTTTTTTTTCAGATTTTTAAAATTATTGGACGATAGTTTAAAAAAATAATTCTTAAAGCCTGATTTTTTTGCTCTAAAATCCATAGATTTAGAAATAGCATGCCCACCGATTGCGCAATCCCGTACAACGCAATGATGCGTGATGAATCCACATTTCGTCGTTTTCGCAATGCATCACGGGATACTGATTCACAAAAATGGTTTTTCCGAAGAGTTACATACAATAAAAACTGCATTTTTAACTTGCTTCTTTTGTGAATATATACCTCATGCCTTACAGAAATTATCAATATGCATGCAGTTATAAAATTATGCTAGCGAAACTTGTAAAAAGTTTTAATTAGTTAATATTGAATATATATCTTTTATTAGTCGAATTATCTCATGGTGCCATCTGGTGGCGTATGGCATGCCATGTGCAAAGAGCTTGCGAACTGCCTTATGGGATAATGGTTAACAAATGGCTTCACCTTTCCCCCGAGAGGCAGATCTGCTACTTTCTAAATCTATGCTAAATTCTTTAGTCCGAAAGAAATTCTCCCAGATTGAATTTCCCCGCCTTTGTTAGGAGTGCCATCTGCCGAGTAAGTAGTGCGAAAAGTCAGGTTTTAAGAATATTTTATTTTTTTTAAACTATCGTCCAATAATTTTAAAAATCTGAAAAAAATATATATTATAGATTGATAATAGAGGAATATGTAGAGACAAAATCCTAAGTTGTGACCAAACGATTTTGGCATGAAATTTTTTTTTGAAAAATAAAAATGCATTTTTAAGAATGATCGCTCGATCAGATTTATGAGCGGATTTTTCTGAGAATACTACTCAATGATATCTAAAAACTCATAAGTAGTTTTTTGGATTTATCAAATATATTCAGGGAATAATCAATTTAAAAAGAAAAAAAACTTTAATTTTTTACTCAAAAATGCGTCAATTTTTTGAGCTGAAACTTGGCTGAGAAGTTGTCCATACTATGAGGTATTTTCAGAAAAAAAATTAGCCCGATTGGAATGGGGGCATTTTTCACCGTCTTATCTGGCGAGGGCCTTTCTTGAAGTATTAAATCAATTCAAGTCGTTTCAATTTTCTTAATTTTACGTTTAATCTTATTATTTTTTTTTTTAATTTTCAGAGTTGAAATTTGCGGCGTCAGATTGACTCTTGTGTATCCTCAATATTTCCATAAATCAGGCTGTAAAATATAATTAAAAAATTAATAAAAGAGATGTCCATTACCTCAGACTTTTTTTATTTTTGTACATACTCACCCCAAATTTTTTCACTTGTTATATATTAAGAACTCAATTCAACTATTACAATTTTATGTCAGTCTGTTGGGTTTCTTAAATTAAATTTTTGAAGAAGCACAGTTAAGTGAAACCAAAGGAAAAGCTGTGAGATAAATTAATGAATTATGGTATCATAAAATATATTATAATCGATTGGCATGATATGGGTTCATTATTTCTTAACACTCTCACTCCGGCTAATGATAAGCACCTGGAACCGGTTTTTGGTTACTTTTAATTGGTCCCGTTTAAAACTGGAAGAAAAAAGAACCGATTGAACCGAGAAGTAATTTTATTTTTAAAAAAAAACGCAAAATCCCTAGAATGCACATTCGTGGTTTTGTCATTTGACCGAAAATCCTGGTAACTCAATAATTAAAATAAAATTAATAATAAAATTTTAGGTATTAAAAAAATCTAAATAATTTAAGCCTACTCTATGTCAAATTATGTCTTTTTATCTTTCATACTTTAGAAAAAAATAAAATGTTGATTTCTTTTACCCATAATTCCCCAATATAACCCTATGTCTTATTCAAAAATTAAAACAAGTTATTTTTATAAGATGCGCTACACACTAGGATATATATTGTATAGTATAAATATGTACTTACGATATTTTTCTTCTATTTCTATTTGTCCAAATGTCGTGACTTGTGCTTCGTTGATGTATTCTGTAAAAAAAATACGAATTATATGGACGGTTTAGCAAAAATATATTTTTTAAAATTTATTAAAGCAAAAAAAAAAAAAAAAACCAAACACTGGTTACATTATAACTTCGCGTATCACCTATAGATGGCGCCACTACCTTATTATGGATACGCGAGTCTGGCGATAGAAAGTTAAGCGGCTCCCAGATAGGAAGTTCCTTCCACTTTTTACGTTATAAAAAAGTAGTGTAAAAAGCTTAAAAGGTAAAAACTAAATTTGTGAATGACCCAACCAATAATTCAAATACACACACTTTTTTTTATCTGGGTTCAATTAAATTAGTTTTGGTTAAGTAGGAAATTGGATTTTTAACAAGAATATCTATAAACGACCCGTGTCGCCAAAAATGTCCGACAAACAATAATTATTATCCTTTAAAGCCATTAACAATTGCGCTGGATGCCTATTCAGGTGTCACTTGACTGGGGTTCTAAAATACAACGCCCATCGCTAATAGCCCTCGTGTAGCTCTAGTGCGATAATAATTCAAACCTAACAAGATTTTTTTCCCCAGCTGTACATAAGAAATTATTTTTAGTATTCAAAGCACTGTTAAGTCTACATTTTTGCTAACTTTTTTAGAGGGATGGTCAGTCGTTGGTCAATGGTCAGTCCTATAGAGCTAATGCATTAGTACTTAGTTATTACTTAAATTAGTTAGTTTAGTTAGTACTTAGTAATGTACTTAGTACATTAGTACTAGTTTTGAAATCACAACATCTGCCTAAGTATTGCTTTCCCGTGCAAGCATCTTTCACCAGGCATAAAAATCATCATAACAGTAAAATAAAACAAATTTGAAATAAAAACAGCAGGATTACTTAATAATTAATTAATTAATACATTTCAGTATATTTTAGAATAATGAAAACTTAATAATGAAATAAACATGTTACGCGTTTTACATTTACATTTATTTTATTTTTCTGTTTTAACTAACTCTTATCTGGTGAAAAAATTCTTACATGGCAAATGTTACGATATTAAAAAATGCAGTATACTAGTGAAGGTTTATGCATAAAAGTGTTAGTAGTAAAAAATATTTTCTTTGATATTCCATATTTTCAAATTTTTATGTAAAAAAACTATAATAAATAGACTTTATACCGCACAGCATTGTGAACTTCTTGTATGCCAATTGAGGAAGAAATCCAAAACTTCATAAACCTCTGCGCGTTTGGAAAATTATTATTACCCAAACTGAAAACATGACACTGAGAAAATTGAAAATAATAATAACATATTCAAAATCCCAAAAGTTCATAGAAAATAATTTTTTTTTCTGATCTAGCGTATAAATTGTTGATTTTTTTCTGCAAACATTTCGAAAACTCGATGTGGTATATCAGGTACGTATTATTTTTCGGTTTAAGGCAAGATATTGAAAGAGTGTGACTTAGAGAGAAAACCAACTTATCTTTTTTACTTTCAATTACCTATTATGAAATATAATTTAAGGAAAGTATTGCGATAGGGTCAAATATCCAAATAGGATATTTTGTGGTTTTTACAAGTTTTGTAGGGTGCTGATTCTGAAAAGTGGTTTTTGGACATAGGTCTACCTGTTTGTCTGAAACCACTCAACACCCCAAACTAAAACAGCTTCGTAACTCAAATTTGGTATACGAGTACGAGTTTCTGCTACATGTCGGACATCATAATAAGGTTCTAGCGGCTTCGATAACTCATTGTCTGCCAAAAGAATCCTCAAGGCGGAGATGAGTTATCTCGGCTTATATACTAGGGGAGAGTGTTGTACAGCTGTGGAAATAAAAAAGTACCCACTAGTGATTATTTTGGCCGTTAGTCATCCTATAGAATCGGACCTTTTTGACATTGTGAACAATTAACATTCTGAGTTAATTGCACGACACAAAATTTGCATAAGGGGCCATCTTCATATTAAGAATGTTACTAACTTTAAAATTTTCAATAGCAACACCTCTTTTTGAATCCATATTTCAAATCTCTGACCTATGTTAATACGAAATGCCAAATTGTGTTAGTTTTTAAGCATTATTAGAGGAGTTAGAGACGTGCAAAGTTTAGGTCCCATAATGTTAAATGAGTTGCACATAAAAAACTATCCCGATCTATAAATAATTAAGATAATGAAACGAATTTTTTACTGAAAAGAAATTATAATAACCCAAACAAAATGCATTCAATATTGGGGTATTTAAAACAAATTTTATATTTTTAAGTAATTATTATATTAATTTTTTAAAAAAATATGAATGGAAACCCCTTAATATTTTTAAAGAAATAAATTTAAGACAAGAAGTTCAAGCGAAATCCCAATTTTTAAAATTTTTTATTTATAATTTGCCGAGTAAATCACAAAATACTTTTTAAATACTCGTTAGGGGACTGTGTATAAGATTATGTGTGTAATTGATAAATAAAGACGGCTTTGCATGCATGCTTGCTTGTCATTTTAGAGATGGTCCCCAAAAGGTCCACAAGTGATTCGATTGAATAACTCGTCAAATATTCATCCAAATGTAACAAAAACTTAGATTTAAGGGTTTTCAAGAGTGCTTAACATTTCTAAGTTATTAAAATTGGGTGTTGCTATTGGAAATTTCAAAGATCGTAATATTTTTAATATGAAGATGGCCCCTTATGCAAATTTTGTATCGTGCAATTAACTCAGAATGTTAATTGTACACAATCTCAAAAAGGTCCGATTCTATAGGGTGACTAACGGATGAAATATCCTCAAGTGGGTACTTTTTTATTTCCACAGCTGTACCTTGGGACAATTTTTTTCTTCGATAATTATAGTCAAATTAAAAATTTAAAAGCAGCATTTCAACACACCAATATATTCCTCTATAATACATTTTTTAAAATTCTGGAAGCTTGAAATTAAAAAATTGCCGCTCATTTAAAGTAGAGAGGATAAACTGTCCCACGGTACAATATGATGTTGTACTTTGGGACATACTTTATAATTCAGTCAATAGTCATACATTTGAACTAATTTGTGTCGGGAAACAAACTTTATTGTTTTTTCAAGGAAATACACAAATAAAACTTCATAATTCAAGAATAATTTAAATTATACAGCAAAATTGCAAGTCCAAATTATTTAACATTATATGATGATACAATATGCTTTACTGTCCCAAGGTACAACACACTACATGGTTTAAATAAAAGCAAGATAGTGGCCAATCTAAATGCATTATCAATTATTTTCTCGTAACCAAAATATTTTAAAATCTTCTCTTTTATGAAGAAAATAAAATGCAGTTGACTTTTTGAAAAAGTACATAGGTAAACAAATATATTCGAATGAGAAAAATATTTACTTTGGGGTAATGAAATATTATTTTTTGTCACCAATTCATCAATTTAATGATGCTAGTGTTAAATTTTATTATGATGATGTCTGTTGGTTAAGGCTACTATCAGAAATAAACAATGTATGAATATTGCCAATAGATTCTTAGAAATTGTCAGTGTCCCAAGGTACAAGCGTCCCAAGGTATAACACTCTCCCCTACTATTAACGTTGTAATCTGGAATAGTGGTAGGAACATGGGCGGTAAATCAGCTCCACCTAGTTGTTGATGGAATATTGAGGTTGCGTGTGTGGTAACCGCCACAAGGTTTTTCGGATAATTACGCACTTGCAAGGAGTAACTACCATAAATATATTTTGGTTTTATTAGGTATATTGCTGATACTTTTTTACGTTTTGTTACGTATTCCTAAAAAAAGAGGATACAGACTTCTAATTTGATGCACGAGCTCCCGGTATACCTGTCAGACGTCTTAATAACGTTTATGAGAAATTCGCGCATTCCCAAATGTTAGTTGCCATATAAATGTTAGGTTTTAAAAGTTTTTAAAATTGCCATTCTTTTAAGCATGTGCATTGTTTTATTGAATGGTAATTGAATGTCATGTAGTGTTACACACCCCTAGTTTTGTATTGTGAATTGGAAGTCTCATGACATAATAATCAACCCGACTGGCATTTGACAAAATAATAATAAATTATTTTTTTTTATCTCGTCCGTTGCAACAAGACCTCTTGCTTGACAGTCTTTGACTTAGTTTTGCTAGCGTTGGACTAGCGAATTGAGGAATTGTTTTCCTAACAAAGGACTGCACTGCAAGCGTTTTATGGTATTCTGCGGAAATGGATGGCCAAATTTTCCAAAAAATAATGTGTCATTAGAGTAATTCCGGGCAAAACTATCAGGTCTGTACTGTAAGTCCCCCCACGTTTGTATCACTACAACTTTTAACATTAAATTGAAACAAATTGTGGAATACTTGATCGACACTAATAATTTGATTTATTTTTTAAATTTAAATAGCTTTTAATCTCCTCTTAAATCGTGACTTACACACTGCAGTTACATGGAATTAGCCATTATCAAATAATTTTACTAGGATTTATAATATCCACTCTTTTACTAGTAGACTAGTATTTACTAGTTACATAACAAAATTATTTCGTTTTTTACATTTAAATGTTTGATACATACATTTGAAAATACTTAATATACAACAAAAACCCATTTGTGTAATATTAGATATCCATTTTTCGTCGGCAAGGAATTATTAAGTGTCTGGGCTACAGTCTAGCTGTTTAGACTGTCATTAAATCAATTCATAGTTTCATTACATATATTTTTAATAGATTATTGATCATTTAGACCACTTTTTCTAAACTAACACTATTATTGAAATGCTTGTTTTATTCATTTAGTGAACCATAGGTTAAAGGTGTTTTATAAATTAAAAAAAAAATGAATAATTTTAATAGATAGTTCAAAAGAGTTGAATCTTTAAAAAAATATTGCTTTTGGAGTGGAGTACGATTCAATTGCGACCTGACGGACCATCAAAAAAAGCATATATTATATAGTGTTAGTGTCAAAACAAACAAAGCAATCTGAACTTTAAATCTGTGTGTTATTAGGTAAGAACATTCTTTATACAATCTCAACAAACATTTTAAATGAAAACTTCATTTGCTTTCAGAAAATCAGTTCGTTATTCTTTTTTTATTAATATTATTCCAGTCCAGTTTTATTCCAAAACCATTGGAGATAAGTTCAAATGAAACTTTTTTAATCAAAGAAACGAACGCTGAACTATTTACTCTATGTTTTGAAGCCCAAGTTTAACTGTATGTTTTGAAGCCCACTGACCCCAAGCATATGTGTACTATTTTGAATTAATGTTAGCAAATAAGGCATTTAGCGATAATCAAGAAATTCACCAGAATTGTGATGTCAATCAATCGATGGTGATTCTAGAGTTTAGTTTAAGTTCTCAAAACTATCAATAGATGCCGCTAGTGTACCTAACACAGAACATATGAGCTATTGCTCTAGTTCTTCCTACTAATTTTTTGTTACAATAGTAATAGTACCAAAAACTCTCATATAAAAGCCCAATTTCCAAGTAAGAACTTATGATTTTTTATATAGAATGAAACTTTCAATAAGTTTATTAGTAGCAAAAAAATTAGACATTAGTCAAGATTTTTTCTTAGTCACAAAATATTAAATAACAAAATACAAGTCTGCAGGAAATTTAAAAAAATAATAATGATGGCAATGATATTTTTATTGATATTTAATTAAAAATATATTTCGAAAAGTCAAATATTTACTAAAAAAATATGACGTCAGCTTATGGCTTCTGATTTGGTTATAAAACATTACATTAGAGACATGCGAGGACCATATTGGCGTCGATCATACAAAAAAAAATCATTTTATATTACAAAATATTTCTAGCAGCAAAGTTGACCGAAAATATCTGTAATACTACGGACAAACTATGTTGACAAAATTTTCCCGTAGAAAAGTAATACAGATAATTTTCGTGCCTAATATATATTTTCTGTTTTGCTGAGTGCGTTTAAAAAGCCATAACCCATGTACGAACCCTCATCAACGACATAGTAGCCAGGTACTTTGATCCCTACACCATCGCGGCCACGGATTTTGAAAGATGATCCACGGAAAGATGAAAGATGATAGTTTGCACCTATCATCTTTCTTTTTGTAATCAAACCGAATTTTTTTATGCTGGATCACCGGAATCCATTTGACCAACATAGAACAATCAAGCAGTATACCTAATAAGCTAGATCTATTTAACAGTATTACACAGAATGCACATAAAAATATACAATTGATTAAATAGTAAAACAAACATACAGGCACATTATAGATATGGCAATAAATTGAAAAGCATTTTAAATGAATAATAACCTTTTAAATCTATGATGAAGAACTTCGCGTTTTGGGCATCTAAGTCGTTGCAATCATACAAACTGTTTAGTTCCAATCCCAGAATGAAAAAGAGATCCAGTTTCCTCAAAATCAAGATACAGTAGAGAGCTTTTGCATACCGTTCGGTGAACCATAACGTTAACGCTAACCCAAACCTTATCCTCTCGACCAATCAGAATGCGCGTAGAGATAAGGTTAAGGGAATCGCTCCCTTATTTCGGAAATTTACCGTAACCCTAACGCTATCCCCTAACCGTAAACCATAAAGTCACGTGGGCAGTTAGTTGTTGTTTTATTGGTTATGGCATTGAATCTCGGATTGTTTTGAAAAGTAACTTGACAAAAAAAAAAAGGACTTTCGCAAATTACAAAACATTTCAGATTGATATCGCTAATGTAATAATCGAAAATGTGAAAGATAAACATTTTAAAAGTTTTGTTTAAAATGGTTCAAAATCGCTTCGTATTGCAATAAAATTGTAAATTGTATTTCTCCGTGTGCATATTTTTGTATACTATACTGTTATTTTTCTGTAAAAAGTTTATATTTATGTTAAAAAAACTGATTATTCCAGTTTGGGGTATATTTATTTACTTTCAAATATATTTCCAAAAGTACAAATTCTTTTTTTTAATTGTAGTACTACTAGGAAACAGGGTTGAATACTCATTACTTAAAAATCAACCTACACTTTCATTCATGTTTGTTAATTTCAAATGGGTTCAAAGAGAGATAAATAAAAATATTTTATTAATAGTTCTAATTTAGTTGATAAATTAAATTTTCGGAACAGAAATTGATTTATAGAAAATCTCGTTAATTGATCAAAATAACACCTCCACTTAAAATATATGTTTTTGTGAAAATTAAATTAATGGAACGTGTTGCACTATATACCATGGTTTAACAGTACTTTTAGCATGGCACCCCCAAACATGACTTTTTAAATAGCCAAGTAAAGAGAAACAATATGTGCAAAAGTACTTTATTTTTCTCTATTTTATATCCTAAATATTCATTTTATATGCAGAGAGCTTTTAAAGAATCATAAAGATGCTCAAATTTAGCTTTTAATAAAAATTTTAGGGCATAAACTTATTTTGGCATTCCCTGTTATGATTAAGCAAATCAAAATTCACAAAATACATATGATAAATATTTTTGACTGCACTTTTAGTGACTGCAATCAATTCTAAAAAGCAACTTCTATCTAGTGTTGTGTCATACTTTCAAGTTATGGAGATTTATTTAAACTTTAAGACCCCAACCCCTCCCTATGATACTGCCTTAGATAGTCGCACAGCACTAAGAAGAACCAAACAACCCTAAACTACCCTTTGAAAATATTTTCTCATCTTTTTATCACTACATTTGTATTTAAAATTCACAAAGCATTTCAATAATATATAAAGTTGCCAACTGTAGCCTAGAATGTAACTTTCAGATCAGAAACTGTATTTTTGGTACTGCCTCAGATGGTCGACAAGACTCAAAAAGCTAGCAGGACCCTAAACCCTTTGAAAGTTTCTCACACCTCTTTTATTACTGTATTTGTATTAATAAATAGCTTCCAAAGAATTTCCATGGTTGCCAACTTTCTCTTAGAATTTAACTTTTAAAACAGAAACTGTATTTTTGGATCATTAACAAAATGCACCTGGTAAATAATTGTAATGGAACTGTTCTTGACAGCAATTAATTATAGTAGATGTGTTATATCCATCGACACTTTCATGTTTCAGTCACACTTTCATGTTTAGTTATTTTTTAAGCTTGAAGATCCCCCCCCCCATAGTACTGCCTCAGATGGTCGACAAGAAGCAAAATTCAAACCAGGACCCTAAACTCTTTTGCAAGATTCACCTTATTTTTTATTACTGCATTTGTGCATTTAACATAGAGAGCTTAAAAAAGAATATATAAAGTTACAAACTTTAGCTTAGAATTCTACTTTTAAATCAGAAACTGTATATTTGCATCCACGGCTATCATTAAGTAAAATAACATCCACAAAATGCACCTGGCAAATAGTTTTAATGGAACTGTTCTTTACTGCAATTAATTCTACTAGCTGAGTTCTATTTATGGATTAGTCACACTTACAGGTTTAGTTACTTTTTTAAACCTGATGATACCCCCAATAGTACTGCATCAGATGATCGACAAGAAGCAAAAATCAAACCAGGACCCTAAACCCTTTGAAAATTCCCTCCTAATCTTTTATTACTGTATTTAACATACAGAGGGCTTATAACGAATATGTATGGTTGTGGTTGCCAACTTTAGATTAGAATTTAACTTTTAAATCAGAAACTGTATTTTTGGATTCACTGTTATCATTAAGCAGAATAACATTCACAAAATGCACCTGACAAATACTTTTTGTGGAATTGTTATTGACTGCTATCAACTCTACAAGATGAGTTCTGTATATGGATAAGTTTCACACATTCATGTTTGATTATTTTAATGAACTTGAGTACCCCCCCCCCTCCCCCATAGTACTGCCTCAGATGGTCGACAAGAAGCAAAAATCAAACCAGGACCCTAAACCCTTTGAAAATTTCCTCCTCATCTTTTATTACTGTATTTAACATACAGAGGGCTTTCAAATAATATGTGTGGTAGCCAACTTTTCTAGAATTTAACTTTGAAATCAGAAACTGTAATTTTAGATTCACCGTTATCATTAAGCAAAATAGCATATTCACAAAATGCACCTGGCAAATAACTTTAATGGAACTATTCTTGACTGCAATTAATTCTACTAGATGAGTTAGTTCAATCTATAACTGAGTGTCACACTTTCATGTTTCAGTATTTTTTTAAAGAACCCAAACACATTATTCCTGACTGTCCACTGGAAAATATATAAAGATGCCAATAAAATCTGTTATTTTGTGTTACACATTTTTAGGTTAAACATTTTATTGACATTTTCTTTCCCAGAATACTTGAAAACTAAATTTATGTGTCGTTTTAAATCTTATGCATTGTATACAGCTTTTATTTCTTGTGAAATATCAACAACATCTTATACAATCAATTAGTAATCATAGTTTTTACAAAGGGACTCCAAAAGAGCTAAATTGGGTGGCAATAACTGCAACAATTTTTGTTTTTGCACAGAATTATCTATATTTGAAAAATTTATGTTAAGTTACCATTCAATTAGAAATAGTCTACAACTATCGTAAAATTCGCTAAAACTGTGTTGTTTACTTATGTGTTTGGTAAAATTTGTTTTTCGCCTTCCAATTTCCATTAGTGGCCCGCAATGAAAAATCTTTAACGAAACCATCAACTGCCTTTTAATTTTTAGTCGATATCACGATTTCTACGTAGATAAGGATAAGGTTTTCGTTAGACGCTAACGCTATGCAAAAAGGCATTTTTACAAGGGATCCCTTATTCTTTGCGCATGCGTAATAAACACAAAATAAGGTTAGAGTTAGCGTTACGGTTTCCCCCTAACCGTATGCGAAATCTCTCTCAAATTAAGCACGTTAAAGTGAGGATTCGCAACGAAAAGAGGCTTGAGGATTGAAGAATCCTCAAAATAAAAAAAAAATCCAAATCGCTTTAAGGTAGGCGAATACCCAAAATTCTAAAATTTTTGCTATTACTTTAATCTTTTCCAAATTTGGCATAGTGATTTCAAATATAATGAACAATGCTTTTTATGCAATTTCTTTTATTTAAATATAATTGATTTATTTTAAACGGGTGTTTTTCGCCTAAAAAAAGGGGTTCATGCCAACAGTTCTAGGATAAAAGTTTTACATTAATTTACCTGAATTTTTTGACAGATGCTATTTCAATATATATCTGTGCCATGAACCTCTAACATCTGGTGTAAATATATAAGTTTTCTTTAAAAAATTTTCCAAGTGTAAGTTAATCTAAAAAAATTCTTTTTTTGTGGCTAATTTATGAGATTTTTCTTAATAACTTCTTTTCTTGTAATTTGTATATAACTCTAGAGGGTCATTGCATGCATCTGTTCAAAACGAAGAATTTAACACATTATTAATGTTTATAGGATGAAAATTCAATGTGGTAGACTTGTTAGCGTAAACCTCCTTTTTTAATAGAAAAACACCGTTTAAAGTCTAAATAGTATTATTCATTATATTTGAAATCACTATGCCAAATTTGGAAAAGATTAAAGCAATAGTAAAAAAATTAGAATTTTGAGAAATTTTCAATACTTTCATTTAAGATTCCAAAACAATTGCATTATGTCTATTGGTACTGATACCATCCCTCTTAAAAAAGTAAGCTATATACAGCCCTCAACAATGCCATTGGATTGGGAACAAACCTTTCGTTTTCGAAAAATGTGGTTTCGGGATTTGGATGACTCTAATCCCAAAACCAACCCTCCCAGACACGTTATTGATTTCTTTGGAAATTGTCTCCTGTCGGAACAAGACAAGCTCTCCTTGTTCAAACAATGCCTTCTCACGCGCTTTATAACGAAGCATGCAACAGTTTGCTCGCTGTCTTGCTCAATTAATCAATATCAACTTTGCGCTAAACTCTTGCGGATTGTTCGTGCTACGTGCTACTCTTGTAGAACTGTCGTTTTTAGTTGTACACTTTATATTTTTATTTCCTTTTTGGACGCTTATTTTCTCATATTTGTTCACTTTCAAGCGCATGATGTTTGTCAAATCGAAAAGGTGTTATCTAGTTTTGTACCAACATTTTCTTTAGATATGATGTCATTTGACATAAACTCAGCATACGATGATTTAGTATGATAATAAGGGTAATTACAAGTTAGATGCGCTGCACAGTTAAACTGTGGCATGAAAGAAGTGTAGTTTTCTTCAAAAATCAGAAGCAAAACTACTCAAGCTACATTTTCGTTACAGCAACAAAATTGAGACTTGGTTTACACCTTACTTCCCGGGTTTACCCCACTCTCATATCAATATGAAAGCTATTCAATGTGTACATTAAAAAAAATTTAGTCTTATTCTAAGTAAAAATCGTAAAAAAAATATTCTTAGGCAAGAAGGGATCACCTGCAAATTACTTTTGTCACTGTTTCCTCGCAAATCAGACTCTGCGTCTAAGAGGAGTAATTTTTTTGTATCAAAGAGACGTGTGCCACACATCGCCTCATGGGCGTCATTTCTGTGATTCGACTTCAACTTGATTGGGCATACATAATGGCATTTATGACTTTGCCGACCTCATTTGAGAAAACCACCCATTGTTTATTTCCAAGATTAAGATCAAGCACTAATGCACCGTTTAAAATTTTGGTGAAAGATTGCACCGGAATCGTGGAACTTTCTAGCTGCCAACAATATTTCAAGCGAGGATTTACAATGTGGTGCATGATGTATCAAAATTTTGATTTTACCACAAAATTGGTAAATTCATGCTCCAAATTGGGGTGGTAGCTAGAAAGTTCCAGGATTCTGGTTCAATTTTGCAGCAAACTTTTTAAAAGTGTGCGACACTTATTCAACCCAACTATTTCCAAGAACAACTGCCAACACCATCTTGTTGATTCTTTGTCACTCGTCAAAAAGCGAGAAAGGAGAGTAGCCGAAACGAAGAGGGGGCGATATTTGATTAAAACTGGAATCGCGAGTTAATGAACTGCGCTTACATGCTTCTACTGCTTTGCCTTAGAGTTTTTTTTCCATGCCCAACACCTAATTAAACATTCAAAGCTCTCCCCTAGGACGGCTGAAAACGAGCAAATAGACGCAACAATCTCGGTGTAGCTTTTTTCTTTGGCTGAAGATGCTCAGTAAAAAACCACATAATAATTTTCCCCTGTTATCGAAAATACAAGAGAAAGGTTTTTTTTCAATGCAAAATAAAACATGAAAATTGTCGACCAACAATAAGTCAGTGGCCCGTCATTGTTTTGATTTTGCAAAATATTTCGACACTGTGCTTCTGGCATCATTATTAAAACTATATCTTCTTTTCTTTCAAGTTTAGTTCTCTTTCTAGAAATATAAATGTATTTATCGATAGGTTGAAGGTGCAAAAGTGTTAAGAAGTGAATACTGCATTGGAAACATCCAACTGCAATCTCAATTTAAAAAAAAAACTACTTCTTGTATTGTATAAGTGGGAATAATTTGAAAAGTTTTACGCAGATAGTGTGTTAAAGATAAATCATTTTCTTATGAAATTATCTTCGGTTTGAATATGCAAAAGTTTGCAATTATTGTTAGCATCCCTTAAATTACGCGTGTAACTAATAATAAAATATGGATTTTTATGTTCCGGATTTGGTATAATTAGTTTAAGAGTAACGTACTCTTAAAGAAGAAACAACTCAATTAAGTTATTTTACAAAAGTAACCTAAACTTTCTACATTTTGGTGGAATGAGCACGTCACTTAAAATCGAATCCGCTTCAGTGATACAGAAAAATAAAAGTAATGAAAGAATATTTTAAAAAGTAATTCGTTTGAATGGAAACAAAGTTTTTATGCGTACGCGGTTTTGCCGATCTGTCGCAAAGGCTTTTCTTTTAACAAATAGAAGGGGCTGTATAATTATTGTATGGCATAATTTTTGTTCAGATTTTGCAATAAGTGCTCAGAAAACCGTATTGAAGATTTAAAAATGCTAAACATCATATATTTTGTATTTAATTGAAGAAGAACGAATCTTTCAGTTTTTTAAAGTAATAAATTATCAATATTTAAAGTCTGTTTCATGTATCAGTTAAAAGATACGGATAATCAACATAGTTGTTTCTATTTATATAAACAAGTTTACCAATTTTTAAACTAATTTTAATAGATAAAACAACACAACAAATTGTAATAAGATTGGCAAACTCTGTTACAAGAAAGGCTATTTTTAAGGCAGTTATTTATTCAATGAAAACAATTATTTATTCAAGTTTTTATCCTGTTTACTCCTGAGCGAAATCCTGTACAGCTACATATATTCTTTATACAATCAAAGTTTTCAAACAAATGCACTGTAAGAAAGTCAGTTTTTTAAGAAAAAATCTGTCAGCAAAGTGTGTCAGAAAAATACCTTAAAAATCAGTTGATTTTTTACGAACAATTAATTTCTACAAACAATTTGATTTTATACGAACTATGTATAGTTTAAACACAAAAGCTGTTTTCTAACAGATAAATTGTCAATAAAAAATAAATTTCCCCTTTCCCTGGTCACCCCAATGACAGGCGGGGATACTGACCACATTACTAGCGAGGACTAATAAACTCCGGACCCGGGTTCAAACTACGTACGTTTAGATCTCAAGCCCAATGCACTTCCAACAAGGCTATTTCGCTTGATTTGTTAGACATTTGTATACAGGTTTGTGTGTTTGGTCAGAGACCTGCTTATAAACCTTTGTCATGTAAGACAGACAGAACACACACATAAGTGACAGGTGATGCCGTCTATCGCCACATCCGTAATTTAGACATGTCCCTGAAGGAGAGGGAAATAGTCTTCAGGGACCTGTACCCATGGGAAACTGCGCCATGTTCACCCACAGGACTTTTGGACCCAACATATTTAACGAGCACGTTCTTCGCATATACTCGACAAACGCAAACATCCATACCTTATCGGGATTCGAACCCGTGCCCAGAAGCTCCAAAGGCTAACACCTTAACAATTGCGCCGCCCAGTACACGGAGATTTCACATTCAGAAAAAATGCTCAGTAGGTTACTGTTCAGTACTGTACGATTTTAAAAACAGAAAAAAACTGTTTTTTAAAACTTAAAACAGCTTATTTTTACAGAACAGTTAAAAGAAAGTAACAGTAATTTTCTGTACATTAATGGGTTGGGTGACATAGCATAAAGTAGGGGAGACCGGGGTTAGTTGGCATTGTGAATTTAAAAAATTTCACCGTTGATTGAGAGCGCTACTGAGCCTTTCACATGATCGTCATTTAAACGTCCAACTTGCATGAGAACGCCAGTTGGACCCAGCCATTGCCTGTAGAGGAAAGATTGAAAAAGTGATTTTCATATAAGTAAGTAAAATTTTGATTATTCAGTATTTGTCGTTTTGTACATAGTAGTATAGTCATTCAGGGATAACATTCACTAGTTTTTAGTATTTTTGGGCATTTAGCTAAGAGGTCATAAGTCCATTTCTGCTGCAGTTGATAAACAATTTTTTTGGTCGTCATGTTTATTTTACTTGCTCTATTGGGGTTAGTTGGCATAGGGACTCGGGGGCTAGTTGACATTAGCTGGCTGGGTATGCCAACTAACCCCGCAACAACGGGTAAGTTGACATAAGTATGCCAACATTCATGTCGACCTAATTTTAGTTAGGTATAGGCTACTTCATAGTAATAAATTATTATTATTTTTATCTATACATATATAAATGCGGAATGCGTTTTCTTTTCTCAGTCGTAACTCATTAACGGCTGGACAGACATTAACTTTTACTTTAGATACTTTTGCGTAGATTTGCCAACTCAAAGTTTTAAAAAAGGGCATAATTTAAGACTACAAACTCCAGCTTGATTTCGAGCATACAGTTATCTAGTTATTATTATATGTAATAAACGGTTACTGGTAAGCTCACTTTTTCTGTCTTACCTATCTATGATAATGCAAATATTTTTTGTTCAGATTATGAGGACCTACGAACGAAAAACTGAGAGGGCTACAGTGACAGCAGATCATAGAAAGTGAGCTGTTGAGGCACACTTACTTGAAAAAAGAAGTTTGAGAGAAGTAGCGCGGATGAATTTAAGATCTCTGTTAGAAGTCTCGCACGGTATTGTAAGATCGCAAAAGGAAAAATGAATTCTACCCAAGGGGTATCAGAGGGTAGTATGGAGCTCCCAATGTCCCTATTTAATCGGAATGTAATGTTACCATAGATATAAACAGGTGTTGTGACCAGAATACCACAAATAGGATTAAATTGTTTTTAATTATGCATCAGAATTCTTGATTTAATTTCTTTAATTGTTCAGAAAATTTGAAACTTTTTTGAGCATAAAACTGGGAAATAGCTTTTAAAATGAGAAGAAAGAACTAAAAAATAAATAAAATTCGATTTTCGTAGATAAAAACTTTTTATTTTATCAGTGTATATACCAAGTATCATTGCTTAACTACACCTTTTGCACATATAATTCATTTCATCTAATACAGCAATTTAAATATATATATTTTTTCATTTAACTTTCTTATGTCTTGCAAGAAAATAACTACGCACAAAATTATCGATAAGACTTTAAAATGTCTAACAATATATGGGGTAACATAAGGAAAAGAAAAAGCTGCCGCCAAAATCCACATTGAAGACGAATCCTATGCAGCAAAGGTGCGATTCCCCCTCCGAAGAAACAGGCCTGACTTTTCCCATCCATCCCAAGCATGACTTGCATCGGGGGCATATGAATCCAAATAAAAACATTCCCCGATCTCCACTTGCGATCGAAACAAAGAAGAAGCACTTTCGAGATGAAATTTTATCTGTGACATATGCTGTGACGGCTGGGTAATGGTATCAAGACCCCGCGACAGCCCTGCCTGCCCCCTTGTGACATTCTTGTGGCAGAGAACAGCTGTGGGAGGACCTTGTTCTTTCACAAACAGCTCCTCCTATGAAACGGCGTTGAAGAAGGGGGCCAACCTTATAACCCTAAGGTTGTGGGTTCGAGATTGAAAGACTTACAATATAGGAAAAGAAGAATACTGAAGTGACACGTGACAGATTATTCAAGTGCCTAATTGGCATACGTACTTTAGCCAAACTAAAAACCACTCTTAACTTCGCGCAGCGAGATTGCAGTTGAAGACCAAATGGAGCATTGATTGAAATCTGAGCATCAAAATTTGCAAATGGGAGTCGTCAAATATTGGAAAAAGAAAAAATATATTGTCAATTTCGAAGAATTTGCCGGGTCTGCAAGGCTCATTTCATCAAAAAAAAAAAAAAAAAAAAAAAAAAAAAAAAACAGCAGCCTAATTAAAAAGAAATTCGTTTATAACGTTTATAAGTTGCTGTCTTTTACACAAAAAAGTTCATTTACTATAGTTATTTTTGTAAAATGATTTTTTTTTTACAAAAAACATCTCTTATGCAGACATGTTCTTTCGCAAATAGCTTTTCTTAAACAGGTTTGATCTTCCACAATCCTGTTTAACTTTTATAGAGTTTCAGTCAATTTTAAAATTTCGTGTGCTGCAAGAAAATATCAATACTTAAATGGTTATTTACAAACTTATCTCTTAGAAAAAGATAATATAACTCCTAAAGAGAGTCAAAAAGCGGAAAGGAGTTATGCGCTTCTTGATTTGCATGATTATAGGTTATAGACCTTCATAGTTAAATAGTACATTTTTCACTAAATGCAATGTACAGATGCAGCGATTATACTATCTGACCTCATGCGAACTCTATACAGTCGAATACAAATTGAATTTGATTAAAAATAGTAATTATGTGACACTATGAAGGCGACAGCTACTGAGGCCTGAGCTCTCTATGGCTGGGCTGCACAATGTACATGCACATGAAACTATTCCCTCCGTGCTTCTTTGTTCAAAAACCTAAGCTGTGTGTGTAAGCTTCCTTTTCTTTAGTCAGCTTCCATTTTCTTTAGACTGCTTTTATGAATCTCGTGGAATGAAAAAGGTGGATGCTTGGGCAACAATCCTATAAGAGATGTTTAAAACGCCTCCATTTTTATTGAAATATCGAATCCAAAACCTGGTACGCGAGAAGATGGCGTTTTTTCTTGAATGCCTTGCCCCTTGCCACTGTCCTGTCAAAAGACAAACGGGATGCTTAAGATAAAAATATTTCCTGCCGACCGTATCATTATTCTACATGACAAAAGAATGTCATGCTGGCAAACGATTACAACCGCCATTTAATGGGATGGGATATTGGGGAGCGAGCTGACGATTCGCAGGCAGCAGGGGCGATCCCACTTTTGCAGCTCACGGAACTCACGCAAAGGATATTTGGACTCTTGGGCACTGTACAAAATTCTGCTCATTTTACAGAAAAAATAACATTTATTTATAACAAGATCTGTTATTTTCTTTTAACTGTTTTTTTCTGCAAAAATAAACTGTTTTTAGTAAAAACTGTTTTTTTCTTTTTTTAAAAATCGTTTTAAAGTGAAAAAAAAAAACTGCAGTGTAAGATGCACTGCAACTGTTTGTAGAATTTATGCTTTCTGAGCTAGCTTAGTTGGGAAAGCATTGGACTAGTGATCTGTAGGTTCATGATTCGGAACCCAGATCGATATTTTTTCGTCCTCGTTAGTATTGTTGTTAGTATCAGCTCTTATGACTGGGGAGAGGTACATTTCCTTTTTTACTATAATGTGTCTGTTAAAAAACATTTGATTTAAAATAAAAACATTTATTTTTTAAATAAACAGATTACCTTTGTAAATTATACGTTTTTTCTGGCACACCAGATGGCAGTTCTGCAAAAAAACATACCTTTTGTTGCAGTGTGGATAATTTGGTGCCAAAGTTATGGTTTCCCCCAAATCTCCTCTCTTTTCATTACTTTTAATTCTTTAATAAGCGAAATTTTTTATAAATAAAAATGAATAAATAAACGTATGCTTAACTATTAATTTCAATTAAAAATAATGAATTAAAGCATTACATTTGTAAATGAATGTCACTAAAACTGTGCTTCTTCCAATTGTCTTTCAATAGCTGCGGTAGATTTCACGAGCAGGAGATTTAAAATTATGCATATTTTGGTGTGGAGTGCAATGCTGTGTGTATTTGTCTTTAAATCGGGTTGGTATATTCCACTCTACGATAGAAGTTATAGAGATTTTTAATGTTATATATAATTTTGTGTGAAACGTATATGCTGTACCAAAATATTTATTAAATCATTCATACCACGAAATTAGGGAACGGAAGGAAGGAAATTTTTGTGGGTAATTCGGTTTGTAACGTTTTCTGAGGCTTGAATATTATACTGAATTATCGTTTTAGTCGGCGCTCCTAAATGTTTGTATTTTTAAATATGGTAGTGATTTATTTGGTTGTCTTTAGAGTTTCTATCTTTTTCAGAAGACGAGAGCAACTGTTGATCGATGGAAGCATTACTTTGTTTTATAATGATTAACTTAACTTTAAATGAGTTCCACACACAGCTAACGTTAGAACTTATTTACATTATAAAATTGACATTAACAAAGGAATTAAATACCCCGCTTAAATGTTATCTATAATTGTTCTGTTGTATAACCTACAATTTATAAAAGTTTTATGAGACCCAAGACGATTCTAATTCTTCACCAAATTCTAATTTGATGTCACGCAAAAAGAATCCAAAAACGTATAACAAACATTTTCAATTTGCGAATCTATGTTGCATAGTGGTATTGCCATGTATGCATCACATCCTGATCTGTATACACACGTATATTTATATAGAAGGAAAATTCCCCCATATCTTCCCGATGCATTCGTAGTTTTCAATCCATAACGAAAACGGTCATGTTTTATTGATGGATGGACTAGATGGGGACACAAAATAGTGCGAATTGTGCTTGAGAGGGATGGCCAGTCCCATAGGTTAATACACTAGTTTTGAAATCTCAACTTATGCGAAAGTGCTTTGGCATGGAAGCATTTTGTCACCAGGTATGAAAATCATCAGCGAAAAGACACACATTTGAAGGGGAAAATAATGATCTAGTTATTTAGTACTAATTGAAGAGCTTAGCGGAAATGGAACTTACAAAAGGTCCAAAATGCACTTAAGGCTGCTCATCACCCCCATACCCGGTCCTCCTTCGATCGGGCTTGCTAATGTTAAGTCTATGGGGGGGGGGGGGATGGTTTTTGTTCCAAAAAAAGTCAAGAAATTATCGGAATATTTTGATGCGGTCTTTTTTAGATTCATAAACTCCAATAAAGTAGTGCCTTCAGAGGTTATTTCTTTAAAAACGTTACTTGGCTTTTTTTTAATGGAAAAAAAATTAGATTAAAAAAAAGTAAATAACGTTTTTAAAAAAATAACCTCTAAAAGCAGTACTTTATTGGATTTTTATGAATTTAAAAAAAAACCGCATCAAAATATTCCTATAATTTCTTGACTTTTTTTTGGAACAAAAACCATTTTCCCCCATAGACTTAACATTAGCAAGCCGAATCGAAGGAGGACGGGGTATGGGGGAGATGAGCAGCCTTAAGTATATGAAAATAGAGAAACTTGATATTTGTAGAGGAAGGAATAACATGTTCATTGACACTAAAATCTCAATTTTTCCAAAAATGTCACTAAACGCGTTTGTCCTCTAAACGCTTCAACTCTTATTTAAGTTTTGAGACGTATATAAATATTCTGAATATAGAGATATTATTTAAATTCTTTTTATCAATTATTAAAAAAATCAACTTCCCTTCAAATTTGTTTTATTTTGCCTGTTTGGATTGTTCCTCTTACCCAGTGAAAAAATGATTACATGACAAAGCAATACTTTCGCTGAAATTGGGACTTCAAAACTAATTCATTAGTATTTAGTTCTATGGAATTGGCACTCCCTTTTAAAAAGTAACTTCTATAGCAGTCTTAAATTGCTGACCAGATGGGAAAAATTGTCCACTTTTAAATTTCTTGCTACTGCAGAAATAATTTACAAAGCCTTTAAATAATAACGCCAATATGGTAAGTTAACAATAATCTATTTTGAACCTACCATGTAAAATTAAGAAGTATATAACTTTTCTGGTATTGATATTTTTCTTAGCAACAATCGCACATAACCTAAGATATTCATATTTATTTAATATTTATGTTAGGATTTCAATTTAAGTATAGCGTTTACTAAGAAAGGAGTTTTATTTACTTCTAAAGTGAAACGAAAAAAATATTTTTCCTAGAAAATACAGTGTTTAATATCTTTTAATTAAAATATAATAGAGTGAAAACAAGCGTCGGTGTTTTTACCTCTCGCCGGATAAAAATAACATAATAAATCAGCTTTTTATGTGTAAATAAAAAAGATCACGCAAATGAAGAAATTTTTACGATGGATGGATATATTTCTTTCTATTAAAATGTCTTTTTTGTATTGAAATCTTTTTACGAACTTTGCGATATTTAATTTCTAAGACTTTGTGGTATTTGAGTTATGGCTATGAACTCCCCTTTAAAAAAGAGAGAACAATCAAAAATAGTACAGGAAAGTTCTATTCCTTTCAACACTCCTTCCCTAAAAAAAATATTTTTTAATAAATAAAAAGCTAACTCATACAAAATAACAATAAAGAGCATTGAAAGCAGAAAAGCGCGTTATAATTGATTACAGTTCCAAACTTCGTCAATTTAAAATAATTCAACCTGAAGTAATGAAATGCGCTAAGAATGAACTGAAAACCTCCGAAAACAATGTTTTAGTGTTTTGGAAGCGAAGCGCACACCTTATGTGTTTTCATTAATTTTTAAGTTCATTGTTATGTTCATTTAGGGGAAGGAATATTTCAAGATCCTTGAAAACAATAAAGCTTAAACAATGAATCGTTTTTATGAATTGTAATTAGAACTTCAACAGGGCAAAAGGAACTAGTTTAAAGACTTACAGCTTTTCACCATATAGATTAGCATTTGTTTTGTATAGCTTAGATTATCTTAAAAAATGTGTTTAGTATTGATTATTTTGTATTAAATAATAATTTCATATGTTAGAAGCTCATTTGTTTAAGCGAATTAAGTTCTACCTCTTGTTCGTTGATAATGAAAAGCGTATTACAAATAATTTAGTTAAGGAATGACAAATGACAGTGATTGCGCCCTCTAGAAGGGAAGGGTGTAGGCTATATAGCCCATTACCCCTCTCGCCAGAAGAGACAGTCACAAGAGACACACAAAGAAGGACGCCACAAACACATAGACAAATAACAACATTTATTGACAAGCACGAACATCCATGCCTTAACCGGGATTCGAACCCGAGCCCAGCAGCTCCAAATGCTAGTACACTAACCATTGCGCCAGTGGACCGGCTTTAGTTAAGGAAACTTCGTCATTCTTCATATTAAAATATTGAAGTTTAGCTGCTAATCTATTTCAATCGATAACTGCCATCACTTGTATTTAAAACATCTTGAAATTTAATTGTACGTTTTTCCGTTTACGTTAATTGAACCAAACTGGCAAATGAAACTTTTTTGGTGTATATTATGAAACTACTACAAATGGGTGGTATGGTGGTGGTATGGTACATATATATTCCAGCTTGTGTGTTTGTTCAGAGAACCGCTTATAAGCTTTCGTCAAGTGGGACAGGCACAGAAAGAATTTTTACAGTCACAAAGAAAGGAATAACACATAGACAAATAACAGCATTTATTGACGGTCACAAACATCCGCGCCTGACCGGGATTCGAACCCGACCCCAGCAGCTCCAAAGGCCAGAATCCTAACGATTGAGCCACCGGGGCGGCACATGGGTGGTAAGAACGTAATAAACGTTGATACTTTTTAGAGGTAGACACCAACACTGCTAAAATTTTTTACGGAAGAAAAAACTTCAGATGGTATGCCAGAAAACTTCCATATAATTTGCAGAGAAAATCTGTTTAGTTAAATTAACAATAGTTTTATCCGCCCCGGTGGCGCAATCGTTAGGACGATAGCCTTTGGAGCTGCTCTGGTCGGGTTCGAATCCCGGTCAGGATTGGATGTTTGTGACCGTCAATAAATGTTGTTATTTGTCTATGTGTTATTACTTTCCTTGTGACTGTAAAAATTCTTTCTGTGTCTGTCCCACTTGACGAAAGCTTATAAGCGGTTCTCTGAACAAGCACACAAGCTGGAATATATATGTACCATACAGTACCAATAGTTTTAAATATTAACAGATTTTCTCTGTAAATTGTGCCGAATTTTTCTGGCATATCACCTAAGAGTCCCCCCCCCCCTTTCCTGTAAAACCAACAGATTGTTTAGATTTTTTCATTGTGCAGCTTTTTAAATTTTACTTAAAATTACAAATCTTAGATATATCGTTGACATTTTTTTCAAAACTTTTCTCCAAATTTTTAAGTGTGTATATTTTTCCTACTGAAAACGCAACTTTTTAATTAGCACTTTACCTCGATTGACAAGAAAATTTAAAATGCTGAAATAAGAAATTTGCTAAAAATTTTCTAAATAAATGAAATAAAACACATATGAGAAAATAGTACTGAAAGAATTCATGTAGAAGAAATTAATGTACACGAAAAGCGAATTTTAAAACTTAAAACTAACGTTTTTACTGGGTATAAGGAAGTGCTAAAGATATTCACGCTAGGACTTTAATGAGTTAATAAGTATAAAGGGATTTATATTTCCTTCATTTGCACAATTTTGAACAGCCAGAGTATTTTCAGCAGTTCAAAATCTCTTCTCAAAGTCACTACAGTTTCCAAAGTGTCTCTGGTAAGTTCATATGCATTTTGAACGGTTTCTTTGACGGGAAGAACATCTTTTATGGAAGAGGTGCGATAGGAATCGCTCTTTTTGATTACCCAATTTTCTCTCCAAAACAAGACAATTTCGGTATCAGCAAAATGCAGGAACTCTAATGGTTACAAAATAAGGGCATTGGCGGAGTTTTCACGAAAGTGTTTACAGAATACATTTAAGAAATGAAAAACAGTCTGATACTAGAATTAAACAATCTAGAGCAAATAATTACACATGAATTTTTTTTTCCAAATGCGTCCGATCATTTTTGAACTTTTTCAGTTTTTAAATATAGACAATTGTGGATTGGTAGTGATAGCTTTATTAAATTCGAAGCTCGCGGTATTTTCAATCTTATACTTTTTTCTTTCTCTAAATTTTAAGCAAGATAGTTAAAAAAAATGTACAAAATAACTGTACATCCTAAAATTGATGTCATTAGTTTTTGTAACAGGTTTTTCTTATGTAAAACGTAATGAGACAAATAAATAATATTTATAATTGCGGGCTCTTTTGATTTTTAAACTTTTTATTCAACATCACCGTAGCTATTTCTAAATTGAATCTTGAATCATCCTCCAAAAATGAGCATGCTCAGAAGAGTAGTGATAAAAATAGTTTGCATAAGCTTAAAAAAAGAATTAGAGTATGTATTGAATAAATAATTTTTTGTGCGGAAGAATTTTTTTTAAGTGTATCATTATGCCTTCTTAATCCTATTTATTATACTCTAGCAAATAAATACCTGGTCTTCAAATACTAAAAAAAACCCAAAAAAAAAACAGATCGATGCAAGTATATACTATACGTACCATGCAATATGCTAAGTGTAAAAAGCCTATGTTATTGTTAACATTAATGCCTATGTTATTGTTACACATTAAAGTATTACATCCTTTTACATATAGTATTAATTTATAATATAAATATAAATCTAACACACTCTCATAAAACAAAAACGCCTTCAATGGGAACTTACTGTTGCAATTTCCCAAAAATACTAGTTAAACCATAGTTGTCTAATAATATTATTTCTAGTCAAAATAGAAATTGCGTGTAAAAAACCCTATTACTCGCATTTGGCCCGTTATATGGCAGTAATTTATTTAACGTAATAGCAAATAAAACAGAAAAAAAAAGTGATGAACATTTTTCTCATTTGGCTGTACATTTAACGAGAAAATTGAGATCACCTTAAGTTCAAGTCTAAATTTCCAAAATGAAGAAAGTGTAACACATTTGCGAAGGTTTTGAGGATAATTTTTCGAGCTTGGTTACTAACTTGGCGGGGTTTTAAATTATTATTTTTTGATTAAAACAGGGTAGAAGGGATTTTTTTACCATTCAGCATTAAATGTCATTATAATATTTTTTGCTATAGATGTTTTTGCAGCATTCCAAACAACTTATGCCTTAACATAAATGTTTACCTCCGATTTTAACTGAAAGTGCTTGTAAATCCTTATTTTAAATTCTTATATTTACGATTATTTTAGCAATTCCCGACTAAAAGAAAAAATGGCAGAGGTAGCTTTAAAACGTGTAAATCTAATTTTTTCTGGAATATCAATATCGATTACATCCTATACTCCGTTTTGAGAAGTACAAAGGAACAAAAAACTTTCTTTTTTTACTAATGAATTTTGAGCTCTACTTAACAAAATATAAATAACCAGTTTACCCTTACACTAAACCATGTAGCAAATATAAAATATAAATTTTAATACAATTGTTATAACTTCGGAAAAAACCACTCTTTCCCGTTCTTCCATTTTAAACACAGCCTGCGAAATATTTGGGTCCGATTTTTACATATCGACTTCTTGACATTCTCTCTGCAGAAGTGAAAATTTAGAATTCCAGTCTCTAGTGCATCGGGAATTCCGTTTGTGACCGCAAAAAGAATGGATTCGATCAAACAGTGCTACAGTGCGTGAAGGCCTTCTCCCTTTCTTTCTTTGATAGATTACATACAAATACATCTAAACTAAGGGCGGGTAACGCAACACGACTGTCAATTACTACTCAATAAATCAATGTACACATTTAAAGGTAATTATATACCTTATAAAGTAATTTCACTAATTCTTAAACAAAAAACATTATTGCTAGTATCCCTTGGCCCATTTTTCTACAAACCTTACGACATCCGAAAAATACTAGGAACTCGCGTACCAAACTTCAAGTGAGTATCACTTGTCGTTCCTCAACAAAAACCTTTGAAACCAAAAAGTTCTATGGCAGTCCACCTGAGCAATTTTCTCAAAAACCTTATTATGACGTCCGACAGGCACTAGCAACTCGTGTACAGTTTATCTGAAACCCCTCTACCTACAGTTCTTTTATTTCGAGCTGTAGAGTGGTTTCAGATACACAGACGGAACAGCGTCCGAGAACCACTTTCTCGGGATCTGAACCCTCCAAAACTTGTAGAAAATACAAAATCTCTATTTTAGATTTTCGACACCGTCGCAGTACTTTCATTACCTTATATATGTTTCATGTTAAAGTAAAAATGACAATTAACAGGTTGCTAAAAAAGCTTTCTAAATTTTTAGCAGTTTCCAAACCATCAGCAAAAGTGTTTACGAAATTAACTTTTCGTAACTTTACACCATAAAATTGATGGAAAGTTACCTTTACGATTTTGCAGTGTAACTGTACGCAACATTACTCCTTATACATGGTGGCAGGACTTTTTTCCAGCTTCTACGTGTTTCTTCTAGAAACTTTCCACCAAGTGGCTTACTGTTCAAATTAGGCTCATCGGAACTTTTTAAATTTCAATTCCAGACTATCATCGATAGCTGTTTTTTAAACGGTAAGAATTAAGAATTGGTGCATACAACATTGGATATTACAAAAGTATATAATTTTTTTTTAAAGGACTTTTTAATGGTTCTTTAGATTTTAAGGGTTTTTTTTAAGCCTGTGACAACCCAAAACAGAGCAAAGTTGTACCTCTATTAAAAAAAAGCCCATCAAATGTACTCGACTGTTGATCTGGGACCCAGGTGGCTGGAGGAAAGACTCGTTCGATCGGTAGGGAGGATCTTGTCCCATGTGGTGTTAGAATCGGTGGAACACTTTGATTGGTTTTCAAAAAAGTATCTCTTTCGAACCTCAAGATTTACACGGCAGTTCAGACATATTGACTGTTAATGCAGTCGGGATCCAATAGAGGAAATTGACCCCAGGATTTGATTTGTTTGTCCCAAAAGTGTTCAATGATTTCTAGAAACAATTGTCATTTTTTGATAATGTAGTTTTGAAACAATAGGTGCGCTGTTACTCTCAATTGTCAGCTTATTTAACAAGTTACTTTTGTTTTTATTTTGTAAAGCGTTTATAACGTTTTATTTGATTTCAGTAGAGTTGGGGACGCAAATATCGAAATATGCGGGTAGTATGGAAACCCAAGTTATTTCGGCAGCAGGCGAAGCTTTACCTTAATACTGACTCCTATAAACAATAACTCTCGTCTCTATTTATCGCGTTCCGAAGCTAGGAATCGAGTCAGGAATTGTAGATAAAAGTTACTTAGTTAAAGTTAATTACTTTCGTAATTTTTTACGAGTAATTTTGTAGTACATTTAGTATAACTTGTAATGAAATTTGATTCGCAGGATTAACCCTTTCAGTCCCAGTGATGCCATTTGGCATCATCACTTTCGATATTTTTTTCTAAATGTTTATGCCCCGTTATGACATCCAAACACACATTATTCGATTCTTCACACTCTGTTCTATTAGACAATATTTTACATTAATCTCAATAGAAATCAGAACTACTATTTTTTTTATTCAGAAAATAGCTAACAAGCGTTTCGCCTGATTTTTGAAAAGTTCACTTCAGTTCCTCATATTTTAAACACAATTTAAACTATTTCGGTTAAAATAATTATTTAAAAAAATTTTGGCATTATTTCAAAAACCATATAAAAAATTAAAATGATTTTTTTTTCTAATGGAAATCTTATATTTGACCTAAAATAAGCTTATTTTGTGAATATCAGATGTTTCTGTAGTGTAGCAAATTTTTGGGACTGATAGGGTTAAAAAAAGGAAATATGTATTGTTGGATTTTATTTAATTATAAGTTTTCTCATAATTTAATTCGTGAAATCCAGTTTGAGAAACGATATCTTGGAAGCACGCAGATGAGGACAACGTAGAAACATCTGCATTGTTCTTATATCCAGACATCCCTCGTACAAAAGGCTCCAGGCCGTGCACACATGGGGCAAAAGCCTCATGCTCTTTTGAAATAGTGGGGCGCCATATATGATTAAAACAATAGCATTTGTAAGGAATATTAGATAATATAAGATAGATAAGGGATACAGGAGCTATATATATGCAATGCTTACATTTCAATACTCCAACAACATAATATGTTGGCACATTGATTCATTATCATTTTAGGGTTTTTCACTATAACCTCACTTTTACAAAAATCGAAAAACTTGCATTTTTTCCCCATTTATTACGTACATAGTTTCGGATATTTGGCTTAGTGTTCCCGATTTCTAATGTTGAGAACCGCTTAAAAAATCCAAGTTAATATACACTGTTAAAAAAAGCCTGAATTTTACGTGCATATTTCCGTGATTATTTTCGGGAATTTACGGAAAGATTGCGTTTCTTGAACAAACAGACGGTTTGTCTGAAATAAACAGCTTGTTTCCGTCTTCCTTTAACGCTTGACAAGCGAAAACGGAAAAACACCGTATTTCTGCGTGCAGAATTTCACTTAAGACCCGTATTAACGTAATTTCTCCATATAACCTCGCACCCAACAGCTTTTAGCCTCGACACATCGGCCGACCGACTCAGCCAGCATATTTTTTGTTTGTTTGTTTTGACCACATCTGAAGCAAGAAAGATAAATATAAAGGTATGTTCATTTCTTTTAATAAAATTAGATTTTATTTAAAGATTATATTTTCTATCTTTTTTTCCATATATAGATTTATAGAATCCAGTTCTTGTTTCTTTCTTATTTGTTTCTGTGATCTTTATAGTCCTATAATTGACCGTGGGATGATTCCTGAAATTAATAATTCCGTTTGTTTACCAACACGCTTAACTAGGTAAATTTAATTTAAAAGTTTGAAAAAGCTGTCAAATGTACGAAATAAACAATGTTCACCTGCAAACAAGTGCACATTATTAAAAAAAATAATGAAATTATAACATTTAAATTCGATTGAAAAGCAATTGTCCTCGTGTTGCTCTAGTGCGACGATAATTCAGAACCTAACCTAACCTCGATTGAAAAGCACGGTCACGCTATGGCTATCAGCATAGCATGGTTTATTTTAAAAACTATGCAAGTATACATAACGTAAAGTTTCTCTTCAATAAATAATACTCTTTTGATTAATTTAACGAATCAATTAGTGATTACGGATGTATGCAGATCACATGTTTTGATTCGATTCAGATGTTACATACACTATTGTCAATGCTCTTTGTTTTGAAAAATCTGCACTAAGAAAAACACAATTTCCAATTAAATGCAAATTTTCTAACGAATTCAAAAATTAGGAATTGAAAGTGTCCGCAGAACGCTATTTTAGTGTTCATTTAGATATAGCTGCTAAGTGATATCTCATTTTCGGCCCACCGTCTACAACTACAGCAATAATTATTAGCTTTTACTAGAATACTAATTATAAGATTGTATTTTATTGCTAAATGCCATATGCAATTGTATTTTATTACTAAATACTTTTATAAAATTGTATTTTTAATTTTGATATACATTATTCAAGAACACTTCTGTTCTGTTTCTACCCCCTCCTATTAAAAAATATTTTCAGTGTTCCAATTCTCAAATTTGTAATGTAAGATATGGATAAATCAATTCATTAAAGGTACTCTATGATTCATGAATTGTCTTCACCATCCCCCCACTTCACAAAAAAGAGAAAAAGAGTTTTTAACTCTGATATTAAATTATTACGGTGCAGATACTATGGAAGACTTGCTCGGAAAAAAGCCTAAAATTGAAATGACAAATTGGTTGCCAAATTGTTTAATTTTAGAAGGGTTAAGAAGATTTTGTCTGATTAACGCCCGATTACCACTTGCTTCTTTACATTAGATCTACTTATTCAATATTGGATTTGTATATATTAATATATTATTTTTTTTAGGTGCTTGTTTATCATAAATCTACAAAGAGGGTCAAAAGTTCAGAAAAAGAAGAAAACTAAATCTGTAGTTCCTGCACACATTTTTAAATTAGTTGAGGATTTGAAATACCATAACAGTCCTTTTCAATTATGAAAGAAAAATAAAACTTGATTATATTCTGTAATTCTTTTGTTATTCACATGTTGTTAAATTGTATCAGTGGTGTATCCAGGATTGGGGGGGGGGGGGGATAATTACTCTCGTCTCCATATACTAATTTTTTTTTTAAACTATCATTGGCTATACAAATTCATGTATGTATTCCACAAATGAAGACACCTAAAAATTTATTGTTTTTGACTACAAAGGTTACTGTCTTAACGAGTCTCTCTGTTTAGGGGTGTTCAACCCCAAGACACCCGACTCATTATCCCCTACCGATGATTTTGCCCTGGATATGCTAACTGTAAAGTACGACACCATTTAGCCACAGAACAATTCTAAAGGTATACATTGTAAAATATATGACAGAAAAATTATCAAAATTCTTAAAATTTTTCTGCCACATTAAAATTGTTTTAAATATATGAAGAGTGAATATTTTTAAATTTCAAAAATGTGAACAATGTCCTTTTTATTCAGATAATATATCAAATATGGTTAAAAATTATCAAAGGATTAGAATGTATTAGTTTTGAATAGATTTAAGGTTAAAGTATGAAGACATTATATGCTTACGTTTTATATAACAAACAGGATGCATGTTTAAAATTCCCTATGCTTAACTTATATTTATAACACCATATATAAATGGATTTATTTAGAATGATTGATCTTTAAATAGTATATAGAAACAAAATTGACAAGAAAAAAGCAAAAATGTCTTGGAATTATTTAGAAAATACTATGTAAGTTTTCTGAATTTAAGAGAGAAATGCCAATTTGAAATTCATGAAATTAACATTAAACAGCTATATGGAAAATCCTGAAATTAACGGAGAAATTCCGAAATGGAAAATCCTGAAATTAACGGAGAAATTCCGAAGTGGAAGATCCTGAAATTAACGGAGAAATTTCGAAATGGAAGATCCTGAAATTAACGGAGAAATTCCAAAATGGAATACCCTGAAATTAACGGAAAAATTCCGAAATGGAAGTTCCTGAAAATAACGGAAAAATTCCAAAACGGAAGATTCTGAAATTAACGGAAAAATCCCGGCAACTTGCTGCCAGTAGTTTTTCCGTTAATTCAGGGAATTTTTTTTAACAGTGTAGCTATTCATTGTGCGTTTACAATCTTAAACAAACTTCATTTAGATATTTGCACCACTCTTCTATGAATATTATGTTTTTTGTTAGTCAAATGTAGATTTGAATATTTCTAGTTAAAGAAAAATTTATAATAAAAAAGCCTTGCGATTCATTTTATCGGATTATTCCTATGTTAAATTAAACTGGCTAAATTTAATAATTTAATTTTAAGTATTATTTAAATAACAGTTAAAGTAATTTAATTTACTTGTTCGGTAAAACTTGGTATATTTGCTAAAACTACGATGCTCTGCTTTTAAAAGCGAATTAATTTATAATTTTATTTTTAGTCATTATGTAACATTTCAACCCAATACGTGTATTTTTTTTCGCTCATTTGACATTTTTGGTCTTGGTGTAAAGTTTATATCTTTAGTTCAAAACTTCTACCAAATTTAATAATCACGAGATTTATCGGAAATTGGTGAGCTCACCGTACAAGACATCCAATCACTGTACTTTTTTTCAAATCAAAATGTGGAACGCATTTCAATAAGATTCTGACGTTTTCAAAGGATGCTACGTATCCTTTTTATTTAGGCTTTCTTTTTTCCAGCTAAATCCATCAATACTTAAGTCTAGTTCGTTGATTCTGATAATTAGGCCTATACGAAAGCGTTACAAAAGAAACACCCGCAAAACTTTCATCCCAAAGAAATCGAAAAATGGCGCTTGCGATAAGCCTACTCTTTCTTTCTTTTCTTCTATTTACTGACTCGTTTATTATATATTTTTTTGTCGAAAACTTTTCCCCTTTTACAGTTTTTTCCTCTACAATCGACCAAACGAAAGCCTGCGAAAATATTTCTTTATCACTGATGGCAACAAACAATCGCTTCTATTATGAGAAGTCATGGAAGTAAAAGTCGGATCAAAAGGGGGCAAATACTTGATCTTTTTCTAGAACAACTGCTTTTGGCTCGTGTTCTTCTGAAAAATTCTCTTAGACATTTTAAAGCAACATTTTTCTAGCAAAACGTTCACAAAAGATAGGAGTAAGGGTAAGATACGAGCTTGACGATATTTAAAGGTTCGCGGATTTTAAGCATTCTAAAGTATTCTCTAGTATTCTAAAGTATTCTCTAGTATTCTAAAGTACTATTAAGTATTCTCTAGTATTCTAAAGTAATATTAAGTATTCTAAAAACGTGAAATCTTAAAAAAAATCGCCTCTTAACCTTTATGCAAAATTAAAAAATATATCTCAAATGCTATTATCATTTCTACAATTATAAAAAGTATTAAAGAATTTTACTTTGCTTAGCGGTGTTGGTTGTTCTGGGAAATACTGTGGCAGCTGATGGCTGTAGACTCTAGAGTAACTGTTAGACAAATGCAGGCCATAGTATTAAAGGTTACACAAAAACGAATTTAAAAAACTTAAATTCTTAACGTTTTTATTTGGTAAGGAATTTGTTAATGGTATTCATGCAAATTGGCCTGTAATAGCTTAAGGAAATTTAAGAACAAACCTGAAATGAATTGTGAAAAGCTAGGTACTTGTTTTCAATAAAATAAGTTTTGCGTGGTGAATTAAACTTGAAAATCTTTATTTGTATAATTTTGGTGTCTAGGGGATCCATGTTATGAGGACGAGATTCCGTGCTACTGTCCCACAGGTTCGGGTTTCGAGTCCCAGGTTTAGCAAGGTTAACTCAGCTTTCTTAGAGATGAAAGGGTATAAAATCACACCGTTTCTCCTAGCGTCAACTCTTTTCTAGCTGTCAAAAGTTTTTAAGTTTGTTAGAAGATTCGGATTAGTCATCTTTCAAATATGTTCTGTATTCGTCTGGTACTTTGCAAGGGGAGCCTTTTTAACAAAGCAATACCTCCTATTAAAATGGTTAAACAGTGATATAGTTCCGACAGGTCCACAATCCACTCTAACCTATTTCTTACTTAAAAAAAGTTTTGATAAACTTTCTTGGCATTGCTTTGTGATTTTTTTATTAGTTGAGTTGGACTACTTCAATGACGTCACTGCAGGAGTGCAGATGCCTTCTTTGTACTGTCAAAAATTGTATGCTTTGTTTCACCACACAAATGGTTCCTAGTAGCTGCAACGGTTGTGTGGTGAAATGTTTTACCATACTTTCGGTATTGGAGACCTGAATGCAAGCTTTGCATACAAAATGTTCGACCAGGCACACATGTTCGAAAAAATGCGTGTTCGTGATGGAAATAAACCAGTGCAGGTCCTTCAGCTTGGGAGAAACTGAATAGCATTATTCCAAATACAGCGTTGTGTTGAACAAACTACCGTACATTCATAAATAAAAGTGTAACTCTAACAACTGACAGTGAATATTCCGCATGAAAAATAAATTAAACTTCTGATGCTAGTCTTATGGAATCCGCTTTTGGAAACCGAATCAGGAAACCGACCATGTGCAGCTAGTCTAAAAAACACTGTAAAAACAATCCTCTAACTACCAACGCAGTGAGATGGCAATAGTGCTGCCATCACTCTGTGATGTGAATTTATATATAATGTAAAATTCATTGTATTCCGAAACTTATCGGCGAAACCATTTACTTTATTAACAGTCAGTTATCTATTTTCTCCGTTTAAACGCCATTAAAAGTTTGATATTCTTGTGACTCTCACGTCATGAAAACATCAATATTTTCTACAACTAACATCACAATACTATAATATGAAAAGCAAAACACGAAGTGTCATGTGTGAAAGCGATGATTAAAGGTAGGTTTCCCATGTGTACTTACATAGAAAACCGAACAGGCACTGCTGGATCGAGACTTCAGCGCAAGAGAGGATAATCTTTTACGCGGGAGTCCCTTTGCAATGTCGCCCACCAAAATATAACTTGATTTCCATATCTTTATATTTCGTGACATACGTTAAACAAGTATTTTCTGAACATCACACTTCTTTGGACTCGATTTGTTAAAAATTGCATAAACATATCATCTTTATCTAATTAGTTTAACATAAAAACTAGATTATATTGATAGATCGATCACTTGAAAAGTAAACCGGTGCTTCTTGGACGGTAGTCGAGCACAGGTCGCAAAGAATCCCGAGTTCTTGTGGCTGAGCCGGATCGATGTGGACCGCAATGTCTTTGTTCCGGGAGCCTACAGGCAAAGCGGCCCATCAGTACGCTGCCTCCCCTCGCATCAGCAGAGCTGCAAATCCCCGGACACTTTTATGAAGCGAGTCCTTTCTGGCTCAAGTGTGCCAGCACTTTGACCCGAGGGCCAAGGTGGTTAACTTCGGGAACTTCCCCCCACCAACAAAAACTTTTTTCATTCTTTCTTTTTTTCTTCGACCATGCGGTTGGGCGATTTTATTACTTTCAAACTGTATTGCGAATGTTTTTGGAAAATAAAGTCCAACGCTCCGAAAAACGGGAGTAAATACTTATAAAAGAGTTTGAGGGGAAAATCTGACACGTGGGCAACATCCGATGAAATACTTCTTGATTTGGTGATGGCAAACTTTCACACAAATAGCTCGAAGGACGATCAAAAGTCATTTTGTTATTGGAAAAATTATTTGATTGTTGCAAAAGTTACCAATTCTTAACCTATTTTAAAAGTAATATATTGTGTCGTTGTAATGCACAATGTTTGGAATGGCAAAATTGTGCTGAAAGAAAATTAACCATAAGTTTAAAGATGAAATAAAGTTAAATAAACTTGCAAATTACGAGTTCTACTATTAATTTGTGTCTAATAGCTCACAACAATGAAAGATGGGATGGGGATTGGATCTAAAGTAAAACAATGGTGTGCAATTGCTTGCAGTATCATTGTTTTGATACTTTCATTTCGTGATTTCAGAGATTTTTTTTATGATTTTAATCAAAACATTTTAGCAACAAAGTTTGGGGTGCAGAGATAACTGAACTATATGGCAAGATAATGACTTTGTTATGCATTTATATTCCATTAAATTTGAATGGATAGGAAAAACTAATATATCACCTTGCTACTGTTTTGCCCCTTTTATAGCTAAAGTAATATTCTACATTCCGCACAACTTTGCAAAAATGTTGTTCAGACCTTTTTTACAGCCTCGTGCCTAGCGATGACTCCTTCTAGTTAATTTTGCAGTATAAGCATAAAACTGTGAGTACAAGTAGTAGTTTATTTTGAAGAGCATATTTATGCTTAGTTACTTGATAATGTCACATTTCAATCTTTTGTTTGGAGCTTTGACATGGCCAATGTCCATCTCATAAGTTTGACTCTACTTCTGATGACTTCTTATCACCACACACTGCAAAAAAGGCTGTGTGTTTCCGACCCTGTACGCACTTCCAATAGCCCAATCGATGGCTTGTTGCAGTAGCGAATTACTGAGCTCGTGTATTATTCATCCAAAGTGCCGGCTCTTCACGTTTAATGGGATAAAAAGGTAGACAGAGAGGGAAGGAAATAAAAGCATCACCCCTTCCTCATTGAAGCCGGTAACACTTGGGTTTCATTTCGAGACCAGTTACCGTCCTTTCAATGTTGTAAGATATCCATTCTGTCACATTTGCCGTGCGCAGGTTAACTGCAGCATCAGACTTGCAACTTTGTTATAAACACTCAATAACTCTATCCTAGAAGAAAGCATGATAAAAGACTGCTTATTTTCGAGCCAAAATGGTCCAATTCATTGATTTTGGTTACTTCAGTTTATCTACCTACTGCAGACATTTGATATATTTTTTTGTAGAAAGTAGTGTTCTACGAAGTTCTTTTTTTTGTTGAAAAAGCTAGTAATAGTTAACCATTTATAGGTTTACATTATTCATACGTTTGACACCATCACTAGGTCACTTTGTAATGTATATTAAAACTTTATTGCTCGAATTATTTCAAATATACCCTTAATGAATTGCTTTTGTACGGTATCCCAATTAAACAATATTCATGGTTATTGAAACTATGTAATTGTATTCATTAGTACTATCAGAGATTTGGGGCATGACCAGATAAGGCCTTTGAGGGTGTTATAATATTGAATTGCATTAATATTATCGTTGAAAGGTTTCAGTGTATCATTTCAACATCCATGGATTTATGTAGTGATTTTCATTGAATCTGTGCACTTAAGAAAAATTTTCTGTTTACTTTAGAATAGTTTTCCGATATTAGTTGAAAATATAAAAAATATCGTCATTACAAAATGAATTGTGCTTATCTATAAATTTCACTCAAGGTGTATGACTTACACCGGGTATTTTGTTATATTCTGTGAATAGCATTAAAAGTCTTTAGAAAAAATATTTATTGAAGCAGAATCTCTTTTATTTCCAAGAAGACGTGAACACACCAGAAAGTGTTTTTTCTTCAATACCTCCGGAATCCTTGATTTAATCCTGGTTGGCTTACCGCCTCCAGGCGAGTTGCGCAGGGCCTCCAAGTTATTGCAGTATTGTCAGGAGGGAAGATACCTTCAATATTTTAAGCCAGAAAAGGGAATTCCGAGAGGAAAGAACTAGCATTTTATTTTTCACTTTTGGGTGGTCCGAGGCCCTTATTTTTCGTTAAGGTCTCATTTCCTGGGTTTTATTATGGTGTATGGAGATTGTTGAAGTACTTTCGGGGAGCTCGCAACGAAATCGGAGAATTCCATTGAGATGTAGAAAAAAATATTGTGAAATGCTATAAAATAATTCATAATATTCATTACAAAACTGTATTATAAGTCATATAATATTGAATAGGCTGTTTGAAGATGAAACCACTAACATGAGGAATCAAATCACACAAACTCATTTTTCCAACTTTTGTTTCGATTTTATATAAATATCTATTGTATTAATTAGTAAATTTCTATTCGACATTTATAATTCTTAGCTATGCATCATGTAACATTTAACTTAATTGTTTTTCGTTTTTCGGTAAAAAAGATAGAATAATATTCTTTTGCAACTGCAATCAAAAACGTTTTTGAAATCCACCCTCCTTAGCAGTAGTAGGGTAAAGTAATTGTCAATTAAGTGAACAGCAGGCCCAAGAATGCAATATAATAATCCGTCGACGCTTGGTATGCCCTTTTGAATACGCGAGTTTGAAGCGAATCACTTAATAAACCCCATTACAGACAGAACACGGGTATTTTCATTGTGTATCCACAGTTCCAGTTTCATTAAATCCGCCTATAAATCGTCAATCAACGCCTTAAAACTAGGTAATTTAACAATAGTAAGGAAATGTGACACTTTCCACAGCTCTTTCCTTCAGTTAGGGATGCTACACACTGTGTTGGGACGAGAAACTTGTAACTTTTGAGGAATTGCGTTCATTTACTTCATGAATTCAATGAATTTTGGCTGATGAATTTTTCTTCCTGCTTTAGTATGAAATTTATATACATGTCATGGATTTAAACAAGCAGATTTCAATATATAAATGACTGTACGCAATGATTAATTGTGTTTATCCTGTTATTTAAATTTTTGATTGTGAAATGCCTATGAGGAAAATGTCCATATATGCTGCTTTTCCACATATGTTGAAGGAAAAGAGGAGTCAGGAAATCGGTTTTTATATGCTTGAAAATTTGTATGTTCAATATCCAGTTTAATTTAATTATTTTAAGATTATTTTGATATAATTTTAATTATTTTTTTATTTTAATGTCACTAGTATGACAGTTTTTAATCATTTTTTCGTTCTCCTTTCACTATAATTGTTCAGTTAACTTTATAAATGAATTCGATCTATTTAATGGGCATCCCGTTCTTTTCATGTGTTTTTTGGTACCAACATTATATAAACCTCCAAACATAGACCTTTATTCTTATTCCCCGACCTACCTAGCTTTAAAGGCAGAGAGGTTCTCTGTGATGTCAAGATTTCCTTCCTGCTCAGAGAGTCGGTTGTTCCGAAGAAGAGAAACGAAACCTTTTCGGAACCTGAAAAGTTTATTCAGTCGTGCGCGAACTGTTTAAGTTCTTCTTCTTCGGAAAAGGTGTCATTCCGAACTGGCTTATAAGTTGAGCCGAACCAAACTACTCAACTCTAAGGCTACAGATAAGCTCTCCATGACGGCGTTACGCTATCCATCCGATTAGGAAAGTCGGCTTTTCCGAAAGAAAATGTATGAAACCACAGTCAGCTACACTTTTCAGGTTTCGTTCCTTTCTTTCTGAGCAACTTCTCGATCCTTATGAGTTGAGCAAGCTCTGGCCAATTCTTTCATTGAGGCCAATTCTTTCATTGAACTCCGCACTCTAAAAAATGAATGCTCAAAAACGACGAAATTGTCCTTAATTTTGACGATTCCATTACTGGCAAATGCTCCGAGTTTTCGTTTCCTTAAAGTGAGGAAATTTGAATCGTCATTTTTATGAGGGTTTGAATGTCGTCTAATCTAAAGAAATTTTCGTCATTTTTGAGCATGTGAGTACAACAATGAGATTCAGTTTCCTCAAAATCAAGATACAGAATCGTCAAATCACGATCGTAAAAGTGAGGATTCGCGTTTACTCAAAATTCACGTGATAGTTTGACGAAACAATCCTCAAAATTAACGAAATGAAGCTTGAGGATTCATGAATCGTCAAAAATGAAAGTGTTATTTCTGAGAGTGCGCTTGACTGCGAATCCGGGCGTTAGAATGTTGTCATTTCAGCTCGGTGCTGAGCAATAATTGTTCGATGTCCATCCGTCGGAGAATGCGAATTTAATTGCCCGACCTGCTCCTGATGCGTCGCCGTAATTAGAAACTTGGGGAATTTTCATTAAAGGCCAAGAAAGGTGGCCAGGTTCCCCTTCCTGTCGCACCTTGTCACGATGGAGCTTTATTTAATTTTCGAAAGGGGTGTACAATATTTAAGTGGCTCAACATTATAACGGGGCCTATAAGAGCTAGAACTTGTGGTCAGAGTTCTGTTACAGAAAATCAAAGGGATTGTTCCTTTTTTCTGTTTAAAAATGAGCTATGTTTTCTAGAGTCTAATTTTTGAAATTATGTTAAATGTGAATAAGGCAGTATAATTTTTTTTTAGTTTTTTTATATACATAATTAAGACAACTCATTGCTAAACACATTAATTTTTTTTCTGCTGAATTGAAAATAATTACACAATTACTTTTAGGGTAAGGTGGGGTAAGTGAGCCCCCTTTTTGGCATAATTCGACTTTAGACCCTCATACCACTGGATGTAATCGGCCTAAAACTTTTTTTTGTGGTCCATTCTCTCGTAGTTATTACTGTACCCATGGCAATCTTAAAACAATTTGGCAAATAATAAATTTAAAAAAAATTCTTTTTGGTCGTCGGAGTGGCCCACTTGCACCGCAAGGTGGGGTAAGGGGGCCACCCCCCCTAATATCTTTTTACACATAACTGGTAGAGATATGGTGGGGTAAGTGGGATAATCTACATGATTTTTTGAGAGTTTGAAAAAAAAAAGTAATCATGTATCTTTAATAGTTCCCCCATAGCAACTTTTTCTGGCATGCAAGCTTACTAAGAGAAAAAATACGTTAATTTTCATCTTGTCATTTTTGCATGTAGTGTAAAAAATGTTAGGGCTACATATTTTAAACTGGCCTATGTCAATGAATAGGGCTATGAATAGTGAATATGACTAACCCTATGAATCAGTGAATATGACTTTTTTTAAGTATATTAAAGAGTTGGGGCAAGTGGGCCACCCCGGGCATACTTACCCGCCATTGTGGTGGCCCACTTACCCCAAACGCTGGGCAAATGCACTTAATGCACTTTCCTACTTAAAAGTACATATTGAAGATATTACTTTTTGAAGTTCTATTCTTTATTATACATCTACAACTTAAAGGAAATTTAAATTAAAAATATGTATGTAGAAAATAATCCTAATTTCTTTTTTTGTTTTCCAATAATTAACAACTTATTATATTACGGGTATTTTCTCATATAAAAAAATTATGGGGTGATTTCGTCAGCATTTAACCAATAGAAAATATAAATAAAATAACCTTGACATTAAATTAGCTTCGTTTTTTTGTTTACTCTCACCACTTATATTTTTAAAATATAAACCAAGTATAAGCATTTCGTTTCAAATGGCTCCTTAAATCAATTGAAAACTGCATCCAGGAACACCTCAAATATAATGGAAGCTAATTATTGGAGAAAGGTTTTTCACAGCAGATTTAACGTTAATATTCTTACATCTGTTTTTTTAACAAAAAGTTCCAAAACCTTCTTTACTGTTAGTTAAATCTCACCTTGATCAACTGAACATCAAATTTAGGGTTGGTACAATAATTAGGATGTTAATACTCTAATAAAATTATCAAGGTAATTTTTGTGGCGCTGGATATTTATGATTTCAACAAACTACCATCAATATAAATTCAACGAATTTCGCCAATTTGGAATTTGCAAAGCCAAACTGGCAGCCATTCTGCATGCAACCACTTAGAAAAGAGAACCTCCAGGGAAAAAGAGCAGTCGTGTTTTTAAACTTTTCCCGTGGGAAAAGCATCAATTGAACATTAAATAATTGAGTTCTTCAATTTTTTAAACAATATTTAAACAGAGTCAAATGAGTGAAATGGAAGAAGGATATACTTTTTTTAAAACTAATGTTTGTCTTTGCGTAAAAGAATGAATTCAATATATTTGCGGAGATTTTTTATAAGGCGAAATAGAGGTGTTTCCTTTTTCCTGTGCACAAGCTTGTACAAACAGAATATCAGTTAATATTGAAACTCTTTGCAATTGAAAAATAGAGATAATTTATCCTCTTTTGTTCTTCATTTTTAAATTAAAATATCTCGATATATTTATTAAATAGTAATGCGATATTTCTATCGTTTAAATTAAATAGTAATGAAAATTGCTCCGTTGTGTGTGTGTTAACACAACTTTTAACATTCGATGGAGTTTGTTGCACAACCTGCTTACTTAGTTAAAGCGGTGGTTTGGGATCAGAAATAGTTAACAGAGCGTCCCGTATTAATTGAAAAATAAGTTATCTCTTTCATATCTCTCTATCTATAATAATAAAAGAAAGAGTCTATCTGTCTGTGTGTATGTCTGTGGATCGCAAAAGGCCTACTTAGACTGCTCTAAAAAATTCGAAATTTTTAATATAGATTCCTTTTAATACCTATGTGTGCACCTGAGGCTTAGTTTTTTCATATTTGATTGTGATTTTTAATTAAGATAATTAGTTTAAAAAAACGTCATCCACGTGGGATTGCGGGACCATAACAGGGCTTGAAAATACATGGACCGGGCTGAAACGGGGGCTTGACGCCATCTTCTATAAGTTTGATTGAGATATGCGCTCGCCCGGAAATCTGCTTCATTTAGTGTTTGCTTTTTTAAGTGCGCATGCGCCAACACGAATTTAATTTTGTTTTTATTTTGAGTGTATTGTTGGTTGGTTGGTTGGTAGACATATATTTTCAGGCTTGTGTGCTTGGTCGCAAGTACCCTCTTATCAGAGGTGCCGATCCCCCCCAGAGCCAACGACGCACCCCCCCCCCTAGAATTTTTTAAATCCCCCCCCCCCCAAAAAAAAAAAAGGGAAGCACATTTTTTATTTGCTTTTACAATACGGAATTACAACTCATTTTTTAATTTTCCTTTAAATAGATTTTCTTTACAGTAAAAGTTAGCGGGAATCTAAATAATCAGTAAAAATTCCACTCAAAATTTAATTTATGTAATTATATTATTTTTTAATCCATAAAAATAGCCGGACACGTGATTCAATCTAAAACAGTTTACAATTCTTTCACTCAATTCTTAATGCATAAAAATGCTGTCTTCGCTTTTTATCTAACTAGCAGTATGGTCCCGCCTTACAGGTAATCGGTTAACTTCGCATTGCTTCCTTTTAGAGGCATGCTTTGCTTACTTGTGAAAATACACTCAATATCTAATGCGAATGGCGTCAAGCACCCATTTCGGCACGGTCCATGTATTTTCAAGCCCTGTTATGGTCCCGTACTCCCACGTGGATGACCTTTTTTTTTAACTAATTATATTAATTAAAAATCACAATAAGGTGCACACGTAGGTATTAAAAGGAATCTATATTAAAAATTTGGAATATTTTACAGCAGTCTAAGTAGGTCTTTTGCCATCCACAGACATACACACAAACAGACTCTTTCTTTTATTATTATAGATGCAATGCAACACAATCGATATCATTAAACAAATCAAAATTATTTTATAATGTTACAGATATAGTTTACAGATTTAGTTAAAAATAAGTTACTAATTATTAAATTACTACAATTAAAATGAAATATTAAACAGTCAAAATTCTTACCGTAAAACTCGGAACTGAACTACTTAACTAAATTCAATCACTCACAGCATGTATGCTAAGCCAGAAATATTATCCGAAGCTCATTCATTCAAAGAAATGTTATACAAAATTCTGAATATTTATAATGGCTGAACAATGATTAAGAAATGTTTATGTGGAATAATTGCCAGCACATGGCTTTCTTCGACGCTGGGACATATTGTTAAAGATTTTAGTAGCGATTAATGTAGTTAGAGCATTAAGTGCGTTAAAACTGTTTTTAAAAAATCCCGCCACTCTAAAATATTTTATGTAATTTCATGTCTTTAGTCGACTTTATTAAAAAAAAGCCACATTAAGATTCAAGTGCATTTAAAAAAATAAGAAAACAATGTTTTCATTATAATAATTGATCAATATTAGGGGTATACCTATGAAATGACCTTATATGAACAGATGGCACTGCACCCGGGTTAATAACAGTGTGGAATCGTCCTACTAGCATTTTGTTAGACTACTTTTAACCTTTCACCTGCCAGGGGCATTAGTTACTGCTGTGTTTTTTTCATAGTCTTTCTAGGCTTTAAAAATGTCATATTTCTTGCCAACAAAGGGTCATTTGCGGGAAATTTTAATCCATTACTTTATTTTGAAAAAAAACTGCTACTAAAGCCTTTCAAATGCTTCAAAAAGCTTATGAAGACAATGGTCCGTCTGAATCATTTTGAAAATGATGGTTTGTTTGATTTAAAAAAGCTGATTTTGATGTGATAGACAAAGATAATTGAAAACTACCAAAAAAATTTGAAGATGAAGAATTGCAAACAATTTTGGATAAAAATCCAAAAATTGCGCGGGTACATATTTCAGAAATGTTAAATGTAACTCAGAAATGTATTAGTGAACGTTTTCATGCCTTGGGAATAATTTGCAAGGAAAGAAAATGGGTACCACATGCTTTAACAGAGTTATAGATGGAGAACAAAAAAGTCACTTGCGAACAAATTTTGAATCGACATCAAAGAAAGTGTTTCCTGCATCGAATTGCCACAGGTGATGAAAAATGGATATATTTTGACAATCCTGAACGAAAAAAATGTTGGCTGATTCCAGGCCAACCCTAAACATTGACTCTAAAGAGAAAATCGCTTTGAAAGAGACAGTTCTTTGTGTTTGGTAGGATCAAAAAGGCCTTCTTAAGTACGAGCTGCTTAAACCTGGTGAAATAGTTACCTCTGATCAATATCAACAACAATTAAACGATGTAAACCAGGAATTTATCAAAAAACAGCCAGAATGGGCTCGCAGACACGGAACTGCTATTTTGCTCCATTGCGATGCGCGGCCTCACACCACAAATAACGTTAAAAACACCTTAAAAAACCTGACATGGGATGTTTTTTTGCCCCCGCTATATTTTCCAGATATTGGTCTTTCAGACTATCACTTGCTCAGATCCATGGAACATGGTCTGGCTGAGCAGCACTTCGCTACTTTTGATGAAGTTGAAAAATAAGCATATTCGTTTCTCACCTCCCAGGACGCAAAGTTCTATTACGAAGAAATCCATAATTTACCAAAAAGATAAGCAAAAGTTACTGATTTTAATGGTACATACTTCGATTTATTACCCTCATCCAGTGATGCAAAATTCACCGGTAAGTTTTCTTAAAAAAAGGGTCATTTCATAGGTATACCCCTAATATTTTTGGTGCCCGTAAATGTTTGAAAGTGTAAAATTTGAAACTAAAATTATTGTAGTAATATCAAATATAATTGTATTTGTATGATTTAAAATTCTTTAGTATCTTTTCTTTATTTGCCTAACCTTCTGAAGGATACAGACGTATAAACCCGTCAAATGACTGATTTTCCAGCAACACACATAATTTTGAAGTTTTATCAATTTGATAATTTTATTAAATTCCAAAATTTAAAGCATGGGGGAGTCATTTTTAACCACCTACTGCAGAAAAAAAAATTAATTGAGAAATTAAATTTTCAGTTAAAATTTTAAATCTCAAGCAGTGAAAACAAGTTTACATTTCAGCCAATTTGCTTTTTCAGAGGGTTAACACGATTAATATATTTAAATTATATAATTACGACGAAAATCTTACCGGAATCACTGCCATAACACTTTAGGTGCATTTAATAAAGATATATCTTTGATGCTCCCTCCTCCGTTTCAAAATGAACAATCTACATCTACAAAAAAAAAAAAAAAAAAACCCTTCTAACAACACTTCAAAGCGAGCGGGAAAATTGCACGAGTGTCATTGGTGAAAAAGAAATATTCGGTAGTCATCATTTAATCGAATTGTATATGTTATACAGACAGAATGCCAGCTGCAAATGTTTTGTTTAAAGAAATGATGAGTTGTTTATGGGTAATAAATGCCAGAAAGATTCGTTAGGCCGACGCGATATTCGATTATCTATGATCTTCTTTCCGTAATGTTCTTGTGGATTTTGGTTACCATTTTTGATTCTTGAAGGTTGGGGGGGGGGGGGGGGCAGGTTAATGCCCCCTTCCCTTGGTGTTTGGGGGGGGGGTGATGATTAGAAAGAACTAGTATTTGTAACTTAGAAAAAAATAAACCATTTACACTGGAAATTTTCTAATTTTTTTCGACCCCCCCCCCTAAAATTTCAATGACGCAGTCTGCGTCGTTGACCCCCCCTGTAGGCACCCCTGCCTCTTATAAACCATCGTCAAGTAGGACAACACAAGAAATACACAAACACATATGACAGATGTTGCCATCTGTCGCCACCTCCGCAATTTAGACATGTCCCTGAAGGGGAGGGACATTTTCTCCAGAGACCTGTACCCATGGGAAACTGAGCAATGACCACCCACAGGACTTTGGGACCCAACAGATTTTACGAGCACGTACTCCGCATATACTCGACAAACACAAACATCCATGCCTGAACGGGATTCGAGCCCGGACCCAGCAGCTCCAGAGGCCAATGCCTTAACCACTACGCCGCTGGATCGGCTTTTTGAGTGTATTTTCAAAAGTAAACATGCCTCTAAAAGGAAGCAAGGCGAAGTTAACGGGTTTCCAGTAAGGCGGGACCATACTGCTAGTATAATATAAAATTGTAATTGTCAGACGCTTGAAAGCCACGTCACTTACGCGGCTTCGGCCAATCAGAAACGTCAGTAAGTCAAAACGTCATAACCGTCAGTCAAAAGTAAGTGTGGCGGTGTGCTTGTTTTGTACCGGGGCTGCTTCAGGTTGCATTTCGTGGCTTTGGTAGAGATCGTCGCTTAGCCCTAGAGCTACGTGATGCCCTGGAGCAGTCCCACGGAAACCAGCCAGATTGTATGCATGAGCATTCCTGCATTGGCAGTATCCTCCTACTTGAAAATACTTTCTTCATTTCGGAGATCCCTCTAATAGTACTCCCATTCATCAGAACCATCTAAATTGAATTTTTTTTTCGTCACTGAATACTATTGGAGCTACTGCTCTTTCCAAGTCGTATGTTCTGTAGCCAATTGCATAATTTTTCGCTGGTGAAGCTCTGTAGGTCTTGGTTGTGTGTTCCTTTTCTTGTACACAAGATGTTCGTTCCGCCTAATCACTCTTATAAAGTAGACTTGGGAACGTTGCTGGTGGGGTCTCGTGATAATCTGGTCAATGTTTCCCCGACTTTTAGTTTCTTAACAACTAGTTTTTCTTGCCGAATTGTTAGCTTTCGAGGTCGTCCAGTTGATTTCTTCTTCCCATATTTTGATCAAAGATGGAGAAAGTTATTAACCACGTGCGGTGAACGTCCAATAGGTGTTGCTATATTCCGTGACGACAATCCTGCTTGGTATAAAGCTGTAATTTGCCCCTTTTCAAAATCTGATAACTGCTTTTTCCTACTCATACTTAATTAACACCTTTTCAAATCTATTGATTTGACTTATTCACAATAAATGCAAACAAGGTTAGTTTAACTAGATAAAACAAAGCTTTTATGGCTAGAAAAGTTTCCGGTTGTCTATTTCTATCCTCCGTGAGGAGCTTTAACACATGCAATTCCGCCTGTTTACTTAAAAGTAATAGTGGTGCTATCATTTTGCAACAGTAAATCTCCATTTGTTTTAAACATTTGCTTATTAAGCCAAACTCAAAACTTCTCACAGCTTGATATCCTGCATTCTACTTAATTATACTATTCTAGTTTCTGGAAGTATTACAAACTTATACAAAAAAATATTATACAGTATTTACTCAGAAGAAACAAAGTGGTGCTATCATTTTGCAACGCGGTGTATTATTTATATAATAATGTCATTCTTTTAATAATTTTTAATCTAACTAGCCAATTTGTGTCTTATTATTTGTGTTTCATAGATGTTCAGGTTTTGTGGGGTCTGCGCTTGCAAGCTTCTGCGTACTTGATCTGTTCCAATTTATGAACAAAGTGCTATATAAATGGTCTTATAATAAATGCTACATACAATTTTGTTGATTGTTTGGAAAGTATTATTCCCGAGTGCAGTTAAACAATCCGTATGATGAATAGGCAGATTGAAGAGTTCCTGTAACACAGTCGCAGAGCTCACCCTATCATCTATAATTCGTTGGATTCCCCGTTCTGTAGTGTGATCATTGGACCTAGCAAAACGTGATGCAAAAGCCTAAGATACGAAGTTTGCCCTTTTTGCGTTGCTCCGGGCACTGCAAGAGACAGCTACTAAATTGGGAGGTCACTAATACAATCTCCCATTGCACTTTGGGCAGAAGTCCTCGTATAGGGAAGAGAAAAAACCATTTCTTATTTACTTATTATCTTCGTACGGAATAAATGAAGTCAATGCATCGCCATACACATGTAAAGATGTATTTGGAGTAATTTGAAGTCATGTCTAGGATTTAAAAAAATCTGTATGACATCAGAGCTAAAAAATATTATTTTTACCAATAAAATGAACTTTAGGTTTTAAATACCATTTATTGAAAATTTTGGATGAAACGTACATTGAAGTTTTGAAATAGTAAATCTTCATTTCGCACAGCCAGCAAATAGTCTAAATTGTGAATACTTTTCAAAATTTCAACGCTTTCTGAAAATTTTAAATTTATTATACGTTAAAAATGACGCATGGAATGTTTTGATTTATGATAATTTAAATAACTAACAAATGAAATAACGAGTTATTTTAACCGGAAGCAATCTTGATACCTTGTTAGTTCGTGGTGACTCCCTAAACAATTGATTAAATATTTTAAATACATTGGTCAAACTAATAAGAACTTTCATTTGGGATATATTGCAGTGATTAATATTTGCTTTAATAAAAGAGTTGTAATACCAATTTTTAGAGTTTATAATAATTTCAGTAGAAATTCCACCTCTATTATGCACATATTGTTTCACCAACCAACTGAGAATCTCTAGTTGACCCACTAATATTAATCAACTGGTTATGATTCATATCAGGTGTTGATTTTTGTATTTGCACATAACTGTACCCCTATTGAAAGAAAACTTCCAGTCCAACTGTGCCATTCTTCAACTGTGTGCAATATTGGTGCTAACTCGGCGCGTTTTATACATTCAAGTGATGGCAGATCCAGATGGCAGCCATGATTTACAAGCATTTTCACCCTGCAACTATGGTGGGACCGGTGAAAAGTAATCCACTTATGTGAACCGACATGTTTCTATGCTGCTGTAATATATTCTCCAAGTCGCCCGCATAATCTTTTTTGTTGCCTCAAACGCCTCGTAGAATGGAACGGGATCGGCATATTTATCGAGTTTACAGTGAAATTTGGAAGTTTTGGCTGAATACAAAGTATCTGATACTTTTTATTGGGGAGAAGCAATAGTGTTTGAGAAAACAGGCAAGGCAGCCTTTAACAGGCATGCGAGCCTGGGGCTAACTTGTTTCCAATGCCACATCCTCAGATTTGTTCAATTTTATTGCAACTTTATTTTCTAAAATATTTTCTCTCTTTGAAGTATTGATCTCAAGAACTTTAAACAACGTGTAAGTAAGCAGATTGAGTATAGGCAAACCAATGTTGATAGCACTGTTCTAAAAAATCCTTTGAAATTAATAACAATTGAAAATACAAAAGTGGAACAATATGCAGCTTACTACTTAAAGTTTAAACGGGCTATTGTTTGAAAGAGAACTTGAAATACATGCGATTTTCCCTTTGATATTTTACTCAATCGAATAGTACAACACTACACAAATTCTACAAAAATGAGTTTACGTTTGTTTTGTAAAAACGGAATGCTATTATTGATAGTACGAAGTTTATTAATAAATAAAACCGCCTATGTGAGCTGATAAAATTTAACGGAATTGTCCCATTTTTTTTACATTAAGTGCAAACTATAGAGTTGAATTTATGTTCAAATTTTCCACGTTCTCAAGGCTTCCTTCCCTGCCCTTACACTCCCTAATATCAAATGCTCTCTGTAGTTCAATTTAGATTTCATCATCCCACCATTTATCTCATTGTTTAAAATGGAAAAACTAATGAATGAAGACAATAACACAACCGATTTCTATCTTCCAAAACATTTTGAAAATTATTCCCAACGTACCGATAACACGAATAATAATTCACCTAGGAAAAAGGGTCAAATAGATTTTTTATCCTTCTTTCACACCTATTCCCCTACTCTTGTTGAACTAAACGAACTCCCCTTCCGAAACCAAATACATGCCAAAGAGACTCGTTAGAAATGTCCACAGAGGGAGAACAAAAAATGTTTTGTGACTCGACTCTAGTTACAAATTGGATTTGGAAAGCAGCAATGAATTTGAATATCTTTTGCCCCTTTATCGACCTAACAATCCTAATTGAAATGAAAGACTCTTGGAGTGTATGCAGCGAGGCAAATATCAAGCGAATTCATAAAAATGTAGTTGTAATGGACCCTATTTTAAGAAGGACATTGGGCAATTCAAGTTCTCGGAATATTGATTACATGGTATTATGTTCATATTTTGTGGACAGATCAGTAGCCAAATTGACAAAAATATTAGAATAGGTTTGGAAAAATAATTAAAAAAATATCATAACTGAGCCATAGAGGGCGTAACGCTCTCTTCCGTTTTTGCTCTCTCAACCTTGTGTATGTAGATATGATATTAATATGTTATTTAGAAATAACATATTAATATCATATTATTAATTGAAAATATTAAGAAAGATGGTCGGTAACACTTTACGAAATAGTTTTCACATATCTTAACCCTCTAATGCATGAATTTTTTGTTTCGTCCCAAAAAAATATATTTGTATCTCTAATGCTCATACACCACGGGAAAAATACGGAAAAAAAATTAAATGCATCGGAATTTAAATAATTTCATTTTTTAAATTTGTTACCAAACGGTAACACCATGCATTAAGGGGTCATAGGAGTCTTAAAAATGTGCAAAGAAGGTACTGCAAAACATAGTTTGATCTTTCATGTCATTTTTGAACTACTCAATGTATGAGTATAATTTTTTTATATGTAATTCTACAAGATTTATTTATTATAAAGCAAGTTTTAAAATTTATGAAATTTTAGCCAAAACTAAAATAAATGATATTAAACATGAAGCTATTTGAACACATTGTGATTAGGCTTGAGCGGCAAATTGTGAGGTCAAAATTAAAAAAATGACCAAGAAAATGACTTTATATTGTACAAATATGTACAAACAAAGACTTATACCTAAATTCTCAGCTCAATTTTAATTAGAAATTATTTTAAGAACTTTTTTCTAAAAAAATTAATAAAATTTTTAAAATTTTGATTAAAAATTTTTTAAAAATAATTTCTAATTAAAATTGAGCTGAGAATTTAGGTATAAGTCTTTGTTTGTACATATTTGTACAATATAAAGTCATTTTCATGGTCATGTCTTCAATTTTGACCTCACAATTTGCCGCGCAAGCCTAATCACAATGTGTTCAAATAGCTTTATGTTTAATATAATTTATTTTAGTTTTGGCTAAAGTTTCATAAATTTTAAAATTTGTTTCACATTAAATAAATCTTGTAGAATTACATATTAAAAAATTTTACTTGTATATTGAGTAGTTAAAAAATTACATGAAAGATCAAACTATGCTTTGCAGTTCCTTCTTTGCACATTTTTAAGACTCCTATGACCCCTTAAAGTTCGGGGTACGAATATTTATTTTTTATTCAAATTATTACCTTTTTTACTTTTTATATTTCTAATAAATTATACTTAACAATAAAGCTTATTGATAATTTTATTATTCTATAAGAAGTTGAAGAGGCACACAGACACATAGTTTTAGGTATAAAATCTTAATGAAAACGTGTATAACAAACAAAAAGGAGTATTAATATTTAGTACATTTAGATTTTGTTAAACAGGAAAAATTAGTTATTAAAATAATTATGAATAGTAGTTACTTTTGAAACAAAATTAATGTACAAATAGAAGGCAATAGCAGGTTTAGTACAAATAGCAGGTATTTATGAATAAAAATATACAAAAAATCATTTTTTATCATAATTTTTTTAAATGGCAGAATGATACGACATAAAACAGTTATTTTTACTCTTAAAATCAAGTAGTACCAAACATTTTAAACACTGAACTCTTGTGAATCCGTTACAGAGATACACGCAAATTAGCAAACAAAAGTTGTGCTCAATGCATGATGTTACCAAACGGTAACACATGTAAAAACCATCTACAAACTACCAATTTTGAAAAGAATGATTAGAAAACTACTAAATATAGTTTAAAATAACCCTCTTGAACTACAATATTTTTTTCAAAGCAATTTAATTGTATTTAGTACTAGTATTATTACTTTGAATTCTGCCAAACACGTAAATTCACAACAGTTAGAAACTTCACTTTTTAATTTTGAATACACTTTTACTACTGTCAATTATGAGGGTTATTATTAACTAAAACTTCAAAATGGAATGTAATAGATGAAAAAAACACAAATTTGTCGAGAGGGAGGTCTATTTTAATAGAATAAAGTGGATTATGTAACTTGTTACCGAACGGTAACACTATGCATTAGAGGGTTAACTTTAAGATATGTCAGACAAATATTTAATATCGTTTACCTAAAATAAGCCATATATTGTTATTTATTACAGTTTTTTCCGCCCTTATGTTAAAATTAAACTATCTTAGCTTCCTGCACAGTAAAAAAAAAGTTCAGTCACGTTTACCAGTACTGGTGCTGCAATTTTCAAGCACATGTACCAGAGTCATGATCCAGTTGGAATTCTTCAATTTTAGAAAAGAAGAACTTTGGCTAAGGTCATGGACATTCACATTGTGAAATTCAAGTGCTGTAACTTGATTTACAGCAACCAGTTACCATGAAATACAGCAGAATGCGCTGAGAATATACGACAAATGTGCATTATTTTTTATAAAAATATTTTTACAATGTACCCCTTTTTCACCTGAAACATATTCGGTTTTGTATAAAGTAATAAGTGTTCATTTCTATTTTTCTCATATTCCACTGAAAGTTAAAGTTATTCCACTTCGCATGGACATATAATTAAAGCGAGGTCAGAATTTTTTTTTTATTGAAACATTTAAATATTTTTTTTTGTGAAAAATTCCTATTATCAAAAATGAAAATCTAAACTTAATAAGATTAATGATGTAGTTCTTAGTAATTATAAAACCTTAAATTCTACTATATTGGCTACTACCAAATTATAATTCAAATGTTGAACAACCCTTAAGATTGGCATTTAATATTATAAGTCACTGCTCTCTCTATCCTATTAAATAACAATTAATCACTGTCATTTTAAAAGTGAGTTTGAGGAGGTTACGTAAATCGAGCATTTTTATATTAGCCATAATTCCTAAAAAAATTCTTCACAATAAACGACATACACTGCTAGTTTTTCGCGTTTGATATAACTTGTAGGACAAAAATACAATTAATTCAACCTTTGCAGTTGTTTATCGACCAGGCCTAACTGTTATTTTTTTGCCCGATTTTGTTTCGTTTGGAAACTTTATTAGGTTAGTTACTTCGTAAATTCTGTTGAAGTTTGACTTTTAAGAAGTTGTTTATGGTTTTCCTATATTCTGAGGATTTTAATACGTAATGAAGATCAAGACTGATTTACATAGTTTTTGAACAAACATATTTTTAGTTTGGCTAAATGGATACTTTCAAAATATTTAAGGCATATTTATAAATTATACGAATAGACAAGTTTGCAAGTTCTTTTTTTAATATTATAAAATATTCAACGATTTATTCTAAAATTCGAATGTCCATAGTGTACAAACTTGCTCTTAGGCTGGCAATTACTTAACACACGAAACTCGTTTAATAGCAAATAAACGTACACATATATCGATTTTGGAATAAAAACATAAACGTTAAATTTAATTTTGAACCCATTTAATTTAATTTAACAACACATAAAAAGTTTGAGGAAGGTAGGTAATACACCTGATAAACGTTTCTGAATATATTTTGCAGTTACATAGTGTGCAAAAATTTCGGAAAAAGGATCAGAGTATTTCTGAAAAAAAAACAAACTATTTTTGTAATATTTAGAAACATTTCAAACATTTTATCTAATTTTTCTACTATTTTCCATTACATATCCGATTCCCAGGATGACAAACATTAGAAGAAAATCTCGAAGCGGAGGTCTTTACCACTACTCCGCGGGAGTGCCATGACGACATCTTTTCTCCTCCCAACTCCCCCCATGATACATTTGCGCATACGTCAGAGGCATTCAGCTTCTTAATTTTTAAAAAATAAAGGACATTTTTTCTAAGATATCGGAAACATGGCATTAACATGCGAGGACCTTTGTAATTTTCCAAATTTCAAGTTACAAAAGGGTTCTGAAACTTTTTTCAGTGCAGGTCCAGGGTCCGAATCCGGGATGGTCCATGGATGTTTGTCTTGTCTTAATTGTGTAGATGTCAATTCTTAATCGCAAATAGGAATTCCAACTTATTCGGAGAATCTGGCAATCATTTTCCATGAAAATGGACATGCCAACAACGGTATAGAAAGAAGGTTCGTTAGCTTTGTAAGCTGTAATTACGGACCATCCAATAGCAGCGCAATATTTCTTATAAGTCTATGAGCAAAAACAGCCCTGGACAAGTGTTTTCCTTAAATGTATTATCTGAATGCCCTTTTCATGCTTTGGCGCACCACGAACACAGGACAATTGGATTTGCGCCCCAGCAAATTATGACGCCCGCCTTGTTGCAAGAAATGCTGCTCAGGACTTAGGCCCCAATCCCTCGGGAGCCCCAGCCTGATTGCTTCTCTACGGGGATAATTCGGGTGGGAACGGTGGGTTGCTGCTCAACTGTTTTGTTGAACAAACGCCAACCTTGTTGTTCCTGAATTACTTCTCTTTAGGCTGAGAATGCGCAAGGTAATAAAATGCTGAGTTGTCGAAGATGAATTTGTGACTTGTATAGACCACCAACTATCTGGATTTAACCCGGCAATACCGGTTCTTTTAACTACGTTCTCAAATTCTGTGACACCTGTATACCAAATGGTAGATTTCCGAAGGGCCAAAGATTATTATCTTGGTGCCCGGAATTCTGGAAATAGTTAATACCGTGTTAAATATGAGAGTTGGCAGATTGGTTGTTTGAATAAACTACACAATAGATCAACATATGGCAAGTCTGCTTGAATGCATGATTTTTTTTTAATTCGTCCCTGTCGGAAAAATCAGAATGCACTGCTGACTGAAAATAGTGGTAGGTGCAGAGGAAATGCAGTGGAGAGAACTAAAAATGAAAGCACTAAGTCAACACATTTCAAGCTTAAGAGATAAACTTGTTGAAGGTGTTGGGCTTTAGTAGGATTGACTAGAGAAATGAACTTGCTATTATAAAAATTTCGGGTTATGAGCTAGGGAAAATTATAACTAGAAAAAAGAAGCTCAGGGGAATTAAAAGATTCAGATTCTAATCCTCAGTTTAATAAAGAAATGAAATCCACTTTTCAATCTTTATGCAAATTTTAAAAAAAAAATGTTTTAAAAAATGTCATTCAACTTCGAAACATTAAATGCTTAAAATTAAAAGTATTGAGTTGTATTTGTCAGCTTACACATATCGAAATTCGCCATCTTATTCGATGATACTAGTATCTACTTTGTTAGTAACTTATTTCTTATTGATTTTGTGTTTATTGTCACCTCCAAACTTCCCTTTCCTGCAGTTTGTTGAGAAACGTCTTCCTACGGACGAATGGAACTCAAGTGCGCCTCAGATGACTATCTGTGTCCTTAAAATAACGCCACCTAGCCATCTCGCTCTAATTCACTTTGCACGGCAAGTAATCAATCCCATGAAAGATCCTTCTTGCTGCTTCGAATCCAAACAATTCTTTTATTTGGATAGATATGTCCGCTTTTGTTTCGAAGCACCTCCAAATTGATTTAGCGGCAATGGAAGTGTCACCAGGCATCGCTGTTGCTGTTTCTGCAGTTTCTTTTCACGAAGCAATGGAGCGGACGTAATTGGAGTGGGATTACTTTGGAATGAGCGAAGAATACTAGAATACAAATAAAATGGTATATTAATGCACGCTTTTAAAAATGAAGTTATCTAGAATGAGTATCTGGGTGTTTTCCTTTTATGGTGAGAACAATATTCATACGTGGATACATGCGCGGAAATCGCAAATTTGAGCGCTTTTAAAAAGGAATCTAGGACCAAGGACAATAAAAAAAATAAGTGCTACATTGTTATTACTTAATAATAAAAGAATATTATCAAAAACCAATATATTAAAATCTCAAATGTGAGATCTTGCATCATGAAATTCAACAACTTTAAACAACGCTCACTTACTGCTGTTGATGATGGGATGGTACAGTAGGATTGCGCACTGTGCTGGGCTTAGCATCGATCATAGCATAGTTTGTTCAAAACCAGTCAGTGCTACTTTTGCAAATATATGAACACGCATGTTCACTGTGAAAGAACCCTTCGGCGTAAAGGTTAAGTTATGACTAAAATAGCAAATATGAAATATGACATTCATAATTGAGAATAAATTTTTTTTTTAATCAAAACCATCAGCTTTGAAGATACCTAAAATTAAGAAAATCGATACATTGATAGTTGGATTGACGTCAGTAGATATATACTACGGATCTACACTGTAAGTGACTTTATTATGTCCCGCTGGTTTTTTTTTAAATATATGAATTATTTCAAACCGTTTTTCTGATAATTTAACTTGTAATGTTATGTACGTATACTCCAATGGGACAAAAAACGGTGAACATGTTATCTAGCAATGAAAATAAACTAAATCGGTATACAAAATCGAACGAAATGTCAATGAAATGTTTTCTTCTATATTCTTCTCTTCTTTGCATTCCCTCCTTCCTTCCACCAGAAAACGCTACTGCAAAATTTGCAGTTTTGCCTCTCCTCAACCATCATAAAAATATTCGAATCAATTTACCATTCCTGAAAATGGTAGCATATTATTCTTCGATATCCCAAATATGTTCTACATATCCAGATATCACTCTGCTTTCACGTGACGAATCTTCGTTTTTTTACGTCAATAGTTGCTGGTTTCTGTGTTTTCTCCAGAGAATTGAAGCAGTTATATTTATTTGCTTTTGGTAAAAACTTACTGTTGATTTTTACAAAAAAAAAGAGAAAGAGATTGTTTTGTATTGTTTATGAAGCTGTTTAACTTTAACTACTCTTTAATGAATATCTAAGAACGTTTTTTTACATTCTGAAAAATGTTCACTAGTAGATTAATACGGTTACGATACTAAAAACCTGTATTTTCCCTTTATCTCTATGAAATGTGACTCTTTTTACAGACTGAAGATAAAACAAAATACCCTTTCTGTGCTGAAACATGGCATGTGAAGAATGGAGTTCAAATGATACCAAGGCATGAGCGATCATTGATATTGTGAAACCAAAAGGATAATGACAAATTTACGGATTCTATCGAGCCGGCATTAAGTAGTCGGTAAGGCGACGTTCTTGAAATCGAAACTATAAAAATAACCATTAGAATCGTTAAAAGATTTCACTAGTATGTATAAAAACTTTGGTGCCGCTTGTCTTTTACTCCGCTTTTTGTCTTGTAACCTTACTCTGTTTTTAGTGGCGTAATGTTACTTAGCTTTGGCGTACAAGTTAATAACTCTTTATGCTGTAAATTTTCACAATGAATTTACAAGAACAATATCAGTAAACCAAAAAATGCAAAAAAACATAAAAAAGCACTTATGGTAAAAAAGTACAACTGGCTACCCTGCGATTCGATGACCAACTTTTATATTTTTACTAAAGTTTGGTAAGGTACTCAAATAGTGCATTCATCCATGTATTATTTTAATGTGGTTATTTGTTTAGTTTCTCTTTTAATATATTGAGCTACCAAAAAGGTAACAGCTGTCGGTATTTCTTTTAAAGCTAAAGAATCCTCTATTCCTCTAAAAACAAGTTTCAAATCAGCTCTTCGTATTTCTTTTCCACCCCTTTCCCCCGTAATTCTTTGAAGGGGAAGATGGGATGCCCAATGTACTGGAATCCTATCCCCTTCATGTAAATGTATGTTTCCATCTCTCGTAGCAAAAGGCCCACGTCCAGGGTTCGATCATAGCACATAAGTCCTTGTCCTTACTCGTGAGGATCTTTGACCCTTCCTCATGGTCCCGACTGGGATTCCGTTTTCTATAAGATCCCACACAAATCGGAAAAACTGACTCCTTTTCTCATTCCCTGTTGAGCAGGGGGTTGTTAACGGAGGAACAAAGTGGTATTTTTAGCCTACTTTTTTTTCAAATTCGAAAGATTTAAAAAAAACTGTAAGTATTGACATGCTGACGATGTCCATCCGTACCTTCCCCCACCCCCGCTACAAATTTGGCTACATTTTATGAAGAGGGTATTTCAAAGCTTGTTTACTGATATGATAAATGCTTTAATCGTTAAGGTGATTATGTGGAGAAATAAGCAGCACTGTACATTACTTTTGGTAAAAAAAAACTTTTTTTAAAAAATTTTGACCCGTCTTTTTGTTACAGCCCATCGGAGGTTGAAAAAAAACTGCCCTCGAATAAATCTTGTGCAGTAACGGTTGTAGAGGCCGTTGACTGTTACCGAACCAACTTCTTTTCTGATAAGAATTTCAGTAAGTATTTTAGTAACAGGAAAGTAGGCTATTTTAGTTCGTTTAAAACTTCTTGTTGTTCATCTTAAAAGAATAACTAAGAAACACACACACATAATCATATTCTACCATTCACTTATTCCCAAATAATGTCCCCAAATCCGATTGCGTAAAATCTAATTATTTTGGCTTATGATAAAAAAATATCCGTCTTAAGATGGACTTATTATTTTACATATTATTTGAGATTAAATCGTCAGATTTGAAAGTCATAACTAACTACACAACAGGTAATAATTTAAAAGCTAATATCTGTAGCAATGAAAAAATACTACAGAAAATAATTACATCTAGTTTTTACGAGTTCCCCCCCTGTAAATTCCCCAGGTTCCCCAAGCAAATTTTAAGCATTATCATAAAAGGACGGAAAATCTCGTCCATTCATATTTTGAAAATCTCACACATTCTTTTGAGTGACACACTGGAAATGTTATTAAGATTCATTCTCTCTTATCGGTTCTACTTCCTCTGTGCGCACGTGCTTCAAGTGAAAAATTTCAACAACATCCATCCACTACCCAACTTGTTACAAAATAACAGAAAGGGTGCAGCTATTCTTTGAAAGCAGCGCGCCCTTCTCTCTTACTTTTGAATTTGAATCTCTTTAGGAATTCTAGAGAAAAACAGCCTAGTTTCTCTATCCCTTCTCAGAACTCACAATAGAGTCCGCTAGCCGAACACCATTGTTTATTGCCTTGCATATTGGAGATATAGATTCCACGTCTTGTGTGAGAGAGATATGAGTAAATAAAAAGTTTTATTTGTTAGCTCAATCCCTCTGAGGTAGACTAGAGTGAGTTAAAATAGGACAGTTTTCGATTCATCATAATGGTTGTATGTCCTTGAGTCCATACAGTGCGTCCCAAAAGTTTATGGACAACGTTTTTTTTTTAAAAAAATTTTGCAATATAAAAAAATAAGTAACAACTTCAAAATAATTTTTAATCGTAAAAAAACATCAATACAATAAACATACTTGTATAAAAAAAATAATGTCACGCATTTACAGACTTTGTGATAAAAATTAAAATTTCAATTTTACTGTCCCAAATGTGACAACTCTTTTTTTTTGTCCCTTTAACAAGAATCGAATGATGTGTGTTTGGATGTCATAACGGGACATAAACATTTAGAAAAAAAATATTGAAAGTGATGATGCCAAATGACATCACTGGGACTGAAAGGGTTAAATTAAAAAAAAAACGTTGTCTATGAAATTTTGGGACGCACTGTTCGCTAATTTGCAACCGCCTCCAAAATAAAAGAAATTCGATTCCCCTTACGCGATATACCTAAATGGAACTTATTATAACGTCTTCACTCCTGAGCTACATATACGTGAACCTTTCTGGAATTCACTTCACAATTTCAGTTTACAATTTTTCTTAATGCTTACTTTTCTATTATAAACTACAATGTTTAAGCTTTCCAAAAATATCGATACCGCAGTAGCTGATTTATTAATTGTATAAAAAATGACACAAGCAGATTTAGGAGGTCCTGCAAATTTTTTAGTGCATGGTTACTTTATAAGACATTATGGATCAAACAAAAGTTAGAATGTACACAAAGTCACAAAAACAGTCATATTTTGTTTGTTTAATTATATTATAGAACAAGAAAAAGTTTTTTTTATCGCTATAAGCCTTAAATACCACAAAATTGACTTGACCCCCAGCAAATGTTAAGCGCTATTTTTTTTTCAAATTATTTGAAATACACACTTCTAAATATGTATTTTGTTTTAAAAAAAAATAAGTTTTAAAATGATTCGATGCGTAGAATTATTTCGGAAGTAAAGATGATAATCTCTTGATTACAAAGGGATTTGATGTGTTTTTTCTAAACAATTCATGCATCTTAAAATGTGCACAGGCAGTAGAAATTTAGTGGGATAGCTTAGTAAGTGAGATATCATATTGTAATTTTTTTAAGCACTAAGTTACATATTAATGTAATGAGTTAACACATGGTAAATGTGATCATCATTCCAAGAAACAATTAAGGTTATTTCTATCATAATCTCAACACTTATTATTTTATTTGACCGTGGTTTGAAATTTGACACTATTATCTAGGCCTTACATCCAGAAAAATCCCGTAAATAATGAAACAACCCGACTATGACTTACCCTACACTGTTAAAAAAAACCTGAATTTTACGTGAATATTTCTGTGAATAGTTTCGGGAATTTACGGAAGGATTGCGTTTCTTCAACAAACAGACGGTTTGTCTGAAATAAACAGCTTGTTTCCGTTTTCCTTAAACGCTTGACAAGCGAAAACGGGAAAACACCGTATTTCTGCGTGCAGAATTTCACTTAAGACCCGTATTAACGTAATTTCTCCATATAACCTCGCACCCAACAGCTTTTAGCCTCGACACATCCGCCGACCGACTCAGCCACCATATTTTTTGTTTGTTTGTTTTTACCACATCTGAAGCAAGAAAGATAAATATACAGGTATGTTCATTTCTTTTACTAAAATAAAGATTTTATTTTAAGATTATATTTTATATCTTTCTTTTCTATATATAGAATCCACAGTTGTCTCTTTCTTATTTGTTTCTGTAATCTCTATAGTCCTACAATTGACCGTGGGATGATTCCTGAAATTAATAATTCCGTTTGTTTACCAACACGCTTAACTAAGTAAATTTAATTTAAAAGTTTGAAAAAGCCGTCAAATGTATGAAGTAAACAATGTTCACCAGTAAACAAGTGCACATTATTAAAAAAAATAGTGAAATGATTTGAAATTATTACATTCAAATTCGATTGAAAGGCAATTGCCCTCGCGTAGCTCTAGTGCGACGATAATTCAAAACCTAACCTAACCTCGATTGAAAAGAACGGTTACGCTATCGCTCTCAGCACAGCATGGTTTATTTTAAAAACTATGCAAGTATACATAACGTAAACTTTCTCTTTAATAAATAATACTCTTTTGTTGAATTTAATGAATCAATTAGTGATTACGGATGTATGCAGATCACATGCTTTGATTCGATTCAGGTGTCACATACACTCTTAAAAGAAAAGAGTGAAATCCACTCCAGTTGGAGAAGTGTATTTTCGACACCCTAAAGGCATGCATATTTTCTCAGACTGAGTTAAAATCACTCGTTTGGAGTGATCCTGTCGGAGGTTTAACACACAAAGGATCCATTCCAAAAGGAGAAGTGAATTTTCCAGTCTGGAGGAGTGAAATCCACTCAGACTGAGTTAAATTCGGAGTGTTTGTTTTAAGAGTGTACACTATTGTCAATGCTCTTTGTTTTGAAAAATCTGAGTAAGAAAAACACAATTTCCAATTAAATGCAAATTTCTAACGAGTTCAAAATTTAGGAATTGCAAGTGTCCGCAGAACGCTATTTTAGTGTTTATTTAGATATAGCTGCTGAGTGATATCTCATTTTCGGCTCACCGTCTACAACTACAGCAATAGAGAAAAAGCGTTTTTTACTCCGATATTAAATTATTCAGTGCAGATACTATGGAAGACTTGCTCGAAAAAAAAGACTAAAATTGACAAATTGTTTAATTTTAGAAGGGCTTAAGAAGATTTTGTGTAGTTTACGCCTGATTACCACTTGCTTCCTTACATTAGATCTATTTATTCAAAATTGGATTTGTATATATTAATATATTATTTTTTTAGGTGCTAGTTTATCAGAAATCTCCAAAGAGGGTCGAAAGTTCAGAAAAAGAAGAAACTTAATCTGTAGTTCCTGCACAAATTTTTAAATTAGTTGAGGTTTTGAAATAGCATAACAGTCTTTTTTAATTGTGAAAGAAAAATAAAACATGATTTATATTCTGTGTATTTTTGTTATTCACATATTGTTGAATTGCATCAGTGGTGTATCCAGGATGGGGGAGGGGGATAATAACTCTCGCCCCCATACACTAAAAAAATTGTTTTTTTACTATCAGCGACTATACTAATTCATGTATGAATTGCACAAATGCAGACACTTAAAAATTTATTGTTTTTGACAACATAGGTTACAGTCTTAAAGGGTCTCTCGGTTAAGGAGTGTTCAACCACTAAAACACCCGAATCATTATCCCCTACCCATGATTTTGCCCTGGATATGCTAACTGTAAAATACAATACCATTTAGCCACAGAACAATACTAAATATATATTGTAAAAAAATATGACAAAAATTATCAAAATTAGAAAAAATTTTAAAAATTTTCTGCTATATTAAAATTGTTTTAAATATATGAAGAGTGGTAATTTTTAAATTTCAAAAATTTGAACAATGTCCTTTTTATTCAGATAATATACCAAATATGGTTACAAATTATCAAATGATTAGAATGTATTAGTTTCTAATAGATTTAAGGTTAAAGTATGAAGACATTATATGCGTACATTTTAAATAACAAGCAGGATCCATGTTTAAATTTCCCTATGCTTATATTTATAACACCATATATAAATGGATATATTTAGAATGATTGATGTTTAAATAGTATATAGAAACAAAATTGATAAGAAAAAAGCAAAAATTTCTTGGAACTAACTAGAAAATACGATGTAAGTTTTCTGAATTTAAGAGAGAAATGCCAATTAGAAATTCATGAAATTAACAGGAAACAACTAAATGGAAAATCCTGAAATTAACGGAGAAATTCCGAATTGAAAGATCCTGAAATTAACGGAGAACTTCCGAAATGGAAGATCCTGAAAATAACGGAAAAAATCCAAAATGGAAAATCCTGAAATTAACTTAAAAATTCCAAAATGGAAGATCCTGAAATTAACGGAGATATTCCGAAATGGAAGTTCCTGAAAATAACGGAAAAATGCCAAAACGGAACATCTTGAAATGAACGTAAAAATCCCGGCAACTTGCTGCCAGTAGTTTTTCCGTTAATTCAAGGATTTTTTTTAAACAGTGTAGTCTTGCCATGAAGGATAAGATTTGTCCCAGTTTTTATTTCCTAAAAAATCTGTCTTCTGCCTTTGCTTTACTGCTTGTTCATGAATTTCTGTTTGCCATTAAATGATTCCGCCCGAATGTGAGTGTCGAATAGGACAGATCGGGAAAAAATGATGTGAGCGAAGGGTAAAACAACCGTTTTACGAGATGATCATGTCGAGAAATCGTAAATCTGGCAGTAAAATTGGGGACGGCTGATGTACTAAATGGTGGATGAATATACGCCAAAAAGATGCTCTCAATTGCTCTTTTAGAATGACTCTGGCAGAAGGTTTTGGCTATTAATCTTTATGTATTATTCAATATGCTTGTTTAAGGATGGTATTAAAACAAATAATAAATACTTAGAAGTTAGACTAATGATTTCCTCTAAACTCCGTTTGGGTGTGTTATCTTTTTATTAAAATATCGATTTATACCTACAGTTTAATAAAAAGGCGTTTAGTCATTAACCCAATATACCTGAATTTTAATTTTTAAGGATTTTTTATGATGATTATTATTGTTTCACAACCTAATGTATACATACACCTACAAATTGAAAGTAAAACTTATTAACGCTAAGAAAAAAGAATTGTAGAAGGTAGTGCACTCAGGGTCTCATTAGATTATGGTAAGTAACTTTGGTACAAGTATGAAATTCCACTTCCAACTTTCTACTTGAATAACTTTTAATTGTAAGCCCAGATTGATATATTTTTTAAACAAAAATGTAGAAACATTTTTTTATGTTTTAACAAAGCATTCAAACATCGGTATACAAAATAGCGATAAAAGCATACGAATAAAATATTAATATAAAGTAAAAATATTTTTTTAAACTATGTTGATGGAAAAATGTTTATAATGTTAATTATCAGCTTAAGTTTCTTATAAATTAATATTTTTTAATGAACAAAACTACTTTTGAACAATAAATTTGTGTTTGACAGAATACATAAAAGCAATATATCAAACAATCAGGCAAAATATGAAACAATGTTTTATAAAGTTTTAAAATTTAAAAGATCAGAGTAGATTGTCAATCAATGAGAAAAAAAAAGTAAAAATAAACTTGCCATACATTTTTACATTTGTGAGATTGAAAATTTTTTAGGTGGAGGAAGATGATATATTTTTCCTATTTTCAAAAATCCAATTTGAAATAATTCATGCGTAATTTTGATAGATATTTGCAATTTAAAGTTTTATAAAGAACAAAAAACTGACGGTTCCTTCAAGATGAATTATATTTTGCTAATGTAACCTATCAGTTAAGTTTAAATTTTCACTTTAGTAATTGTCCAATAAAACTACTGTTTATTACATAGTAAATGTTTTTGTAGTAAAATTTAAAATATAAAAGCACTGAGATTTGTTTTGAATGCTAATAATTGTAGCTGTTAATATTAAATCATACTAAATCCCTAAAAAGTTTTTAAAAACTAAATACTGCCTATGCTTATTATTATTATGCCTTGTTATTAAATAAGAATGCATTTCAAAATTCAAGATCATATGAAGAAAACAAAAGTATACACAATTTGGTATCGATTGAACAAAATTTAAACCATTTTTTTTCAAGCGCTTTGGATTATTAACATATTTTTCGAGAAAAAGTAATGATCTAATCCCAATAATTAAATTGAGCATTGTTGGATATGCAATTAATACATTGTGGTGTGTCAGACGCAATAAATTATGATGCATTATAGTTGTTGGTCCCTGTCCAGTAATTACAGTGATTTTTCGGGTCCAATAATTACCCAAGGTCACCCAACTTGTCAATTTCGTAATTTCACGCAGTGCAGTAGGGGAGGGCAGGGGAATCCCACCACCTCGGGCAATGCCGCCACCCCTTGTATCTCGCCAACGGTGTATGTAGGAGGGGGGCTGTGAGCACTGATCTGTAGCAGGAAACAAAGTATTTTGTAGTATAGACGCTAATGGCAGTGCGGTGAGTTGGTGTAACGTTATTTAAAAAATACGGTTTTTAGTGATTTTCATCTAATTTTGGGCTTTCTGAAATTAAGAGATAAGTGACTGTTAACTCCAAGTTAGATAAATCAGTTATATATCATTGAAAAGAGTAATTATTTGGCTATTTTATCACCTTGTTGGCTTGGACGCTAGGCTATCTACCTTCCCCTAAACAAGCCGTCTATGCCATTTTGTCTTAGTGAGATAATGCCGCCACATCACTCCGGGGTTATGCCGCCACATGCAAAAGGATGGCGGCATAAGCCAAAAAAATAGAAACTTCATATATTGGCCCTACAACCTATTATTTTTCGTTCCAGATGCCACGTATCTGAAAAAGAATAACTGAACTGGCCAAATAGACCAACGAAACTTAAAAAAAAAACCTAAATATTTAGTTGCAAAAGGAAAGTTAATAAAAGAGCTGTACCCTGTACAATTTACAATTCCAAAGTTAATTAAACCTATTTTAGTGCTTTATGTATTGCTCTATTATGTAATTTTCCATTATTTATAGATTATTTGCTTTGTTTATTGATGTGGCGGCATCACCCCAGTGATGTGGCGGCATTACCCCAGGTACCGGGGTAATCTCACCACTGTGCAAGCTTCTAGAAAAAACAATTTTATTCAGTTTTTTATTACAGATATAAATTTTAAAAAATCACCACAAGATAGGTTATGAACTGTAGTATGCTATGCTCATTACAATTTACATTAATTGCAACACAATTATGCATGATAATTCAATTTCCCTTAAGGTGGCGCCATTCCCCTTCTCTCCCCTTTAACACAAATGCAAAATCAAACTAATAGCACTCTATTTCGTATGTACTAATTCCCCTTTAACATCCAAACAGGCTAAGGAATAAATTCTTTTTCAAAGTAGAAATAAACAGACGGATATTACGAGAAGAATCACAGAGCCATCTTTATTCAAATGGACGATTTTGCATACATAAAAATATCAATCCGTTTCATGTTATTTTTTCAAGTAATGAATATCTCCTTTCGGATTTAAATAAAGGCGAAGTCTGGGCTCAACACAGGAGTTTTCAATACTTCATTTGACAAGTGGTGAAGTTCGAGACATAGTGTCTTTGAACTAATATGACATAGATGCCAAAACTGTTTTGCTTCTTTTCGTGTCGACAAATAGTTTTCACTTAAAAATATCGTGAAATATGGCATGTTTATTTTGACTTGATTTACCTGTTTTTTTTATTACATATACAATTAAGGATGGAACCCGCTGCTATTTGTCAATTCCAAACAAGCATCCATGCAAAAAGCGGGTTTCGAACCAGTACATTTGGTACCTACTCGGAGCACGCAAGGTTGGCATTTTTTCACGGTTGGCATTGATATTTTGTATGGCTTTTGCCATTTTTTGATCATACAGTTATCTGAATTTTAAAAAATGCCAGGGAATTTATAGAAACTCTTCTATCTTTAACATGCAAGTTTACTCGAGAAATTTCATTCGCGAGTTTTTCTTGTTCGATTCTGCTCAGGCCTGTGAAGCCCACGAAGGGGTGCCAATTTCTGGTTCTGTAGCTGATTTGAGCAATTGTTTTGTTTAGGCCGAGTGGCTGGTTCGAGGATGGACCTCTAGTTCACATCCCAAACAAAACTCGTAAATGTAAACTTTTTTTAAAAAAAATTCTTGTTGTCTATTAAGCAAAGAGTTGCACCACTCTAAAAACTGGGATATTGTTGCCTGCTATTCAAATTCGGCTTCCTTCTTTCCTTCTGAACATTAAGTTTATTAAATTTCAAACGTAGCAGAGGATTGATTTGCATCTTTTCTCATGTAATCGCTTATTTGGTATGTATATGATATGCAAACAAGGGGCTTAAAGCCGTTTGAGTGTAAGAAAGGCTGGTTTTTGCTTCGCCAAGGTCAAGTATTGAACGGGGTCGCTATAGCAACACGCGTTGTTTCTACAAAAGGCGATAAAGAAGGTAAACATATGTTCTTTCTCTGCCCGTTCTTTGTAAAAAAGGCAAAAAAGGCAAAGGCTCCATGCTTGCCATACATTTTGGGAAGTTTTTATTTTTACTTTATTTTTTGATTGAAAGTACTAAGCGTTTACTCAACATATATTGTATGAAAATTTCGAAATTAAATTTGAAAAAAAAAAAATCTGGTAACACTAGAAAGTCCTGATTCCAAAGTTTAGACAAAAACCATGTGATGGTATACATGTGTGTGTGGGTGTTTAAAAGATTTGAATGAAAACAATAGTGATCATAGGGTTCAAAGAGATATAGATAATTTAAAAAATAATGAAGGATAAAAAGAGTAATGTTAAATAAAAGTTTTATTTACAATGAAATCAACTTAATGCATGTTTAATAACATAATTACCTATTTGCCTTGCTTAATTTTATTTCCTTTTCATTTGATAACTTATAAACACATGAGTTTTCATTGAATTTATAAGATTTTGTATCACTTCTTGTTCAGATAATATAGCCATTTTAACTCTCTTATGGCGAAAAAATGCTTAGAATTCGTGTAAACTTTACAGGTCAATATATAATTTAGATCTAAAAAATGGTGTGGTTACAATGTACACCACAGTTTTAAGTTATCAAGTTAAAAAAATACACAATAAATTAAGGAAACACGGAATTAAGTCACTAAACATGCATTAAGTTTATTTTCTCGAAATTTTTAAGACATATTTTTTGTTATTTTCACTAATTCTTTAAATGAAACTTATTTATCCACACCTTTTAAGTGAGACATCCTGCCTCAAAATGTTTTTATTGTCTTAACTTTTGACACAGTCTATAACTAGACAGTATAAAGTCTTCTTTATTTATTTCACCTACACCTTACTTTTTTTTACTAACTAAGTTCTACTTTGTTTTATTTCAAAAGATTCTTACGAAGTGCTTCTAATGTATTGCATTTTTCTTTAAACTTTCAGATTTAGCTGACCACTACCTGTGAGGACGAAAATAACAAAGTATGAGGTTGAAAGTGTACCAGAGATGCACTTGTATAGTACAATAAATGTTGCAGATGTAGATGTAAATTTGTAAAATGTGAAACTCAATGAAATCGTTATAGAGGCATACACTGTACTAAATAAGATGTTGGAGATTTTAATTAATAATTTAAATAAGTTTTACGGGGGATTGATTCCAAAGGGGTTTGCTTTTAGTCAAGTGTTTTACTATAACATTCGAACCAATTGTTAGCGAAAAACAGATAAAAAGGAAGAGCCTGTAGAGACTTTTATGTTGTTATTTTGGGATTTATTACAGGCTGATTATATTTTTTTCAACCCACATAAAACACACACATTGCACATACCATTGTTACAACTTATTTTACATAATAAAAAAAATTAAAAAAATATTTTTTTTTCAAAGTATCCTAACACAACCAGATAGAAAATTCCGAAGAAACTTTCTTTATGAATAATTAGTTTAAAAAAGCTTTAAAGAGAACACCAATGGAAAACAACTGCTTTTTCAAAAATAGTGGATGTCTTCGAACCCTCGATGTTGTTTTATTAATCCTTTTTTTGGGTTCGATGTTGGAATGAACCAACCAAGTCAGTCCAATTAATATATTCCGTGTAAAAGCTAACCAGGGATTATAATAAGGTAAATGAATCCCCTGTGCAGCTATTGAAAATTGCAGGATCGTGTTACATGGCTGAGCGAAAAAGCCGTGATCTTTTATTGTTGAGCCCTGATCATTAGGCGTAATTAACGAGGATCGGCGCTTCTGTGGAACTGCTGGCACAGGAAAAAGAGTTCAGAAGACGATGTTGATGCTGCCAACCAGAATCCAATAAAAAATAAAAAGGTTTGTAAAGTGAAGCCACCAATCGCCGTGAAGTAAGCCCAAACAAACGGCGAATAATTTGGGGTGATTCGGAAGTGGAATTTGTGTAGGTTTAGCACATCGAACTTGGCGACTTTTTGTGACTCTAATAAAACTTTAATTACAACGTATTTTTCTTACCTGTGAAGGGAGTTACTACACTCTTAAAACAAAAGAGTGAAATCCACTCCAGTTGGAGAAGTGCATTTTCGACACCCTAAAGGCATGCATATTTACTCAGACTGAGTTAAAATCACTCGTTCGGAGTGATCCTGTCGGAGGTTTAACACACAAAGGATGCACTCCAGAAGGAGAAGTGCATTTTCCAGTCTGGAGGAGTGAAATCCACTCAGACTGAGTTAAATTAGGAGTGTTTGTTTTAAGAGTGTACACTGTTGAGAAAATTCAGATCTCGTGTCACACACTACAACTGCGCAAACATTCATTTTTTATTTAAATCAGCGCATTTCAAGGAAGAAAACAATGCGCTTTATACTAAAATTAGCCTGAGTGAGCAGTTCGTATTGGCTTACCATGGTTATTGGACGACCTTTTGACGGCTTCAATTTTTTTTGCGCCATCTTCATATTATTAACTCTATAGTAAAAAATACGGTTTCCGCTCACCCTTCAATTTTTTTTTCTCTCCAGGGTTTATTGAGATGCAGTAGTTATCTTTAACCTTTTCACTGCTGAACAAAATTTCACATACATTCTTTATATAAATATATTTTTCCAAAAATTATGTATTTAAAATTGCTTTTTGCAAGTTATTAACGTCTACATTAACGTTGTTAAAATTAAAGTTTAACTGAGGGTCACATCCATTTAGTAAAATTTGAGGAATTGAGCTGTAAAAATATATAAATTTTTGCATGCGATAAATAAACAAACAAGCTCTGTAATTTTTTGTGCAATAATCCAATGTAATATTTTTAATGCAAAATGTCTTAGAAATGTTCCGCTATGATGGAATTTTAGTGCAATCTTGCATTAAATATTTAACTGTGCATCTTTTCAATACAAATACCATATTAAAAATAATATGAAACCAAAAGCTAACGTAATTAATAATTTACTGCAAAAACGTTCACTTTCGTATCATGACGACGAGTAAAGATTATTTATTAATATATCTAAAAGAAAATTTTCATTAAAGTAATTCTGAATCGCATACAGCATAGAGAAAATTTTTATTAAGATCTTTTAAATTTCCCAATGCATTTTAACATATATTAGTTTCGATTTGATATTTAGAAAGAACGGAATGAAAATTCAACTGGGCTTTTGTATTATAATATTTTCTTCATGGTTACCAAGCCGTGGAATATTTGGAATCGCCCCGGAATAGGAATTTAATGTACATAGATGAGAAAGATATGTTATGAGAACAAACAATTCCCATTTCACTTGTTCAGTAAAGTAAAAACGAACAGCCTAGTCTGGTAAAAATAACACGCATTAAATAGTCGCACTAGGGCTGTACTAAGGGTATATGTATGTTTCACGTCAACAGTTCCCGTGTTAATGTTTTTATTTTTGGTCCTTCTGGAATTACACTTGTTTTGGTGATAATTTGACCTGATTAGTTCAATTTAATGCAAACAAATATTGGAATTCCAAAATAATTTTGGACGGTGTTTGTATTTGCAGAGATTTATTTTTATTTTTATTTCTCTTGTTGTTTGGTTCGTCGTCTTCTGTGATCTTATTGTTCTTTTCACGTTTTTTTTATTTATTTGTACTGTAACCTGAAGAAGTTTTATCCTAATACTTAAAAAAAAAACTGATAAATTTGAAAAATTCCAAATGCTAAGTATCCTTGGTTTTTACCGTGTATTGATAGTGAAACCAAAACAACCAATGAAAATGCACAAGTTAAGAAGTGACTTATTGATTTGATTTTGATGTGTCCTGCTTTATTCGATTATAAGAATATAGAAACAAGAATAAAACCTGTCTTAACAGTAGCAGAAACTGGTTTCGAAATACAATGGTCTAGTAGAATATCGGTAATATATCAGCAATAGATTTCAACAAAAGAAAGGTAGCATGTTTCTTATGCATCCTGATCATGTTAACGGAATTATTTAAATCTACAACAATTGATTTCCATATCGTTTAGTTTTAGATTAAATAGTTAACTTTCCTTCTGGTATACAGGTTTTGTTCAATAGTTAAAAGGATAACATAAACACATCAAAGAGTACTACTAAAGATTATTTTGTGAATTTTATCACGAGGCACAACTGATTATTATTTTTTTAGATGTTTAGGTCTTTAGTCCTCTTCCTGAAATCATGTACTCATGAATTCTGAAATCATATGTTTGTTGTTAAAGAACTGTACGAACAGTTTTCAGGAACACTGCAAGGAATATTATCGAAATGGGCAAGAGCTACTCTCGAACAAAATCGCTAATATCGCGTTCTTAGGAGCATGTAACTTGAATCAGTCCAGCGTAACCAATTTTTCAGAGAAACTTTGGTATCGAAGGCCTTTGCCTCAACACCCCAGGTAATATATCAACATCTGCGGGTGACAAAACTTGAACTTTGCTGCATTTCATCTATGGCACATTACTAGGTAATTTATGAAATCTATATTTAGAGACAGAAGAATAAGGACATATTTGTATTTTTATTTCGCTAGTCTCTAGAAATGTATCCTTTGAAATGGCTGATTACGCCGGCGAATGGCGCGATAGATTAATTCAAGCATAAACGAGATAGTTTCGGAATTAATAACGTGCTATGGTTAGCTAATTGAATTAGCGTTGCGATAAAGCACGTGCGGTTTTAGAGAAGAGCATTGAAAAGGTCATGTAAAAGAAGAAAGAGGCTTTACGAAGCGATAGATTTTCATAAATTTATTCACATATCCTAAAGATTATTTGTTGAAGCAAATAATAGTTTACTTGAGATTAAATATATTAAGTGTGTCTAACCAACACCTCCTGTAAACAAGGCCTTTACACGGGTCACTATTCAATGTGTGACGCAGTGAGAGTAGTCCACTCTGACCAATCACGGACAGCTGGAAAAAACGATTCACCCATCCTTACTCAGCATCTATTGATGAGGGAATTTTGTGGAAGGTGTCAATTTTCAGGAAATAGCGTAAGGAATAGAGAACTGGCAACAAAAAATGTATAAGAGGTCGTCTACGTAATAAAATGAGTACCAACTTTAAAAATTAAAATATCAACACCCAATTTTTTATATAAAAATGTTTAACACCTTCAAAATGTACCCTAGATTCAAAAGAAAATGAACTAATTTGCATTATTTGCTGGGAAAAAGCATTCAAAGTTGAACGCTCATAATGTTAAAAAAGTGTCACAAACTTTTATTCATACCTTCACAAATAAAATTAATAAAACAAAGATTTTTGATTATATACTTCTTAATCTTTCAAAAACAAATCACCCAAGTTTTTTCTATCCAGCAACTTGTTAATACTAAACTCCTTGGCGCAGCAGCCCATTACAGGGCCAATAGATGGCATGCCCATTTCAGCTTTAGAGACCAAGGGCTCTGGGGTGCTTGTCCCAAAAGGTGGTCAACCACACGCGAAACCCCATCATTTAGTTCCCAAGTACGCTTGGCCCCCATTTTATCGACCCACTTAAGGAATGAAATTTTGAGTGAACCTCGCCTAATCTTCGGTATGATCCACGGACCTGTAGCGATTCGAAACACTACCACCACGCTACTGGGGCCACTTGTTAATATTGCATCACCTTCTTTTTAATCAAAACTATTATACTAAATCATATTCCCCAGCTGTGTCTAATTTTCATTATTATATGGCTAGCAAATGTAAGATAAAAATTGCCTTTAGTTCTAGTTAGATTGTTTAAAAAATTAACGTGCAGTTTTTAAAGGAAACTTAATGTGCAAAATATAAAAAAAAATACATAGAATAAACAATATAAAAAGATGCATTAATTGAAAAAAAGTGGTTGCAATTCGATAGTCTCCAGTTGATTGAAAAACTTTCAAAAAACCAATTTTGTGTATGCTAAAACGTTGATTGAATTGCTGAAACTCTAGCAGACTTTAAATAAAGTAATAAATTTTAACATTTTTTATATTTTAGGGCATTTCCACGCGTGACTGACACTACATCAGAACGAATTAGCCATTTTCGTTTGCATAGTTCATAATTATTTTATATTTGTTAAAAAAAAATATTGTGTGTCAGTATACCCCTTAGCATAGAGTATTTTTAGCAATCAGTAAAATTTTTTTTAAATTTATTACCTAACTAAAAAATAATAAAAATGTCCTGATGTGACTGACACTACACGAAAGTTCATAGATTTTTGGCTATCATAAAAAATCGAATTTCTTCTGATTGTGCAGTAATTCAGCATTCTACCACTGCTTATTTTGAGTATAAGGTTTCAGGCTAAATATATTAACTGCAAAAAAGTATTGAAATACCATAGGAAATAATTTATTAGCATTTTTGTGCGTGACTGACACTACATTCAATTCGTGACTGACACTACATTGTGATTTGTATCACAGATATGGAATTTTAAGCAATAATAACACAACATATGTTAATAATTTTGAGCATGGTAAGTTAAAAATTGCATAAATGGTAAAATTATGGTAAGATAAAGATACACAACGCCCTCTGAAGTATGTTTCTGGAAATTTCTTAAACTCTAATTTCTTCTGCAAAATGCAGCAAATCAACCCAATCAACCTTCTACCAGTGCTTATTTTAAGTATAAGGTTTAAAGCTGAATAATTTAATAGCAAAAAAGTATTGAAATATCATAGGAAATAATTTATTAACACTTTTGTGCGTGACTTGCACTACATTCAACTTGTGACACACTACATCACGTGAATTGTATCACAGAAATGGAAATTTAGGCAATAATAACAAAACGTACGTAAATAGTGTTGAACATGGTAAGTTAAAAATTGCGTACACGGTAAAAATACAGTTAGAAAAAGTTACACAAGGTCCCCTAAAGTTGGTTTCTGGTAGTTTCTTACTTCTTTATTCAATAGCATTTTCTGAAAAACCTTCCTTCTTTGGCCACGCAAAAAGACTTCCCGACATTGCAGATGTTTCAGTTTTACTGAATAAGCATCTTTACTAAACATTTGCCCACAAAATTTTTAACGATAATTTAACTACAAAAGGAAACAAAGCTCTTTTTATAGCATCAAGTTCATGTTCAGAATTTTGTTGAGAGGTATATTTCTTTTTACAACATTTAAATTTGTTTTATCAGCCTTGTAGAATTTTTGGGGGATTTAATGAAACATTGGAAGTTGTTTTAAGTAGGTATTTGTTGAATTTTAAAAAGCGGAGCAATTTTTGAGTGTCAGGGAATCGGAAGTATTTATCTTCTTTGATGAGCATATATCATTTAATCTACTTATTTTGCCCTTTACACAGTTGTCAGAAATGTATAATAGTGATATGTTTGGGCAGATTTCTTATTCAAAGTGAAAAAATCTTTAGCAAAATGTGAGTCAAATTTCATAGAAAGTGTGACTTCTTTTATCCCCTCGTCACTGTATCACGAAGTCCATCAATTGGTCCTTTACCATGACTGCAGGCAAAGATGACCATGACTTTTGGAAAAGAATTACCACCCAAGGTTGTCAAACGGTTGGAGGATTGCAATGGAGGTGGAATACTTTTAATTGAAGCGTTGTCCGTAAAGTGGTTTTTGCTTTCATTTTCTTTAAATTTTTGTAATTTATCCCCTCCTAAAAACTTCCCCTTTGCTCTCTTTTTTCTTTTAGCTGTTGATAAAGCCGTCTTAAATCAAAATTATCAAAATATAAGAAATCTACAAAGATTATAGCTAATCTAAAACATCTAGATCAAAACGAAGTTGTGGCTGACACTACATCGTGACTGACACTACAAAGCTAAAATGTGTTATAAATAGAGAAAATGCTTTTCATTTTAAAATTAAGAGGTGTGGAATCACACAGAGGTTACTATAGTAAGAAAATATCGTAAAAAATTTGAAGTAAAGCCTTTTTTTTAAAAAGTTATAGAAACTTTTCTATCTTTTTCGTGACTGACACTACAAGCAAAAATGAGATTTTTATCTTCCTAATTAGATATCATTTAGTTATAAATACCAATTAATAGTGTGTTCTTAAGGTAGTTCTGATAGTGTATTTTAATAATTTTACCAAAAAATCTGATAAAATGTGTTTCTTACCTTAAAATTCATTTGTCCAAAATGATGACAAAACACGAGACCATGCTTTCAAAACAAAGCGGACATTTTGAAGCTGATGTGTTGCCAAAGATGAAACAATAATAGTTTTTGATACAAAAATAATAAAATTCAAATCTTTCTAAAGCAAATATAAAAGTTCTAAGTGTAGAAAAAAATATTTTTTTTTTGCAGTCGTGGTCTTTTCTGACGTGGAATTACCCTTTAATAAATTCTTGAACTACATATTCCTTAAAAAATTAAGGAAAAATATTAATCTTTTACACATTATTTTAATTAATTAATTTTATTTATTTGTGTTAATTCTTTTTAGCGAATTTATTTATTCATAAATATTAAAATTAAGATGAAAGTTATTTTGCTGCATATTTGTTTTTATGCTTTTACATTTTTATTGACGAAGAAAATTGGAGAAGTGCAGCATTGAAAAATGCGTTTACACTTACACATGAACCGATAGAGAGTGCTTTATGTCTTGATATTGAAGAGTTGGTTTAAAATATTCTGCGAAACCACTTTCCTCAATTTTTTTTTAAAAAATGCTTCATAAAAATAATCGAAATTCAATGACATATATTTCATAAGAATTTCTACTGAATACCAGAGTTATGTGCTGCATTCAGGGACGGATCGAGTCGCTTTTCAATGATTTTAATTTATATAAATTATTAGAAATTATAATTAATAAAATCTTATAAACATTATAGTTTCATTTAAGGGGGGGTGGTAGCTTCACCTCTCCTCCACCTTCCTAGAGCGGCTTCTTCGGAGTATATCGACTGTTTTGAAAAATAACATACATGGTACCGAAATTTAAGTTCAACAGCAGTGTTTACCTTTTCTTAAGTCATTACTCCATTTTAAGTTTCTTCCCTCATACACTGTAAAAAATCTGGCTTGAATTTACTAACGATTACTTAGTAACTTTACAGATTTTCACCATTTACTAGAAAATCATCTGTAACCTAAAGAAACTACTGTAGTAATACTAAGCAATTCTAAGTAAATTGATGTTACAGCGTCCCCTGGCTATCTTTTCTAGAGATTATGACGAATCGATATCGCAACAATAAAAAAACCTAAAAACGTGGGTTATTTTATTTTAGTATACAAAAATTACGTTAAATTATTTCGAAAACTTCACATCCCCCCCAAAAAAATAAATCTTAAAATTTCTTAATCAATAACATAAAACGCCTTTAACGATCAAGATTTTAACCTCTTTATTTACACGCAATCAAAATGCAAGTCCCCGATAGCAGAGAGGACCAACGCGCAGTTCCACGGATCCCGATAATCTTGGGTTCTGTCCTCGGGAAATTCGAAATAAAATCTGACTAACAGAAAAATTAGTGGTGCCCTCTGTTTTTAAACTTTTGTAACCAGTTTACTACCAGTTTCTTTGTAAACATACAAGAAAATCCCCTGTAAAATCTACTACATTTTTCTTAGTATAACTTACTAAGCTTTAATTAGTAATATATACACATATTTCTTACGTAACACTACTAAAAAAACTTATGGAAGCTGAGTTTCCTAGAGAATTCTTAGTAACCTTACAGATATTTTTTTAGAGTGTACGAACTTGTTTTATTTTGCCAAATTCAAAAATAGTATGAAAAATTAACAGAAATGTGATACTTGGATAACAAGATAAAATTTGGAATCGTAATCTGAAATCGGCTATTTCTCACTATCATAAGGAATAAGAGAGACATTCATGATGATATTCTATGAAGGTAAGTTTAGAAAAATTACTCTTTCATTGTTCTAGCGTTACCCGTTTTGGTATTTTACGACTAGCTGTACTGAAACACTGACCCAGGTTACCCTTAATTATTCATGAATTCAGAGTATCTGGTAATGAAAATATTACGCTGCAGCATTAAACCAACGCTGAGTTAAAATAAGTAAGTTTTTTACGTTCTCACGAACGTGCATGAGCACACCATAAAGTAAAAAATGAACCCACATATCGATTGAATAGAAAACCGTTAGCAGTTAAAAGTGATGATACAGATATAGCGAACTTTATTTATAACTGCTCTTTTGAGTGAAGAGTGACATATAGCTATTCCATTATACATTTACATATTTTATATCGATTTTTCATCATTATTTTTATTTTTGTTGCACACATATTTTTTATATCTACTACAAAGTGGAACAATAGATAAATGAACTATGGATACTTTTTTGGATAAATAAAAAACAAGTCACAACTGTTCTCTGCAAATATCACTGCTGTTTTACATTTATAAAATCCAAGGCTTGTAAAAGTCCCATCGCAAAAACAAAACCAACTTCAAAGAATGAACAAAAACACTTAAAGGTATCCGCAACATAGCGTGTAATAAATGCCGTAAAATATAAATTTTTTAATGAATATGAAAGCAGATGAAAACGGTATGGCATAGTTATAAGAAGCTGAGGCCTTTTACGGCCCTTGCCGAAAGATTAGTATTACGTGCGAGGATATCTATGTAAGGATAAATATTTATTGGTCATTTTATGGATAAAATTATAGTTAAGCCAGGGTAATAACTTTAAGTTAGCTCACATGAGCAAGATTCTCAAAAAAAATTAGGTACGATAGAAAGTAACAAAGAAGGCACTTAATAAAGTAAATTGACATCGTGGGAATTTGCTAATTCTAAATGAATATGCAGTATAATAAACATAAAACTTAATGATAGGCAATAACGATTAAAGACTTTTTAAAAGCGAGCAAATGTTGTGAGCGAAAACTGAATTGTTTGACTTAGCAAGAGTAGACTCGTTAATTCGTTGATACAAGTTTATAAAAAAAACATAATACATGTTTTGTTTTATGTTACGTTATTAATCAACCATTAACATTATACAGTTTGAATAAACTGATTTTTAAGTTTAAAATATTTACAAAACGGAATAAAAACACATTAGAGCGTGGTTTATTTTAAGTATCTGTTCTAAATTTAATACACATAAAATTTGAGACAAATTTCAAATTCTTCAAATGGAGTACAATCTTCGTACAATAAATCTGACTCTTGCAGCAGAAAATGTAATTCGTTAATGTTCAAAATATACCTAAAGAACCCAAAACAAACCTTAAGTCATAATTGCGAAAATGTGAGATATACCTTTTTGGCTATGAACTGGAATAGTTACAAAGTTTTCGATATTTATTAGGGCATTTCGTATAGAAAGAACGTCCATAATAGTTCTATAAAGTCCTTTCAAATGACTCGGGGCTCTGATGCATGCTACATATGTAGAGTGGACATGGAAACACCTTTTCATTGGCATTTCCTCATACTAGCCTCTTTTCACAGCCCTTATTTCTCCTCATAAATTCTCCTTTTGTAATAAAAATTTCAAGCCCTGTGATAAACGAGTCTTTGAAATGTCCCATTTGCTTCTGTATACTGCCGCATAGGAGGTCGCTTCAATAACTCGTCGCATTCAAATCTACCCGCCGTCATGCGGGAATACAGCCCGGGGAACTTTGAATTGTTCGTTTGATATACCCCCCGCTCTCTGCGGACTGAAGAAGATAATTAGAAGCATTATTTCCCCTTCTATCAACTGGGAAATTACCACAGAACTGATATAACCCTTTGAAAGGAAGGTACAAAAATAAACCACGTGACGAGGGTTTGACAACTTATTCCTGTTTAAAAAAATAGGTTAAAAATAGTACATTTTCTAATCTGATTTGATGCGTTAATATATAAATTAAATTACCATAATTTATTATTAAGTACCATAACGTAGAGAATGAGCTTTCTTTTTATATTTTAAATTTATTTAAAGTTATCAAGTAAAAAATAGATAACTTATTTTCAAAAATTGTTGAAACCTTTTAAAGTTGTTTTAAAAGTCATCTTTATAACCTAAAGTACGACTTTTGTGGACGATGCTTTCTTCCGGTCTAAAAATTACCAGTAATTTTCGCTATCTCCACCTTGGCACCTTGCTCATGCCAATTTGTTAAATTGCCAGAAAAATGTCAATTAGTATCACTTTTCATAAGCGTGAGGGGATACAAAGTCATTTCCCCTATTGACCCCCTTGTCAAAGTGCGTGGAGAGGGATCCTTTCAAGAGCTGCACATGCAAATGAGTCCTTCACGTCGAAGTAAATCACAAACAACTTCTCGTAGTCCTGTCGAGTAATGATGCACCTCAGAGCAAAATGGGCATAACTCCAGAATGGGCAAATTGTGGCTTGCAGTTCATAAGTTGGCCTGATCAGAAAAAAAAAACGAAATGACGACGCGAAGTTTTTCATCTGATAAATAAAAATGGCGATTGAATTATTACTGATATCTAAAAAGTTTGTGCTAGCTACTTCTGAATGACCTACGTTATGCAAGTAAAGCTACATGAAAAATGAATTTTAAAGATTTTAAGTGAAAGCTTTTAATCGTAAAATCAAGATGTTATTGTTATTCACAAATTTGCTAAACAGAGATAGGTCCCAGATGTACAGAGATAACTGCTAGATAGGCGGAAGGTGGCGATATAAAGTGAATACAGCTTAATGAACTTAACATTGTACAGGGTGTCCGTAAATGAATGTTCGATTTTCAAATTGCAATAGTATCAGCTGTAATCGTTCGACAGTTGTGGTTGAAGGTGACAGATAAAGAATAACTCCAACTCTTTCAGATAAGCGCATGTACTTGTATCGCTAGTTGCAGTGTCACCTATTCCATTACTCCGGACTTGCTGAAGACAGTATGGGAAGAATCGCTTTTTCGTTTGGATGCGTGCCGTATCACTAAAGGCGTACACACTTAGCACTTATAGGAAGAACTGGGTTAGTTTTCCTTCAATTTCATGTATGATTTGTTATATTTAGTAAAAAATAAACTAATGTGACATACAATTAAAACTCGGACATTCTTTTACGGACAGCTTGTATATAAATTCACAAAACAGGACGGCAGCATTTTTACCATAATAATGTGCCAGTAAATTAAGGAATATTTTTACCTTGTAGCTTGATTTAACTGAATGAAGCAAGAATTCTCGTAAAGCCTATTCAACTTTAAGGCCACAGAAGCTCTTCGTGACGTCACGGTTTTTGACAGTTTCAGAGTGTAGGTTGTTCCGAAGGGGAGGAACGGAGACAGGAAAGTATAGTCGGACGTGGGGGAACAAGTTTCATACGTATTCTCCTGAACAGCCCATAGTCTGACTCGGATGGAAAGCGTGACCTCACAGAAAGCTTCACTGGCCTGTTAAGTTGAGTCTCCGTGATCTTCAGCATTTTATGATGCCACTTGTAATATAAAAATTCAGACTTATGCCCCTTCTCTTTGAATTCAAGAATGACCGAAACATTTCGGAAATTAATTCATTCCGACGCCCCTTTTCACGACTCCCAACCGAAATGGCGTGATTCGCACTCCCGAATGCCCCAGGGCGATCGAGGGAGAAGACCACTTTAATCGGGATTAGGTCCCTCATTGTCCTGGTGTCTATGGGTGCCAATCTAGAACCGCTCTCCAAATACCGCGCGGGTCTGGGATGCGACCACTTTAATACCCGCGATCGGTACATTTGATTTGCGACGGTGAATGCACCAGTTAGCCTGATGTCTGTCACTATGGTGATTAAGGTACTCTAGCTACTTAAACTCTTGGGGTTTATTAAAGGAAATCGCGGGGCCAATTATTCAGAGAGACTGCCGGTGGTTACGCCATTCGTTTAGGCAGAGATTCAGAAGGGGCTTAGATTTTTCCTTTTCTTGCGAGGAAATTTTACGAAGGAGTTGAATCGAAGGATCAAAATTTTTTAGTAAGTTACCGGTATAGCTTGCGTGGAATCAAAATCTGGAAAGATTGAATAAATTTAGAAATTTCAGAAAATCTGAATACATTTTAGGTAGGCGAATACCCAAAATTCTAAAAATTTTCTATTACTTTAATCTTTTCTAAATTTGGCATAGTGATTTCAAATATAATAAACAATGCTTTTTGGGCAATTATTTTTATTTAAATATAATTGATTTATTTTAAACGGTGTTTTTCAACTAAAAAAAGGGGTTTACGCCAACACTTCTAGCATAAAAAGTTTTACATTAATTTACCTGAAATTTTTCGTAGATGCTATTTCATTATATATCTGTGCCATGAACCTCTAACATCTGGTGTAAATATACAAGTTTTTTTTTTTTTTTTAAATGTCCAAGTGTAAGTTAATCGAAAAAAATCCTTTTTTTTTTGTGGTTAATTAATACAAATTTTCTTAATAACTTTTTTTCTTGTAATTTGTATGTAACTCTAGAGGGTCATTGCATGTATCAGTTCAAAACGAAAAATTTAACACATAATAAATGTTCATAGGATGAATATTCAATGTGGTAGACTTGTTGGCGTAAACCTCTTTTTTTAGTAGAAAACACCGTTTAAAATAAATAAATTATATTTAAATAAAAACAAAAGCCTAAATAGTATTATCCATTATATTTGAAATCACTATGCCAAATTTGGAAAATATTAAAGCAATAGTAAAAATTTTAGAATTTTGGGAAATTTTGGGTATTCGCCTACCTTAAATAATTTTTTTGTAGATAACTTTTAATCAGTACGGAGAATTTTTAAGTTAATTTCATAAAATCTATTCTCACTTAAAGAAAAGAACTGTCCTTCTGTATGCTGGAAAACTTTTTGTTTTATTTAAACAACTCTTAAAGTGTGATTGCATAATTGAGAAAATTTAAATATTCAATTAAAAGTAAATCCACCAATTAGCGACCGCAGCTCAGAGCAATTTCGTGATAACTGAAATTAAAATAAAAGTTAAATTAACTTTCCTTGAAGCATAAAGTTTAGTTATTCAATATTTTTTTCGAAGGAAATCTTTCGATAAATTAGAATTTGGAGTTCATTCAAAATCAAGATTTACCTTCTCAAACTAAACGACTAAATACTCTTTTACTTTCCGCGTCAACTAGTAAACAGAAACGCATTAATTTCAAAGCAATCTGACAACAAATCCCCCCATCAACAGCTTTCCAATTAATGTGGTTCGCTAGAGAATTTTTAGATACACACCTAATTTTAAATTTCCCGAGATTCTTCAAATTTAGATCAATAAAGAATCCCAGTTTAGTGCAGTGATTAAATTTAAACTAAGCCAGCCCCGCTAAGTTTCCTATGTGAAACACGATCTATACTATGGTAAATAAAAAAAGTACTCTGGCACGTCTTAAGTTTCCCAAAAATGGTTGAGACGTTGTCGTTTCTCTTGGGACATGATCCTTCATGTATTTGAAAATATTTCAAAAACATGCTCTTTCTATAGTTTAGATGATCTATGTTGTTGTTATTTTTAAGGAGCTGTTGAGCTTGTGTACAGAATGGGCAAACATTGAAAAATATAAATAGTTTTTTTTTATCTTAAAATGATCAAGATTCTGGTGCAATTTGAATAAAAAAAACAGTAACTACAACTTCTAAGAACATATTTAAGGAAATTCAGCAATCAATAGTTATGAAACTAGATATTAACACGATTTATATTAGAAAACATAGGTTTGTAAAATTTTAACATACGAAGGAGAGTAGCATACGAAGTCAGCATACGAAGAAGTAATAGTTTTAGTATACGAAGGAGAAGTAGTAAAAAAATGAAATCAACGGAGATATTTGTACATGTAAATGAATATTCTGTATTTGTACATGTAAATGAATATCCTGTATTTGTACATGTAAAATGAATATTTTGGACTTGTTCATGTAAAGAAACATGCTGGCTATCTGATCAATAAAACTCTCAAACTTTCAATTAGAAGTTATTGTTAAAAGTTTAAGGACCATCCTATATTTCAACCGAAGTATTTAAATTTAAGTTATATATTTAGAGGACAATTGCAAAGTAACTATCTATTTTTGGTATATATTTTTAACATTCATTATTGATACATTTTCTTTAAGATTAACTAAGGTCTTATACTTCTCAAACTCACTAAAAAGCATTTGGTATGTCAAAAAACAAGATGCGTGTTTGCTCAATTTACAGTAAAAAAAACCAAATGAGTAATCGTTTTGTTAAAAAAAATGGTTTGAATTTAAGTTAGAGAACAGATGACAAATAAAGAGTCACTCTTTTATGTACATCTCTATGGGAAAGATCTTTTCTCAAGTAATTAAAATGTTTTCGTGCTACTCCGATAAAAATCTCGTCTCGTTCATAACCGCAACAATAATGACTCAGCGACGCCATGAGCTTCACGCATTCGAAGAGAAAATGTCTTTATAAACTAATTTATGTTGAGATTAGAATGCTTATGATGAACAATGCCGGATTTAAGTGATTATACATTAAAATATATTTAAGGTATAGGAATGGTTTCGTAAAGAGATAATGGTATTTTTAAGGGAATAATTTGGTTTCTTTATTTATTACTTCAAAAGTATATTGATCATTTGTAGTTGTCGTTTTTCAAGGGAAAATACACTGCTCAAAACAATTAGGGGAGCACTTTGCGTACTTTTGTCAACCCTTCCAGTATCAGCGTTTTGTTTTTCATTCCAAAAATCTAAAATTTGTGAAATAGATTCATTATGTATTCAGAATGAAATGGTAAAAACAGACGGAAAAATATTAATATTTTTAACTAAAATTTAAGGGGGGAAATTGGAATCAAAAATTAAGAATAAATTATAACAATAATTTTTTTAAATTTTTATTTGCAAAAAAAAGAGTTAAAATCAATTTTTAAACATCTGAGAATGCAAGCGTGAAGAATTTAGGGTCAATTTATTTCATAATTTTTTTTGGTAGTGAATTTTATTTTACCACGTTTTAATATTTTCATTTGATTAAAACAAACATTATTTACATCCTCAAAAGACATGATTCTTCCATCTAACAGTAAATTAGTGCAAGCTCAACTTAGTGAGAAAAAAAAATCGCAAGCTCATGATTCCAAATGGAAACATTGGGGTTGAAAGTGATATATTCTATGCGCTCCCCTAATTGTTGTGAGCAGTGAAGTTGCATCGTTTATTTATCAAAGTTAAGTAATTGAGAAAAATAAAATGCTGCATTTGCTTGGTTTGTGTTTCCCTAAAATATTGTTTTATTCACCTCTTGCTCTTGTATTAAAGCAATGATGATGAGATTTGATGATTTGATGCTGAGACAAATATTAATAATTATTTACATATAATCCAAAAATAAAAACTTTGTATTTATTATTTAAGAAGGAACAAATCAACTCCAATTCTTAAAAATGTAAACGTAAAGCATTGGATTATCTCCACACCGCCAAACAATAACTAAACCTATTTACACAATTTTCATTTTCATTGTTTTCCACATCAATGTATGGAAAATTGAACTACAAATACCCGGAAAAAAAGGACCGTAATTTAAGGCCTACAGCGCCATTGATATTAATCCAGATATTTGTTCTCCATAGACTCGTATGTATATCAATAAACATGGCAAAGATTATTGTAGTCCTTCCTCTGGACCCTGAATTCTGCGTTGAGCCTTTGGTAAACAGCCATTATTGCTCGAACAGTCACGCTAGTTGGCAATTACCATTGCAGCCATATAGGAAGGTTTACGAATATAGAGTAAGATATTATTCTCTGTTGTACAATTCTCTTTACACATGAATGTCCCGATACAAGAAGTATTTTTTATACATCAAATATCAGTTGATAATATTTTTTCCTACAGTCGTTATAGATACGGCGGAATTGTAAGTCGGGCATATCACAGACCGATTCAAAAAAGCTTAGATCAAAATAAATACAACTATATTTTTAAAGTTCAAGTCAAAGTAATAAGTGATTAAAAACAACAGTGAAACACTATAACACGTTTTGAATGATGAAAACCACTTATCGCACGGGAAAACGTAAATAAAAGTAAATGCAGGTTTGTTGTTTTAGAATTGGTAGTTTATAAAAATTGGGAAAACTGCCAGCTTCTAATATAATTACACAAAAATACAGACTCCATTTGAGCTCTTTTGAATACAGGATAGTTCGATAGAGCTCTTGTGAGACTTAAGTTTGTTGTAAAACTTGCGAATGGAAATAATGAATGTTATTCGCGCAATGAATAAATTTGAGTTATATAAGTCACTTTAAAAAAACATGCTAATCAGGAAAAGTGAAATCAGGGTTTTAAGGCACTATTATTTGCTTTTAATCATCATTTTTACCAAATTTATTAAGTTTCCCATTAATTCGTAAAAAATTACTTATGCAATAACTTTTTTCTTAAATGTCCAATAATATTTATGTGCCCTTGTGACAAAATTCTGAAAATAAAAACGGGGGTAATTACAAAGAGCCAGTAAAAAATTATAATACTTAAACTCGCATTAAGCTTCAATAAATATCTGACACAAGTAATAATTTAAATAAAATCCACTTTCACAATTAACGATCGCGTAATTACCTTAAGCAACAAATTTCTTTTCGAACTACCGACACTGGCGTTTAACGTTGTAATTAAAACCCTAATATTGCAAATATCTTCTACTTAAAGCTTGTATAAGACGATTAATGGCTATAACCTAATCCATTGCACTTAATTACCCTATCGAATGGAAAACCCATTCATTTGGGAACCAGTGGTCATAAATAAAACAATCTGGCGAAATGATTCAAGATAGGCAAATCGATCAATATTGCCACGTTTATGTGTTGTTGAGCGAAGCGTTAGCATTAGAATGGGTCTGCATTATTTATGAATTGAGATGGGTTTCGACAGTTTACTTGTGATTTGACCAAGAATATGGATGAGAAATAATAATGACTTGGCGTAAATTGTCTTTTTGTTGATATGGTCAGAAAAAAATTGAAAGAATCAAACTGAAAAAGAGAGGTCTTGGATGTTATCATTTCTGAAAAATTATTTATGAATTCATCCCTATTGTTATGGAAAGTGTGGTTTACACTATATTTATTCAAATATACATCAATTTTGTTATAATAGATTTTAATACAATTCTTAATGTATCATAAGCTTTTTAAATATTTGCTTACAAATATAATTAATTTCACATTCGGCTTTGAAATCGCAGGAAGTTTATCACAAAATAAATTTATGAATATTAAAAGCCATTGCAGCTTATGATACAAAACAAAAGTCTTTTCAATCAATGGAACAATAACTCAAACAGTCTAATAGATTTTTATTTGAAAAAAATATTGAATTAAAAAAGTCAATTGTTAGCGCCTTTAAATATGTTAATTTAATAAAATAGGGATTAAAATTGTCTGACATTGTTCTGGTCTTGAAAAACATTAAAAAAGAATCCGAACTGAAGGAACTGAAGAATGGAAGTAAAGAATTTATTTTAATTTTTATTAAGTACCGTAGATGGAAATAATCAAATAACGTCTTAAAATGGAACTAACCGTGTATAATAAACTGATTAATTATATAGACATATATGTGTTCAAATAACATCTTTAATTGCCGAAAACTTTGGCGAAGCATGATACTTTGAAGAAGACTATTCAATGTATTATGCTTTTTCAATAATTATTGATTTAAAGTATTTTCATTATCACTTGCACTGGCAGAAAAACTCGTCGTTTTACACTAAATTATTCCTCGTGTTTCAAAAATTATTTGGTTTCGTTCTATATACTATTTTTTGGTTAAATTAAAAATATTTTGCAGCTTTATAGGTATCCTTTCACCCATCAGCGCAACAATCAATTTTCAAGTCAATTCTTAATTTGTTCTATTTGCTGTACGATGGCCAGCCGCTCTTATGGTATGGTATGGTATGATACATATATATTCCAGCTTGTGTGCTTGTTCAGAGCCGCTCTTAATGTCGTGGTAGGACTCTCGCCTGCAGCCGCAGCTAGAGTCTTACATCCTTTCATATATTTGGCGTCCGGGTTTGAACCTCGGACACAAAATAAATGAATTATATTCCCAATAATAGTATTAATGATACATTTTCTGACGGGAGTTAACATAAGATATTAGATTTTCCTTAAAACAGAGAAAAAATGAACGGGAAGGATGTTAGTTTTCCCTTCTGAAACGGAGAAATGATAAACAAAAAAGGTCAATTAACGAAAATGCTTGGACATTTCCTTTAGGGGTGCATTTTTCTAAATTAAAAAAAAACCTAGAGCAATCTGAAATAATGTACAAGTCTGATAAAGAACAAAGTTCATGTAATCTTTTATAACATTTATAGAAAAATAGTTTAATGTTAATAATTATTCGGCATATACTGTCAATTAAAAAAAAAAAGACAATGAAATATACTAACAAATATATTTTTTTCTATGAAAACACCATGAATATAATAATAAATACATTTTAACGGTAGCAAATCCTTATTTAACTTTCTATCTAACGCAACCGCTGAAGCGTGATTACACCAAAGAGCATTACGCTAATTAAAACTGCTCTTCCACACAGAGCAATTTTTAGAATTTTAATGAATTCTAATCAAATGTTTACTTCATTCACATACTTTTTTCGCCATTGAGTAAATATTGTGAACGCCAATGAAATAAATATTCGCATAACCTTATTGGAGCAGAAATATTTTTATTAATATTCCTAATTAACAGTAACGTGGAGAAAGATTTTTTTTCAAAAGCCCTTAACTTTTGAAGTAAAAATAGTTTTTTTTTATAAAATGATGTCGTGTATTTGATGCCAAATTTTAGAGTCACAAGGAGTAATTGAATAAAGGCATCACAAGTAGAAAAATGTATCTTGGCATAGGAAATAAAAGAGCAACGTGTTTTCTATTACCCGTCTTTCTAATTTTGAGGAAATAAAGTTTTATCTAGTAAATATTCCAGTAAATAAACTACTTATCTTTTGAGTATAATTTTAAAAGAAATATTTACATAACACTCTGTAAATTTTGCTATCTTAATTTGAAAATGAAAATATCTTTGCAAAATGTATCTTTGTGTATGTGTTTTTGAACTTGCAACAACGAAGGAATTAACAATACGTACAAAACACATTATGCAGTGGTCTTAAACAAGGAGCATTTAAAGCAATAATGAACATCTAGCTAACTGTAAAACCCCTTTCACATTTCCGTGCAGAGACCTCTGTAAATCATTGCCTTGATTGTGGAACTGGCAAACCCCATAATTGATTTATTAAAAAAAAGGTAGTAACCTAGGTAAATTGACGTTCCAGCTAGCTTGAATTATGTCATTTTAATTCTAATATTCATTAAACAAATACAAGGTTGCTATCATAGTAACCTAGTATTTTTTTTATTAAGGTATAATGTTATCCCTGGTAACTAATAATACATTCTGCATTTTATATAAATGATTGTAATAAATAAAGCAAAATTATATATTTTTTTATTTATTTAGAAGCCATTTATTTATCATTAAAATTTGACTTGTGTGTTGCTTTCAAAGGAGGGCGGGTACATTGTTGGACAAGCTGTCCTTGGGGACGGGTAAAATTTTAGAGATTATTTGAGCCCTGATTTGCAGTTACTTTTTTGTGTGCCCTAATGAAAATTATCAAGTTGTTTTGCAAAGAAAAAGGATTTTGAACATCCTCAAGCAATACTGTCAAACTTTCAAATACAGTTCGGAACGGACACTGCCTTTTATCACGGTCAACAAACGTGTACAGGTGCTATGCATTCATTAATCACTTTTGCCTTGTAAATAAAAGTTTGAGGAAAATGAATTTTATGCACAAAAATATCTATACTTTAATACAAAATATACGGTCTCGCTTAATCTGTGTAGTCGAAAGTCCCGAAGGTGTTAGCGTATGATGTGGCTCGAAGTTAAATTTGGGTACCCGCTCTGGTGTCGACCTCATCACTTGACCAATGTTCTAAATTACGAGGCGTTTTTGGCTGTGATAAAGCTCCTGAAGGAGACTAGAAATAGGCAGCCAGAAGCGTTTACATTACATTACCATATAAAAAATATTCCATAAAAACATCTTTATTTTTATCGAAATACCGATGTAATAGAGCTATGCGGATAGACTATTTGGCAATGGGCTTTGTAAATTTAACCCCGAACAAGTAACGCTTTTAAAATATCAGGAAGAAAATGCAATAACTCTTTAAAAATAGCGTTGTTGGCTCCTCCTAACACAGCGCGGATAGCTTCTGGTTTTATTTCATGTATGTATTAATAGCCTCATTACGGTGATTAGAGAGTACTTTTAAATTAAAGCGAGATGGGTTTTTTATTCACTTAGTTTTTAGGAGACAAGGGAGGATAATTTTTTATGCACCTTTTTCAAGAGAAAATACCGTTAAGCTTCTTACTGAAACTTTTATATTATTAAGACGTGTGAAAAATGCCTTATGAAATATGGCAGCGGAAAAAAAAAACCGGATTTCCATCTGGGCTTGAATATTAATAATGATGTGTTACGAGAGAGTATAAATTTAATTTAAAATTAGCGTAAGATTAGTTGCTCATTTTATTTAATTTATCATTTAATATACTAGTTTGCATTTTGCATTCATAGAGATATCATATTCATACTGATAATAAAATGTGGGTTCTGTAAATACGCTTTGAGGATTCTAGTAATTAATAATTTCCGTTCCATCTTCCTAATAAATTAATCATAAAATTTGCATTTATATCTAAATTTGAATGCACTGTTACTAATTCGTTAGAAAATGTGGTAATAATTTAGGAATCAAACAACTTCTCGTAAATCTAACCATAAAGTAACGATTTTTTTTGTTCACAAATGAAGAGAACAGGGGAAGAACGGCTTGATTTCTTTAGTCTTTCCATAATTGTGTCTGCTTGGCGGACATTGGCAATCGGCAATCGGTTTTTCTTTCGGTTATTCATTTGCGGTACATACGTGTGACGTATCCACTGATCACTGGTATGAATCAGGGTTGCCGCGAAAGATAAGCAAAGCGAGCAACCGGTTTCTTTACACCAGTTCAGGCGATTTCTCGCCATCATCCCCAAAGAGGCTATTAAGGAAAGCCTTCTACGAAATAAAGCGGTTCTTCCCGTGTTCTCTTCAAATCTTAAAACAAATTATTATGGGATTTTTAAAATGTGTGTATTATTCGAAGCAAAGTAAATTTTGGATTACAAATTATTTTTAATGGTTCTCGATTGGTTGTCGTCTAATTACAGCAGTTAATGACATGCTCTTATGATTTTGAGTCAAAAAATATTTTACCCCTTCACTCCCCGGCTTAATTTCCGGAATGAACCGACTATCGCCACACCGATAAGGTTCTTGGTTCTGTCCTTGTCCTTGCCATACTATAGACGTATTCGTGCTGGTGGAAAAAATCCTCTAAAAATTCACCGAGGTGCCCGAGTACACTGCGATATACGTATACTCATTAAATGTGTGGAGACGAAAGTCCCGACGGCTTAAGCGTGCGATGTCGCACGAAGTTTCGTTATGTGCCCGCTCAGGTGTCAACTTCGTCACTTGAGCAGGGTTCCTAATTACGAAGCGTAATTGGCTGTGTTAAAGCTCCTAAAGGAGGCTAGAAATAGGCAGCCGTAATCGATTACATTACCAATTGCCCAGTTGTTAACATGTTAAATATCACACAAGCCTGAAAATATATGTATATCAACCATCATGTTAAATATGGAAAAAATCACGGAATATTTTAAGGAAATAAAAAAAAATCATTCAAATATGATCGCTCCTGTGAATTAAATCAATCAAAACGAACGAATCTGTATTTTAATTGAAATGTTATCTTCATCATCAATTCGTACAAGAAAGCGTAAAAACACCGACTTATTATAGTGTTTCTAACATAAAGAATTCGTACAAAAAAGTCTCAATTTTGTAAAAAAAGAAAAAAAACCACTGACTTATGATGTTACTAAAATAATCGATTCCTTCCGATCCCCGCTGCGCGTTTCTCTGGCACGCCCCAAGATTTACTACCCGTTTCCACGCACTTTACTCCAGAATTACTGCATATTTCACAATTTACTACCTATTCTGACAATGCTATTTGCCTTATCGATAAGCTCTTTTCAGCATTAAAAGGTTGCGCCCGGATTCGAAGTAATGTTTCACTCGTCATTTAAATAAGATGCAAGCATCAAATGATAAAAAGGTTTTTTATTCTGTAAAGCGGCAATAACAGTCGTCGGGCTTTGTATTACAATCTTTACGCATGCAATGGAGATATGCGTGTTTCTTTTCTTATAAGGTTTAAATAAGTACTGATTTTTTTTTAGTCGGCAAGAAATGAGCGTCGAATTGAGACACTGTTTTATGGAAACACACGATTAAATGTGAGATATTTGAATATTCTTTTGTATGGAAGAAAATGAAACCCTATGGATCTCCTTGAAAAATAAAGAAATTCTATCAAAATTTAAAAGCAAGATAAATAAATAGAAGTCTCTTATTTGAAAATAAAAGTTGTTTATCATATGCTGTTGAAATAACACATTGTACTTACAATTTTAAAAAAAAAGTTTTTTTTCTTTTTTCGGATCTGAGAATCATTATAAAGGAGATTTGTTATTGTCTTCACAAACATGGACAATTTTTTTAATGTTCAGTAACAATTACATTTTTATTTAGTGTGGAAATATTATATTAAAAAATGAGCTATTTAAAAATGTGTACGTTATTTAAAATGTTACTCTCGAAATGGTTGACTATGTAATAACAAATGGAATTATTGGAAACTCTTCATTACAGTATCCATCAAACAGTAGGTCATTGTTAAGGGGCATGTAATAAAAGTAATATACATTAAAAGATAGCATTTCTGTTGTTATTTATCATGCTGTTTTTATTCGTTACTTTTTTCTATGTAAGTCTATGTCACCAAACATGACCTTTTTGGTGTGAGTCGATCTGGCTGCTCCTAAGATCCAATGAGTGCATTAGATATGAAGCTGTTGTTCGCGAAAGCGCGAATCTAATTCCCGAGTTCATTCCGATCCCGTCGGGATTCGCCGTCGAATCCCTCGCCGCACGGATTCCTCCGCAACTTTACCTTACGTGCGCGAATTCCGAGACACAATCCTCCAACGCACAAGAACTCCTTCGTCTCTTTCACCTGCTCTTATTGGGGATAAGAAGTCAGTGTTATTGGATAGGTCCTAGTCGAGTGACATGCTGGAGCCACGGTCCACTCGGCCACAGGAGCTCTTCGTGACATCGCGCATCTGTCGGATTGTCGGCTTTTCCCAAGAATAAGTGCGATACTATTCGCGCAAGGCCGGCTAAACTTTTTGAGTTCCTAACAGGTTTCGTTCCTTTTTTTCGAAACAGCCGATCAACCGAACCGGACGGTTAGTGTGACGTCACATACATCTTCTTTGGATTTATTAGTCGAGTCGGACTTGCCGAAGCCCAATGGCCGAGTGTATCGTTGCGCGCCCGAGTTGCTATTCAATATGCACTTCATATCTTTGGTGGGTTAAGAAAATGAGGATAATGTTATTTCGAAAACTAACCAATGAGGGTTTCGTGTCAGTCTGATCAACTGACTGAAGAAACTGCTTCTGTAGAAAGTGCGAATCTGAAGCAAACTGTATGACTTAAGATGACAGTCTCTGATTAACAGTTCCTTTCTTCTCATGATGCATGGTGGCAATATGATGTTTCAATTTTAAGTTATGTTGATAAGTAAACGGTTGCTCCACTTAACATACATTCATTGATTCATTGTGTAGTATTTGTGATAAATTATTATATTTTTAATTGCAGCAATAGTCAATAAATGACTCATTGCTTCAGTGTCTTGAGCCGACTTTTGTGCATTTGGACTTGCTGTCCAAAGTCACTTTAACCTTTTTCTAGTTTAGTGTGGCCTAGTTCATGGAACCACATCCTACAGCCAAAGATCATGTGAAAACAATCAGCATGATCCTTGGGCAAGTGTTTGAGCGAAGTAGCTTGAATCCGTTCTCGTCGCCGGATCACGTCTTCGAAGTGTGTGAGGCAGGGAAGGAATACCTTCTGGATCACTCTGGAGAAACCCGATAGAAGAAGAAATAAATAACAAATACTCCCTTCCATATCCGAGCATCTTAAAACGAGAATCACGTTTCAGAGTTTAGAATCTTTGGCGTAGAGAATAATTTTTCGGGTTTGTTTTGTTCGCAAGCAGCTTAAGGATTCGGGGCACATGGGCCACCCCCTACCACCAGCTGATGTCGCTTGAAACAGAAAATCGAAAATGGGGACCACTAAAGGGTCTGCTACCGAGTTGACTGCTTTTCTTTTCGCTGGCGTTAGTTATTTTATTTGATGGCTTTCAACCCGATGGTTGTTTGGATCTGCGGTATTTTTTCATTTTTTCCTTTGATAGTTTTATGTTTGGATATTAGAATGCCTAGTGTTTTTTTTCTTTCTTTAATCAATGAATTTTATAGTAAAAGGAATAGATTTCATGAGAAAATTTCTTTGTTTATGAGTACTTACAACATAGCATGTATTTTGAGTACTTGAATCTAAACTTAGCTACGCTTTGTTAAAACAGAATATGTCCCATTTTTAAGCCTTTTTATAGCTTAACAATTGTATTCTTCATAGACTAAGCATCTGAATCTAATGTGCAATCCAGTGGTTGTTCACCGTCACATAATTCAACAACGTTTTTGATTTTGTCAGTCTTATTTTTTAAGAGAATTTCAATGTCATGGAAAGTAATAGAATTCATTCAAATGAAAATTTCATATATCTGACTAAATATTACGTTCATCAGCCATTATAGAATTTGATAATTTTTTTAATAATTTGTGATTTCCTAATATATTAAAATGTGGAATTTCACATTAAAGAAAAGTGAATCAGTTAGTGAAATTTTCTCTGTAAAAGAATTAATGTCTAGAAATTACTATTAATATTAAGTTTTGATTATTTTTTTATTGATTAACAATATATGTCGCATCAAAAACTAAGAAAATGCTGTGTTTGATGTTAGCATTTCTCCAAAGACCTGAAAAGAGCTCAGAATATCTTGGAGCATTTCTTAGACACCAAACGCATCACTCTACTCAAATATTAAAGAGAACTCTTCTGGAAACATTGTTCTCGACATCGGAAGGCTTTTTGACATTCACCTCTTGAACAAACATCTATTATTAATAGCTTGGTTCTCGAAAGCGGGTACTAAACATTATTTTACCATTTATATTTTTATGTGGATATAAGCAATAAAGTATTAACGAAACCTTTCGGGCTAATAAAGTCAATAGTATACTGTGCGCTCATTAGAAATTATTTAAAGTGGAATTAGGCTATAATTTAAGTTGGGCGTTTATTCGATACGGTATTGTATTCTTAAACAAATATTAACCGGAAATTTTATACCCTGAAATAGCGTCATTAGCTTCCAAGAGTTTGAGGATTTATTTCCTCAGCAAACGAAGAATGGCAAAGCCGCTTCGTATGGGCAGATGCCAAAGACATTCTGCTGAAATCAAACAAGGATATCCGAACGGTGAACGATTGTAATAGTAACTTTATATCGAAACATGTAGAAGAATTAGAGCCAGAAATGGAAAGAATTAAAGGAGACAGGAGGAGGAATTGTAACATAAATTTGCATTGTGCAACTCAATTCCAGCAACTGAAATTCGCTTTCCAATTGAGGATACGGAAACAACGAAGATGCCGTCTATTGATTGGGTGTGCAATGGGGAATTGAGCTGCAATGCCTTTTTTCTCACAATAAATGGAAAAGAAAGGAACGAACTGTTTTATACATTCTTTGGTATAACCACGAGACTAAATTACACTCCTCTGATTAAAGTGATAAGTAAGAAAGAATTGCTGTTTCAACTCATTAACGAAGATTAGAGACAAAATTTTCCACGCTAATATGAGCTTACTGCATAAGTTTATGTAGGTAAACAAAATATAAAACAAATGAAGACCATAGCCCCGAAGAATTTAGGTATTTAGGTAGGACAAAGTTAGCTACATAAAAAACGAATTTCAAAAACTTAAAGCTAATTACTCTCTCATTTGAATGAAGGTGTTAATAGTATTCACAAAGTATTCGTTAATGGATTAAATCATTTTTTTAATAAACTAGAATAACCTAGTTATGGTTTTAAGAAGGATTGTATTTAAACACAGTTTTAAACTCAGGTTTTAAAATGAAAGCAAAAATGATTAGTAAGTGACTTTTACAAAACTAGTTCCCTGGAATGATATAGTTAAGAAATAATTAACTATTATGTAGAACTGGTTTGTAATGGGTTATATAAAACAATTCATCACCAAAGATAAATCTTATAAATGAATAAACCAGCGAAACAGCTGTTTTGGTGCCTGGGATTTTTGTTTCAAAGAAGTGCTCGAAATGAAAAAAAAAAAAAAAACGAAACTACTTTTACTTTGCCTATAACGATTTTGTCTCAATAAGACTTTTTGTATAAAAGTGGGCTACTATTTTCAGATAAAAAAGACAAACCATTTGAGGGAGCGAAAAACAGAAACCAGATTAGTGTTTGACATCAATATCTACAAACACACATTCTATTAAAAAAAACTCAAAGCTTAATTTGTTTTTAATTTCTAGCATTTCGGTGACTAAAAAAGTCGATAATCTTTAAAAGTAAAGCTTAGGGAAAACTTATTTCATTTTTAGAACCAGCGACACAAATTTAACAAAAATAAGTTTTAAAATAGTAGGCACCATAAATGGTTTTGGTAGCTCTGTAATATTTGATAAAAGGAAAATGTTAGTGACCAGAATGTAGAACTCCCTTTTCTGTATAAATAGCATACACTTTAATTCATCTTTCATTATTTTTGTAGTTGTACAATCGGTTAGTAGTTTGATTAGAAAAAAAAAAGAAAAAAATCCCAGTCTTGCTAAAACTATCTTTTATTAGATGCGGCCAGGCATATTAAAATCAGTCAAAAATAGGTGAATTCTTTTTTTGAAATTTTAATGACATTGATAAGTTGCTCTATATTTTTTATATATGAAATTTGAAGAACGGACATTTTTCCAACACAGTAATTTTTCTCTTAAATATAAAAAAAAAACAGCATCATTTTAATTTACGTAACATGGCGTATTCAATACTTTGAGGCCAGATCGATTTCGATTGATTATGCACCTCTGACTTTCAGTATTGTTGAAAAATGCTTTAAAAACAAAAAATTAATAATACGTTTTTGTGCCATATACTAACTTTTAATTCAGAAACATTAATTTAACGAATGTTTTATAAGGAGTTATTCAAGTCCACTTTACACCCCTCTCCCACCCCACAAGTGTGTACAATTGCAAATGTTTGCAACCTTTTAGAAACAAAACATACGGAAGAGCAGATTTATTGGAGCAAAAAATTAACCGAAACAAGCAGGAACCGAGTGGAACTGTTTATCGGTTAAGAACATGTATTTTCAATTCCTGTGGGAAAATGCATCCGATGTTTTTTTTTACTCTACATAGTGTAAAGTGTTCTTATTGGAGGAAATGTTGCGAATTGATTTCAGAGTTGAGAACACTATGTTAAATAGGGGGAGCATTGACGGTAAGCACAAATACAAGCTTTGTTTGTTACGTTAAAGGTAAGTTTAAATCTATTCGTATCAAGTCCCAGAGGGCTTTAAATGCTTTCAAAGTAAAAGGAAATGAATGCTTTTTAGTTTAGTTTCTTGCTTGAAATAGGACTTTCATTCGTATAAAAAAGTATTATTATTATTACTGATATCGCCGATTAATTCCATAAATCTCATTTGAATTTTAAATTACATTGTAAACTGTAAATGTTAGTTATAGAACAGGACTGCCCTCTGGGTTTGAGTATCATGCCATTGAGGTGAATTCACTGCTTCTATCCTCCTCTTAGTCTTCTTACATACTAAACGTGAACTTATGTAGCCGGAATATCCACTAAGCATGAACATTGCCTAGAATTAGCACCTCAAGCTAAAAGTTTACCAGGAGGAGCTGGGGATCCCAGTCAGTTAGGCACTCGCCTAGCATGCGAGAGGTCCTAGATTCGGGTCTGGGCATCGCCAAAATAACTGTCGACCTATGAACGGCCCGTGCTGCCAAAAAATTTCAGATGACTAATACCCCGTGTAAGGGAGTGCACGTTAAATATCCTTTATAGTCCTAACGCTGCGTACGATGTCGCCCTTAACGGTTGTGTTGGGGGCCTATTCAGGTGTCGGCTCGTCACTTGGTTCTAAAATACGACACCCGTCGCCAATAGCTCTCGTGTAGCTCTAGTGCGACGATAATTCAAACATAAAATAACCCAAAGCCTACCAAAATGTAAATTTGAACCGCCTAATGGGCCAGTAGCCTTGGGACTCAAGCAAACGAGTATATTGAGGTGAAACTACTCACTTTGTTTGGACACGCAAAATTCTGGCCAACAAAACACGTCAGCAAAAAATGGTTCTTTCAACAAAACATTTTTTTCTGTGTGACTCATGAATTAATAACATTAGTAAAAGAAATAAAAAAATTTTATATGAAAACACCTGTAAAGAGAAAGCAAAATTTAATTTTGTAATTTCCATCGTGTCGAAAATTCAGTCGATAATTCAGGGGGTTGGAAATCGATGGTTTTCCTTAAGAATGTATTAGTTATAAAAAAAAACTTTTCAAACACAAAGTGATAGTAATTAAATGCGATTTGCCAGGATAAGCGCGTTTCCTCCCAGCTTTCAATTTGTCACAACGCAAATGGAAAATTCGACGTATTTTCTCCAAACAACAGAACAAAGAATTTGTTTCAATGCAAGCCGTTTGTGGAAAATAAATGACGTATCTTGTCGGAAAAAGAAAAACCTATTACTGTTATGTCACAATCGTTCTAAAAGTAATTTCAGTTGTATCTGCACAAAATAAAGCTTTGCAACTTCTTTGCATAAGCGTTTTTTATCAGTAAAATGGATAGAGATGTATTCATACGAAAAGTAATAGAGAAAGTTTTTGTTAGTAAATTTCATTCTTAATTATATTCACGATCTTTGTATGGAAGTATATAAGCCATTAATTTATGCATAATGCAGGTTGATTCCAGCTCAAATAATATGTTAAAACTAGTTTATTTAAAATGTCATTCAGAAAACATTAAATACAAAGAAACAAATTAAACTTGTATGAAAATGTTGCTACAAAAACTAAAAAAAAAAAAACTTTTCAATAATTTCTCTTCTGCTTGAAAATATCGTCAACTAACGATATGAAATACGTGTTCAGCAATTTCATAATCAGATAATAGAAAAATCAATAAAACTATTTTTTTAAAGAAATAAATGCATTAATATTGTTTTTGTTTTTATTATAGCACTTGGGAAGTGCAGACGGAGAAAAAAGCCCACAGCTTCTACACACAGAACGGCACTATCGAAATGCATAATACGTGAGATTTTCTTAAGTCCATCTCCTAAAGAAATTCCCCTCCTCATATTTTGTAAATTTAATTTCAATCAGCGGCTGTCTAGTTAGAAAGCTCACATTAAACTAAAGTATCATCGGAAGGGCCTCTACCGCGCCTAAACATGCCAAAATAACATCCGTCGCAATGTGATAATTAATCTTACCCCACGCATATTGCAACCTCCGTATGTGATTCAGGTTTTAATCTAAAAGAACCCTTTTACAATGGAACTCACCCCTTCCCCATCTAATGCGTGCTGGCCTGAAAAGTAATGCTGAAATTCATCGCGTAGTAAGCCAAAATGTGTTGCTCAAGCTGGGATATTCCCTTCAATAGTATGAGGCGTTAAAGAATTCTTATTATATTTTTTACTTGAACTTCAAGGGATGTGCTCATTGTCTACATTCATAATTTCTTAAATCAGACTATTAGTTTCAAATTGATATTTAGAAACAATCTTATGTTTATATAATGAAAGAAGTTGAAAAAAAATTCTGCACTAAAAATCAATTAATTCTAAAAATATAATGAATCTAAATATAAAATAATATGGGTGCTAAATGTAAAATAGAGAAATTTAAGAAAATCGATAAAATATTATTTCTATGATATTGTTATCTTATAATATATATTTTACATCGGTAATATAGAGTCCTCTAAATAAATCAAATTTCTAATTAGCCACGAAACCAAGAAAAAAATCGGTACCTGCTGACAGGAATACAAAAGCATTCGAATGCATTGTAGTTCAATGCTGCAAAGTAAAAGGGGTTTATGAAATACGTAACATATATATACGTATTCATTTTTTACAAGCTTAGTATAATTACAGTAAAAAAATAATGTACGTAAAGACCTTTATTAATACCGTTTCAATCGTTATAGGATAAAATGTTCATAGTTTTTTTAATTGATTACGAATTTGCTATCTATAAATTTTGCTTTATACTTTGTTTGGTGAACGTAATTAAGCTTTTGAAGTTCAAAGATGCATGTTATATGAAGTGAATTGAAATAAGGTTTAAAATCACAGATAACGCTGTAATACAAAACTGAAACAAAACAGAAATCTAACTTTAAAAAAAGGAGAAAAGCAGACATATATGTAAAAAAGAGCAGTTTTTGAATATATAAAAATGCCAATAAAACGAAAGAAATGTGCAGAACAGCTCTTAAAGAAAAACTAAAACTTAAAGTGATTCAAAATATTAAAAGTGTATAAAAAAGTAGGTAAGTGTACGAAAACATGTCAACTAACATAATAAAAATGGCTTTGAACCCAAAGAAACAATTAAAGTCTGCCGTGTTCCCTAATTTTAATTTAATAATAGCATAAAGATACTTCAAAACACGTTTCATTTGAAAATGAACATCATGGATACCTGGTTTTATGAAAGAACACAATTGCTTTATCTCAAGCACAAATTTCAAGCAGATGTGCACTTCTCGCTGGTTAAGGGATTGAACGTGCTGCCGGGGTTGTATGATGAAGGGGGGGGGGGGGTCAAATTAATTCTGGGGATGTCGACTGATATCGATAATTCACATTTACTGAGGGAGGCTGAGTGGGAGGTGCAACCGTCCAGAAGGCTGGAGCCCACGTTCGGAAATTCGAACGAAACAACATAAAAGCTTTTTATAAATAAATATTTCAAGTATTTAATTGCTTACTAACCGATATGCAAATGTGTATTGTTTTCCCCTTCGGTAGGTTAAAAAATGAAACTTAACGACATGGCAAGAATAAAAATCAGAATTTTGCCAACAATTGTAATGTTTATGCACATAAGAGAAAAGTGATATGTAATTACTAAAACGTTTGGCAGCTGTCCTTATTACCAACTTTTCAAAGCCAAAACTACTACTATTATAACTGAATGTTTTACGGTTAGTAAAATCATGCAATTTGAATATTTCTAAATTATGATACATGAATTGAGTATTTTAACTTAAATATTTGAAATAAACAATTATTTTATTTTCGGTTTTTCAAAATATGTACAAGATAAGCTTGTATATCCCGTAAACAATTTTTATTTTGCGAAAAAAAATTCAATTTCATATACCTTCCAATTTCAAAACATATGTTGAATATATTATAAAAAAAGCCTTTTATATAGATTAAGAGTTTGAAAAAATATCCAAAGTTGTTGAAATATTCTTCAAACAAAGTAGACGAGACTGTTTGAGATTTCTTTATTTATATGCTCTACACTTGATACGACAGTATACAAATAATGTAAAAATTGATCACTATTTCTTTTTCAAAATTGAAATGATCAAACAAATATATGATTTTTTTTGTAATGTGAGTCATATTTATTTCTCAATTTATTTATTCTACACTCGAAAAAAATCATATAAACTCTTTCATTCCTATATTTACTGAATTTATCCACATATTCTTGTTTAAAAAAAGCGACTGAACATTTTTTTCAAATAAAAATCCAATAATCGTATACTATTTTCAGCAAATAGTTTTGTATCAGCTTAGAATTTCGAATAAACAAATATGTCTTTTTCCAATAGTTTGAATAAAAATATTTCTTCGATGCTGCATTTGGGATCGGATTCAGACACTTTAGGGATTATATAGTTATTCAAGTTACTATTAGTGAAATGGGCTAAAAAAAGTTTGATATTACATACGTTAAAAACTCAGAGAAGGGGTGAAGGAGTAAGATGTGGGGATTTGTTCATTTTACTTTATAAAGTTCTACATGAAAATTCCTCTATTAATTGTAGATCATGTGGATATACAATTAAATGATTTTAAAGAAAACTTTCTAAACGGATGAAAATGAGTATCATTTCATAATTTTGCTAGTACCTCAATGCAATGGACTTAAAGCTCTTGCATTATAGCTGTTGTGGAATGAATTTCTTCAAGTGGTAAAAAAATAACTTGAATTTGCTTTAAAAAAATAATATTCAAATAAGGTACACTCTCAGATGTACGACTCTCCCTTTTGATGATTATTCAGACGTCAGGAAAATTTCGTCGTTTTTTACAATCATTTTCTCGCTGGGGATTGGGAATTTTTATGATGCACATATACTCTTAGACCCAAACTTACTACAATTTAACGAAATGTTTACCCGTGGTGTTTTTCGCGTTTCATAATTTCGTTAAGAAACACGAAAATTCCGTAAAATGTGAGTGGACTTGTCTGAGCGTGTATAAGTGTTAAATAAGCAATTAATAATTATGATTATACGACAAAATTATTAAAATTATTATTGATTATGACAAAATATTATTTTTTAAAAATATTTTTATTTCATACAACAAATTAAGAGCTTAGTGAAAGAACGTGGTAAGTGACATTTTTGAAAAAATTGGGATTTTTGTGGTAATGAACTTATCAAAAATTTCTTGAACGCGCGATAACCTCCTTCCTTATTAACTTTGGGTTTGATCCATTTTTTTACGGTTAGCATGTTCCGATTTTAACAGATATTATTGCAAACTAAACACTCTATAGCTCATTTTTCGGGGGCATTCACTAACATTAGAAAGAAAGTACATAAAAACAGAAACGTTACCCACTTGTTACTATTTGATTAATGCTTTAGTAGTAGATAAATCTTCAAAGTTTGTAACATAACTTTTGCTCAGATTATTAGAAAAATTCTATCTCATTAAAATGACCCTAACATTTTTCTCTTACAACTACATGCCCGTGGTCCTAATATTTTCAATTATTCCAACGAATGTCAATATGTAGTTCCCACAGCAAAAAATGTTTATTTCTCTAATTACTTCCTCTAATATTCGCTCATTAACGAGTTTGCAAGGAGATTCATTCCTATCTCCGACGTAAGGCTTGAATCAATTAATCACTCGCTTTTAATACGCTGCGATTAATTAATAACGCCCAGTTTCACATCGGCCCGTCTTTTTTCACTGCCGAATAAAAGGAGGCAGAATACCTAAGGAAATTGCGCCAAACTCATCTATTTCCTGTGTTAATATAAATTAAATATTTTAATCTGAAGTTAACTAATTGCCGCAATTTTCTCGGCTCAGGAGGTTTTTGCAGCTATTTAATAACGTGAGCGGCTTAGAGGTGGGACTGCGAAAAAAGGTTGTTTTTAAACGCAGAATTTTTTGGAAGGAGTTAATTAGAAAATTGTTCAGGGGAGTTGTAAGAAGTTAATGCAGCTCTAACGCATGTTTTTGTGCCTTTTTTTGCTGTGGGAGAGTTTTCAATCGAAAGTTTTGTACAACTAATATCGCTGCCAAGCTCGGTAATTCAATAAATTAATGGATTTGGTAGTTTGTTCCATTTATAACTTTAAACACGGAGGACTTTGATATTTCATTTCGGAGAAAAGTTTTATATATATTTAATTTCGTTGAGGTTGGTTGATAAGCTGTCATACAGAAGCCCCTACACTGTTAAAAACTGTTGTTTTTACAGAAAAAACTGTTAACTGGTGAATCAGAAAAATTTCGTATAATTTACAGAAAATACGATGTTTATTTTATATGAACAATTCGGAATTTAAAAGTAAAAGCTCTTTTTAATAGACAAATTGTAAAAAAAACTAATTCTAGTTTCCCCGGCGAAAATGCGAATCCCAAGTCAATCCAGTGCCCACAATACCTATCGACAAAATTATAAACGGTCAAACCTGGGTTTGAACCGCGGACCTTCTATCGCTCTTCCAACTGGGCTATTTCGTCATACATATTTAAAAAAACCAGTTAAAAAAGCAGTTTACACTTTACAAAGCATATTTGTGCAGGAAAAAACTGTTTCAAGATAATATCAGTATTTTTCTGTAAATCTATGTTTTTTTTGTAAAATTAATAGATTATTTTAATAACGTTTTATGCTACCTTTCTATGGATTATCGACGTATAAGTTTGGATCCGATATTGTTATAATATTAATTTCAGATTAAGTATAATTTTTAAGGTAATGAGTGAGTAAGGTAATCTTTTACTTTAATAGATTACTAGAAATTATCTTTATTTTAGCTCATTACCAAATTTCTGTGGTAGAGATTGATATATAATAGCAATAGCAGCTTATTGGATAATGCAATAAGAAAGCAGACAGTACTGAATCATCAAAAACAAGTTACACGATGATTACGGTAACAACAATGGTGATTCAACCTAAGTTATGCTACCAATTTGCGCCAGGAATCATGATTGCTGGAGAAAAACAAGATAAGCTAACAGAAAATTGCAGCAGAATCCCCAGAATAAAGCGACGAGTTATTACATAAGCACAGGAGATAAGGGACTATCGTATAGAAATACCTGTTATTATTTCAGATTAGAGGTAAATGCAATAAATATAGTATTATAGAGAGTAAGCCGAAAATATTTTTTTCTGGTTGTCTGACTCATTTTTATGTCAAATGAACTACGCTAACCAATATTAGATTCGAATACATTACATCAAAAACAAATTAAGCGAATGAAATAATAGCTTTAGAATGATTTTTTTCGAAAGGAAACTTTTAAAGTAAAGTAGTTTACCCCTTAAAAGTAAAACATCGATCAAATCCGTAAAAAAGAGCTGCCTAACAGTAAATAGGTATCATTACAGCGTTTTATCAAACCTTTTTTTAAATTAACTAGATTTTCAAAAGTTGGGCGAAGAAAAAAATATTCAATTGCAGGCGTCCCGAAACTGACGCTATCTGAGTAAAAGTAGCAGAAAGTAAAAAGTATTTGAAAAAAGTTTGGTGCGTCACTTGGTCAAAGTGAAAGCGTTGGACTCCAGCCAAAGTACACCCGTTGGTTGATTCGAAGATCATCAGTTTTCTAAGTTAGATTAAAAAAAAATAACAACCAGAAACACTTCTTAGAAAAAAAGCAATTTCTAAGGATTTAGTGGGGAAGGCTTTTAAAGCTTTCCTGCGAAATAGACAATAATATCAGTGAAACAAGGGGAAGGGGGTGATACTTAGATTCTTGCACCGAACGTATATACTTAAGCTTCAAAAGAAGAAAAGAAACAGTGTTCATTTATGGTGAAAGAAAGAAGAATATTGTTTTCGCTTTAACAATCAAGCGAAAATTCCGCCGGTTTCAGCGAATTGAGAGGAAGGGATCTAAACTGATGAATTTGCAAATGATCTTTTAATTGTGATTCGAAAAGATTGCAGAATGACAGACTTGAGTTTTAAAAAAATATTTAAGATGGATTTGCCAGAATATATTTAAAAGGGAAGAATTTATAATAATTTATCGAGTGTAAATATGCAAGAGTTTTATTGACAATAATTTGGCGTTCTCTCTAGCGAAATTAATTTGCTTTAGGGAAGTTTTATGAGGCAAAGGTCCATTAAATTGCAATTTGTATTTTCGCTTTACGTGCTTTCATTTTTGCTATTCCACTTGTTATTAGTTAGTAATTTTCGATATTATACAGTAGAACTCTAATGGTATCCCTCTGTTCCATCCGTTCAACAATCCATACGTTTAATATGCCAAATTGTTGCCAATGTAGCTAATTTTTCTCTGTTTCACTGATTAAAGTTAAAATCACTTATGTAGAAGGTAAAATTTAGCAATGAACATTTCAAATCGAAGTAATAATAGCTATTAATTATAATATTAAAAACTGATGTATTAATCTTATATATCGAGTTTCCCTTACTTAATTAAAGAAATTGAGCTAATTAACTGCTAGAGAGTAGAAAATAATTTTGCTAAAAGTCAGTTGATTTACCAGTCAATGATTTTTAAAGGTAAGTTGAATTTTAGTAGAGGAATTAAGTTTAGTAGTTGGCATACAGTTTCCAAAGGCCCATCATTTCATTCTTTCTGCATTTATAAAACGAATAAGAACTAGGGACTGATTTGAATACTATTTATAGAAATAATTAAAAGTCTTAAGATTGAATTTCTTGAAAATTGAAAAAGAGCAATAGTTTCAATGGCTTAGGAATAAAAGATCACGTTTCAAAATTTTCAATACATTAAAAAATGATTTAAAAGATTGAATATGTGATCCTTCTTAAACCCTATTTCGAGCGCTCTCAAAAAGCTTGCGAAAAAGAAAGAAAAAACGCCGATGGGTATTAAGATTTTCTTGAAAATGATTCAAAATACTTTTTATATTAAATGATGCCCCATGAATAGTTTTCTTTTTCTACTTGCGAAAATTCTCGCTCGAAGATTTTTTTTCTGTTAGCGGTTTTTACGAAAATTTTTATTACTTAACAGATGAAAGCTTTTGTAAAGAATGCAATGCACAATGTGTTTAACTAAATATATTTTTTAATGAAATAAACATTTCAATAGGTAATGTATCGATTATTTTTTAGTTAAATGGCATAGAGTAAAAATAGAAACTATAGAATACTCATTTACTATTGTTCCGAATCAATATACATTTTCTACGAGAATGTAGAGGAAATTTGGGTAAAATGGCGAAGTCAGTGATATTACGAAATGGGAGCCATCTAGAATGCGAAAAAATTAGTTACTCAGGTGACCTAGGACATCGATTCATTGCAAGTGATTCCGGCACGCAATATTTTGCAAGTAGTAAAAAGAAAAATGTTTTTCCTACTCCCCCTGATTTTGTACGTTTTGGATTTCACTGAGTAAGGAATTGTTCGACTGAGTTGATTTGATTCGACCTTTTCGTAGAACGTTCTTAAAAAGCAGCTCGTAATAAAAATAGATATTAGGATGATGAATGTCAATTGATATTCATCAATTCATAATAGGTTAGGTGAAACCACTAGTTGTTTTTAGTTTAATCCAAAGCTAGAATTTTGGAGTTGAACGTATTCTTAATTTTGCAACCGTCACTTACGGCGCGCGTAGCCCCAATAGACCGTAGCTCTAGTGCGACGATAATTCAAACTAAACTTAAGTTTATAAAAATACAGGGTGGTTATAAAATAACGCTCGCTATTCGGAGTCTGTAGCTTGAATGAATATTCCGAATGCAACAAACATCGAGACACTTACTAGTCAAGAAGGGGGGAAAAGAAAGGAATCATGAAAATCAAACTCGTCTCTTGACCAGGGTTCTAAATTACGAGGCGTAATTGGATGTGTTGGCCGTAATTGGCCATAATTGACTATGCCTCGTAATTTAGAAAATTGGTCAAAAGACGAGTTTCTTTCTGATGATTCCATTCTTTTTGGAAAAAAGAAACTCGTCACTGTACATGGATCTAAATTACGAGGCGTAATTAGCTGTGTTGGCCGTAATTGGCCATAACTGACTACACCTCGTAAATAGAACCCTGGTCAAGAGACGAGTTGTTTTTTGATGATTATTCTTTTTTATCATTTTTTTATGATTCTATCTTTTTTTATTCTTTCCACCCTTTCTTGATTAGTAAGTGTCTCAATTTTTGATGCATTTGGATTATTCATTCAAGCTACAGACCACTCCGAATAGCGAGCGTTATTTTATAACCACCCAGTATAAAGCCAAATTTGAGCTGTTTTTTCTTTGGTTTGTTTTATGAAACTGAAACATCTATTGCAACTTCACAGCGATATCGAACGAGGTTGCGAAGAATAAAATGAGCAATATACATTTGGATTTAGGATTTTTTTTTATAGAAGAATATACTAACCCTTTCTACGCCATAGAGGTAAGATGTCCTCTATGTTCTACGCGAAAAATGTAGTTGAGTTGTGTTCCTGTTCGATTTTTTTCTAGAAATAAGATAGCGTTTTAGCTACACGATTTAGAACTTTGAAGTTTGGGTCCTGGCGACTCGAAATCATATAGTAATGCAATGTACATATGAAAATACGTAAGCGAAGCTTTGTTATAAAAATCGATGCACATTATGTTTATTTATTTCACGTACAAAATAAATGTGTAGATATGCGTGGAAGATAATTGGTATTTTGGTTGGTTGGTTGGTTAACATATATTTTCAGGTTTGTGTGCTTGGTCGCAAGGACCCGCTTATAAACCATCGTCAAGTAGGACAACACAAGGCACACACAAACACATATGACAGATGTTGCCATCTGTCGCCACCTCCACAATTTAGACATGTCCCTGAAGGGGAGGGAAATTTTCTCCAGGAACCTGTACCCATGGTGAACTGCGCAATGACCGACCACAGGACTTTCGGACCCAACAGATTTTACGAGCACGTACTCCGCATATACTCGGTAAGTCTTCAGTGGCACCGGGTCTCGAACTCTCAACCTTCCGACTCGAGTCCGAGATCTTGACCACTAGGCTCCTTACAGCCCTTGGTATTTTGGGTATTTTCTTACTCTATAAACATATTGGGTAGCTTATTATCGCGTTACATACTTTTTTTCTCATCACCATTTGATGAGTTCTCGTGCCGGACGGAATGGCCAGTGGCGCCAGAGAACATCGTCGGAATGTGGGCGAACAAATGCCTGATTGTTCCGCGCCATGTCCGCGGCCCATTTCTCCAGGACAGTGGAGCCGGCTCAAACAGATCCTGGATTTTCCTTTAAAAAACAGGAATAGAAGGAAAAGCGTTTCGGGAAGTACAAAAAAAAAATTGCATTCAAGAGGAAAAAACCCCAACAAAAATGAAAAGAAATGAGAGGGCTTTTCATGGATCATGAGACTAAATGAGAATCAAGTCCCCGATTTCGATCACTACTTCCTAGAATAGCCATCATTTGTGCTTAGTTTTGGGAACAGTAAGCCAAGTCCTTTCAAGAAATCTTTACCTCAGACTAATCTTATGCCATTTTATCGGCTTTGTGGGAGTGGATTAAGAAAAGAGATGCTCGCAGAGTTGGGCGTATTCGTATTTCCGCTATTCATGCAAATACGAATTTTTAAAATTACTTATGTGTACATGTATTCGCAAATATAAATACGAATTTTCCTAGATTTGGACGCATAACTACGACTACTCGTGAATTCGCAGAAAAAATATGCAAAGATTCTCGTATTCGCTGGAAAAGTTGCGAATATTAATGTACTCGAAGAGCTGAAATACACAATTATATTTGTATTTATGTGATTCAGATACACTCGTATTCGCTGTTAAAATATATGAATACACTCTATTTGAAGGAAAAATTACGAATGCAACTATATTCAGCCTCGTCGTGCAACGTTTATAACTCTTTAGTGCAGAGCTGGCGGGTCTGGGTTCGATTCCCGGGTAAAGCTTGGTTGCAAATTGTACTTATCTCAATCTTATAATTGGCTGAAAATCTGCTAGGTTGTGTATCATAATAATAAATAAATATATCCTCAAAAAACACTAATTACTGCAATTGATGACTTTACAAAGTTCAAGCAGCTATGAAAATAGTCATTGGGTTAAAATCATTTGGTGTGCAATGTATTAATAAGTTGAATTTTATAAATTTTCTTTGTTTTCTATATTTTGATAACTATTCATAATCAAGAGCGGGGCTGGGGAAGCCCAGTCGCTTAGGTATTCGCCTAGCATGCGGAAGGTTCCAGGTTTGGGTCCGGGCATCGCCAATATAACTGCCGACATTATAAACGACGCGTGCAGCCAAAATGTCCGACGAATAATACCCCTTGTAAAGGAAGTGCACGTTAAATATGCTCCAATGTCCCGAAGCTGCTTTCGATGTCGCCCTTAACTGTTGCTTTGGGTGCCTACTTACCAATGATTTCAGTGGGCAATAACCATTTTAAATAATCAATGTAGTAACAATGAAATATACTAAAAACCGAATTAAAATAACATTTTAAAGTATTTAATTTTCAATATTAAACACATTTTTTGAAATTGTATTGGAAATTAACATACATTTCAAAAACATAGTCATTGATGTAATTTAGTGTTAATATAAGGGAGAGTGGGGGTTATTGGGAAGCAGGGCTAATAAGACTAGGGCCCTAAAGCTGGGAAAAATATACTTTTTTACAAATTTTTCTACACTACAGCAATGTGACAGTTAGACTTCACATTTTTAACATCTTCGATTTATCAGCATCTTCGATTTTGAGTTTTAACTATGAAATTTCATCGTTCCATAGGAAATAATTGTTTAAAAAAAATTCGTTATGTATACATTATGTAAATAGTATTTGCTATAAATTTTTATTTTTTGGTCATTTTCTCATTCATTTTCCCTTTTTTAAATATTTTATTAATTCAACATTTAGCAAGCTCCATTAGCCCTGCGCCCTGTCCCATTAGCACCCACATATGGGGGCTAATGGGACATTTACATGTTTGTTTAAAATGCTCAGCAACCAAAATCTAATAACGTTAACATTTGTCGAATGACTTTTTAAGTAAATGAATGTTCAGTTTATGAGGTAGTAAAAAAAAATTAAAATTCTTTTATTTTTGCTGAAATACAGAGGTTGAAAAAAAAATTCCCAGTAGCCCCCACCTTCTCCTACATTGCACTTGAAACAAGAATTTTTTTTAAGGCATTTAACAGTTGTCAATAATTTGAATAAACATTTACCAACCAACGCTTGTCAAATACCAAACAATAATGCTAGTTAGGATCAGATTTGCCAAGTAATATTTTACACTGTCCTAAAATTTGTTTTTTACATTTTCCCCATTTTTTTTACAATAACTCGGTAAATAACTGTTGTTGAATTTAAAAATCGTTATTTTGGTTCAGCTTGATCTACTTTATCGATTTATGTAAAAAACAATTGGGGTTTCTGTTCTCGTTTTATTTTTTCTTATTTAAATCTAAATAAAAAAATATTAAAAATGAAATTTTATCAAAAAACTTGTTTGATTTGTTTTTGGAAGATAAAAAAGTATTATAATAAAAAAATATTTATTTATTTAACCACCTTATACCACTCATAATCATTTTTTTTCTTTCTTTATTTTTTTGACTAGCGGCCAATACCCGCCTTCTAATTTTAAACCCTGGTTAAGTGGTGAGACAACACCTGAGCGGGCACCCAACGCGGAGCTTCAGGCAACACTGTACGCCGTCAGAACTTTCGATTAAACAGATTTAACGAGAGACTTATTTGGTGGGAACCTTAACATAGCCGATTTGGATTTAATACAGCCATATTTGGAACTTTAACGCAGCCGAAAACACACATTTTAAAACTTTTAAATTTGTTCTGTTCAATGGAACGAATCTAACGCATTGACTAAACACAATTTCAATGAATGATGCGCTAAATGTGATACGAATGTGTGCCCCGAGTTTTGTATTTAAAGTGGCACGGCGCAGATTGATGACAACAACTATCTGCAAAAATATTTTTTTTTAGTTTTACTTCATCTTGAACAAATGCAATATTAAGGACAGATGTAAAATCATCAGAAAGTGCAGTACACTAAAAAAAATGTTTTGAGTTACGTTGGTGTTCTCCTAAAGCACAGGAATTCCGTCTACACTTGACGTCCTGCAGTTTACTTTTAAGAGACGTCATTTTATTTTATGAAACTTCACTAAAAAGAAGTGAAGTGAAAAGGGGTTGGGGCAGTTACATCGATCGAATACTTCACACAAAAAATGAACGTCTCCCCCGCTATGAAAAGGAGTGGGGGAGGGGGAAGGCATTCCAAAGAACATTTATCGGAATAATAATGGCCATTGATAAATTTTTCCTTGGTGAGTTTCAAGAAAAGTTACTCACTTTTTAGTTGTGTGTTTGTTAGTCGTATTTTCCCAGTATCACAGACTTAAATTAGAAATTTTTAACAATTAACTTTAATAATAACTCAATAGTTTTCTTTCCTTATTTTCGGTTTCAAATAACAAAAACAATAAAATGACAAAAGTTTGTGTAAATATAAACTATTCTAACAGGATACACTAGTCTAAAAGGAACGTTCTGCCACCCAAAAGTTGGAATAACATTTAAAATTTTCGGTATAAAAAAGAGGTATAGTTTAATTTGGAACAATTATTTTATGAATGTGATTTGCTTAGTAATAGTAAATAGTTAGGTAAAAGTTGTTTTAGTAGTCAAACACTAGTTGTAATTGTTGTTTTTTCTATGTAGTAGCATATCTTTGTGCAAGATAAGTTCATAAATGAGCTGGTAAATGGTATTTAAAGAAACATTTCCATTTTTATTCCTTTAAGGTAAAATACCTTTCAATCTAGTTAATATTTATTCATACCATTTAAAAAGGTGATGTTCAATTCCCTATTTACGCTCAGAAACAAGTAATGCTAAAACTTTTATTCAAAAACCATATATTATGAAAAATTCGCATTTAATGGCAAAACCTAATGTATCCAAACTATTTTTGCGTTACAATTTCTTTCGAATGGAAAACTACTTTTTCCCATTGTGGCATCGATCCCCAGCAACATATTAATTGAAATCTAATCCCCCATCCCCAGGCCTACTTTGAAAAGCAATAAGTAATCATTTGAAGTTCGTTCTATCAGCCCTTTTCTTGGGCTGTTAAGGGCGCTCTTGAGAAATCATTAGCGCTCCCCATCAGTGGATTCGGCTCATTGCTCTTGATGAACTGTGGCCATTCTTGAAATGTCTTTGTAGGAAGGAGTCGCGTCAACTTGACGTTGCCAAACGTCGGGGGATAAATCTCCAATAAAATGTTCATTAATGCTCGGTCGTTACCTCCATCATTACTTACTTTAACCCCTTTGCGATCGTCGCCGAAATGCTTTCGATCCAAGCGATGCCCCTACTTTTGCCGCTTTTTTTTTAATCGTCATTCTTTTTGTCGTAAACTTGAAATGATGGTCATTGTTTCGTCGAATGTGATTTTTTTGTTTAAATAATAATCAATGTTTAGATGAACATGAGTGGCAATTTATATAATTACAGCAGTGCTTTAAAATATCTGTGAAATAATAACTATTGTCAAGGTTGCTGTAAAATTCGATCCTGAAGAAGCAATGGTTTTTAAACGAAGATCAAGAGACTAATGTAAAAAATATGTGTGTGATGAAATTGCCGAAAGATATATATGAAGATGTCGCGAAAGCTCTGCACTAAAACGTTGCTGCCAGAAGTTTTCTGTAATTCTGCAGGATTTTTTTACAGTGCGGTATATTGTAACCTACTTCTTATTTCCAGTTAATTTTCCAGAGTATATTTTGCAGTAATGAATTTTTATAAAGGGATTTCTTTGAATATTAATTATACAAATTATCAACCATCATTAATGATTCCGCATACAAATAATACTATTCTTTTGTTATGATATGCGTAATATGGACTATTCTTTTTGTTAGACATAGCTTTTTGCAGTCAAAACAGTTAGTTTTGTCTTGTTATCTTTTATTATTTTAATACAAGTATGAATTATACATATTTTGGTATCAGAATAAAAAATTCTACATTAAATTTTTGCCTACACATTATTTAAAGCATCCATTTTCACGTTCAAAAATTTAATAAAAAAGTGAGTATAAAATAATACACAAAGCTTTTTAAAAATTATTAATTTTACGTACAATAGCTATTGCCTCAGAGGCATAGGTCCGAAATGCCACAAAATGACAGCAGATTGAAGAAAACAATTTACCAAAAAGGTTCATTCCTGACCAGAAGACACATGGTCGACCCATCCAGGCGTAGAATTGAAAGCTATAAAACAACCAGGCACTACTTCGACCATTAATCTGGCCGGAGTTCATGACCAAGTTGCGCTTGGTGTGATATGACACTAAGAATAGATTATCGATGTACTATTATGGCCTTTTCTCTCGGTGTCTGGGGCTGGTCAGAAAAGACAAGTGATTCTCCCATATGTGTATAATTACAGTTTGTGATTTAGTAAAAAAATTAGTGTTCATTTTAAACACATTTTTTCCATAAATAGATAAGGTATAGTATGAAACATTCATGAACTTCAAACACGACACTTTTTTTGGGGACTTCACACTTTTTTTAGGGACAGTATTGGCAAATGATAAAGACAGAAAATATGAAAATTCGTTTTTGACATTGTTGTACAGCTTTGGTTTTAATTTAATTTTTTAAAAAGTTAACAAATTTCTCGTATTTAATAGTCAACAAAAGGCCCACCATCCCATAATATTTATAAATTTTCTTAGTATAATTATGCGTACATCTCTTAGATGCAACATTCGTTGTTAAATGATCACACACACAAAACTTTTTGAGTAAATGCATGTTTTGCAAGTTTTATTTAGCTGTTTATCTGCATGTGTCATACACAGGTTTTCTTTTAATCTTAGCTTCAACTACTATTAAAATAACACATTTCAAGATTTGTTTTTAATTTCCTGCTTTGAGTATATATGTCTTTGAAGAATAGAGGGAATCATATACGATAAATTGATATTCATAATTGAAAATTAGTACTAATGTAGTGTCCCAATAGTTGCTTTTCCACAATAATTAGAATTTTTCAAATAAAATCCATATGTGGCCCACTGTTTTTAAAATGATTCATAAAAAAAAGACAAATATAAATTTCTTTAAAACACAATCTTGAAAAAAAAATAATAAATTAGAATAGCTAGTAATAAAATACGAAATGCCACATTTTTACTGCAAGATTTTTTACAAATGCTCTTTTACTTAATGTATTGGATTCAAATCAAAATTCCATTTGGATAACTACCTCCATGAAAATGATTACATGAGGAAAAACCAACACTAAAACTTTTTCTCTTAAAAGCTTAAAAGTAGCAACAACAAAAAAAAAAAATTGCAACTAACCTAAAATAAAAACTAAACTGATGTTATCTGTAATACGAAATTCCCCTAAACCAGAGGTAACTAAACTTAAAGGCCTTGCATCTTTGAAAAATAAATTTTTTCTTCTAGGTATGAGAAAGACTGATTCAGAAATATTTAAGCATATTCAGTATTTTTTCAAGTTCTGCCAAGTTGAAGTTTGGATTACGGATGGGCGGAACAAGAAGATCTAATTCGAGGAATCGGTAAACAATCATTATTAATATTTAGTTCAGCAATTCGTCTTGTGGCTTTCCATAGAAATCTTTTTGGGCTTTTGGAATTCTTACTGGCATTCCTTCTTCTCGAGAACACGAACAAAGGCATTCCACTCCAAGTCAGTCCCGAGTTCCACCAGAAAAGTTTTCAAGTCGACATGCTTTTTGGATTGCTGTCCTATTTGCTGGAATGAAATAATTTCTCATGGGAAGATCCTGTTCTTATGGCTAATATTTTTGTAAACAATTTAATTTTTGCAAAATTTGGTATAATTAATAGCTATATATCAGTAAACAAAGGAATCTCCGTTGCGCATTTCTATCCATTTCTCATTCGACTATGCAAGAAGAATTTGAATGCCTTTATTTTTAAAACGTAAGACAATTACAATTGGTCTGAAACTTCGAAACTATGTGAAATTTATTATGTTTCTATGGGCGAATAAAAACATTAAAATTTTGCGAAAACTACAAATTCCGATGGTAGTAAATATATTTAATAAAGCAGCAATTATAAAAGGTATGGTTTTCCAGAAGAAATTTTAAGATTGACTCGGGGAAAAAAGAAACTTCTTTGACTTTTAACTACAAAATCAAAGTACTAAACTCGAAAAATCGAAGAACTTAAAAATCGTAAGAATAATGCATAAATTAAATAAATTTTTCACAACTTATGCATTATGTGGGGATGTTGGCTTTCAAATCTTTGTAGGCCGAACGTTTAGTTGAAACGTCAGAGAATTTGGATCAAGTAAATTGTGACTTTGAATTTCCAATATAGCCTTTGTTTAAACTGAAACGATGCAACCCACTGCAATAGAGAAAAAACTGGACCAACGTAATTGGTGTTCCAAAGATCATGATGCCAGGTCCAAAATGGAGTGAAATAAGAAAAACAAAAATGGAAAAATATTTTTGCTGAAACTTTGTAGGTTCCAGGGAAGAGCTATAAGTCCATGTTCATTGAATTGGCTTTGAGACGTTTTGATAGTGTTAAGCATTATAAATTTATATTATTATATTACAAAGAGATAAATAATAATTAATAAAGATTAAAAATTCCAATTTTTCATATCAACATTTTGTATTTTATAAACCTTTACATTTTATAAACCTTTACATTTTTTAAACCAATACATTAATATAATGAAATAAATTAAGAACTTATAATCTCTTCTCTCTTTTATAACTATTTTTATAAGACATATACGTGTAAGTTATCCATCACAACACATGCATAAGAAACTAATCATAAATTCGTTTACACAGAAAGTTCGCAACTTTTAAAATATCAAATAGAGTTAAGGGATTTAATTTAGCTCTAAATTAGGGCTACTTATTAATGCGTTACTGAACAGAACATAAAATAAAGAAACTCTTACCATACCGCACAAAAAAAACCTTTAAAGAGCTCACGTGGCTTTGATATGTACTCCAAAACGAAGCTACTTTGAAGGTATTTTATGTTTTTTATAAGATGCAGTGCGAGACATTAAAAGCGAGCTAGAAATTCGCCAGCGAAGTAATTTAATTTTCAACATTTCTGAAATAATTGGGCGCATTTCTCTTCAAACGCGTGAGGCCTCTAAACGTGCGGAAATTTCTTAGGTAGCTCCATTGAAGGAAATTGTAAAAGGGACTAACTACTTAGTTCTTGTTACTGGGGGATGTTAAGGAAAAAACAAATGCTCCTTATGTCATGTTCTTTGGAAAAACGAACTAAGTCCCTGCACTCTCAGAAATAAAAGCAAACAATAGCTTGACCCTCGTTTAATTACAAATTACGCTAATTAAAGGGACACAGCAATATTTCTTAATTATTTGAAATCCCTTAATGCTTGTCTGCCTCATCTCCGTATTTTTTTTTTTTAATATTTTGGCTGTTGTTACACACTTTATTAATGAAAAATGTCTTTTTATTGCTGGAATCATTCGTTACGACCCTGGTTCTGCGATCACAAGCCTTTATAGAAACTTAATAGAATATCTATAAAATATTTAAAATAAAATATAGAAAAATGTAATCATATATGACATGAAAAAGTAAAAATATTGAATTTAATTGTTATAATAAAGTATATGTGAACGTCATATTTCAACCTTCCTCACATTAACAAAACAAATTTAGTTATTTTGACTAATTATTCGTTAATGCTGTTAATGGTATAAAGAATTAAAATAACATAAAATTGAAATGATATCCTTTTCCCCATATTTCATTGAGAATAACTTTTAACAGTCTAGAAAATAAATATTTGCTTTTTTTAGGAAGAAGGAAATTAATTCTTACTAAACAGTAAACTGTGGGGAAAAAAATTTCTTTACAAATTAACAGTAATTTTTGGAAAATAACAGGAATATTTAGCACGCGCTCTCTTAACAGAGCGGGATTTTCACATTCTTACTCGTTAGAACCAGGCGCCTTGCACTTAAAATATTCCTTTTATTTTCGCACAAGATATTCTGTGAGTGTCTTAATTTGTAACGCATATAGAAAAGGTCTATTACATTAAAAATTTAATTTTAAAGTTAAAAGTTCCTTGACTACTATATTTCGAAAAGGGGACAACTTCGTCTTTGATACTTATATTCAAGGTATAAAATATCTTACGTTGGACAAAAGGGATGATTAAAATTTAATCAAAATAACTAGAAAGAAGATGGATTATTGTTTTGTGGACTTTTGTTACTTGCAAATATTTTCTGTGAGGCGCATCATCATACATCAAAATTTAACCTAAAAAATAATTTCTAACTTTTGTAAATAATTCTGAATTGACTTTTATTTAAGTTTAAAATCAGCTGAAAGATAGTTGAGAATCATGGTGGAAAGGCATGTGTTTATTCAAAATATTATTTCAGAAATTTATCGAAAAACATTTATTTTGAAATGTGTTGCGCACACAGAATAATGTGTGCGCAACACATAATAACACATAATAAGAATGTGTTGCGCACATTGAAATATAAAAAATAACAAAAATCACTTTATTTGAATTTGTGTTTGAAATACTTAAGAGGACGCATTTCCCAAAATATTATTTCTAGAAATAATAGCATAAACTTGTAAATTATATTGGTTTTGTATAATGTTCACTCTAAATAAAAAATTTCTAGCAATAAAAATGAATATTTACAAGTACTTTTTCATTTATTAAAAAAAAAAGTCAAAATTTTGACTTTTTTTTCAACCCTACTCCTCCTTCAATTTTTAGAATAGCTTCACCAAACTTTTATGGTTTCTTTTTAGTACTATTTGTTCAAGAACTGTGAATGTATTTTAAAATGTGAGCGACAGTTAAAAAGAAATATGCATTTACAGTGAAAATCACAAAAATACAAATTATTGAATTCAACATTTTTTTAAAAAATAACTATACATTGAAGACCTTATTCCATGCACAATTTTGTGCATAATATATGTAAGAACACAGGTAAAAAATTTCAAAATTCTAACTTAATTAACAAAAAAGCCTTAGGGATTTATTAAACACAAGAATTGAAAAACGTGAAACAGAGAAAAAAAAGTTGAAAGCAGACGAAGTAAGTATTCAAACTTATAGGAATAACTCCAGAAAATATTTAATAACTTTTTTTCTACACAAGATATCATTATGAAACTTTCAGTAAATGTTTAGAAGAATATTGTAAATAATGAAAAGTAAAAACTGAAAAATCGACATTTTGACCAATTTTTGGGTAATGCGTCCCCTTAACAATTTAAAACAATTACAAATGGTTATAAAATAACCAACGGTCTAATTTTTACCTCTTTTTACTTTTCTCACGATTTTCACACTTAGAAAAAAATACAGCCATCGTACTTTGTATAGGAACACATTCCAAGATAACACAATCAGTATACGTGTTTTTCCGTAAAAAAGTTTGAAAAAAATTTCGATTACCACCCACCCTTGAGTGTCATCTCCTGCATTCCCATTGCAGTAAACATTTCCTCGCAGGTGTCAGCAAGGGATCAAGACACCCATCCATCCCCTTAAATTCTTATCTATTTCGCGACCCACAAAATACCGGCCCTAAATGACGATTTTTTTCTCTCTTTGATTTTCAAAAGTCCCAACAATGTGGTGGTTATAAACAATCTGACGCACTTGATGACTTAAAACAGACCCTCTAGACGTCCCCCAGACGTAAACTTTCGTTGTCAGCGCGGATGAATGCTAGGGGGGACCACCAAGAAGCCAGTAAACTTCTTGGAAAGAATCAGATAAGATAAGGAAATAGGGGTGAGATATAAATACCCTAATAAAAGGGGAAAATTAGATGATTATAAGCAACCCTACTAAAAATGGTCAGTCGAGATCAATAGAAAATTTGTATGTGGAAATGGCCAACTGGTACCATTAGAAATCTCTATTGATATCGATACAAATCTCTATTGATCTTTATTGTTATCCATACAAATCTCTACTAATCTATATAGATATCAGTGCTGGCCTATTGATCTCATTTGAGATCAGTAGCTTACTGATATTTTCTTTACTGGTGTCTATAGAGCTCTATTGATATCAATAAGAAATATAACCAGTAGGTTACTAATATCAATAGCTTCTACTGATAACAATAGTGACATCCGTAGAAATAAGTAGGCATCAATAAAGCTGCACTTATGTCAATAGATTTTTGTATTGATTTCTATGGATCATTTTTAGTAGGGAAATCACGCTATTACTTTCAACTGGATAACCAATTGTTTTGTAAAACGTTTGTCCTTCATACAATTAGCAATATTGACATGAAATAATGCAATTTTTTCAATTTATATAAATATAATCATGGAATGAAACAACTTTCTATTTATTTAATATGTTAAAATAGGTTAACTGGTTGTTCCATCTTCATAATCTTCTTTCCCCATTATCATAATTTTCAAAATGCTGGTAACATTATTTGGTAACATGATAACATAACAAATATATTTGGTGTACCTTTTGAACGATGTGCATACAATTTATCTTGATTTTAGCTTTACTTGGTATCAAACAATAAATATTAAGTGTAAGTTTGTCTTGACTTCACTGATGAAGTTTTTTCTTGTTTATTTGTGAATATTTTAATCAAAGGAAAAAAACCCACAAACGTCTCCCATCATAATTAATTTAAGATCACATTCACTTTTTCTGTATTTCGTGTGAAAAAAATTCTTATTTATTTTAATGAAGTCCGTTAGACTAGTGTTCCATAACAGTTGATCATAAAAGTAATTATTTTAAAATTTATAGTATTTTAAAAAGTAATATATAAACTGTTTTCCGCATTTTCCAATAAAATACTTTTAAACAACAACTTTGTTGCGGATGCAGAACAAATACAGAAGAAGCATCGAATTTTTTTGTTTTGTATTATTATAAGTTCAGAGTTTTTATTAAGTCTAAAAATATCGTATATCAACGTGTATGTTGCCAGTATATTAACCAAACAGGTTAACAACAAAAAATAGTCGAACGATTTGTACGAGGTTAAAAGTATACGTTCGAACTAAGGATTATCAGAAGTCCTTCCGACGTTTATATTAAACATGCAAAAAATTTATTTACACGGATAATTTATTGATGTCGTGTGACTTTTCAATTTCGCAAAATCGCAAATTATAGAGAAAAATGGCCAATCGGGAGATTTTTTGCCAAGTTCGATCTCTTTTGCACCAGGGTTGCTAGAATTGGCTTATGTTAGCCATTTTGGTTAATAGTGGATCCACTTGTAGCTTAAACGTAACATTGAAATTTTGGGAAGCTGAGCTGCTCAATTTTTACCAGTAATGTTCTTAGAATATATTAGTAACTTCCTTAACAATTTAGAAACAATCCAACATAAAGCCAGTAACTTTCCTGGAAACGTCAAAAAAAATTCCATTTAGATGCAAGAAGAATTACTGTGCCATAATTCTTTTAAAGTTTTTTTCAACTACGTGCTGCTTGGATTGATATCTTGGATTTGATCTATCAAACTTTGGATCCACTCTTTTAACCACTTCATAACTACTCTCCACTAGTTGTGGAAATGATTGCTTGTTGACAACGATGCATTTTATTGAATTGTCCAAAAGATTTACGTCAAATTCTTTTACTTATATTTCTGGGAAAAACATGAAAATTTAAATGGTCTTCGTAAACTTTAAGGAAAGCCAGGAACGTTGTTGATATATAAGAGTAACGTTTCGATTTTTTAAGAGTGAAGATTCTATTGTCTCATTCGGCTATTTTGAACTTTAATTTGGCTATTTTTTGAAAATTCCATTTGGCAACCCTGCTCTTGACTAAGATATGAAAAAGAAATCACCACCAAAGGAACCCAATGAAGGGAGGCAAGATTCTCATTAATACGGGGGGAAGATTGAAGAAAAAAAACGGGGAAGGTTTTAATTCCGGCAAGGATTTCACCCCTGCATGATTAGTGGCGCAATTAAGAATGGATAAGATTACATTTCCAACCCCTTACTACCTCGAAAGCTTATTTATACTCGTGCAGCTGCGACAGACAAAAGAAAAAAAAGTACGTCCTTTCAGGGGTCTTATCATGGAACAGTTGATCTCAGATCATTGTTTTTAGATGTTTGCTATCGTGTTCTTTTCAATGAAAGTCATTTTTTTCTGTATATTTTCGGGATGGTCTTTATCCTATTTGTAGACTCCCCAAACAAAACTATTCAACTTATCCTGATTTAGGATAAGTTTCATAGTTATTTTAGGGGGAGAGGGTGCATAAATATAAGTTGTTACTATTAGGGCGATTTATTTCCAACATTAAGTGTTATTTCAGGAATCAATTGCATCGTTTCTAAATAAACATACCCTTTTTATATTTTTAGAAATGTATTGTTAAAGATGTAAGACATTATTTTTTAAATATAGCTTTATTTCCTTTCATAAAGGGTTTATCATTTTTCTCTTTTTGTTGAATGTTATTTATTATGTTTTTATTAGATGTTATTTCTGTAAATGTTTACTTTTTGTTGTATAATTTCTTTATAATTTCTGAGAAGTTTTAGAAAACGAGGATCATTCAAGAAAACACAAAAAGTCACAATGGAAAAACATTTTTACTGCAAAAGGGAACTAACCGATAAGGAAGAACGGACTGTGTTCCTATTTTGCTTCCTTACAAAAAGACATGGTAAAAAACGCTACGCCTTCATCGCAGATTAAACAAGGCTTTTCGTAAGAGAGGAGGGGTGAATAGAAATTTCTAAAGAAGTAGAATAAAATAAAATGCGTAAGTATATATGGATATTGGAGTCGTTTATTGGATAGCAAGGAAATCTTTTCGCGAAGAAAATAGCAACCTTAAAAGACCACCGCCCCCCTACGAAACAAAAAAAAAATACAGATTGGGATAATAGAAGCTTTTGAATTTCAGAATTGTTCGCATTCTTGCAAGATTCAATATGCGCTCGACAGAAGAAAAACTGGAAAAAATAACCCGCAATAAACTGAGAAAATCACAGGTGGTGTTTTTTTAAAAGAAAAACTGCGAATCATCGCGCACAATGGGCAACATTTTGAAGAATACACATTTTTTTGTTCTTACAAATGTAATTATATTTTTGTTCTTTTTACGGATTGTATTGCATTTCGTTTTTGTATTGCATTGCTAGTGTATGTTTATTCAGATATCTTATTTGGTTCAGCATTCTAGAGTTATACTTCTAAATTACTTCTTTAAAATTCTTGACGTTTTAAATGTATTCCTTTCTGGGTGCCTAAACATCTAGTTTTGATTTATTTATCTAAGGCTGAGATATTCATATCACGTTGAAAGCTAGAAACTTTTCATTACGTAAAAGAAAATCAGTCAATTGTCACATTAAAGGAATTTGCTTAAAAATGTTGAATCAAATTTGAAAAAAAGATATAAAGGAACGGACAGTTGGTCTGCTATGCTTTATTTAAGAATTATTGTCAATCATGATTTACATTTTGATAAGGTGGGGTAAGTGGGCCATTGGGGCAAGTGGGCCACCCCCCCCCCCCCCCCCCCTGGCATTTCCCGACTTATGGACGTAAAAAAATCTGTTACAATATTTTTACGTATTTACCCCAATAGATGCAGGAAACATTATGGCATCATTTTCATTTAAGTATGTAACAAGGTACAATCCTTTTTGTGAAAATTTTTAAAATAGCATTTTTTCGTAATTCACGCCATCATACTATTTGTTTTTTATTTATTTCCAAACGGTTCATGATACAAAACAAAATGTTATATATTTCGAAAGTGTATAAAACGTAGTATCTTTTTGTAGTGTCATGTACTTGTGATGTTGATAAGGTTAAAAGAAAATTAGGGTGGCCCACTTGCCCCTCGTTTGGGGTAAGTGGGCCACCACAATGGCGGGGTAAGTGGGCCAGGGGTGGCCCACTTGCCCCAAACTCTTTAATATACTTTTAAAAAAATCATATTCACTGATTCATAGGGTAAGTCATATTCACTATTCATAGTCCTATTCATTGACATAGGCCAGTTTAAAATCTGTAGCCCCAACATTTTTTTACACTACATGCAAAAATGACCAAGATGAAAATCAATGAATTTTTTCTTTTAGTAAGCTTGCATGCCAGAAAAGTTGCTATTGGGGAACTATTGAAGATACATCATTAATTTTTTGTTTCAAACACTCAAATTATCATGTAGATTATCCCACTTACCCCACCATATCTCTAATATTTATGTGTAAAAATATATTAGGGGGGTGGCCCACTTACCCCACCTTGTGGGGCAAGTGGGCCACTCGGATGACCAAAAAGAAAAAAGTATTTTTTAAATTTATTATTTGCCAATTTGTTTTAGGATTGCCATGGGTACAGTAATAACATACGAGAGAATGGACCACAAAAAAAAATAAGTTGTTTGGCCGATTACATCCAGTGGTATGAGGTTCTAAAGTCGAATTATGCCAAAAAGGTGGCCCACTTACCCCACCTTACCCTATTTAATTTGTATTGCAACAGAGGCGTGTGTAATATAGGATGTATAAGACACTATAATTTTTTTAAAAATACAGAGAATCTCAATATCGTAAAATTTAACTTTTCCCAAAATTTTTTAGAACATCAAAAACTGAAACGTTTGTAACCTCATAATTTAATTTTTTAAAATTATTATTGTACACTCAACCAGCCCCTGCTAACATAGTTTTATGCTGTTATTTACTTAATTTATCCCAGGGACTACTATTTTGTCAGCATAGTATTTTATGCATTATAATTTTTATTGTAAATATAAAGTTTTAAAAAATAAGTGTTATAAAAAGTGTATATTAGAGAATATGTACAACTTGGCTCTTTGATAAAGTGAGATGATTCTTCAAAAACAAAGTAAATTCGATGCACAAATAGTTTTATTTTATAAATTGACATATATTTATTTATAGTATCCTGGAACATGCTATATTTACAAAATAAAACTATTGGATTTGCGTTTTGAATTTACATTATTTTTGAAGAAATATCTCCCCTATAATATTTTTCTTTATAAAACAATAACCACACATATATCTAGCACACAGAGTTAAATTACTAAATTTTTTTGCACTAATGAAAACTTGCATGAATAATAAAAAACTTATTTTCTAGAATAAAACAATTTTAATTTAAATATTTTACTAATACCTCTCTCGTATTGAAAATTATGTTTCAGGTTGTCTTATTTAAGAACTCGTAAATCCAGCTTCTGCTATTAGCGTCACCTTATTATAAAAGACTTATTCACACGCAACTATTTAATCGTTTCTCAATTAAATATTGCTCATTTATTTTCGCACGCGAACTTCAAATATTTTTTATTCTTACTCAAATTTACCTAAGCTTCTAAAAAATATTAATCAAATATCAAATAACGTTTTTAGGTTTCAAATAAGGTAAAATTAAATAAAGTAAAAAATAAAAAAAAACCGCATCATATTTAGTTTATAATTTTTTTGTGATTTTTAAGGGAACTGGGAATTTAACGTCAATACTTTTTTTTAAGAATTAAGTTTTGTCATTTTATTTTCTTAATTTTTTTGGTTAACTTATTAGCTTCGTTTTTGTTACTTAGGTTCCCTAAAATACATTTAAGAAGTATTTTGACAATCAATTTTTACATTTTGAAAATGAAATTGTATCATACTGAATGTATATGTAACATATAAGTCAGATATAAACAACACGTTTCTAATCCTGTTTTGCATTCACTGATAATTCCTGGTCTACCATGAAGGAATGAGTTCTGGTGATGTGATTGTAAATAGTAGGGGAGAGGAGGGAGGATTGGGACATTTTCACATAAATATTTTTTTATTCATTATCCACTGCTTATTTATAGATGCAAATGGTTAAATAATAAACTTAGATGTTTTAAATTATTTTTAAAAAATACGCACCATTTAAATGTTGAACAATTTTATTACTGTTGAGAAATTCAAATTACAAGAATTTTGTCCCATTCCTCCCTCTTGGGTGGGAGGAGTGGGACATGAGTATGGGAGGGATGGGACACATTTGAAAATTAAAGAAAAATTATCGAATATCATAATGAGAAAGGTTAATATGAAAAGAAAAGCAAGACTGCGCTCTACTTGTCTCACGAATCAATTGCGGTGGCAGCAATTTCATGATAATATCGGTTTTTTTTCTATCGTACCATAGTCATATCCTGTTGAGGAAAATTAAAATTTCTGTTCGTGTTCTTTCTCAAAAATTTTGCATTGTAACTTTCAGCATTGTCAATACTCTCCACAATTGCAACGTAGAAAACAGAATTGACTGTTTGGTGAGGAATTGACAAGCACACAATGATATTTGCCTATGTTGGGCTTGTCCTTCATTCATGTGCTATTTCCATGTCTTCATCTGAACTGTCAGGTAATGAAAATAATGACCTTTCGCTATCACTGGATTCATATCTTTAAACGGTACAATCTTCTTTTGCATTTTTAAGTTTTAGGTTTGCACATACATATTTTAGTTGGCACCTTTTTTTCCCAAGTCTGGCAGTCTCTGCTTCTTCAATTTCCTTCTTCTCAGGGGTATATGTCAATATTCTTGCTCGTCCTTTTTTCTTTCCTTTACTTTAATTCAATGGATTCCTAGGTTCCGCTTTAGGAAATGGCCGTATGGACAGTCGGAAGGAATACTGGACTGGAAGGAGGAGGAATGGACATGTCCCATTCCTCCCTCTTTCACTGCGTCCCACTCCTCCCTCTACGCAATGCTTCTAAAAAATAACTTCTCACAAAACCATGCTGACTTTTGGCTTAACTAAACTGCTGATAAGCATACATTGTATCTTTAAGAGTACTGTACCACTATATTATGTTTGTTTTAGAAATTACATGAGTAAAGAAATAAAACTAAACATAGATTAAAAACTTTCTCTGGAGGTGTGAAAATAAACTTTTTCCAAATTGAAACTGAAAGTTGAATCTGGATAAACTAGAAATAGGTAACAACAAGAAATATATACGCATATGCTATACGCATATGCTATACGCATATGCTATACGCATATGCTATATGGTGTTGAGACTGGAAATAAAATCAAGTCATTTATTTTGCCATAATTTCAGCTGTCCCACCCCTCCCACCGTCCCAATCCTCCCTCCTCTCCCCTACAGGACACCCGAACGAGAGTTAGGGAACCAATACGTTAGTATTGTTAGTTTTTTTCTCTCTAATGGGGCTGCGACATTGCCGGTCAAGCATTTACAGACTCGCCAAATAACTAAAACTGATAGCCATTTTTTGTGGCACCATCTAGGCGACTCTCGCTATGAATACTAGTGTAATTATAACAGAACAATATCAAATTTGCAAGAATATTACATAAATGTTTTGATTTAATACGTTAAACATTTTATTTACGTTTTGATATTTTTTTAAGTCGATATAAAGAAATATTTTCTAAAAATCCCCAAACGATGAATCGTTACGAAACTTATTTCACCAGAAATCTGACAAATCCATCTGAGCACAATTCTAGAAGAAGAAAGAAAATCTTTTAAAATATATTTATAGAAAAAAAATATTATTTCAACAGTTCTTAGGATTTAGAAATACATTTTTCATGAATTTCCACGAACGAAATTCTTATTTTGATTGGGATGAAAGCATTTTCTAAATTTAAGTATGGTTAAGAAGGTCCTTCTCTCCAGCTTGAAATTCTAAAACCCTGCTACTTAAAAAGTCCAAAATAACCAGGCTTAGTGACAGCTGGTCTTATCTTACAGAAATCTCAGATATTAACTGATTTTTTTTCCTCTTGGGAAATCGAATTATAACTCTTATATATTGAGCTCAGTTCTAGAAACCGATTTGTAAATAGAAATGGGTAAGTTTATAGCCGTATGATCGTTATACAATAAATAAAGTATTTAGCTGTTTAGAACTTGTTCTTGTGTAAGATAAAAATTTGCGGGTGTTTGACGCCGTTAGGACTTCAGTTTGGAGTCATGAAATTTTCAAAACTAAATCTTAATAAAATTAAAGAAATTACAAAACTAAGCATCTCTAAATAATTTAATAAACTTTTTTTAGGCTAACCCAAATTTATAATGGGTAAAATCTCAAAGTTTTTCTTGAAATCGTTTAAAAATTGTGCAGTTATTTTTCTGTTTTATTGTGCAACTTTAATTTACATATTATAAACATTACAATAAAATATTATTTTACATGAAGTCCATAGTATGTCATTGGTAAATATAAATATGTATATATAGCTCAAAAGCACAAATGGATGAAAAAGGTAAATTTTTAAATTATTCAGTGCAAAAATAATGACATCATGCAATTTTTAATATCCATTCGGGACAATCGGTCGAATTTAGTATTTGTGTTCCTTTCGGGGAAGTTCGTTTATCCGAAGCATCCGATGATTTTCGTAATATTAAAAATGTATAGCTAGATCGCTTTATATTAACTTTCTAGAATTCTTTCTCTAAATTTGAGAATATCGATTAGCTTTTGAATCAGAAACATAAATAATCTTAATTTTCATTTAATCTCAGCTGCTGTGCAGCATTACGTACCCTCTCACGGATTCGAGCCCTAGATGAGTCGGCAGATTTTCTGAATGGGAAAATCGCAGGCATGCATGTCATCATGGTATGTAAAAGGTCACTTGAGTACCCATTTCCTTGGGTTCTCTCTTAGATGGTGCCACAAAATGGTTTTCATTTCTGGGGAATGCCGAAAGGGAATTTCATTTATGGGGAAAGCTTATCCGCCAAAAAAGCAACCCCCTTTAGAAAAAAAAATCGTCAAATGTTAAGTTTCAAGGCATAATGAGACATCCTAAGAAGCCACAAAGCATAGTTTACCTGTGCTGCCCCAAATATTCCTTCGTTATTCGCACTTAAGTAATAAGTAAATAGCAGCGGTCTCTTCCGACGCTTGAGACTGATTAAACCATGAATAAATGAGCGCTTCCCTGATTCATCTTCATTTAGTGTGATCTGCAGTTGACCAACCATCAGTTAAAAGCCCGATCCGACCCGCTGAAACTTCATTAAATTTCGCCATTTTTAGGGGCTGTCTACCCACTAACTGTCACATACTGGGACTAGTTCCGAAATAAATTGTGGGCCATAAACACAAATGCTGGCATTTATTCTGGATCGCCGAGCTTTGACTCTTGAATATTCAGAAAGTTCATTTAAAAGCCGTCCGATTTCGGTTCAAGTTATGGCCTGTAGGTCTTAGGGAATTTCCCCAGAGTACATTACATTAGCCGAGGCAGGTAAGGTATGAGTATTCATAAATAATGAAGAAATCGCGATAAATCAGGAACAAAATTAACTCATTTCCTTAATCCCCTTAAAGATTTCGTTTTTCGTCTACGCGTATTAACGTCTTTTAAATATAAAAAATAAATTGATCTGAACATTTTTGCTAGTTCTTTCCATAATGCCCTTGTGTTATTTTTTTTTCGATAAATAGTTTTTTATTCATTTTGGAAAAAAAGTATTTAGTTTGGTTTTGCTCTTTTAAAAACTTTTTATTTGCCATAATGTTATTTGGAATCAATAATGCAATGGTTTTTTCGGTACGTCTATGAACATATTTTTTCTGATATCAAAATGTGCACTATCCCCTCCTCAACTCACTTTTATATTTAAAGATTTACTATTGAATTTGTCAACTAAAAAGTTACAAATTTAAAAGTTAAAATTTGTCACATTTCGATCAAATAAAAACTATAATTGCCGAAGTTTTAATCATTAAATGTTATTGGTCAAATAGAATGCTAATGTACTTAAAAATGTGTAGACATTATATTAATAATTTTATAGTGTAAATATTTTTTTTTTTGGTTTAGATAACAACGTAACTGTTAATGGTTTTTGTTCTTGCGTGTATACCTAATATACTTTAATGCTTTTAAGATTTTGATACACCCAAGAGTAATGTTAAATAAAAGTTTTTTTTAAAATAAAAATATACGCGTAGTAGTTTTAAAACCTATTATGTATTACATTTTTAACAAAATAAAGAAAATTCAACAATTTCAGCCTGTCAAAAAACTGTCTCTTAAAACCACAGTTAATTGTTAATACCAAAATCTGAACGGGCGCAGTGTTTCTTTAGTTGCTCTACCCAATCCATCCGAAATCTGAACTGATTAAAAAATTTCTACTTTAAATAAATTACATAGTAAAAATATTGTTAGTGTAATCTTATCACATTTTTGGATCGGTTTTTCAGTGCTCACCTTATCAAAAATGTTGATAATTGACCTGAGCTTGAAGGGTCTCGTGCTGCTAAATGCACAAAGCAAATGCAAATCAGACAAGTGAATGCCTCGCATCCATCACGGCAATTATCCCCGCTCCTTTCACACCGCCGAAAGAAGGCATACAACCCGCGCGTGCGACCACAAAGAACGAAAGGTTGATTTTCAACTCATCTCAGAGAGAAACAAAAACTACATGTTACTTGATCAACGGGCATTTACCGCTATTCATTCGAGCTAGTTAGCCGCCTCGCCTTGGGTAAGATACTTTATCCACTAACTATGCTGTAAAAAATAGATTTAACACTCTATATATCCATGAACTTTCAAACAACAAATACAATGTCAAAGTACATGCAGATATTATATGTTCGTTAAATTTTGATTGTATAGCTGCATTATTTTTTATTGTAATTGCTTCTCAAGGAAGACATTGCTTTGAAGCTGAAGAATTGTTTTATGTATATTACTTTCAAATAATAATGATGATGATAGTCTTACGTGTATATGCCCGTACCTGATGGATAGATAGAGCCGAAAATTAGTATATTTTAAAATGAATAAAAAAGTCAGTTTCGCATCTAATTGGTTACAATTCAAATACATAAACCTATGAATTTAATATGACTTATGACTGTCTTGGTGGGGGGCAAGATCTCCAAGCACTGCGACTTTAAGTCTATTGTACTAAGCCCCAGAAATGACACAAGCACAAGAGACACACAAATAAAGAGACGACACAAACACATAGACAAATAACAACATTTATTGACCGTCGCAAACATCCATGCGTGACCGGGATTCGAACCCGACCCCAGCAGCTCTAAAGGCCAGAATCCTAACGAGTGTGCCACCGGGGCGGCTGAATTTAATATACAATTTCTTTTCAGAGTATTCCAAGCTTCTTTAAAAGTTGAGTATTGAAACTTTGTCTAAGCTTTATCAAATATGCTTCAGTATGATAACTTTTCGACTCTGAAGTCCTCAGTAAGTTTTCATAAATCCTATTTAATTTACTTCGTTTAAAAAAACTATAAACAAATAAAACGGATACCATGTCTCAATTTTCATAGCTAGAGAGTTGAATAGCAAACTAAACTGTACTGCCAAATGCAGCACGTCTAGTCTCCCTAGACTAAGTGGCTCATTGCAAAAGTAACAGTAACAGCATGTTTCTCTTTTTCCAAGACTATCTTAAATGGCGCGTGTGCGCTGCATTACAAACAGGGCCTGCCCACACAGTTGATAGGCAAATGAGGCCGAAAGAAGTCACGTCAGGAGGATTTATGAAAGGCCCTTCACGCACCTCGTCGCCTTTTTGGAAGGAACCTGTTAGCGGGAACATGGAGTTCCGGAGGAAGTGACAGCCAAATTTCAATTCATCCCCAACTAGGCCCAGTGGGTAGGAGTCTGTATCCGGTCTCGTTGGTTGCGGGCTCGGATCGCAGTTGGTGGGGATAGACTCATTTCAATTGATACATCACCACGGTAAAGTCCCCAAAGCCAATGCACTAAAAATGAGCCAATACCTTTAGACTTAATAGACAAATTTAATCGTGTCTGGGTGAACATATCAAAAACAGTGACTATATCCACTTAGATGTTCATGGTAAATGATTCAATTTTTATATAGTCACCCCAGACACTATTTTGTATAGAATTTGTTTATTTTGTCTTTAGGTGTTTTCTAATGTATGTATACATTTATGTATTTAAACTGTAGTGCCACCAAATACTATATATTTACAATTGTCTGACGCCCTTAGAAATATTAAACAAATTTATATAAGGTTTGGTAAGAATACATTTTAATACAAGACAAAAAAAAACAATGAAGGAAACTATTGGCTTACATATAATAGTCAGATATCAAGACAGTTTTATGGTAATATGCTTTATTTTACTTGACTTTAGCATTATTATGTTCAATTAATTTTTAATTTCTTAAAGTTCCTTGTCAAATTATCTAACTTTAAATTAGTAATTGAAGGGCTCAGCGGAAGAATGAGCTATTTTACAAAAAGGTGTAAATGAAAAAAAAAATCGAAGTTTTTATTATGAACGGGGATTCTTTAAAAACGGTACTTGCAAATGGTAAAAATTTACTTAACTGAAAGTTTATGAGCAGGGGTGAACTTGTTATCTTTAATGGGGGAATATTATATTCATTGGTAAAAAAAATCACATTCATTTCTAAAATGTCACGTAACAGTTCTTCCAATAAGCTCTTTAATTTAAAGGAAATAATAAGTTGATATTTTCTCTGACCAATTTAATATCATTAAGTTATGTTTTAGGAACAAAAATATATGTATTTGGTTTGATATCAAATTCAACCAGCTTTCATAAAGTTAAACTTTTGTATTAAAAACCCAAGTCTTTAAATTGTTTAGTATTTTTAACCCTAGAAATACAAACTTATTATTTGTATCTATATACTACAAAACCGGTGTAAATATTTAAAACTAGGATTTTAGCTTGTAAAATTGTTATAAAGCAATAATTTAACTCATTGTAAGTATCTGAGTTTATTTTGGTTTTTCCTGTCAAAGAGAATTTCGAGGAGTTAATTCAATTTTATCATTGTTTAGTTTTTTAAAAATCGATTTAAATCGGAGTCGATAATGTTTCGAGGTAACTGGCTTACCTCGAAATACCTACCTACCTGGGGTAATGGAAACCTACCCCGGTTTTTAGTTCTGTGGTTCATTTTATCTCGCATGTATCATCATCACTTATATTTATTTAAAAGCAAAAATGTCAATGGACATATATTATTAACACATCTCTCATGAGGAAACTACCGTAAAATTTCCTATTTTTCCCAAAAAGTAAAACACGTTTTATGTTAGAATAAGTCATTTTCTGCTTCTATACGCGATGTCCATCAAAAACGATGACGCATGAGTACCGATCTAAAATATTTACCAACCAATGGAAAAATGCATCCGGCGTTTCTGAAATTAAGCGTGGCTGATAAATATTTAGGAGGGCAGGCTGCTACCTGGCGCACTGCTTAGCAACTCGCGCCGCATTTCCCCTGCTAGGCTGGTAACGGGTTGAACTAAATGACGATCTCACTACAGAAGACCGACCTGTTCTTGTTCACTATCCTGTTTCGTGCACCCTTTGCTAAAGAAGTAGTATATAGGCTAAGTAAGTTTGAATCATCGTCGCAGTAGAGCTACGCATGGGCTATTGGCGACGTCTCTTGGAACCACAGTCAAGTGATGAGACGACACCCAAATCAAGGGCGACATGTTACTCAGCGTTGGAACTGTGAAGCATATTTAACGTGCACTCCCTCTACACGGGGTATTATTCGTCGGACATTTTGAACTGCATGGGCCGTTTATAGGTCGACAGTTATTTTGGCGATGTCCGGACTAAACATGGGACCTTTCCCATGCAAGGCGAACGCCTTAGCCGACTGAGTTCCCCAGCCCCCAACAAAGTATACTAGATTATTACATTTTAAATTGTCCGTGAAGTTAATTTTTAAAAGTTATTCAACTTACTTTTGTTGTCAGCTCAGAGATAACGATGATTCAACGTATTAAATCTCTCTAATCAGGTCTTGGAATCCCGCACCGCCCTTTTTTTTAGCTATCCACCTTTTAAAGTTGTAATTGGAAACAGTTGGGATTTATAACTAAAATTTTAAACTGAATGATCACATAAGAGATTTTAAAAAAGTATTTTATAATGGTGATTTAAAATGAAAATAAAACAAGGTATGTGAATTTTTGTGATAAGTCAGTTTTTAATGACGTCATAGTATAAATTACAATAAAGTTCCATTTATGGTTCATTACATGTGTGATAAGAAAGCGGCAGTGAAAGTTCTAATTTGTTTTTCATAATTAATCCGGTCATTTTTAATACACATTTCAATATTTTTTCAATTTCATAAAGATGTCAAAATACAAATTTACTTCGTCATACTTCCAAATGAAAATCAATCTAGCAAATGATAAAGAATATTATTTGAATGTAAGGAAGAAAGTTGACGCAAGTAGGTAATTCACTGGCTACTAAATACTTAAATTAGAACTAAATAGTGTGTATGATAATTTGGTCTTTCCAAATTTGATAAATTGTTTGTGGAAGCTGTTCTAGGAGACAGCAACTGTTACAAACGAACTTGTTTATGTTTAACAAAGCTCTATGATGATCGAATTGAATTGCAGAGTGGGATTGTCATTGAAACTTTCCTTTTTCTCTAAGCCCTGTGGTTTAGGGGGTTTTGTGATGCAAAACATGCCCCGGATCATCTTAGAAATAGATTTATATCAATCAATGTAGAAATTTTTATACCTTCTTAAACAGGAATAAATTTTATCTTCAGCTTCATTATTTTCCATTTAAGAAACGATTTTTGATATGAAGAATATTTTAAAACAAAATATGATTTAGAATATCTCTAACAGATGTGTTTTCATTCGAATGGTTAAAAAATATATTGGTTTAAATTTAACTAATTGTTGTTTTAGTATATTTTTTTTTACTATTTCGAAATTTACTAACTAAATACAACAGGCGATATTTAACCATTATTGAGAGACGCATTTTTTCTCAAAATTAGTGAGGCAAAAATAAAATTTAAGTGCAGTAAAAAAATAAATCTAGGCAAATTTCTATGAAAACCTTTCTAAATAGCTTTAAAAACCAAATTATCTACGTAATTATAAATATTTCGGCCTTTTTCAGCAACTGTTTCAGGGTGGGTGCATTCAATCCACATAAACTCGTCTATGAAATGAATCTATAAAGAAATATGAAGGAATTTTTATAAGAAAGCACAGCGAGTTTCTTGATTGATGATAAGCATGGTGAAAAGAGGATATTTTACTTCATCCTTCCCTTTAATGCAACCTTATGGGGAAAATAAAGAAAAATACGAAACTATTTCCTCCTGGAAGGGCTTGTTTATTTTTGATGCAGGATATTTTATTCAGTGGAACTTTGGAAAAGTAGAGTGTCTTATAGGATATGAATGAAACAACAAGGATTCATGTCACATAGTGGAAGGTGTACAACATAACAAGATGATTGCCTATGAAGCAACCCCTTTAACCGAAATAAATTGTCAGGTTTTTTTTTTGCCTTCAATCATCTTATTTGAAATATAAGGTAATTAAATTATAACAATGGGGTTTAAAATCCAAAGTAGAAGTTTTGCTTTTTTCTACTCATATTTGAGGGTGTTGATTCTTGAACTAAAAAAGCCACTGAAAACAAATTTGATACATGTGTTTCCTGTGTCTATCGAATGTTATAATAAGGTTTTAGAGAAAAATGCGCATGCAAAAGATATATATGCCATAGAACGTTTTTGGATATAAAGGTATTCCTGAAAATGAAAAGAGTTACAAACTTCAAATTTAGTACAGTTCCCAGTACCTGTCGGACGTCGTGGTCAAGTTTTTGAGAAAATTACGCATGCTAAAGGGGTAGAATTTTTTAGATTTTAAAGTTATTAAATTACATTTTAAGGTATATAATTATTAGAAGAAGTTGTTCCTTTGACCGCTTCACAAGTGGATTTATTGAGAAGCAATTGAGAGACGTTTCATGTTAGATACCCCTAGTTTTTATATAAGTTTATGGGTGAATACTCTGAAAACGAACGACGTGTAAAGTCTCGGAAAAAAAATCGATGAAAGATTTTGAAACTTTGGATTTGAGTTACACTTACATACTAACACACACTTATATTTTAACACATTAATAAAATATTTAATTATGTTTTATGTTGCTTCATAAACCAAGCAGTCATTTGAAGCATTCTATAGGTTCATTTCTTGTATAAGGCCTTTTCTAGAACTTACCCCATGGGAAAACTAGCCCCGGTCTCCCCTACTTTTAAAATTGGCCGGGACAAGATCTTCGTTTATGCTGGGTGAAATAAAATTTAATTTCGTATGAGCAATATTTTTTTTGCTGTTTTTCATGTATAAAATCTAATCATACAAAAAATAAACCAGTTGAATTTATTTATAAATAAGTAGAAAGTTTTTGCTAAGGATCTCTTTTAGTGTTCACTCTAAAAACGTGTCATATGCTATTTGCACTGCGTAAGAACTTTAAATTCTCCACAAAACTTTAATACATTTGAGAAAATAAATTTCACAGAGATAAAAAATTATTTTGTGAAAAAGTTAAAGTTTCAACACGTTATTTTAATTAAAGCGTACACCTTACACTTAACCAAAGCAAATAGCGTAAGCAAATAATGCCTAAGCAAATAAGGAAAGTTAATGCTAAAGCAAATGGCGAACTAGCTCCTGTGTTTAAATTTCAAAATCAAACATTTTTTAAGCGAAGAATTCACAATTTTTCGAAAACTAACTTGTCAAGATTTCTCTTTTAAGACGCAACATTTTAAAAATCTTTTCCGTCAACTATAAAAATGTAACATGTCAGAGCGTGTAGAACCAAATTTGATGGATTTATTCGAAATCTTTCCAAAATCCATCTTTCCGGAAGGCTTTTCAAAAGGCCCACAGAATGTTTGAAAAAATAATGAATTTCAAATATTTAAATCGAGATATATTGATCGTAAATCGTGGATATGTAAACATAGGCAAAAATGTCATATGAGGCAATTGTTGTGTTAAGTTTGTGTAACAGCTTGTTCCACATTTATTTGTTTTCATGAAAATATCTCGTGATTAAAAGTCAACCCAACACAGCTTTTGTGCAACAGTATAATGAACAATAGTTATAATTTCATGTTAAACTAAAGTATCACTAAATTCAAAATAAGAAGTTTCATACTATTTTTTACTTCATTGATTTGGATCCAAAGTTACTCAATAAACGTATATAATATTTTATCAATGGCGTTGACCAATGTATATTATCAACCATTTTATAAGAGATTGGGTATGCAAACTAAGTATTATACTTAGAGAAATTTTAAAACTTAGAAAAGTTTGGCGAATTACATTTTTAAATGTTTCAAAGTAATACATATTTAATTAAAATATATGCAATAAAAACTGTGCAAGAACTCTGCAAACTGTGCCTTTTTGAAGTACTTTGAATACATTATTCATTCTATCGAACATGAAAAGCTAAAAATTCAATGTCACAATAAAAATGAATATAGGGATCACCGGTCGAAGCATATTTATATATTTAATATTTATTGAAAATTATCACTTTTATTGCACGACTTTGTAAAATACAAAATGTACTAAGCCTACTTTATTATATTCTAAATAAAGGAAAATAAAACAGAATTACATCAACGTTTTTTCTATACGTTTTAAAATTTTCAATTGATTGTTTAATATCAATAATATTTACTTTATATTCTATCGGACTATTGTTATTTGAAATTCACAAAAACTAGTTAAATTGGTAGAACTACACAACTAACAAAAGAATCGATACAACGCTAATCAAAACAAATCACACTACGTTGATTAATATTTTTAATTTACCTAATGATACTTAAAAGTTGAATCAAAGACACAGCGATTCAATTTATATGCCGCTGTGTGAAATATCATTTAAATAATCGGATGCAATTCGCTAATGTCTTAATCAGTGAATAATTAAGTAAACCACAAACAGTGATCTTTGCCGTTCACCTACATGCCCGAGGGTCGATTACTTCTCCTTAACTCGATTACGGTCATGGTTTAACGATTTTCAAAGAAACAACCAACTTCTAGCGTTTCCCGGTTATTTCGAACGAAAGAGCAAACGCCTACTTTAAAAAAAAAAAAAACTTATCAGACAAATTAAATTTTATATCCATTTGTTGTTAAGTTACCAGAATCTTAAACGAAGTTTTTCCAAAATTGAAAGGATATTAAATCCATTATTTTTCCTGCAATAAATTCATTTTATATAAGATAAAATTGTGTTTATCTGGAAATAAAACGACTCATTAAAGCTCTTTTGGTTATTTTACACAGAGTGCAGGTCACGTTGGCATCATTTTTATGCACCAACCGATTGAAAAGGTAAAGATTTTTCAATCATCTAAAAAAGTTGGTTAAAATTATATATTTAAAGAAACATAATCACGTGTTGACTGTTTGCTTGGAAGAAACTAACTAAATTTTACATCAGTGGATTAAGCAAAGCTTTCGCCTGAAGAGTTTGGAACGGTTTGGAAATAAATTAATTCCTTTTCCAATTGAAGTTGAAATTCACTCTTTTTGAAGCAGTAAAACAACATTCGTTTATTTGGTACTTTGAAAAGCTTTTAATGTAAACCAATTTGTAATGAATCAAGATAAACAGTTTTACAATAAATGTTCGAAGCAAATTTTGTAACAATTATTTTCGAGCCTTGGTTTTCTGGATGATATTGAAAAGCAAAGAAGGTATGTGGAATAAGCAAAGATCAGGTCAACTATATATATAATACTTTTATATAAATCTGTAAACTGAATTTCACCACCTGGTTCTTGCAACAAAAATACGCACACATGAAAAGTACATAATGAATCCTTCTTCTACATGATAAATGGAATATTGTTCGAAGGAAGAGAAAAAAAAAGGTGAAATAAATGAGCATTAGATGATTCACCTAACTCCCATTCTCTGAGCTGAAAAGCACGTGACAAGGCTATTGATTGCGTCTTTTTTGTATAGATAACCCGTTTCTGGAACCCTTGATCAACTAAATGTTCCACTACTGACTGATTTCGCTTGCTATCGATTGGGTCTTTAAAAGAGTTCATTTATTATGGAGTTGAACAGGAGCTGATGAATAAGTACTTTTACACTCGCAAGGAAGGATTTTTTTTCTGGCAAACTCAGCAACAAATTCGGACGGAATTCGTTAATCATTTAAGAGTACCTTAAATGGATATTTGGTTGAGCAAATATGTGTGCTTTTTCGTTTGAGATAAAAGCCCAAGCAAACGTTATTTCTTTGAAGAGTTTTCTTGCCATTGATTGCATTATACATTTAAAAAAATGAAGCATGTATGTTCAATCAAAACAGATTTGGGGAGAAACTATGTGGGCTCAAGTTTCCGAAGTAACCAGTGGATTAAAAAGATTACTAAAACTCCTTTTTAAAAATATTTGTATTGATCAGTATTTTACGCACACATCAATGCACACAGAAACATGTTTTAAGTTTATTATGAAGCGGCACATTTATCTTTAGAGGTCATTCATTTTTTTCTGATCAAAGAATTCCAGAAATTTCAAAATTAAATTACATCAAAGTGCTAATTCTTAAGCATTAACCACTTACTTAATGGTTAAGATTATCTCAAACAATAGGAAATGAAAGTAGTGACCCGAATTTCTCACAAATGTGGAGCAAGGTAATGATATCTATTTCTATTACAGTTCCTATTAATGTTACCTAACAATAAATAAATCTAAAAAATGTACAAATAACAACACTGGATTAAGAGAGTAGAGGATTAAAGAGAGAATAGTAATTAAAAATTGATTGCAGTTTATCTTGTTGAAAATTAAATGGCGTACTTTTTTTATTTAAATTAATACAATCTTTACTTAAATTTTCACATTAGCATAGATGTTCTTTACCTTTCTCTCCTTCTGTGTGTATATATTTACGTAAAGCACATGAATGTAAGTGTAAACCACGTTTCAGTTTCTAGGCTCTGTACTTTCTACATCAATAATCTAATTTTTTTTTTGTCGTGTCTATGACGTTGCCGAAAAGTGAAAGTTAGCTCAATGAAATCATGTGCTTTGATGACCGAGTCTGTAATTTTTCGGATATTGCTGTCATAAAGATCTATTAACCCTTTCAGTCCCAGTGATGCCATTTGGCATCATCACTTTTAATATATTTTTCAAAATGTTTAAGTCCCGCTATGACATCCAAACACACATCATTCGATTCTTCACGCTTTGTTCTATCAGACAAAAGTTTACTTTAATCTCAATAGAAGTCAGAACTACTATTTTTTTATTTCGAAAATAGTCAACAAGCGTTTCTCCTGATTTTTTTATAAGTTCACTTCAGTTCCACATATTTGAAACACAATTTAAACTATTTCGGTTAAAATAATTACTAATTTTTTTTTAATAACATGGTCAGATACCTTAAAATATATAACACGAAGAGTTTTTAGGTAATATATATTTTTTTATTTTGTTGTTTTCCACAGTTAAAGATTTTTGGCATTGTTTCAAAAACCATATAAAAAATTTTAATGAATTTTTTTTCTTTGTGGAATTCGTATATTTGACCTAAAATAAGCTTATTTTGTGAATATCAGATGTTTCTGTAGTGTAGTAATTTTTTGGGACTGAAAGGGTTAATGATGGCAGTACTTCAATGTCTCACAAATTGACACTTATTGCCGGGCATTCAAAAATGTGGTTTGGTGTAAGCTGCGTATCTGGGCAGTTGTCACAGTTTCTATACACCTTCCTGCCCTCTTTGTATATCTTCATGCCTCTGTGGTGATTGGTTAGCCTGGCAATAGTTTTTGTGGTGGATCTATCTGCATTTAAATTAAAAAGAAGGTGCTCCGTTTGAATGGAATTTTCTCTCAACTTAATTTAGTTATTGCATTTGCATCTTGGAGATAAACTTTAATTATTATTATTGAAATATCTCTATGCGACAATGAATTCATTTCTGCAATTGTCTGCTGATAATGAGTTAACATTGCTTATAAAGCGCAGAGTTTGTCCCTGAAATGACGGGACGAGGAGACAAAACTATCGAGGAAAAATTCGTCTTCGGATCCGGCAAGGATAATATGAAGTTAATAAAGTCTCATGGATTAGAAGGAACTTGGGAATGAATAACCCAAAATATACCGATTTTCGAAACTTTCTAATGTAAACTTTTTACAGTGTGCTAAAGTTGAGTTTGTTAAAGAACCAAACGAATCAAAAAATTTCAACTAATATACTTTCCTTCCTTTGACGTATCTTCATAGTAATAATAAAAGCATAAATTCTGCTTTACTAACTGTTTTACTATAAAAGCTTTAACTAATAAACATATTTAAAAAAATTCTAATCTGCTTCAGTAGAAACAACACCAAAATGGTTTTTAAAAATAAATGAATTTTAAGTTGAAAATTTTTTATCTAAAAAATTGCATTGTTTCCTGAAATTAAATACCATAAAAGTATATTTCATAAAACAATAGAACAATTTAAACGCCCTTTTTTGTACATTAAATTATGACATCCTAATCATGTGGTACAAATGTCAATTGTATGAATGAAAAAATATAGAAGTTTTTCTTGTTCCCTCAACTAGACTCTAGCCATTGATTTTCGTTTTAAAATAAATTGTTGGTCATGAAAACAATGTACCATTCTCAGTTAATAACTCAACTAAGTACTAACTAAGGCATCACATTAATAAGCACCTATCAATATATACTAGGAGCAACTTATCAATATAAATATATATACAAATGTAGATACTCAATCTCCAAAGAAAAACTCTATAAGCTCCTTTCGAACTACTACGATCCAGTTGTTTGGATACGCAGTAACTTCGTGACACTTTCTGTGTCGCTCACTATTGACTCTTTTCTTGAGGTAGAATAGTTCTTTTATTAGACCTAGCCCAAGGAAAATGAGCTCTTTCCCTTGAAATATACACACGCTATGTCACGTTAGTAAATCTATTAGGTATGCCCGATGAGGCTCTATTCATGCACCTTAGTTTCGTAAATGACACGTTCTATACGACGTAATAACTTGGCTGGTATGTTGCTTTGTTTTCAAAAGAGTTGTAAACAACTGGTAATTTATTTATTAATTGAGTAAAGGTAATTATCTGTCAGTTTGTACAAATACAAGTCGACGGAAACATAAAATTTTGAATTTTTTGTAATTGAAAATTTCGTTTTTAAAGTTTACCAGGTTGTATAAAAGAAAGTATTGTAACAGCTACCCCTCGTTATATCGCGCTAAAGTTAGCTGCTTGGATTTTTCTCGTAAAACCGGTTTTCCGGAAAACCTCCACGAACGAAAGTTCATTAACTGATCTCACCAATATTAGATGAATTTATCCAGCAATATTAGAATTGATTTAAAAGAAAGTATAAATTGGGGAAAATGGTTAGAATGGATTCAACTGTCAGAGGTCGACTAAATTCCAACACATGACGTATTATACCAAAAAAGTATGTTCTAATACTCCATTTTGAACATTATATTTTAAAAAAAGTGAGGCAGTAAATCATTATAGTAAAGCTCGCATGCAATCAAGACGAAAAAAAATGATCTCACTCACACGAACCCCATCCTGCCACACCTCATCTCTTCCAAACGACCGTTCCAAAAGTGCAAATAAAAGAAACTACTTAACAGCCACTTCCAAATTCAGCCGCCATATTTTCCCCTTCCGTCACCAAAATTAGTGCAACGCGAAATTATGATGCAGTTCTCTCTCCTGTAGAGCACCGCCCATCAACCCGAAGTATAAAAGTCATCAAACTCCCCAAAGCAATTCCCGTGGCTGATGTCAACACCTGAAGAAATCACTTCCGACCCGAATATGTTGATGCTCGCTATCCAATAAAATTGATGGCGGGCGTCTAAACAATGGCCATTACGGCTTTTCTATAATGTCCCGTCATCAGTTAATCTGGAAGAAGTTGGGGAACGAAGCTATCGGCACTTACCACGAATGCCACCCGAAAATGTCGGCACTTGCTGTCATTTGGAGGAGCACTTAGCATCGGTTTCTGTCCCTCGGCAGCATATTTGCACTATTCGTAACTGAGTAGATTGGGGATAACACATTTGACCATCTCGACGAAGAAAATATATGTTCATAGCTCTTTTTAATAGTGTTAAATGGCTGTTTGTTAAAAAAAAAAAGAACGCAGCAGCTACTATCGGTCACTTGTGTAACATCGTGAAACAATCGTCAAGGGAGGCAAAACTTCAATATTAATTTAATTCTTTTTGTAGAATTTCTGAGTAAAAATAGCCGTTGCAAACTTGGCCTTCAGTCCTTTTCTTTAGTTCTTCCGTAAATTTATAAATAATACTTTTTAACTGAAATGTTGCAAACAATTGTAAAGATAATGTTATCTAAGTCAAATGTATTCCTTTAACATACTAGCTGTGTCAAGTTAGCTCCTTTCCTATATCTGATTTGTAAAAAGTAAACATAGTTTTTCATAATGGAAGAGCTGACTATTCTACACTATTTTAAACAGTTGATTTCTTATAATCGAAAGAAAGCTGTCAGGATGAGGAGGAGGTTTTCCACTTTTTTTAAACGTACCCTTAACTGGGAAGAACAAGTTTACCTAACAAAAGATAATAAAGAATAGTCTTTAAAATGTAAAATAAGTACAACTTCATAATTAAATAACAATTAGTAATATTACTACTCCTCATGAACGCCATTACTACGCCTCTGAAGAACATGATTTCTTATAATCTAAGGGCTGCCTACATCCTAGTAAATGATTTCTGAAAGTACAACAAGCTTCTTTAAAGCAGCAAGAAGAAGTAACAAGGCCAAACAACCAGAAGTTGGCCCTTTAGCATCCAAGCCTCGGTTTAACGAGTAGCAGTTGCAATAAGTGATTTCCACTGCACTCTCCAGAAGTGTTCCCGGGTTAAGATCCCCTGGATTTTTCCGTAATGTGAAACCGGGAGTAACGGCGATAGATTGAAATGGCTTTTAGAGGAGGCCTGCCATTGCATCTGTTGATCTACCTTCACCATTAGGTGAGATAGCACCTTGAACGACAGCGGCAAGATTAGCTAATCGGAGAAATGGATGACTCCGAGCAATGGCTATTTAATACAATATGAACCGGACAAGAGCCCAATGGATGGATATAGCTCGTATTTCCGGCCACCAATTAAGGATGACGTGCGTGTAAAGGGAGAGATCTTAATGGCAGCTCAAACATGCCAATTAATAACGAAGGCACTCCATAACAGATGTACAGGGAATCGTCCTCTTCAGTGTGATGAATGAGGAGCATGCGGCCTCATGAATTGAGTGCTTCGTTTTGAATTTCTGTTTTAGGACACCATGAATTATTTTGAAACTAAAGAAATTTAAAACAATTCAAAATGTTCAATGATTGAACGAGAAATGTTCTAGAAGATATGCCAAATGCTAGTGTTTCATACAAAAAAAGGGAAACAAACTTTAGTTTTAAACTATTAGTTTGTGCTAATTGTTCGAAGGTGTACCATTTTGATTCAAATGTACAGAATAAATCTACGTCTAATAAAGTAACTATGTATGTGTCCAGCATCGCAAATATTATGATTTATAGCTTTAGGTAAAAGACTAGCTTTTCTACTTTTAAGAATATATCCTCATTTCTCTTCGAATATAAACGTTTACAAATCTAAATTATTCTAGAGGAAAAACGGTTTAGATGCCAGTTCAAACAAAATGCTATTTAACGTTTCTATTCATATCATACATCGCATTAACGAAGGTAAATGCGTAGGTATACAATATTTGCATGAAAGTGAAAATGTAAATCAACCATCACTTAAAAAAGGAAGGTATAGATCTAAGAAATTCAATGGATCGCCCTAAAGTGTCTGCATTACAATATTTTGCATTTGAGTGTTATTGGTAAATCGGGATTTACCGTCGCATTAATATTCAAAACTCCCCCATGTTTATCGGTTAAACGCAAAATACGGCGCAGAATGAATCATGTTTAAAACCTCATTCATATTTGAAATACGATATTAGTGGGCAAGCTGGGGCATCGCGAAACATGGCATCGATTCAGGTATTGACTGAGGATGCGAAAGAAACAAGAAGCTAGTATGGTTCACATGTTGGATCAAGAAGTGGATGGAATGATTACCTCTTTAAAATACTGCCTGTATAGTGAGTTCTACTAATGTGTTAGTCTAAAAATTAGACAAAATCCCGTATAAAAAAGTATTGGAGCAGTCCAGACATACACTCCAATTAACCAATCTAAATCGACTGATTTGCTTGTTTACTCTTACGCCTTTGACTGGGTTCAAACTAAGTGCGTAATTCGATCAGACAGTCGGTCTTGTTCACTATTTTTATCGATTTCGGTGTAAGAGATCAAATAATCATTTGTATCAATTAGAATTTTTTCAAAAAATTGTGTTTATTGGTATAATAAAAAAGATCAAACAAAAGTATTTTCGAGAAAACCATCCTAGCTTAACTTAAATATGAAATTTGCTTAAGGAGGTTGGCATCAAGGAAGTTTAACATGGCATATCAATAAAAATATGCACGAGTACCAGAATTTTTATACTGATATATTTTATAGGCCTAACAAAATTTAGCATTAAAAGTATTAGAGTTGAGGACCTCCGATATTGGAGCTTAGTCCTGGGCCAAATGGTTATTATAGATAATCAGGCTTTGTTTTTTTAATAAACCTATCACTCAATTTTTTTTGTCTTCATTTGAACGTCCAAATACCAACACCAATCTATTTTCTCGTAAAACATGTTTGGGCAATGACATCATTATACTAAAGCTATCTGACATTTTAAAAATTTTGAGGCATTCACTTAAATGATTTACTGCGGAAAGCATTTTTAAAACAGTTGCTTGCACTCACCTGCTTCTTGGAAATAACTCCAGCTCCTCAGCATTGACAATGCTCGGGTTTCTCTTGGAAAGACCAGCACGTAACTTGGTCTAGTCATCCTATTGATCCAATGGATAATGATCGCAAAACTATGGACGCATTATTATTATTGGTCCTAAACTGCATCTCCAAAAGCCGTCACGCTTTTTTGCTCCAACAATGAAATAAAAAAACGAATAACAATGCTTTGGTATAAGCTTAAAATGGCGGAGACATGGTAATCGTGTACCTCGACGTTGGATTATGCTGCGATTTGTAGTGATTTTTTGCCTCATTTTCGTTGTAGAGTCTAGAAGCTTTCACTCTAAGTGGTAGAGGAAATTTTATGTTGCTACTTTTTTTTCATTGTACGGAATAAATTTAAATGCGAAATATAACTGAAACGTTTGTTGCAGGAAAATAAGTCGTTTCAAATACATAATTTAAAAGGTAAAAAAAATAAGCGCGTATATCATAAAATAAAAAAATTTATAAATAGTTTTTTATTAGAGACTAGTTTTCTATTAGACTTAGTTTTTTTTTAAACAAAGTTCGAAATTTTAACAAAAAATAAAGGTTGGAAATTGTTTTAGGAATCTATAATGAAATCGATGGCGTATGTACAAAGAAAACTACAATACTCAAAAGAATCAGGGGAGCACTTAGCGTACTTTTGTAAAAATTTTGAAACATTTTCATTATGCACCCAGAATGAAATTGTAAAAAGCAGGGGTGGGGGGGGGGGGGGGATCTTAAGCCATAACAATAATTTTTTCAAAAATTTATTTGTAAAAAAAGGTAAAATCAATTTTAAACAACTAAGAATGCAAGTGTAAAGAACTTAGGGTCAATTTATCTCATAAAATGTTTTCAAAGTGAAGTTTATTTTACCATGTTTTTCATATTTTTATTGAATTAAAACAAACATTATTTAATTCTTCAAAAGACACGAATCTTTTGCCTAACGATATATAAGTGCAAGCTTAACCTAGTGAAAAAAGAATCGGAAGCTGCTGATCCCAAATGGAATCATTTGGGGTGAAATATTTTAAACCATGCGTTCCCCTAATTTTTTTGAGCAGTGTAGAACATTTAAATAAACAGAACAGTTGTACTTTGCCATTTTTAATTGTTGCTCTTTAAGATATAAACTTAAAATTTATATTATTATAAAATAGTTCAGGATATTTTATTTTTACACTAATGTGTGTTCAAATTTTTCCGCCGTCAAAGTGAAATATTTTGGCACTCCCTTCGCGTTCAGTTGAAGTTTGACTGCATCTATCACGTAATGTAATGACCCGTGAGGAAAACCAACCCCTCTGAATCACCAATCAAATGTGATGAATCCATTAAATGCAAAGGACTTCTGCTAGAATTCACTGTTACAAATTAAATCGGAATCAAAGGAACACTTCATCTTCAAAGGTTCCCTGGGGTTTTCAGGTCTTTTAATGTATATCAATCACCCATTAACCCAATGGAAGCCAATTCGACGAAAATATTTGAATAAGTTCTCTCTTCCCACTGCGTCAATTCCACTCCGTCATATTAGAAAGGAAAGTCGGACTAATTTACTTGAAATGTTGTCTTTGACTGGTTCTAGCATCAAGAGCTGAGTAACAACTACATCTAAATACTACCAACTTCTGAGACATTAAAATGCCGAACTGTTCTTTATCTAATCTTCGGTTCATGAAAATTCTAAAATATGTATTTATTCATGAATTAACTCCACATTAAAATAATGCTGATATTCCGTCTTGGTATGGTGCTCATCGGGAAATTGGCTAAGGAGTGATGTCAAAGTTAAAGTTGCAAATGATTTAATTTTTTAATCAGAAATAGTTTAGAACACTTTTTCAATTTTAAATTTTAAATTTAATTTTTTAAAGAACAAAATATGTGTTTCAATTATAAATTATGTTCCATTCTTCTAAAAAAACCAGACATATTCCTTTAAAAGTAAAGATAATAGAATATTATGTCCCGACCCAGCCATATAATATATTTATTACAAATAATATATTCTTGCTAAATGATTAAAACAAGCGACCCTTTTCTCAGTGTAGTTTCTGGTTTATCTTATCCTATTCAAAAATATTTATGCTGCTTTTTTCTTAAAGTTAGTATTTTACTACCATTAATGTTTAGATTTCTTTACAAGACAAGCTGTACTAAAGCGCGTTCTAAATTTTAATCGCTATTATAACTAATAACTACTAATTAATGCTCTTATGGTTATAGTTTTATTTAGTTGTGCTTTCGACTTTTGTCTTCGAATCCGAAATTGGACGTAGAAGATTTTTCCGTTGAACACTTCATTTGTGAGCCTGAAAGTGTTAAGCAAAGCATTCTGTATTCCATTTTCCGTTCCAAAAGTTCCTTCGCGTTAGGCTAGCTTATCACCCTAATGAATAATAAAGCGAGGTAATTTGAAGCAAAGTCACATAACGCGTCTGCTTTCGCCCCGTAAAGGTCCACAAATGCCGTGCAAGAATAGGCGGCGCGGACACGAAAACGAAAATCATGGGCATCATTAAAATGGCGACTGGAGTGTCCTGTTGCCGTTTATAATAATGTCTTTTACAAAGGAATCAAATTTACAAAGGTAATAGGTAAACAAATGTCGTGACAACCCGCGCCGTTACTGCGCGTAAATATTTATGGGGACATGGCACAAAGGGATTTCAACAACGAATGAAGCTGAATTAATGATGCTGGCTTTTTCAAAACAGATAAGGCAATTTACCTGTAAAGAATTCACTGTTGATACTATTAAAATATTTAGGGACAATTAAAATATTCAGTTTGTTTGTCTGAAATGAAAAAAGGTAAATTGAGGATGGTAATTTTTCTTAGAAATATAAACTACTGGTTTATTTATTTTAATGGTCAATGATATCGACATTTTAGGGTCATTAAAATGATCGATTTTGTTAAAAAGAATATTCGATCAATATCATTTGAAATGTTTTTTTTTTTTTTTTGAAGCTACTGGGATACGGATGCGAATAAAAAGCAGGAATATTTTATAGTTATACACTCGTAAAACAAAAGAGTGAAATCCACTCCAGTTGGAGAAGTGCATTTTCGACACCGTAAAGGCATGCATATTTACTCAGACTGAGTTAAAATCACTCGTTTGGAGTGATCCTGTCGGAGGTTTAACACACAAAGGATCCACTCCAAAAGGAGACGTGCATTTTCCAGTCTGGAGGAGTGAAATCCACTCAGACTGAGTTAAATTAGGAGTGTTTGTTTTAAGAGTGTAGAATAAGTAAGGATATCGGGTTGTTTTTGCACTTCACTCATTCACAAATGCAGTTTTTAATTTTGTCTTTAGAAAAAAAAAAGTATATCTTGAGAAGTATTTTGGTTTGATTTTGGTTTGAATTATCGTCGCACTGGAGCTACACGAGGGCTATTGGCGACGGGCGTCGTATTTTAGAACCACAGTCAGATGACGAGCCAACACCTGAATAGGCACCCAACGCAACCGTTAAGGGCGACATCGTACGCAGCGTTAGGACTTTGAAGGATATTTAACGTGCACTCCCTTACACGGGGTATTATTCGTCGGACATTTTTGGCTGCACGGGCCGTTTATAGGTCGGCAGCTATTTTGGCGATGCCCGGACCCGAACCTGGGACCTTCCGCATGCTAAGCGAGTGCTTAACCGACTGGGCTCCCCAGCCCTCCCCTTGAGAAGTAAATATACAAAAATTTTATATTAAAATGCAACATTTAAATTGAATAAATTTTTAAATTATGCGTACAAAACGAGAAAATTCTTGAAAGTACTTTTGCAATATAGGTTTATGTTAATTATAATTATTTCGTTTAAATCCATAATTATTTGTAGTAAAAGGTCGTTTTTAATAATAATGTATGGTTAGTATTCAAAATAACTAGTCATTCTAAATAATAGTTCATAGTTATTATTTGTAATGACAGGATACTATTAAAAATAAAGAATTTATCTATATGGCCTCCACTTCCCTGTTTTCCATCATAACCCCTAATTAAATAAGTATGTTATATTGAAAAATAGTTGTTCAATTGATAAAAAATATGTAAATTGCAATCAAATTATTACGATTACAGCATTGGAAGAAAAATTCTTAAGTCAATCAAACTACCTTATATTTGTAATAAAACATTTCTTATCGGAACCCATGTTATAAAAGAATAAATTAATTACAAGTCTAAATTTATTGTATATCGGATGGCTTCTGAAATTTGCATTAAAAAATCCACTCTCAAGTCTGACTCCCAAGGCTGGTTCGAACGAACTCTCCAAGTTGTTCCACCAAATCCATTGAAGTGTACATCAAAGCGTTCCATTGAACTCTCCCCAGACAATCTTATCAGTCGAGCAGCTTTGAACCGAAATTTGTGGAAAGCTAGAGGCTGCTCTGAACACCAGTTCCGTCCTATGATGCGGACCACCATTAACGCTTGTACTAATCTTCCGCGCCAAACTAAATGTACTATGAATAATTAAACAGCCAAATTGGAAGTGCCCACGGTTACGATTCCAGTCTGACTGTTGGGCTTCCAGCTCGGGAGCAGATAAACCAGAAAAGTCGAATAAATTGCGGTTGATTTCGTTTCGTGTAACGTTACGTGACCATAGGGAGTGTTCAATTTCGGGCCGGGTAAAATGCAGTATCGACAACAGTGACTTGCATCATTGTTGTGTGCATTCAATAACCACAACGCAGAAGGACGTATACGAAAAGATTGGATATTATTTCATAACAAAAATGGTCGCATTCATTGTTGTGGATACTGCAGTTTACCAGCCAATGGCAGTTTTGTTCCATTTAGGTTTCAGTAACTAATACGTTGAGCTACGTTGGAGATTTAAGGTGAAGAAAAATCGTTAAATGTCTGTACTCATCAGTTTTAGTGAATATCGTATATTGCATTCCATTTTTGATTTTATCTCACTAAATAACTTAATCGTAAAACTTTAAAAGAAAATTTTGCTTTTTTAAGAAAAATAAGTATATTTAAAAAATCTGACTCGTGAAAGAGATTCTATACCAGAACGGTTTATGTGCATACCGCACAATTAAAGTACCGTATAAACACGGTTTAATTTAGAGAGAACAAGAAAAGTATTACTAGCATGTAAATTGTCCCTGTTGACTAATTCCTATGTAATTTTTGATGCTAAGTCTGCAAATAATAGTGAAATAAATTCCATCACATTGTGAAAAGTGAACTGAAGTGAATTTTACTGAAAATGCTATTTTTTCAGATTATTAGTAATTTTCGTTATTCAATAATTTTATTATTTATTCATACTACTATTACAAATAATAATAAATAATAACAACAACGACAACAACAATTCCCGCGCGGTGCTTCAACTTAGAACAAACTACACAAAATTGGATTTCCCATTATTACAGGCATTAAATTGTTAACTGCAATTTTTTTTTCTTTTTCTCTAAAATAAGCTATTACTTACTTTTTAAGCTAATATGTATAGAAGTAGTTTATTTTCTGGGGGATAGTTACTTTGTTTCATTTTTTATGGGCAATTAGATGCAGGTGGGTCATAAATATCAATTAGAATAGTTTGAACACACACTATTCTAATCAAGAAATCTTTACATCTTGGACCAAAGTTACCCGCGTTCATTGGCAAAAGTATCCATGTGACCAATATTTAAATATAGCATAAAAAGTATTAAACGCAGAATAAAACAAATGTGTAATATTCATCCTCATAAATAAAAAAATCGAGTAGAGTGCTTTATTTCGATATTTTCAATAATTTTTTAGGTGTTCCAAATAAAAGTTGGAAGAAATATATTTTTGTCACTGAATGCTCGTGAAATGAGGAAGGAAAGCAACATTTGCAGTATTGCCAGAATTAGGATGTGAATTTTTTGTTACATGATTTGAAAGCAGGCAATGTTTCCACCTTTCCAAAAATGGATGAGACCATTAAGATGAGACCATTTTATAAAGAGAAATTAAGAAACAAATCTTTTTCCGACGCGTGGACCAAAGTTACGCTCCATGGCCAAAGATACCCGCTTTGACGGTATTTAGAAAGATAAACATGGTAATTTTTGTTTAACTATTCGAAAAATGTCACCTTGGTTTTGCCAATTTTCGTTATTTTTTTAAAGCTTTATCATACTTCTTTTTGGCTTTATGGGTATAAAGACCTAAAAAAAATTCGATGTAGTTTCAATACATGGAATTCCAGTAAAAAAGAATTTGGAATAAAGAAGGAACTTTTTGTAAATACATATATAAATGCGATTTCGCTATTTTTAATAAATTTCAATTCGCAAAAAAATGCGAACAAATATTGCAAAAAACTGTTCAAGTTTTTAAAATCACCACCCAAAAATACAGAGAAAAAGCTGTTGCACTTTAGTTCGCGTACAAGAAAATTGAAATTCGTAGACTAACGCTATTTTTTTTATTTAAGTATTTTCAATGTTTTTTTTTTTTCATTTGAAGGTTTTCTCTCCAGCATAACTTGATGATTCAGAAATGTTTTAGCCTTTATATTCTATAATTTTTTTTTAAATAAAATTAAATTTATTTTGGCCTCGGATATTTTTATACTTATTTTTTAGTGCAATTGGGAAAGAAATTATCTGCACTTTATTTTCCAAAATTATCAGGAAATTTATTTAATATCTTCATTGAGATTTTATTTTACCTTTCTCTACGTTACTTATTTTACGTTTTACTGGAATTTTCATTTTTCAATTATCATCTCAAAATTTTTCGAAAAAATTAAATTCAAATATTTCGTTTTCCCCTTGAAGTTCCCTTTAATTACCAAGTATACATGTTATCCCGACCATTTAGTAGTCCCCATTAAATAAACTTACAAAACCTAGGAAAGGAGATTTATCATGTGTGATTGTCACTGTAACATCCCTTCTCGTAATCAGGCCTAAAATCCCGTAGACACGTTCTCTCTAATGGCAAAAACAATCTGACCCCCGAAAGGGAAAAAAGACCCACTTTGTTTGAGAATTAGCTCACTGGAGAGATAACAGTTGATCTCATGCATAGTCCCGTTGTGACAACGGATGTGAAGTAAAAATACCGGCTGTTTCTTTTAACTGTTCATTGAAAGAAGAAAATACCATATTGGAGGGCTTTATGCATTTTAACCCTGTATTTCATTAATTTTTTTCATCCTGAAAAAATATATTTGTATCTTTAATACTCATACATTATGGGAAAAATACTGATAAAAATTAACTGCATTGGAATTTAAATAATTTCAATTTTTAAAATGTTTGCAACATGGCTAAAACCAACTACAAAATTCCAATTTTGATTAGTATGACTAGAAAACTACTAAATATATTTTAAAATAACCCTCTTGAACTATAATTATATTTTCAAAACAATTTATTTGTATTTAGTACTAATATTATTATTCTTTGATTACTATCAAAGACGTTATTTGACAACAGTTAATAACTTCGCTCTTTAATTTTGAATACAATTTTACTACTATCATCTATGAGGGTTATTCGTAACTAAAACTTCAAAATGGAATGTAATAGATGAAAAAAAGATTTGTCGAGTAGAAGCTCTACTTTAATAGAATAAAGTGGATAATGTTACTTGTTGGCGTATGGCAACAGTATGCATTAGAGGGTTAAATTAAGAATGAAAGTAAAAAATAGTATTGTTACATTATTGTTTTAATGTTTTATTATTTCATATTGTTGTAATAAATTTATTTAAATTCTTGCATTATAGTTTGTGCAATGTAATTTATAATTTGTTGAATCACGTATTGAATAAATAATCAAACAAGACTATTGTTGTATAAATCGAATGTCGATATATTTGAATTGCTCGATTTGTGTTACTTTGCATAAAAAGCAAAGTATGCTTAAAATTCAAACAATGTAAGTAATTAAAATTAAGAGTCACGAAACTTTTACATGTGGTTTACCTGTAGTTAATAAAAAGTTTATACTACTGTAGTCCTGTAAATGATTATAGTTTCTTCTTCTATAAATAAACATTTTTGTTAATTAAAAATAATAACATATAAATACAGAAAATAAATGTCCCTGGCAAGAACAGTTTTTCTTGTTATAGTTACCAAAATCTTAAAATCTTTTGGAAAGTGAAGGTAATAAATCTTATTAACTATTTACTTATTTTTGTTGTAAGGGTATAAATAGCCAATTCACTAAATATTATTCTAAAAAACGCAACAAATTGCTCGATATATACATTTTTTCTAAAATAAAGAATATATAAAATTAATTTCTAAAAGAAATTACTTTTATATATATTTTAAATCTAGGATAGAGCTTTTGACAAAAACGCATGGTTCTCCGTTTTTAAATCCTTAAAATTGTAATTTAAAACTTAAAACGTAACACAAAATAAAAAAAAATGAACTATTAAAACAGCAAAACGACATCCTTTACTTGAAGAGATCCCTCTCTCGTGCTCACTAAAAACCTTCTTTGTTTCTTTTCATTACTTTTTCACGAGACATAGACAAATCCTTTGAGAAGAAATCGAATAAAAAAAAAGCAGCGTTAATTACAGCAGCAATTGGGTGCATCCAAAAGAGATGTTCGCAGTGACAGGTGCTTGTATCTTCCTAATATAGTCGACATCCCTCTTCAGATAACCTTAAGTGGTGCAAATAGACGACAAGATCTTTGGGATAGGGACTCCCTATCCACTTGTGCCTGTCACTCTCGCTTAGGGGAGATGCTATCTTGGACACAGATACCTTCATACGAACAAGAGAGATGGGGTGTTATTATTTTCGAGTATTACGCTGCAAAAATAACGGTTGTTTTTACAGTTAAATACCATATTTTTTACAAATAAAAAAATTTCGTTAGAAAAAGCATTGTTTTACGCGGTTTTTATGTTCAATAACAGGGCTTGTTCTATTGGCGTCATCAATGCCACTATGTAGGACGAAAACTTGAGATGTAAACTTTATTTCGGGGTCTTCCATGGCCGAGAATGATAATCGACCGGTTTCGCACCGAGAAGGTTCACGGTTCGTATCGCAGAAATACTATAAACGTATTTGTAAAAGAAAAAAATCCTTCAATAATAATGGAGGGTCCCGAATACACTGGGACACACGTGCAAGTTAAATATGGAATTTCGAAGCGGAAAACTGTTAAATTAATGCTAACTACTAATTAAAAACATTAACTTAATACTTTTCCCTGTTAATGTAACAGTTTTTTTTACATTGTACACACTTTTTTTTTTAATTTTAGGTACTTTTAGTGTTTGTTTTAGCATATTAGAGTAATTTAATTAAGGCGTGAAATCAAACGTACCTTAATAAATATCTGAAAATTATGGTCTAGTAAAACCTGTAAAGGAAAGGAGATACGTCATTACTGCTTGAAATGACGTTTCAAAACGCGAGTTCAAAAGTAAAATTTTTATAACAAATAAGTATGACGTGAAGCTGCTGTAGCTGATAACAAGTTTCTTTTCTTATTTGTGGTTATGTTATGTGTTTAGCAATGAAATCGACGTTTACGCGACAATTGGGTGTATAATATTTGACAACACAAATTGTGTTCAAACCACAAATTACGAAACCACAAATTAACCACAAACTTTCACAACAATCAGTGGTAAGTACCGCAATTTTAAACACTATTATTTATGTTTTATCTTTAAATCCCTCTTTCGACATCTTAAATAAAGTTGTTCCCATTTTTATTTATTCGTTCTTATTATAAATATCATTACATGAGTGTCGATAGGTAATAATCGTTAGAAAATTTAAACTCCTTACGAAAAGGTTAAACATCTTTCAAGTGACTAATCCATATTTTATTTTCCTCAAGAAATGTCGCATTATTAAGTAGTATCTTCTATTTCTATAATAATACAGACTACATAAATTATGATTAACTGCTTTGCTGTTCATTCATTGAGCCTCAATCGGAGCTATTAACATTAGAAATGGATGGCAAAGCATCGTTATAATATCCGTTAATGCTTTAACGCATTTGTTAGTTCTCAAACTGTAGAACTAATCAATATAGTTGTTGAATGGGACAACGAAAGAGTTTTTACAAAAGGGAGCTCAAATTATACCTCATCATTGCGAAATGATGCATTCGTTTAGGTAATTGAGCTGCGTCAAAATATGAATATCCCATAAACAATTCCATTAAAGGATGATTTAGTTAGATATTCGAACATTTTATGATAAACATTAGGCCGGAAATGGGCATAAATTAATAGTTTGTTTTCTCTGCATAAATTTCATTTTTTGAAAATATATATTGGTCCAAAAAATCGCAATTAAGTTTATTTTTGAAGAGAGGATCTTGGAGGTATTACTAAATATAAATAGTAGGTTACCAATAAAAATTCATCATTTATAAAACTGTGAAAATTATGTGTATTTCTGGAGAGACTAATGCATAAATTTCGGAAATGACAGGCTCTAAAAGAAAGTCTCAAAAAGTTAAAATTAGGTCAGAAATGAGCTAACTGTTGTCAGTGTTTTTAAAGCAATATTTAAAATATCTACACTCTAAAAAATGAATGCTCAAAAACGGCGAAATTTTCTTTAATTTTGACGATTCGTTTACTGGCTGCTGCTCCAAGTTTTCTTTTCCTCAATCCGTCATTTTTATGAGGATTTGAATGTCGTCGAATCTAAAGAAATATTTCGTCATTTTTGAGCATGTGAGTACAACAATGATATTCAGTTTCCTCAAAATCAAGAAGCAGAATCGTCAAATCACGATCGTAAAAGTGAGGATTCGCGTTTACTCAAAAGTCGCGTGATAGTTTGACGATACAATCCTCAAAATTAACGAAATGAGCTTGAGGATTCATGAATCCTCATAAATGAATCCTTCATAAATGAAAGTGTTATTTCTAAGGGTGTAACTAATTGTCCTCATTGCGAACTCCCGATATTTTTTTTTTAATTATAAGAGCTCTTAACTTATTCTGGAAAGATATTAGAATGAATATTAATTTGCGATGAATAGGTTAATAAGTGATGTGAAATTTATACCGTTCAATTAACTGATTGTAAGTGTTAGAAATATCTGAATATTTTTCCCTTAAGTTTTCAATGAAGGTGTGTGAATGAAGTGGAAAAGCGAATTTATTATAAACGAATTGTTTGATTTTGCTAATTTTTTATGTTTTAGTATCAAGAATATTTTCATTTACTTGTGATAGTGTTTTTGGTTGGTTAACTTCACGTGATTTTTTAAAGTTGAATAAAAGTGCCTCCTCTTTTTCGCTTAAAACTTACTTGACATTAATCAGCGACAAAATTTTACATTTTGTGTACTTCAACTATCCTAACATTTAAAGAAACATAAATTAACTAGAAAAAACTAAACAACCCTGTTTTGACTCTTCAATCCAATCACACAAAAAATATTCCACAATCTCGCAAATAGCTTAATTTTTAACGAATAAATTTAAATAAAACATGAACCAAAAAATACAAACCACCTTTTACTTAACCGCATTCCATAGATGAATACTAAATTTAATTCCGCGTAGGGAAACTTTTTAAATTTTCTTCCATTATAGAGAATCTGTGAGTGGCCAAATTCTCTTATGAGAGTGCCCAACGTTAGCGCCCGAAACTTTTAGATGGTTCTGATCGTTGCGATAGAAGTACCTCGTTTTTCAAATGACGCTGCTTTCCGCGGCTCTTTTAAAATGATCGCCAAAAAAATCCTTCAACGTGAAAGATTTCTTTTTTTTTTACAGAAGCTCAAGAGTGGAGTTGAGAAGAGAAATAAATAAAATCTTGTTTTTTTACCCATGATTTCTTGCTTGCCTTTGGAGAGAAGAGTTTCATGAATATCCAGCACCATATTATTGGGTAGTATGTTTTCCCATGTGTCTGCGATTAACTCTTGGATGGCAAATCAATAAGTATTTATAAATAAATACAAATCTAGAAAAAGAAGAATAAGTGGAGGGCCGATATAAGTAAGTATTTAAAACTAAAAGCTTCCTTTGTGTGATTTGTTCGACTGAATCGAATAACAATTATAAAATTAAATCCCTTTTGTTTATCTTTGCTTACTTACCCCATTCTAGTTAATATATATTTAAATGTATATTTAAAATGTCTACTTTATATTACATAATTAGGTTTATCACAATTAATTGAAATTTATTTACTATTTTAAATATTAGTTGTGATTGCATGCTCACACATAGCAATTCAAGTGTCCCGTAGAACTTAATTGAGAGAAAATACTATGATGGCTCAATTTCTAGTCTAGGTACCCGATTGCTCTTTATTTAGCAATATTTGGTGATTACCGATTGTGTAATGCATACAAACTTCGCAAATTAACACAAACAAACACTTTATTACACACAAAACAAACATTACAGAATAATTTTGCTTCGTCACAATTGGTTAAAAAAACCTTTTGTGTGACTAAATAATCGTAATTATAATTATTAAGACACACACAATAATAATAAGACACATTATAAGTCAACAAAACAACAAAAAAAATTGAATACATAGATATACACAAGAGAAAAAATAAATGTATAAATTGCAATTATTTACAGTATAGCATAATAATGTAATATATAAAATAATTGCAATTTATACATTTATTTTTTCTCTTGTGTATATTTATGTATTAAATTTTTTTTGTATATAGTATACAGTATAGCATAATAATGTAATATATAAAATATAATTTTTAAAATAAAATTTTCAATGTTATGCTGGTCAATGAAATATGACAGAAGACAGAGAAACTGCCTTTCATAAAGAATCGGTATCACCCTAACACCACTGAAGAGGTCTGTTTTGAATAACAGGCGAAAGGGCACGAGCCAACTAAAAAAGTAATCTGAAGAAAAAGAAGAATACCATCGCTCGAAAAGCTCTCACAAAGATTAGACCGAGAATTGGCTGTTTGAAAAATCAGGAACAAAAAAAAAGTGTCCAACATTATTTGAAGATTGCGAAAGAGGTTACCACCATCTTCTGAGAATGGAAAAAAAATCGGCGTCATTTTTGATGGTCAGGGCTTGAGAATGTGGTAACATACAGCGGACATGACCGCCTATACATTTCACTTGAGTGCTTGAAAGTTCTTGTCTAACGTGCCAAAGTTTTCTATATTATAGCGCTTAGAAAAATTGGTTTAGTTGTTGGAAATATTTACATAAGGGAAGATAAGTGTCTGGCCTTTTAATTTTGTTTCTCTTTTGGTATTTCTATGTAATTTTTGTATTTCTTATAGTTAGTCCTCTGCCTTTTAATGGACCAGTTCTGTTCGGTGGTTGTAATAAATAAATAAATAATGTAAAAAATATACGAAAAGAACGGTGGTTATTAATTGAAACGATTTATGTTGTTCATTTAATTATCAAGTAGCTAATTATTATTATCAATTGTAAAAAATATTAGTGTTTATATTTATATTAATTATAAACGTACTTGCAAACTAGTTCAAATGATTAAAAATTTTAACTGCAAAAATGAGTTTTTCTAATAATACGACTTATACGACTTTACGAAAAAAAAATTCATAAAAAATTTCTATTTAATAATTTGATTTTTTGGTTTACCTATGAAATGTGAACTATGACCTGATTGTGGAAAACAATTCAATCCTATCACGCGTACACACGACGTGTATTCTAACTTTTAAAATGAATTTTTCCAAAAAATATAATGCAAATCCAAATAAAATGCGAACACTGCCGATTCACGAACAATGAAATTGTATAATGCACTGTTATTATAGAAATGGTGCATTAGAAAATTCAATTATATGAAATAAATTCATATTGTTTTTTTGCTGAAACAAAATTTTATAAATTACCTATAATCACACGGCGGGAGCCGCCAAATTGATTTTAAAAAGAAATATGTACCACAATGATCGCGAAGTTAATACCGAAGGAATTTTTTGGAATAAAAGTATAAGGAATTAAACAGATTTTGTATTTGGTTGGCAAAATAATACACTCGTCACGAAATAACAAATCCTATATGGATCCCTTTATCATTTAAGGGGGTTCGGTATGTTGTGTATCGGTAATGTTAAATTGGCCAATCGCAATGTACCTTTTCACAATAACTACTGATCAGATCATCTTAAAATTTTCTGTGTGTGTTATACCAACCTTATATATTAATCTGATGTTAAATGTTTTTTTAAATAACTGTTAGATTTTTTAAATAAAATAAGTTTTAAAGAAAAAAGAGTTTTAAAGCAAAAAATCATGAAATTTTTCACGTTTTTGCGCAATGAAATTTTTTTCACTTTAGTTTTATTGAAATTTATAACCTAAGATTAATCGATACTATGTATTACATCATATTAAAAAAGTTTACGAGAAAACATAGCATAGTTTTTGAGAAAAGGTACATCGAAGTTCAAAAAATCAAGTTCTGAGAAAAACGCGTTTAAAGTTTTTATTGTTAACCCGTTTCAGTAAGGAAAGGGTTAAATAAAATGGCTTTTAATGTCAAAAATATTTTTCCAATCGTCTTGATACTTTGTGACATTATTAATAAATGTTGTAATAGTATTTTAAGCCAATAATTTTATTTTTTATTTTTTCACCGATTTTGGGTACTGAACCCCCTTTAAATGAAATTAAACTTTTCGTCATCATCATATTCAGTTTGGTTTTGGTTAAATTAACGTTGCACAAGAACTATACAACATTGCATCATATTAATACTTGAAAGTAGAAATTTTTAGATAGACGAGACCATAATAAATGTGAATACTTTTTAGTAATATACAAATAATATGATGTTACACAGGCTGTGCAGTCTAGCGAGAATATAGTAGCATCCCAATGGAAATGAATCGGTTTCTGTTAAGTGGCTTATTTATTTGTGCGAAAAAAAACAGAAATGCATTTGGTTTGTTATCAACCCCCAAAAATATAGTTTATCTTATTTTATGTTTAACATCAGAATACCATCATTTATATACCTTTAACAGCAAAAGGTACATTAAAACTGAAAAAGAATTTGGCGAAGCCAATTTCATCGTGTTCCAAAATATCCTTTTATCAAAAGTATTTTTATTTTTATTCATATATTAAACTTTTCATTTTTATTCTTATAAACTTTTTTTTACAATTGCACTGCATGAATAATGCTGACTCTACACAAAGATTTTTTTCGAGTCAGGCTGAATAAACAATACTAAACAATTTCGAAACCTTTTTGTATAGTAAAACTTACCGTCATACAATACAGAAACGAAACAATAAAAATCAAAAACACTTACTCGGTTCATGCTACCTCGTCAGGGGAACAGAGTATGAATAAAGATTTTTTTATGTTAGCTTTAAATCATAAGGATCAAAAACAACTGCCCTCAACACCCAGCAAACTATTTACCGTCTTTTTTCTGAAAACTATAAATAAGTTAGAATGAAAAAAATCTTGTACTCGGCCCACATTCATATGGCAAGCATACAAAGGTCTCTGCAAATGGTATTCAGCTTTCTGGAAATACTAGGCAATTACTAGATGCACTTAGGCGTGAAAAGGATTTTTTGAAGACCACTCCTGTTGGAACTTTTATATGCACAATTTAATTTAGCACTTGTTTATTGTTCCGCTAGGTTTGGGGTACGAACGTTTTGTACTGTAATAAAAAAATAATTTATGTATGTTTGTTTTTGGTTGATATGCTTTTTTAACAACAATCACGTACATTTTGTATGTTTTAAGGGTTTGGTTGATTTTTGAAAGCCATAATCGTTTCTAAGAAGACTGCTTTAAGTAAGCCCTTTCTTGTAGAGTGGGCAGTTGAAATGAGATTATTTTAAAATCTGGTTTGAGTGTGAATAATAGTAATAAAATATTAGGTTTTTATTTTCCATTTTTAAAATATCGTTTCGAAAAATCGGATAGAAAAAATCAATTTTTTAAAAATCAGCAAAATTAATCGATGTTTTTTGTTGTTGTTTTGAACATGTTACATTGAATTAAATAATCTGATTTATTGTAATTAAGCATATGTATAAATAGTGTTTAACTGAAAGTCACACAAATTAAATAAATGAAGAAATATTTTTTTAACGCTTCTGAAAAATTCAATAGAACTTTCCTTAAACACACTTGACACTGTATGCATAAGTAATTATATGAAATCAAGATTTGGAACTTGTGTTGTAATCCATTTACTTTCTCAAGTCTATTACTATGATAATACATAGATTTAAAAGAAAGTTTCGAGTTTTTTTTTTAAATGGTACCTAAACCTAAATTTATCCAAAAATGCTACTCAAAATGCTCTACCACCGTGTTCCAGAAAAGAAATAAAACGGTAACTCAAAAAAATCTCGAAGCACCATAATAACAATAATAATGTCTGTTCTACAATTTAAGTTCTCCCCTAAAAAAAACTCAAATCGTTCCCACAAACAGAAAAACCACTAGTATAAAAAAGGAACATTAAAACTTTATTTTACCGTCTCGAAAAACAGCATTAAGGGATAAAAATTCTTCCCCTACCGACTATAACAGTAGTCAGTGGCGATCGATCAGACATTCTGCATAAATATATTTAGTATTTTGTAATCGCCACCATTGCAGTTTACCCCGATGCGAAGAGATACATGTTTTTTATACCTGCTACTTACGATGAAAATAAATGAGATATTCTGTTATCGAATTGAAGATTTTTTGGAAAAGTCAAACTATTACATAGCAAGTGAACTTTGATTTCATTCGATGATTTAAATATGATGAGGTGTAATAAGATTAATGAAAGTCATCGCAATTAACAATTAGAGAACTTCGAGACTTAGGTTGTACATTTTTTGGGCTGTCTATTTTAAGCCACCATGAGCTTCAACACAGTCAACTTCGCTTCGTAATTTATAACCGGGGTCAAGTGACAAGGTTGACACCTGAGCGGGCACCCAAAGTGAACCAGTGACACCATCATGCGCTGTTCAAGACTTTTTACTTCATAGATTTGATTTAACGAGAACGTACGTCGCATTTTACTCAGGACAAATACAGACAAACACTCAACATAAATATCCCTATCTATAAGCCGGGGAGACCTTCTCAGTGCCTGTCCATCTCGTTGACCATTTTGTCGAGTAGTCGGCCTTCGAGAGTTGAAATGCGAACTGAAACGTGAACTAAACATTTTAAGCTGTCTATGTCAGGCCTCCGCGTAGATCTTCAACACAGCCAAGTACGCCTGGTAGCTTAGAACCGCGTTTTAGCAACGAGATTGAGACTTAAACTGTTACAAAATGGAACTGCGTCATCATAAGCAAACTCACCGTCGCGACTTTGGACTTCACAAAGCACGTTGTCCCAGCATACTCGGGGACCAAAAAGATGTTTATGTGATTTGTTTACTACTATGGATACATTTATGGTATGACCACATATGGAACTTCTCGATGAGAAGGCGTCCATCCAAATCAGCAAATGGCACAAAGTCGCAGAAGGTTGTCGTCCAACAGCTCTTTGGGGGCCAGGGTGGCCTAGTGGGTTTGATCGCAGCTCGTTATGCTAACAGTCTGCGCACTGTACCCGGTGCGGGCTCAATTACCACTTTAGCCCTGGGTGTACTTTCTTTCTCTGTGTCAGTAAACATTCTGTCTGTCTTACTTGAAGAAGGTTTAAAAGCTGGTCTCTTCAATAACAAGGCCAGAGAAGCTCTCCCAAACATGAGAGTAGACGGACATTTTGACGTCACTGTTCCCACTGCCGAAAATCGAGAAACTAGTTCGGACGCATTCGGAAAACTCAAAATGTGGTCAGCCGTGAACGAGTGGTTCCAAACAGATTTCGAGACAGGTTGTCTTCATCTTCGTAACAACGTCACTCGGAACTATGACGTCAAAATTTCCGTCCCCGAGCTTGTTTTGGAAAGTTTCTTCGGCCTTAGTAGTTGAGTTGACACAAACCGTAAAATACATGTACCCACCTACAGGTCTAAAAATAACGCCCACACCAGCCATCTATCCCCGGTATGGAACCCGAATGCCTTCCTCAAAGAGTTCTTTTTATTGGATGCCCTTTCTCTTTTTTTCCCTGCGAGGCATTCGAACAATGCAGAAGAAGCTGCAGAGGGCAACATTACCACCCGGCTATGGTCACGTGCCACAGATTCAACAGACGCACCAGCTCAACACACATCCTAGCAGAAAACAGTTGCTGTGGATTCCTGTTCTTAGTTATTTTGTATTTTAAATATATATTTTTTAATTATGCACTTTCTTTGCTTCTTAATATTTATCTTTTTGCTTAGTTGTTTTTGTCTTCTACTTCGAGTATCGGAAAACATAAAAATGTAGCGATCTTGCTAGTCAAACTCTTGATTTCTAGGAAACCCTATATATTTTGTTTTGAAGATGTACTTTCTACTCATTAGCTTAATTAACTTCAATTTTTTTACTTGGTTGTTTCACACTTCTACTGGGATGTTTTGAAGACAGAAAAATGTATCGATTGTAGCAGCCAAACTGTTAATTTGTAGGAAACCCTATAAAATGTTCATCAAAAGATCTCAATTATTACTTCCTACTCACGCAAGCCTTTAAGAGTTTTTAAAACAGATAAAATTGGTGAAGATAAGGAAGTGCGCCCCCCCCCCTTTTTTTTTACTAGCTTTCAATTTTGGTCATACCCTCGAAGTAGGCTCGGCATCAAAGTCAGGGTACGGGCACGCTATAGGGATACGACATTCGGTCAACCAACCTTCCTTCTGCATTCAAACGGATTATAGGCATTTATTACTTTTGATTAAGGTAATGGTACTGTAAAAAATAATTATAACAAAATAAAAATAAATTTGATACAAACACGTTTTCTTCAGTTATGAAAGTATAGAAAGTCAGCATTGGTAGATGCTGCTTTTCCTCAAATGATGACAAACAAACGAAACCTTCATTTTGACAGTATTTATGCCAAATAGCATTTTGAAAACCATGCCGTGTTATTTTCTTTCTCATTGCTGTGTAACTCTCCTTGTGCCATTAAGACAGTGATTTGCTTCCAATAGCCCCAAAACGAAAAGAAGTCGTTAGTTGTATGCCGCAGACAACGATGATACTCTCATTATCACTGGCTGCTGGCAGCGATTCGTCAGAACGCGCTGTTAGGGGAACTAACCATAATAGTAAATGATGACTCTGAGTGATGCTGGGGTAACGAGGAGATTTCTCGGAATAGAACACAATTCATCCTAAAACACCCAGTATATTTTCGCAAAATATATATGACCGAACTATCTTGGGATCGTGTACATGTGTGTATTTGAATTCATTGTGGCTGTGGAAGATCACAAAAATATGCTAAAGTAGTCCTGTAAAATTTCTCTCATTGACGATTTTCGAAATGCAGGAAGAAAAGAAATATCCAATTCACTTGAATACGGTAGCTAATGCATAAATATTAATTGCAATGAAGCTTTTTTGGGGAGAGGGTGCGGGGGAGTTGAGAACCTACGTAAATTAGGCAATTGAAGCAATTTTGAACTCAGAATATTTGAGTATTTTCTGATATTGGTTCACGAAAGTTACATCAAGCTGAATACTTATCATGGTACCTGGGATTTTACAGATTATATTAGACATCATAAAATAAAGTAAAATTGTTACTGAATTGCTTTTACAAAAAAATAAGAGTTTTTATTACTGCCTGATTTGGTAAATGAGTTTACACCCTATATTTTTAGAAGAAATCAATTAAAAAAATATTGTAGTAATTTATTTAAAATTAAAAAAATAAAATAATAAAAAAAAGTCTGTTTTCTTTTTTTTTTCATCCAAACCCTTTTTCGCATTTAACTTGCCACAGGCTTCTCATTCAAGACCTAAAAGTAGTTTAAATACACGCAATTGGGGTATTAGAATTTACCCGTAAATGTATTAATGTCTAGAAATAAATAGATTTGAATCGATGGGTGAACGTAGTTACATGGTCACCCTATACGTACACGCATCTTCATTGCCTATAATGTATCCAGCTTTAAAACATTTATAGAAAAAAAATGTCAAATGCCTTTTTCTTAAAATATCGTTTTAATCTTTGGAATAAATAATGATGAATTTCTAGAATTTATCAATTTCTTTCTAAAGAAACGCAAGTGTTTACTTGAAAGCACTATTTTTATTTACGTTACCACAGAAAATGTCGATTTAAACCTTTGTGTAGCAATGCACATTCTGCAATCTTCTGTTTGTAATATTTATTTAGATCATCATTGTCCAAAACAGTAAAGTAAGATAGCATTATTCACTCTCACTTAAATATTAGAGTCCAATTACAACAACATTTTGCGAAAAAATATCCATATTTTTATTTTCACTAAACTTATAACAAAATTTCATCCTTGCATTATGTATGTTAAACATGTCTTGCCTATTTTTTAAACATTGTAATGATAAAAGAATTCCTTATAAAATGCGTATTTACAATACATGCTTATATTTTATAAATAACTATATTTACTTTTAATGTAACCTTTTCTCAAGAAATATAATTGATATTAAAATTTGCTATATAATAGTTTGTATCAAACGTTTTATTAAGTTTTATTATTTTACTATTTTAAGCAATCCATTGAAATTGTTTATTATTGGGGTTATACGTTTGATAAAACATTCCCAAGTTATTCATTATAAAAATTAGAGGTTTATTCATTTAAAATCAATTTGAAGTAAACATGTTAATATAAATACTTGTTTTTGATTAAGGTAGGACAGAAATTGTACATTTCTAAGAAATAATAATTATCTTTAAATCGAGCGGCGCATTTGATGTACCGCCAAAGATAATAACTAATGTCGAAATAGTGAAACATGCTTTATATAATCAAAGCCTATTTCAAATAATGTCTAAGAATGTGTCGGTAAGTACAAAGGTCTACGGTGATGTAGGCCAAGTTAAAAAAAAAATTGTTTTGATGAAAACAAAATACAGATTTTTTTATTGAATTGAAATCGAGTTTTAATTAATTCTTTATTGTATTCATAAAAAAATTATAGTTATGTGGGAATGTCGATTGGTTATAGAGAAAAAATAGTGATTACATTTAAGAAAATAGCTATTAAATGAAAATTCCTATTTAATGTTACCTTTAAACTTAAAATTTTCATTTTCTTTGAAGAAAACTTAGGAAATATCACCACTTCAAAGAAACTTTCCGTGTGTTTTTTTCCTTTTAAAATTCACCTTTTAAAAGAAGCTAATATTTTTCGCAACTCTTTTCCATCTAAATATTTAAAGCAACTAATATAAAGTTTAAACCAGCAATGCCTATCTCGACAAAGGAGAAAATACACCTTTACAATGACATGGCATCAAACCATCCATTTAACTGTTGTATAACACACTTCTAAGATAATATTCTAAGATGAAAAACATCAAAATGCACATTTTATTGCTATCGTTAAAATAGCGTTCTAGAAGATAGAAAAAAAACTTATCAAAAATGGAATCTAATCACTAAATATTCTTTTTCCGTAGAAAATTGAAAACCTAATGTTCTGTCTTCTTAAGACAATCCATTACTTTTTCCCAACTCATCATGTTATATGAGCATAGGTCCAGCTATTTTTTCGAGTCTTCGAAAAAATAAGTAGTTTAAAAGTGCTGCAAGATTAATTTCTTTAAATGACTCCTTTCTCAATCATTATAGATAGAGAGAGGATGCGAATGTATTCTTTTTTATTTATTTTATTCTTACACTTTAAATAAAATAAAAAGCTTCCACTGAATAAATCCCTTCCACTAAGTACTTTCCCTCACAAATGGTTTCCATTTGAGGGGATCATGTACTTAGCATTTAAAAGACACGAGCCATACTTAAAAATAAGTAACAGGGTTTTCTCAGTCGTAAAAAAATCTTTGCCCACATTTTAAATAAAAGCAACCTTTCATTGTATATTTATACTCGATTCTGCAAGCTTCGATCGGAGCTGCTGAGATTTGCAATAGCCAGGGAAAATTGGGTGGGGTGGTGCAAGCATTTTCTCTGCACGTCGAGGGAAGAACTCGTCTCTACAGTGGTGTAACGCCGTGGATGGGCAAAGAAAGGAAATTTTTAAATTATAAAAGGGGATAACAATCAATAGAATGAAACTTAGGTTTAGAATGATGCGAATTACAAGAGAACCTTGGAGCGCTGTTATTAAAAGAATAACGAAGAAAGTGAATTGATTAATGCAGCGATGATTCAATTCTTTCTTCAATACGGCCGATGGATTGACTTATGATGTGACGAAAATGTATTCTTAGCTTTCTAAATTTGTGTTTTTTTTTTTCTCTATAGTACCATCGTTACATTACCGTTCACCATAAAACGATGTCATTGCTCCATAATAGTCGTCCAACATTCTCATTATTCATACGTACCGTTCTCGCCTTCAGCTATTTTGAAAAATGTCCACCTGGTATATATAAATGGGACTTTTTATTCTATTCTTTAGAAATAATCTGGAAAGGAACAGGAGATTTTGACATTTCTTTGGGCTTGGATGAATTTTATTTACCATAGATTTTTTTTAATGAATCCTATGTGTGTGAAATTGTTAGTTTCAAGAACTTTTTCAATAACTTCAAAGTATTCATTTTAATGATGTGTGCACATATTTGCTCAGTTAAGGATTTCTAGAGAAGATATATTAAGGCTATATATAAGTACATCTAGTCAAGAAAATCCTCCAGGCTCACCTTCCCACGAAAACACTAAAACGGATTCACCCAATACCTTCCTCTACTCTCAAATATTTGGGTGGTTGAGGTAGTTCGACCTAACCAAGCACAACAGCAAAAAGCTATGCCAAGAAATAATTCGCCCACTTTTTTTAGGTTGGTGATTGGTCTGAGTGGACAACTCTCACTGCAACACACGTCAAATGGTAACCCCTTGCAGATTACTTGTTTACAGGAGGTGTTGATTCGTTGAAGTTTCACTAGTTTGGACGACCTTTACACCACTTTTGCAGCTCGTCTTTCGTCTTGCATCTGGAGTCCCGAGTCCAAGTTTTGATCCGAAGCCGCTGCTGACAGCTCTGATAGCGGAGGAAATGCTGACTCCAGATTCACAGTCCACGGAGCAGCTTGCCTTTTATTTTAACCCAATGAAAGCCGTCAACTCTGGATTTGACATTCTTTCTTGAGAACAGTTGACATCTAGACAATGTTTAAAGAAAACATTTCAATTGAAATCTAGAATATCATCAGGTATTTTTTTAAGGTTTGGATTGTTCTTTAACTTCTTTCTGAGCTTCGTTGCTTCCAAATTCAAGGCCAACTAACAGTTTTTTAGCGTGTTAAAATGGATTTAGTTAAGTAACCATATTAAATCATTTGGTTTCAATGAATTAATATCACACTACTAGGGTAACTAGCGCTACTGTATTCTACTGTATTTCTCAGTATAGTTTAGTTTTTTTATTCAACTGTCTAACTATAAAGAATATTCAAATAGTTATATGTTCTATTTGTTAGAGTTTTTCCGAACAAAAATAGTTAAATAAAATTTAACTATTACATTTATGATGTTATATTTAACATGATTATGATTACATTTAACTATTACATTTAATGATGATTTTATAGTTGAAAATGAAGTCACTGATACAAAGTGGTTGGGATACACACTGGACGTACTATTGGGCACAAACACTTTGGTTGCGTGATATTTCGTCACGGCCTGCGTGGCAACGATCCTTTTAAAAGATGGCTTGTAAAGCTCAGTACCTACGAAATTAATCTCTTTCAATAAGAGCACATCATTTTATTCAAAGATTTTAGTTTATTTATTTAAATAATTTGTATTGCAAATAGTATCGGGAGATATTTAAAAATAAAACATTTTAGAAAAAGTGTAAGAAAAATGAAAAGAAGTTATATATAATATTTGAGAGCAGATAAAGCTGAAACAAAATTATAACATTTTTAAATATTTTGGGAACAGGTAAGTTACACCATGTGCTTTTCTCTTGTACACCTTTCTCCCTTTTCTTCGATTTCTGGAGAAGGAATATCGGAACTTGGATTTTTCCTTCCTTCAGTGAATACGGTAATTTATTTTCTGAGGACTGCGTGTTGGAGTATTTTTTCATATTACACCAGATAGAAACATATTTGGAGGTCGGGAAAAACGTTTGGATAAAATTTCGGAACCAGGGTTCCCGTCGCGGTTCAATGCCTTATTTCAAGGAAAAAACACAGGTAACCGCTCCTTACGAATTCCAAAGGACTTGAAATAAAAATCAACAGACACATTTTTTCATCACATAATATTTGAATGAAATTGAATTAATACACTAGACATTTTAAAGCGCCAAAAGCCTTCTTTATTATCTTTCTACTTTCTTATTACTAGTAAAGCCTTCTTTATTAACCCAACATACCCGTTAACTTTTTTAAATATACGTTACTCGTAAACATAAAGCAATGAAGAAGCTCTTATTGCTTATTTCCATGCTTACGATGTCGCTATTTAAGTTGCATTGGGTGCCACTCAGGTTTCGGCTCGTCAGTTGACGGTAGATTACAAAGCCCATCGCCAGTAGCCCTCGTGTAACGCTCTAGTGCAACGAAAAATAAACCTAACCCAAATTATTTCCATTGTTTTTATACATTTTATGTCTTTCTATTTTTTCTATTCTTTTAATTCTTTATTAATTATTCTGCAATAGACTTAATATCAGCAATTAAAATTTTTAAAAAAATCATTCTGCAAAAACAACCAGCATTTGATTTTTTTTAAATTTACATTATTGAAGTAAATTTTGTGAAACTGGTGAACCAAAAGCGTAATTACACTTAATCATTAAAAATAAGCCTACACTCTTCCCTTCTAGAGGGCGAAATCACTGTCATTTGTCATAATCATTAAAAATATTATTCCCTTATTTAAATCTAAATGCACTGATTCATAAACATTGGGAAATTTGCTTACAAACAGAATTCAATGCATAACCACGATTTAATAATATCAGACTCAGATAATGATGCTTGGGCAATATGCAAGTTTATGATTGCATTCAACGTTATGAATTGCGCGTTTATGAGGCTTCACACTCTACGATTCATTAGCCATAAATCCATATAATAACTTTCATAATAATAAAATAATAATGTATTGCCTTATCAGGGAAATGCTTCAATGGATAAATATTAAGCACGCATTACAACACGATTTGCATGTTTCCGACTGAATCCCTTATATGTGCCATAATATTAATTGTATATATATCAACATGAAGCTTTATTACAAAAATCGAATCTTGTAATTATAGCGTCCTTATTTTGAAACTGGTATTTAAATATATTTAAAAGATAAATTGCAAATCATTTTTCAGCAATCGAATTCTCAATTTGAAGTGTTTAAATACTTTTATTATAGAAAAGAAGCAAAATGAATCGAAGATGTTGTTTTATTTATCATAGTAATAATTTATTTCAATTTTAAAAACATTGGATACAAGAAATGAACAATTTGGATGGCGTATGGCCATTATTATAAATTGACGATTGGTTTATTTTGGGTATAGAATTAAGACCATTTTAGATCATCTGTAACTTCGATTACATTAAAAAGGATGTTTTAGTGATACGATACGGATTTAGATTCAAAATTTACTCTTTCAAGATCCATATTATCACGGAAAAAGACTTTTTTATCTATGAATTCTCTATTATGGATATCTACAAATACTCTATATATTAAAAAATTAAAGCTTTGAATACTTCACGAACTTATATTACTTTAACCCTTTCACTTCTAAAACGGCGGTCGTTAAACTAAGGATTCGAAAATGATATTTCAATCACATAGTACGTGGAAGCAAAAATCTTGCGCAGCGAAAGTATTAAAGATTAAAAAGTTAATATACCACAATAATTTAAACGTTGAATTTTAAAGCAGTATAGCGGGAAAATAAAGGAAATACCGTAACCGTTATACGTGAATAAAACAAAACAAGCTTTCAGAAATACTGACATTTGATATAATAGAGTATAATTATTAATAGATTGCCGTTTAGTATGTTGAGGGAAGAATAGGGCTTCATATGATGAATTGTAATGAATCGCATAGCAATGATATCTATTCGCAGATTGCTTTATATGTGTCCTCATTACATCGCTCCATCCACACCGGCATTACTCTATTATTATTTCCAACGTTGTTCGAAGTTCCAAAGGAGTCTACTCAATAAGCAACCATAATTCCATAATGTAATGAAATTTGAAAATTGAATATGCATTTGTTAAAGAAGTCATACATATTTTGTTGAATGTGAATTACGTAATTATTGTGTTTTTTATCTTTGCATCAAATATATTTCTAAAGTATTTGATTAAATGCAATTGGAAATATCTTCCCAATAATATCAATTGCCTCTTAATTTCTATAACTAACTCCCATGATTGTTTCGCAAATGCTTAAGTTCCACTTATCATGTAAATGTGTTAATTTCCACTCCTTACAGCAAATTTAAATAACAGCTGCAGTTCAACTACTCCTTACAAAACTTGTATATTTAATTAACGTACATTACATGGCTTCTTACAAATAAATGGCCTTATTGTTTGAGTCGATGTTCCGAAATTAATTCTGTTTAGTTGAAAAATGTAATGAAACAACCCTATCAGCCATTGATCCCGGGGTAATGAAAAGGAAACCCCACTTGCATGTCTTTATATCCTCCTCATAGAATTCCAAACGGAAGCAAAGACTTGAACCAAGAGAGTCCATGACGCAAATAATGAAAGGGAAAAGTTGCCTCAAACTTCAGAATTAGAGAATAAGGCTTCCTTCACAAAATATCTTTTGTGCTCGAGCAGTCGTGGAGGACTGCTTGGGCCCAATAACATTTTTCCACCGTATAAACTTGAGCAGAAGCTCTATAAACTCCATTTATTATTGCCTTCGACATTCGCCTTTATATTGGGATATAAATCTGGAATCTTTCGTGCTCGGTATTAACAGTTCTTATGGTATAGAAGGCTTGCCAGCCCACGCGCAACAAAAAAGGATCCTTTTCATGCCCAAAAGAACTCTGCGCCACTTGGATGTTTTGTTGATCAGAGATTTATAGATAGAACACTAGTGACTGCCTTTTTGTCAAATGATGAAATCAGCATACAAATTGTAGAAAACTAGAATATATTACAACAATTTATGTTAAACTTAGGAAGGCAAACGTCGAACAAATGAATATTTAGTTTATTTTACGGAAAAAGTTAAATTTATCGAATTATTTAGCAATTGTTAAATATATTAGTACGTAAGCCCAGCGATACATATCTCAATGAATCAACTTAAAAGCACATGATGAAATTTATTAGATGTTTTGTTAATAAAAGATTTATATATAAAACAGTATTGACTGCCTTTTTTGCAACCAATGTCAGTAAGTAAATATTTGTTTTCTTTTACTAGTTTATAAAATTATATAGGGGAGAGAAGGGGAATGGCGCCAACTTAAGGGAAATTGAATTTTCATGCAGAATTGTGTTGCAATTAATGTAAATTGTAATGAGCATAGCATACTACAGTTCATAACCTATCTTGTGGTGATTTTTTAAAATTTATATCTTTAATAAAAACTAAATAAAATTGCTTTTCCTAGAAGCTTGCACAGTGGCGGGATTACCCCGGTACCTAGGGTAATGCCGCCACATCACTGGGGTGATGCCGCCATATCAATAAACAAAGCAAATAATCTATAAATAATGGAAAATTACATAATAGAGCAATACATATAGCACTAAAATAGGTTTAATTAACTTTGGAATGGTAAATTGTACAGGGTACAGCTCTTTTAATGACTTTCCATTTGCAACTAAATATTTAGGTTTTTTTTTAGGTTTCGTTGGTCTATTTGGCCAGTTCAGTTATTCTTTTTCAGATACGTGGCATCTGGAACGAAAAATAATAGGTTGTAGGGCCAATATATTAAATTTCCATTTTTTGGCTTATGCCGCCATCCTTTTGCATGTGGCGGCATAACCCCGGAGTGATGTGGTGGCATTACCCCATTAAGACAAAATGGCATAGACGGCTTGTTTAGGGGAAGGTAGATAGCCTAGCGTCCAAACCAACAACCAGATAAAATAGCCAAATAATTACTCTTTTTAACGATATATAACTGATTTATCTAACTTGGAGTTAACAGTCACTTATCTCTTAATTTCAGAAAGCCCAAAATTAGTTGAAAATCACAAAAAACGTATTTTTTAAATAACTTTACACCAACTCACCGCACTGCCATTAGCGTCTATACTACAAAATACTTTGTTTCCTGCTACAGATCAGTGCTCACAGCCCCCCTCCCACATACACCGTTGGCGAGATACAAGGGGTGGCAGCATTGCCCGAGGTGGTGGGATTCCCTTGCCCTCCCCTAGCAATTGTTAAATTTATTGAAACTCAAGACTAAGTCTACAAATCAAAAATTCGTATTAAAAATGATGTAAAAATTATCCTAACTTGTTGAAACCGTAATATTTTTGATACTGGTTTCCAATTTCTTTTTTCCAAACCCTAATTTATTTTTTAAAGCAGATGTTACAACGAATATATCAATTTTAGAATGCATTAAATTGATTTAAATGGTAAAAGGAAGTATGAAAGCTGAATTTTTTTATATTAATATTTAAATTACATTATTGTTTTGCTTGCCTGTAAAGTATTGGTAACACTAAAGAAATTCACGCGACATTAAAATATGAGAGACATCCACTGAAAGTGTTTGTACGAGAACCGTCAAACTCAAATAAGTTGTAGCAATACTTTTATTTGTGCACTATTTTTTAAATATTTCATATTTCAACTGAATAAACAGCACACTGAGGCATATAGCTTGTTACTGATCATTACAGTAAAACATGAATTTTCTCATCATGGATCGTAAAAAAAAAATCTTTAAAAGGGCAAATATCACCTCTCTACGATCTTTTTAAAAAAACCAACTCGTGCTAATAAAACATTCTGAAAACGTATATCATCTCGAATTAGCATCAGCGAAGTGTATTTCTATCCGAATATGACACTCCCGATTTCCTTCTCTTTTTAGCTTCGTGTGTCCCTATATGCCTTAGAGCTTTTACTTCACACTGTCCTTCGGTTAAAAGCTTCAAATCCGAAGGGGATAAGATAACAATATTAAAACTTTGGGCATTCTTCCGCAATACGAGAGATCACAAGGAAGAGACTCATTGGTCTAAACTACCTGTTATTTTACAAACATACGTTTTCTAAAGTTGTTGATTTATTTTGTAGAAAACGTGAAAAAGATATCCATTATCCAATATGATTTTGGATTTTTTAAAAAAATTTGGTCGTTAATTGGTAAGGTCTAAGAGCAAAATCTACTCGAAAAATTGACAGAGTTTTACAGTTATTAAAAATGGAATAATGCTGAATTTTTTAGTTTTTAGTTTTGTTGTTTGCATTGTCTGTCATGATGTGCATTGTAATTGGATTTTTTTCTGTTATGTGCATCTGAAACAAATAAATAAATAAAATAAAAGTCTTTAAAATAGTAGTGAACAATTTTGTATAACAAATGCAGAATTATTAGCAAACAAGATCTATAAGTTTATTCTAAATAAAAAGATAAAAAAAATATTTTTGGAACAATTACTTTCTTAAGTAATGTTAATAGTTTCCTAACAAAACTGTTTTTAAAATTTTGCAGGACGAAAAAAAAAACATTTGAAGGCAATAAAAGCAAAAAGTCAAAGACTATTTCTTCCTAAATAACATTAATACGAAATGTTAAAATGATCGAAACACAAAAAATTAAAAATTTTTGAAGAAATAAAGTAATTCAGTTTAGTAGTTTGTTATTTAGTTGTAAAAAAATTCAACTTTATTGTAACTGTTGAGATGAAAGAACCGTATTGCTCCAGCCGCACTAATTCCATCCTTACCAAAGGCGGCACGAAAGTTGAACGGAAACTACATTAGGTCTCTTCCTGCGCCTCCCTCTCTTCAGTTTTGACGAAGTTGGTGCTATCGAACCAGAAATTCATTGATGGATACAACCGCAAATCACGGAAAAATGGAGGGATAATACTTGCTAGTTTTTTCGAGGGGAAATAAACTCAATACAGAAGCGTAAGGTGGAAAGTTGTTTGCGAAAACAGTGCTTGCTTGAATGATATTCCCAAATGACTTAAGGTAGTTGAAATATTATTATTGAAAATAAAGATTTAAAATTTGACAATAAATAAAATATTTGGAATTACATTTTTACTTTAATGAAGATTTTTTAGTCGAACTCTATTTTATTTTCCACATTGCATTTATCGTAATGAAGCATACCGTTGGCAATTTGCGCATCACATAGATTTAGTGTTCCAGTACGAAACTTAAAATTCTAAATTGAAAAAATTTACTTGTTTCGCACCGAATTTTTTGTTAGTATGTAACAAGTTGTTATCCTTTTTAAATTAAAATTTAAGTTTCTAACAGAATGTAACTTATTACATTTATCTGACAAAATAATTTTTTTTTATTGACAATGACAAATGACAGTGATTGCGCCCTCTAGAAGGGAGAGTGTAGGCTTTATAGCCCATTACCCAGCTCGCCAGAAGAGACACACAAAGAAGGACGACACAAACACATAGACAAATAACGACATTTAATTACAAAGACAAACATCAGTGCCTTTACCGGGATTCGAACCCCAGCCCGGCAGCTCCAAAGGCTACTAACCACTGCACCGGCAGGCCGGCAATTTTTTTTTTGTTTATAACATAGCTTAATATAACCTTCTTTAACATTTGAGGATGGTTAGGATTGCGAACGTAAGCTGGCTTTTCTTCTCGAATAAAGACTTTAACTAAAAATGTCTTATCTTCCTACTCTTTCTTGAACCATAATTCAAAACAAAAAGAATATTTCAAATACCGTAATTCAGCCCTGAAATAGGAAATTTTTTAAATTAAAAATAAGGATCAGTTATCGTCACCTTACCCTTCAAGTAGTGTGTAAGACGACGAAGAGATAAAAATAGACTTTAAAAAAAGAAATGCATTTGAAATATTTCTTGAAGAAAAAAAAACTTTTTCCTTCGTTAATAAGCTCATATTTGGAGGATTAGATGATATGTTATTATTATCAATGGTTAGACATGTATTTATCAATAGATTTCACATGATGATGATTACAATAGATAGAGCGCACTAATATTGTACTTCAAAACTGTCTTATTTGTTTCTGGATTTCTCAATATTACTATAAGAAGTGAAAAACAGCTGACAAACAATTTGGCAGCTGCAGAGAAATTGTGAAGGTTAATAACCGTCAATTTACCAATTTCGTCATCTAACCTTATATTCCCATAAATTTAATATGAAAATAGATAAATTATATTCAAAATACCATAAAACAATGAACATATTATTGACTTGATTATCTATTGCTATTTTTGGTGCTAATTGTTTTCCGTAAATGTAAATACGAACTAGAAACACGATATCCGTACATAGTTACACACATAAAAATATTTAATCATAAAAATGTTTATTCATAAATTATTTTCAAATCCAAATCAATATCCATGGCAATAATTTACTTGCTTTAAATCTATCATGGTTGTTTTCTTAAATTTCAAATATAAATACGAAAGGAAATACAAATAGATGGAAACATGCAACAGAGACATACTCGTATCTTTCAGTTCGACGAAGAAAAAATAATGAAAAATGCATAAATAATATTGTTCAAACACTTTATATTAATTATATGATTTAATTATTTCTTAAGACAACCTCTACAAACCTTTTATGTTTATCAAAACTCTTATCGGTGTATTTATTTCATCGAAGAATTCTTTGCCCGAAGCGAATGAAAGAAATAACTTTTAAAAGGATTTCTTTAATTAGTATAATTGATTTTTTTATTCATATCAAAATCTTAGAAGATCCTATTATATGAGACTGTATGCTTATTGCTTATGCTGATTTGAAAAATTTAAAAGGAGTATACTCAATAAACTTGAGCTTATAAAAAAGTAATGATATTTCAAAATGAAATGAAAATGCAATAGATATTTGGTAAATAAGTCATATACATTTTGTAAAGTTGCTTAAAAATTATACGAATGACTTCGATGACATCAATTACTTGGCAAATAAATACAGATTTATCACTTAATTATTCAGTTTTTTATTCATTACTAGGGGCGAAGCCCCCTGCTCGCTACCGCTCGCCAACCCCGAGAATTGATACGCAATTCCTTTTTTTTTGCACCGCAAACAAACATGCAAGACTAATATGAGAATACTGCCAATACAGGTATGCTCATCTATACAATCTGCATTGAATAAAACATGCTTGCTGCTCATTAAACTTCAAGATTTACTGAACTACATTCAATACACAACATTTTAAAAAATAAATAAAATATCCATAATTAAATTTATCTATACTAATCAACAAATTCATTTAGCGTAACTTCTAAGATTTCTTTCACGTTGGCGACTTCTTTAGCTATCGCTACGACCTCGCTGATTCTGTTGAGCGGAAGAATTTCTATTCTCCATCATTAGATATATCCATTAAGCAGCCGATGCAACATTAGGCAAAGCAAAATAACAGTTACTTGTGAAATTTTAATTTACTTTATTCTTTCTTAGTTAGGAATATCTATGATATAATGGCCGGTCCCAATTTGTAGTTTTAAATTTCGTTGCTAAACAGCGAAAATGTACAATTATGCAAAACATTCAACTTTATATTTCATACAACTCGATAAGTACAGCAAACCTTCATTACATTTTCAATTTCACCAAAAGTCTGCAATCACTAAGCATTCCATTATAGCTGTACCATTATTTACTCAAAATACCAATTTTTATTAAGTACAGTAAATCCTTCGTTATATCGCTCTTGGAATGTAATAAACGGAATTACGTTTTAAAACTCAAAACATTTAAAAAGTTCGAGTGCCCTGTTGCCGTAATAGTAAACAGAAATTATTCATCATCAGTGAAAAACGATTTGATTGGTCGATGCGATGACGTCAAACTATTAAACTTACTTTGAGCGTGATTGGCTGAAGCCGCGTAAGTCACGTGGCTTTCAAGCGTCCGACAATTACAATTTTATATTATATAGAGGCATCGAGTAAATTATGATCTTGCTTATTTAAAAAATGGTTTGATTTTATTAATTTTGAAATATTTACTTATAGAAATACTAATTCAAGGATGAATTTTAGCTTACAGTTTTAAAATGATTCTATTTTATAGATTAACTTCTTCTGCCATGATTTTTAAATTGAAAATATAATTTTTTGAGTGATTAATGATGATATACCTGTTTATTGTTGGTGTCTTACACAAGTTTTTGCATAAATAACCAAATAAAATTTTATCATTTGGTTAATTATTAAAGCAATTAGGCATTGACCTAAACCTCTCCTTCTCGCTCCCGTGAAAATGAAGGGGTTTTTCCCTCTATTTCTCTCTGGATATTTCTTTATATGAAGATATATTCTTTTAATCTAGAGATCTATTTCTCTCTGATATTTCCAGACTGGAGTGTACAGTACTAACGGGTCTGGGACATAATCCCGACAGCCGAAATCCCGACAAGCCAGAATCCCGACAAGCCGAAATCCCGACAAGCCAGAATCCCGAATAGGTCGAAATCCCGAATGGGTCAGAATCCCGACTAGGTCGAAATTCCGAATGGGTCGAAATCCCGAAAATAGATTTTTGGTCAATTTTTCGATTTTTTAAAAAAATTAGATATATTGGTTTATTTTAAATGAAATATAAACTGTTTGTTGTAAAAAAATACTATCGGCTGTCTTCTGTTTATTGAAATTGCGCCATTATAAAAAAAAATGTGCTGCTAATTATTTCATTGTTTTGTGGAGTTTTTAATTGTCTCTTTGTTTTGGAATGTACGGTCTGGTATTTATTTTATAGTACATGGATGATTCGTTTCTGGTGGTTCAATTTTGTCTATAAAAAATAAATGTTGTTAACACTTATTACTGCTTCAATTATCATTTTGTTGTGGGATACATGTACTGGAATCAGTATTATTTAAACTCCGGTTCGTTAAAGTTTTCGTAAGTCTTTTAGTTTGGCGCCGTTATCGCTGTACTTGGCTAGTTTAGGGGTGTGGTCGTAAATTAAACAGTAGGGCGGGGGGGGGGGGGCAGTAACAAATGGCTAAAAATTTGGGGGGTTTTCGGAGGGAAAAGGGAGGTGAAAGTTTTTAAATATTGAGTACAAGCGTACATTAAAAAATATATATATATTCCTCTACGCAAACGGCCAAAAAAGAGGATGAGAGATTATGCAGGTTTTGAAATTTATCTACTTATTTTGTATTTTTAGCAATGAACATTTAAAGGGATAAAATATAGGGTTACTGATTTTTATGGTTTGTAAGGTTATTGATTATAAGGTTATTGAATTTATTATGTTAGTTAATGCATATAACAGTAATAAAAAAATCAAAATTTATTGTGTCCATTTTTTATGTATTGATTGCTGCAATCGATTGATTATTAGGGGAGACCAGGGAAAGTTTCTTTGATCTTAATTTTTAACTAAAATGAAAGGGGGGAAATTGGAATAATAACTTTTAAATAAATTGTAACACTAAATTATTTTAAACTTTATTTGTAAAAAAAGGTAAATTCAATTTTTAAACATCTTGGAATGCGGGCGTGAATAATTTAGGGTTAATTTATTTCATAGAACTTTTTGGGAGTGAATTTTATTTTACCATGTTTTTCATATTTTCATTTAATTAAAACAAACATTGTTTAATTCTTCAAAAGACATGGTTCTTCCATCTAACGATAAATAAGTGCGATCTTAACTTAGTGAGAAAAAATCTCAAGCCGATGATTATAAATCGAATCATTAGGGGTGAAAACGTTTAAACCATGCGCTCCCCTAATTGTTTTGAACAGTCTATATTGAAAAAATACAGTCGAACCCCGCTGTTATGAAACTTTTTAGAGGTCCCTTCTGAACATGCTATTTTGTATGGATACATATAGTGAACCGCTTAGAAAATGAGAGTTCGCTTATAGTGAACCCAAATTTCCCATCTTATTTTTTTCTTCGTATCGCTATATTTTAAGATATATAAGTGGCAAACGAGAAGATAATTTTTCACAACAGGTCAAATTTCACTAAAACTAGACCTTTTTCATAGTAAACGAGAAGCATGCTTATCTTCAGTCCCTCTAGTCTAAAAGTTCCAGGAACAACCCTTTCTTTTCAAACCATTCATCTCACCCCCCTCAACTCACACACAATTCTAAGGGGCGTGTCAGCAGTACTTTTGTGTAACCTACCCTACCCCTTCTGGGGTACAATGAAGCCATTCGTCTTTCTGTCCCCAACTGTACATATTTCATATTCTTTACCAATACCTCTTGAATACTTGACCCAAGTGGAACTGTTCAATACTTCGCCTTTTAACATGTACTCTTTAGTCACTCATTTCTTATGAAAGAGTTTAAACACATTTTAAATTAGAGGCAACAGTTTTGAAAAATAAAGGATTCTGCAATTAAAAAAAGCCATCAGAATGAAGATGGAGCCAGTCAATTAAATATATGTAAAGATTTGTCCGTTATACAAATACGCAGTTTCCAATATACGGATCCTTCGGTATTCGGCTATTCCGAAATGTTCGACATTTTTTAATAATTTCGAAAATTAATCAATTTAATTGCAATTTTTAAAAATATTTTTTTTATATAAATTCGATTTATTTATTCAATATATTAAAGATGGGCAAAGCAATTATTATAATTTTCATTTAGAAGCCTTATATCGTACAAAAAAATTTCAGCAAAGTTGGCTATAGTGAACCAAGTGTTGGTTACGTTGAAGTTTAACTATAGCGGGGTTCGACTGTAATTGCATTTTTGGAACATTATAAAGGTTGAAGCACGTTTTATACAAGGCATTGCTGGATTTCTCTTGCCTCGTGACATTTTGGTAAACCTGGCCGTCGCCATTTTTCGACTTTAATATTTCATTGACTTTTAGAGATTTAAGTTATTTTCAAGACAAATACATATTTATTTAGAACGAGAAACCCTCTTTTATTGTACTCGATGATAAAACTGTAAGTTTAATGGAAGGACGCTTAATTTAGGTGTGAATGTAAGCATACAAAAATTACTCAATGTTGAAAAATCATTAAACAGCTCCAACTAAAACATAACAGCACCAACTGTACGAAGATTCTTGTGAGTGAAATAGACAGCATATCTTCAAAAACGAAGCAGACCGCTCCCTTCCACCCCCCCCCCCCCTCCCCTCCTCAAATAATTTATTTCCAACTCGAGGCATGGTGGAAAACTTACCCAATTTGAAAACCAGCCCCGGCCACCTCCCCCATTTCGTAAAAGGTGAAAAAATAGACTTTGAAATGGCTATTAAGCTATTCCATAAGTTAAACTTTTAAATTGACTTTATTAATTGAATAAAATTATTTGGTAACTTATCATTTATTGATGACAAGCAACTATGTGGGTTTTTTGCTAATAATTAGTAGTAATAATTATTTTCCTTAGCTATATGATTTAAATTTTATATTTCTTGATAGGATATTATTAATTAATTTCAATTAATTTTCAATTAGTTGATCCTTGTGATTAGACTTATATAATTCTCTTTTAATATCTAGGATTTCCCTGAAATGACACTCCAGAGTAAGATTTAAACTTTAAAAAATATTTTTAAAAAACACAAAAAAGAAAGCATTCAAAAGGGGGAAAAATAATTATTCCATAACATCTTATGCATATACAAACTACAATTTATTGCAAAAACATCAATCTTGAGAACTTTATCTGATAATTATTTTATCTGATTTTTCTGGTTAATATTTTTTTAAGTTGTAACTTTTTTCCCTTTCCGAAATAAATTTCTCTCAGTTAAAAAATAATAATAGATTTCCGAGAACAAAACGCGTGCAAAGAAATTTCTAACTTATAGGTGCTTTTTTTTTAATAAAACTAAAACCTAGGTAAGCCTCTTACCCCATTCCGGAAGTTATAACAATTAACAAAAATAATAATTACTTTCCCAAATTATTACAAAGTAACATTTAATAATAAATTAACAACTGTTATTAAAGGCAATTAATAATAATTCATAATATCCAAATTTTTATGTTTCTCATTCCTAAAACAGTGGAATAGGTCAATTCCCGTTCAATGATAGTTATTAACACATAACTTCTTTATATATAAAAATCTAACTTTGCTGGATTACTATAGTTGACCAACACCAGGGGCAAATAAAAATAACAAAACAGGCGGAAAAACCAGTTTAAGTTTCGCTTTTCTAGGGTTGCTATAAATACTTCCATGCGTAGATAAAGGTACCCTACTATTTACAATAACATACTTTCGTCTAAATTCCTTCATCTAAACGTACAAAAGCCTCAACATTCATCTCATTCTGTGAATTACTTTCTCCCCCAAAGCTATATCTACTGTACTATTAACAGACACACCTTTCATTGTTGACAAGTAAACGACATTCATCGTAAAATTTCAAACGTGTCTGAAGGCGATACTATAGTTCCCTTCAATGACATGTATAGGTTTTTTTCTTCAACTTTTAAATAATGCAATTACAATTTTTGGTGTTTTATTTCCATTTATTGCTGATTTAATCCTAAGTAAAACGTGATTTTGACATTTCAAAAGAAACTAATTTAATCACACGTGTCTTATTAAATATTTGAACTCAGCGTAAAATCACAATTAACTTACTACATAACCTATTATAAGAAAAATTATATCAACCTAGACCACACCACATAATGAATAAGTCCTAATTACAAAACGAAAACACTATAAAAGATAAACAATAGACTGTTAAATATACTCCGAATAATTATATATGTGATTTCCATACAAAAATGCATTTTGATTTAAACACACCTTTTTTTTTAAAAACCAAAAGCATTTTATGGTTACATAGCAATAAAAGAAAAGTCACTCTTCCCAAATGTAAAAATATTAAAGCAAAAATTAACAATTAAATTGCCCGTAATCAAGCATAACGGCTTTAATTTATAGATTTGTCGGGATTTCGTCCTTGTCGGGATTTCGACCCATTCGGGATTTCGTCCTTGTCGGGATTCTGGCTTGTCGGGATTTCGGCTTTCGGGATTATGGCTTGTCGGGATTTCGGCTGTCGGGATTGTGTCCGGAACCCAGTACTAACATGTCGATAAGAATAAAACTAAGTTAATTAAATCAATTAAAACCCTCAGTGGCTGCAATTTTCAGTGCTAGCGCGCGACAAACTTAAATCCCCAATGAAGGAGAAAATGAGACCAAAACTAATTAAAAAAATCAAGTTAAAAACAAATGAAAAATTGAAAATGAGTAGATTTATTGTTCAGATAAGGATTTATTTTATTTTCATTGATAAAATTAATAGACGCTTTTATGGATATTTTTTTTTTAATTTTTCCGATCGTTAAAGGGTTAAAATCAAGATGTCATAATCTCGTAAGCAAAATAGGTAATGATACCAATGTTATACAATGGAGGGAGGCCTTCCCCTTGAAGGGAGGGCCGCTTCAACTTTCCGACTTTTTTGCATATGAAAATATTATTATTTTGCTTTCTTACAATGGAATTTTGTATAATGAAATATTTGTGATTATGAAACTATAATGTGCTGATAAAAAAATAAGCCCATTCTGCCCCGGATTTTCCTACAAATTACAATTATTTTGTTCGAAACCGTTCTTTTACTTGTTTATTTACTCTTTAAATAGCATCCTAAAAGTGAACGCCCTTTTTTATAATATTTATCTTCCTCGTCATCAATACTAATAGAGTGTTCCCACGTGCAGCAGCAATATACAAATATTAACCAGTGCCCTATCATTATTATAGAAATCGAAATGAACCAGATTTCAAATTTCTCATGAGTTTTCCTTCAAAAGTTCACTTATATATCCGTAATATTCAAACATATAATTAATTTTTTGAATTTTCAAATTGAATAATTTTTTTGTTCAAAATATTTCAATAACTTGAAAAATATCTTCAAACGATGTTCCGCCTACCGCCATCTAAACTGTTCCGCCATGCTTTCGAATTTTTGTGTTTTTATTTTTATCCCCGAATAAACCACCCATGCCAAAGTGGACCTACCATAGTTATTTTGGGGAAAATATTCCGGTCACCCTTTAGAAGTCAAAAGAACAATGGTTTCGGCCATCAAGCCCTAAGATTAGATTTCTTTGGCGTAGCTCTGATTTCTAAGAATTATAATTTCGCTCCCATGCGAGAATGTTTTGGTTTGCCTTATCGCTGGAAAATTCTTGTCCCTTTCCCTCTGCATTACAATTAAGATTGAAATATTGCTGGAATGAAGACGCATACGATCAAAATGAAAATTGAAATGATTCTGTCTGTGAATCAGTTCCGTGACTATTAAATAAGGAAATTTAATGGAATTTCCATTCCTTTCTGTTGTAGTCCAAATGCCGCCGAAATGCTGGTGCTTTCATATCCGTTTGTTGTTTTGATAACTAAACTTTCCGACTCTACTTGCTTGTAGATTTAAAAAAAATGCTTTACAACCAGACAATGCTTATGGGCGAATGAGAACGAATGACCGCAAGTCTCCAAACCTAAGTGCATCTGTGGTAATCCAATGGGGGAAAAATGTATTCTTAGTCCCATTGTCATTCGAGCTCATTCTCCCTTATTTAGAAAGGACTCCTTATTTGGCTTTGTATTCTTAAAATGAAATTAAATTATCATTTTTTTTCTTTCAGTGAACGATATGCTATTTGGCTCATACATTCGCATCCAACCTGCATTATATAATTCGATTATTTCCCTCATCAGACATTAAAAAATTAAACTTTTAAGTCATACCGACTTTTAAAAAATAATTATATTTTGAACGGATAGGACATAGTTTGAAGATTACGTATTACTTTTAAAATAACTTTAGGTTATGGGTCACAATAATGGGCATATTTGCAATTGTGACATGTTTGTAGTTCTGACACTTGTAATATGCGTAGATATACTGTCCGAGTGGTTTGTACCATTACGACCATTACCATTATAAGTGATTCTCTGTTCAAGCACACAAGCCGAAATCTATGTGTGCCCACCCCTTCCCCCTCTCTACTGTTCAGCAGAAAAATTGTTTAAATGCAATTAGTTTAATCTTGTTTAACATTTTTTATCTTTAAGAAAAATAAATGATTAACAAAATTAAGTTGAATCGTGCGTAAGTAACTTGGTGAAAGGCGTATACTGTAAATCAGCTCTTCAATTTTAAATAATTTTACTCATACCATTCCCAATATTGTCACCTTGTCAGATTAAATTCTTCTTTTTCTTAGAACATCATTTTATACTGCAAAAAAAGGATACAATTCATCATTAGCAACTCTAATGTTATTGCAAATCGATGTTACCAACGAAAATGATGCTACTGAAATTGGGAAAAAAATAGCAAAAATCTCAGTTTGTAATTTGGGTTGCGATATTTAGCTGGTAGTAATTATTTCCCCTCATATATTTCTTAATTACTACTGAGTGCATTAAGTTAATGTTCGCCCCCGATTTCATTTTGAGGCATTTGAATTTCTCCGTTGACAGGCATTTTATTACTTGGAGGGCATTGTATTTTACCTCTGGGAATATCCTTTGTGTCATTTATTAGTGCAGAAATCTTTTTCTTTCGCTGGCGGGGAAAATTGCTTAATTATACAATGGAGGACGCAGGGGAATATTTTAGGATTCGTTGCATGCGCTTTCCCCTTCGCAGTGAGGAGTTTTTAAACGCTTTCAAATAAATGAATTATGCTAAGGAAATGCTTTCGCGAGTCGGATTTCTATAAATCTTTAAGTAAGTGGATACTTGTACCTGTAAAGAAATGTTTGAGGAGAGGGGCGATAACAAATCGATTTTTTTTTTCGTTTCATGTATTATTGTGTTTGCCGAGCAAACATTTTTCATAATTAAATTTTTATTCTTCATTAGATTATAGAGAATATTAATAAAAACAATAGTTATTTTTAAAACAAATTGATTTTCTAATATGTAGAAAAGTAAGGTTGCGTTACATTTTTATGATACAAAACATTGATTGCATAATGCATCTTGTTGATATTGGACGTTCTAGTTCATTAAAAAATCCTTATTCCTTTCAGTTAATCTTTTCTTCTGGTAAAGTCTTCTCTAATTTAAAAGGTCATATTATAATTATTTATATTCTAATATAGGGTAGACTAACCAGTGAATGAACGTTTAAGACGTCACGTTCGCCAGTGAATGAACACCAGATTATAATGACCAGGACACACTACCAACCATTGTCAGATAGCTTCCTACTACATGGGAGGAAGTCAGTGTTGCCAATCCATATAGTGGAATGATTTTTAATCCTTATTTTTTTAATTATATTTATCAAATGTTCATTCACTGGGGCCTGTTCACTCACTGGTCAGTCTACCCTATATGAGAATATTTCATTGAAAAAAAAAAGCAATTAAAGTACATGTCTTTTGTTTAGAATATTTTCTTAAAAATACAAAACAATACGTTTAAGATTGAAGAGGTAATAATTAACGATTTAATTGCACTTGAGTTTGTGAAAATGAGTTTACGTTTAGTTACCAAGTTTTATTTAGTTTAGTCCTATTTAGGAATGTTATTTTAAGTATCGTTATTATTTGGTTATAAAGGTAACCATTAGATGAAACTGATTTAAAACTAGTATAAAAACACTTGTTGTTAAATAAGGTCTACACTCTTAAAACGAACGCGCGATTTTAACTCAGTCTGAGTAATTTTCACTCCTCCAGTCTGCAAAATGCACTTCTCCTCGAGGAGTGGATCCTTTGTGTGTTAAACCTCCGACAGGATCACTCCAAACGAGTGATTTTAACTCAGTCTGATTTAATATTCACTCCTTTCCAGTGTCGAAAATGCACTTCTCCTACTGGAGTGGATATCACTCGTTTGTTTTACACAGTGTACACATTAACTAAAATAGCATTCTTCAAACCAATGCAATTTGAGACAATTTTCAGTTATATAAAGCAATAGTATCATTTAGATTTTGATGACAACTCCAATTTCTGAAAGATTAGCAAATTGACTAAAGTGTCAACTTGTTTTCACTGCATAAGATTTCAAAATTTAGCTTAAAATAGAATTTATCAAAAAACTTAAATATCAATAATCGATGGTTGTAAAGGGCTCTTCTATAAGTTAAATGGTGTAAAATTTACACTTTTTTTAAATGTTGTGTGCAGCCGGAAAACCGGCCAGTTAGGTGCACGTTTATACACCTGCTACATTAAAAATAGTTTTTTTTAATGTACTTAAAAATTTAATGCTTTTAATTCAATTGTTATTTTTTATGCGAAATTATTGAATTAGTATACATTTAACGTATATGAAATATGTGTGGTCGAAATACAGAGCAGAATTGATTCGATTATTCATCCCCCCAAAAGATTTTATTAAAAATATTGCTTTACTTATTTTAAAAACATAATTAAAAAATAAAATGCTGTTCATTATATATTTACTTCAAGAAAAAAAAAGGTATAATATAAATAAAATTGGCATAAAAAAACTCATTTACATCTTACATACAGCATATACAGCCCATTTATCGTTCCAAAAATGTAATTTTATTCCGACTTACTGCTGGTTTTTTCAATAAATTTGCTCGGAGTAACCTCTAACCATAATCATTCCTAAAAGTGTAGTAAAACAAGTTTAAAAATAAACAAATATTTCTATTTTCATTAATATTTATATGTTTTTAAAATTGCAGATGTTTCACATAAAAGAGTGCTTAACACGTTTACGTAGGAAGTTTTTCTTAAGATATGTGATTTGAATGTAGCCATAAACATCCGCCTGCTTTATGGCTTGACTTCAAAAAGGTTTGTGTTTGAGTTTTTACTACATAAATAAGAAATAAATTTCACCTTTAAACTACATTTTGACTTTTAGATAGGGAATTCTACAATTACCTTTCAAAAGTTACGGGTTATAGTCAATAATTGTATTAATATTTAAACTTATTAAGTAATTTTTTCTTACAAAATAGTTAATTAGTTAAATTGAATTATGCATAATTTTTTGTTTATTATAAGTTATTCTCGACTACAATTGAGTTACATAATAAGAAAATTTTATGTAGTTTTTTTTTACATCTTTTAATAATGAGTAGTAAAAAACGTTGGGGTTTTACAAAACATTAATTTTAACCACATTATTTTAGTTTAACCGAATTCATAAGCCCGTTATCCATTAAAGATATTTACAGTATGTCGCACAAAAACTCTTTCTTAAAGAATAAAGAGAATTTTTTTTAAACTACATAAAAAAAATGCTTGCCAAACCTGCCATCGTTGCAATTCTTACCCAAAAAAAATAATAATTTCCATGAGCCGAAAGCAAAAGGGCGCTGTTTTCTAGCTGACGGGCCGCGTCAAACAAAAGCATATGAAAATGAGCGCGATAAAAAGCATTTAGTCAACAAATAAAGGGATGAAAAATTTCTTTCCCTATTCTCACAAAGAATGAGGAGAAAATGCGCGGACCCTGACAGTTAGGGTTGTTATGAGCGTGTTAAAACTTCGTTTTTAAACAGGGAACACGAAAAGAAGGCATTTTCTGCTTATCTCAAACTATTTATTTCTTCCAGAAATATTTTTGACGCTTCTCGAATTCTTTATGATTTACATCGAGTTAACAAGATATTTGATGAGGAAGGATTGGCGGAATGTAACAAGGTTTTTATTTATTTTGTTATCAAAATATAATGTGAATTAAAGTTATTGTTATTACTGAGAGATATTTTTAAAACGTTTATTACTTCCATTTTAATTTTAATTTTCGAAACATAAACCTAGCATTAGTTCGATTCAGTTTCATTCAATACATTTTAATCACCATGTACGTGAGTTTAATAAATGTGAAAAATTTAACTTCTTGACGAGACTTCAATAACGTTTTAGATGAGAAAAAAAGAATAAATAATTTAAAAAAAAAAACTTTCAAGAATGTTACTAAATTAGCTATTAAAAACCAAAAACATCTGCTTAAATCTTTCTTAACAAATTTTACACATGTATCTTAGTATTTTCAAAAATTTAGCTATATAATATTTAATAAACACAATAAGTTGAGCCATTCAATAACATATTAAATGTGCGAAAATAACAACATTGCAATTTATCTCACACTAATTCTTTAAAATCTAAAAAAAGACTAAACTAATTTTTTTCAGCCCCGAAGTTCTTTGCATAAATTTACAACATTGTCAATTATGTACTTAACACTTAACATTTTCTTTGTTATATCTTTGGTCGATAGCACCAAAGGTGGCTTCAAGAGTATAAAGAAACAAATGATTGCTTCGGGCGCCGGAGTTATAAAAAAGCGAAAGAAATACTTTCTTGGAAAAAAGAAAATGCAAATGACTTTATTTGAAGTTTTAATTATGTGTTTGAGGTATTTTTTATATTTAAATTTATAATTAAGTCATAAAATAATACTTAATTAATTTTTGCTTCTTTTTTGTTTACGTTTTTGCATAATAGTATAAAGTATCATCAACGCTCTTGGTAAAGTTAAGTAAGTTAGAAGAGGATGTAAAATTCGTTACAAACACTAAATGGGGAAATAAATAAGTTAGCAGGGTCTCTCATCTAAGGGTCTACATCAAAGGGCTGGGGAGCCCAGTCGGTTAGGCACTCGCCCAGCATGTAAAAGGTCCCAGGTCCGGGCATCGCCATAATAACTGCCGACCTATAAACGGCCCGTGCAGTCAAAATCATCCGATGAATAATACCTCGTGTAAGGGGGTGCACATTAAATATCCTTCAAAGTCCTAACGCTGCGTACAATGCCGCCCTTAACAGTTGCGTTGGGTGGCTATTCAGGTGTCGGCTCGTCACTTGACTGTGGTTCTAAAATACGGCGACCGTTGCCAATAGCCCTCGTGTAGCTCTAGTGCGACGATAATTCAAACCTAACCTAACCATTTTACATCAACAGCAATGTTTAATACTTCTGAAAACATTTTTTTTTAATAAATAGTTTGCGAGAAGTGTGTGTAGCTCAGAGACATAACATAGAGTGGACTGCGCATTGGCAAACCTAAAGTGTCCTAAACATCTAACTTACACAGTCACATGACTGTGTCGCGTTTGGCTCGCATCTATGGCGAGTTTACCATTTGGCGAGTTTTTCCACAACGACCTGAACACAGAGGCCGACAATCTAATGTTATGATAAAGAAGCTTGGAAAGGAGCAAGGATGAATCGCTAGTATTTTAAGATCCTCTTAATAGATATCAGATTATTTCTTTGATTTTGTGCGTCTATTTAAGATTACTTGAACAATTGAATGTGGACTCTTTATTAAAAATTAATTTAAAAGAACATTAGTAGGTTTATGGTAGAGTGTTGCTGTAATATAAGTTGGTTATTGACATGGTGAATATTTTCTGCCGTCTCTATAACTTTCGTTCTAACGGTCCGATTAAAAAAAAAAAATCAAATATATATATATATATTTTGGAAATATTGCTTCTTCCTTTATTTCACCTGGAATAAATCAACTTTCTAAAACACATCAATATATTCCAAATTCAACAAATGCTCTACTTTTTAAATATAAATAACTCAAAAACTACGATTGCAAAAACAGGTTTCGTTTTGACCAAATTGTAAAAAAATTATTCTACTTCTAAGCTGTCAATGTTCAGACCATTAATTTAATTGACTTGGCCCAAAATATTTTTTATATTGATTTAATCATGAATATGATTCTTCAGTATAAAAGAGCTTTTAGAATAAATTCCCTCGATAGAAATTATAGTTTAAGAAGAACACACAATTACTAAAAGTATGCAGAACCAAATAAATTTTACCCGTGAAAGTGTGACTAATCCTTTTTATACCCCTCTTTACAATTAGGAATTCACAAGCATTTGGCATCTTGCACAAAACGTTACTGAATTAAGAGTACAACATTCACGATTGTTAACATGCTCAGAGATTAAAAGAATGCAATTAAATACTTATTATAAAAGCCAAAAGAGAAAAATACCAACAATGCTAAAAAAATCGTCTGCAAAAAACATTAACAAAAATTCTAGCTGACGTGTTGGTAGAAACCCACGTGACTTGGACATTGATGGTAGTCTCCACTTCGATTTGCTAGCTGATAATCAGGTCTTGCGACAATTTGGAATAGTTCGTAACGAAACAGTAGCGTTAAGTTGCCATATGTAGCAACCTTTCACCTCTTGGCGATTTATGATGTTTAGGACATAATGCTAATCTGCAAGGGATGGCGGTTTTTTAGAAAAACCGGTTTTCCATTTTCCATCGGTTTTTCCCTAAAAAACCGGTTTTCGGTTCCGAAGGGCCTCATACAAAAAAAACGGTTTTCAGTCAAAACCGGGACCACCGGTTTTTTGAAAACCGGTTTTAGTTTTCCATCCCTAAGCTGCTTTACTATGAATGCGCAGTCCACTCTATGTTATGTCTCTGGTGTATCTGAAAAGATGACTAAGGTTGGTTAGATTATAGGTTTTTTCCAGCTGTCTATTTCAAGTATCCGTGGAGCTTTAGCGCAGCCAAATAAGTCTCGTTATTTAGAACTCTGGCCAAGTGACGAGTTCGAACGTACGGGACTTTCGACTCCACAGATATAACTAGCACGTATGCCGCAGTGTATTCAGGATAAATACTCAACACAAATATCTAATCCATACACACATGCCGGGATTCGGACCCAAGACCTTCTGACTCCCTGGCCCGTTCCCTGACCATTCAGCCACCCAATCATCCGAGATGACTCATAAATTGTTAGAATGTAGCTTTCTTAACGATTTCATCAAAATCAGGTTGTCAGTTGTGAACGAAACCGTTTTTAATAAATTTTTTCTGATTTTACCAGGGTTCAAAATCGCGCATATTAACTGTGTTCCAACCAATATCCATAGACAGTCATCAGCTTTACGCAACTGTGTTTCCAGCTCTAAGTCCAGCGATCCCGTCCGAATGATTAATTTTGCTTCGGAAGGCAGGAAAAAGCGGAGCATTAGACTCGAACAATGCTTGAGTCTACGCGGGGGAGGATGTCGTGAAAACAGATTCGACTCGGGATTCCTCCCACCGAGAAGGGACGACAGACAACGGATGGGGATCCTCCGCCCCCAAGATGCAAGAAAGAACAACAGTGTCAGGGATCACTTGTTATTTGCTATTAATATCGACTTCTACTTATACGACCTAATCAGCTTATGAAGCCAGAAAACCTATCCCCTATCCTTGACGTCCTGTTCGGAGAATCTTGTTCTGTTCGGAGAATCTTGTTCGGAAGATAGTCCACCAACATGCAAGAGAAAGTTGCCGTAAATCTTCTATACGTATTAATACTAGAGGCCTACCCATTTATAAGGCCAGATAAGTGTTCGTCCTATTCAGAGGGTTGGCTGTTATGAAGAAAAAGAAACCTGTTATAACATCAAAAGTAGAGTAGGCCGTGTTGGAGCAGATTTCTTCTTCTTCGGAACAGACGATTCTCCGAATAGGACTGAAAGATTCGCTGGCCTTATAAGTTGAGTAGGATAAATAATGTAATCCAAAATATGGAAGTTAAGCTCCAGTTTCTAACTACTAATAAGTTTAAAAGAAATGCTTTTAATAATCTCATATGGATTCCCTAGACACTGTTATTATTTTGTACACAAGTGTTTTTCAGATGAATATAGAAAAAGTATTTTTTATTCGTAGGAATTAAAGAAAACGTTTCGAAGACGTATTTACGACGTTTAAAAGACGAGCTAGTTTTCAACGCCAAAAAAGAGGAAAATGGTCCAGAGGGTGATCGCTGCTGTAGGTTTGTTAAGGGGACATAAGTTTTCGAAAACGACATCAACTCCCTTAATGTAAAGCTATGGAGAAATTGAATGGTGTTTTTTGTTTTTCATAACTGGGTATACGTTTTTACCTATTGTTTTAGATGTTACTGGTATACTTATTAATGAAAAGACACACGTTGGGTCGTTTTAAAAATCTCTTGATTAAATCATTTTTTTATAAAAATATCAAGGATTTTCCAACGCACACATATTGAACTTATCAATAAAAAGTTCGGATCTAATTGATGATTTCTCCTTAGGTTAACATTTCTCCTTAGGTTAACATTTCTCCTTAGGTTAACATTTCTCCTTAGGTTAACATTTCTCTTAACATTTCTCCTTAGGTTAACATTAGGTGAGTCAGTTTCCTTTTTGGAAATTGATGTCTCCTTAAAGTTTGGTTTGGTTTGAATTATCGTCGCACTAGAGCTACACGAGGGCTATTGGCGACTGTCTCCTTAAAGAGAAAATACATTTCGAATCAACAGTAATAAATACCATCAGCTCCCCGTTTTTAACCCCGCAGTTGTCGCGTGTAGTGAGCATCCGTGGCGCCAGAGATCACAGCGGGGGGCACCCTTCCAAACTCATTGCGTTACAATGAAGAGAAATCATCATTCATCACGCTGGTACTAGTGTAATTGATAAAATACACTTGGCTTCACGCTAAAGCACATCAGAGAGAGACTCGCTTTTATAGCATCGGCAATGGCACTGCGGAGAGACAGACAACTTACCACCTTTTGTTCGGATGCCCCTAATGGCCATTTTATAAGGGGATCGAAACTCATTTTTCGGATTGCTTCTGTTTTACAGGATTGGTTGGGTGGTTTATGGGGTAGTGGGCGTTTGATGAGGTGTAGTGAATCTTAAAATAAATGCTCTTTTCCTTTTAGTGAGGACTCTTATCGCGTTGGGGAACATAACTTAAGCATTATGATTTGAATCGATTGTAATCGTAATATGTAAGTAAAATTTTAGAAATGCATCCAAACATAGCCTGCTTTGAATAGCATGTAATTGACTTTTGATTTATTTGATTTTAAAATGTCTCGGCGAAAATCAGCTGGTCTTATGGTATCGAAAATATTATTTTTTAGGGGTTATGATAACATACAATTAAACACACATTAAATTGTAAATTCCAAAATGTGTTATTGATTGAAATAGTCATCAATTATAAAAAGAAAATAACTTATACTTACCTAGAGTAATATTTAGGACCATAGTTATTAGTCATAGAGTGTTGTGATATCACAAAACCTACTAAACTCTAAACGATTTCTTAGTACATTTCTTATATATTGGGACACTTGCTCCTGTATACGGGGCCCATTTCAAACGCAAATGCTTAATAATCATCATTTGCTGGCAAAAACTACTATAACTATTATTATATTTTGTAGTATAAGAAATTCATTGATATAAAGTTTTTCTCAAAATATATAAAAAATAAAAATATACACTCAAAATGAAAAAAAGTTTGAAAACTAGACCTGGTTTCCCCTCTTATATTATCAACTTTTTAACAAAAGAACTATGCTTAAAATATTTTACTACATATTAAAAAAATATATTAGTTTTTTTTTTTGTATAGCTAATGGTATATTCATGCAAACATGTAACTTTAAACAGTATTTGAAAACAGTTTCATTTTTTATTACCGATTTATTTTATACTTATTTCGACAAATCCCGAAAAAGGTCGAATCTTAAGAAACGGGACCTCTATTTGAATGTATAAAACGAACAGCTTCCGTGAGTCGGGATTTACCTCAAGCAAATACATCAACGTCAAATATGAAACATTTGTGAACTTTCCTTGCCAAAAAAGTCTGGATATTTACCGTTTCTTTTAGACAAGTCGAACGCATACACAGCTTCCAGAAGGTTTGAAATTCGTCGATTTGCTCGAAGCGTCTCCTGAATGGTAGGTAACAATTAAGTTATTTTCCAAAATCCGATGTCCTTTGCTTAGGTTATGGAATTTTCGATATTAATTTAAAATCGTCATTCCCTTGCATCTATTTACCAAATGTCAGTTGCAAGTGGTCCAACAAACAATTATTTTAAAATGTGTCAATAACTGTATTAGATACGTCATTTTAAGAATTTTTAAGTTAATACCGTGAAAAAAGCACTCGGCGAAAATGTCTGAAACAGAGTAGGCGCCAGCGGCAGTAACTACTTTCTAATATAAGAAGTTTGATTATTTGATCATTGTGTAATTAAATGTATACATTTTTTAAAGGTAAACATATTATGTTCGAGACAATCTCAGCCCAGTGCCCTCAAGCCTATCAAGTCACCCTTCTTAAACTTACTAATATTACATTTTATGGATATAAAAGACAATTTGTAACAGCCCACTTTTCATGCCGCCTTCATCAATACATTAAAGCTTCTCGTGAGCTGTATATTTTATGGTTTCTGATGAGGTCACAATGATTTTTGCATTACCAAAAAAGTTTTACCCACTAATATATTTCACGATATGTAGATGAACTTATTGGTGTTTAAGTGAAAAGTCGGTTCTTTTATGTAAAGCCTTATATTTAAAATCACATTTATACAAAAGTTTCTTTTCACTGACTCCATCGATTGTGAAACTAAACAAAAATACTGGATTTTGTATAATTCAGGAAAAGTAGGTACATTTGATAAACCGGTGACAAGAACTTGGTCTTTTGGTCTTCATCTTCCCTCGAGAAAGAAATATGTATTCTGATTACCCTTCGACAACAACTTAAAGTGTGGGCTAACCGCCGCAGCCCAACTCAGTGACTTGGGACCATTTTTTGGTCTCAAAACTGATGTCGACTGAGCGGAAAAAGCAAATAAAAAACATGTTTGATAAAAGTAGTAAAACCCATGCTCGAAGCATCTCTCCTTTTTGCATGCCAGGAATTTGCAATGCTTCAAAAATTGATTTACTATAGAAATGCACCCTAATAAGAGTTCCTCAAGGTACGTGGGTATAAAATAGCGCGGAATTACTAAGCGTTACTAGAAAAATTCTCCCAAAAAATTACTTTCCTTTGCCAAAGAAAGTTTTAGGTTCGTCGCGAAAAATCTTTTTTTTATGAGGAAATACTTTGCTCTTTCTTTTGAGGTTCGTTTTAAGGTAAACTTATCCACCGTTAAATTGTTGGCTGTTTTTATGGCTTAAGTTTGCAAGTGGAAGTTCGGGCATTTGATGCTATTCCTCAGTGAAACTAATTCTAGCGCTGAATTGCCTGTTCAAATATCTAAAAGTTTATCATTTAAAAGACTGGCTTTAATGAGCAGATTAAAGGAATGACTGGATGCATTGCGCGTCTGTTATTTAACAATAAAAAAATTCAGAACAATCTTCACTCTTACTGAGAAAACATGAATCTTTAATTCGTGAAGAAAATCCTTGTGTTGAAATAAATTCTGTAACCCAGAAGACTGTAATTTCAGTTTCTTTTAATAATAATAATTACTTTATTAATATTATTAATAAATCAATGAAGAAACTATAAATAAAATACAAAAACAAATATTAGCAGCTTAGGGGAACATTCCTGTTCAAGCAGCCTTAAAAAATTAAAATTACGTAAGTTTTAAGAAAGTACAAATTATAATAAAACATAATAAATTACAGCATCACAGTATTTGGCAAGATAATGTTTTTTTTTTAAGTTACTTATCTTTCGTGTATACAAAATTAAAAAATATATGTCGATGTCGTCAATAAGTATAATAAATTTTAAAGAGAGAGCGTTTAAAAGGTGAGTATTTGTCAATATTTTGAATAGAGATTGGTAAACTACTAATAAATTGAAAACAATTAATTTAAAAAATCTGTTGGGTTTTCTAGGTACCGTTATTATTTTGTACACAAATTTTATTCTGAGGAATACAAAAATGCGTTTTGTTTGGATTTAAATATAGATAGATTAAACACCGAGATAAAAAAAATTTAAAGGAATATTTAATAAGAATTAACTAATAAATTATTAGTAATTTAGAAATAATAATATTTTAATAATAAAATAAGACGCCTATAAATTACCTTGCGTTGATTGTTGTCGTAAAAGGAAGTTAAATTAACTTAATTTATTAATTTCATTAAATCAACTGAATCACAGTGAACAGCTTCTTTATTTGAATATCAGCAATAGAACTAGAATATTACATTTCTTGACTAATTTTATTTCACCAGGTCCCACGTAAAAAACAGATAAAAATGCCTTTTTAAACATTAAAATATTTAAATTTCAGCATTATGCTTTTTTTAAAATAAACTTTCACTGAAATGTACTTGCCTAAACTACACTAAAACCCTATTTCAATTTAATACATCACTAAAATACTTATTATTTTATAATAATAAAAAAAAGTACTGCAGAATAGCATTGTTTCAATAAAAAAAAGCTTCGAAACAGATCATTTTACAACCTTCTGTACGGCCATTAGATGAACCCTACGCTTTAAACTGCATTCATAATTTGGCATGGACTTTTTACGAAAGTACATAAATTGTTTATGAATAGCCTGCGCTGAAAGAATTGAACTCGGAGCAAATCCTCAGTTGAATTTCAATAAAACATTTGAAAGGCCGACTTACAGCCGCAGTAAAAGCATTTCACATCCATTTTCCGAAATACATTTATGCAGATTTCTTGAAATCCCATTCAACATAAAGGCTTGTAAAATGTTGACAGAATGCAGAAGATAAACAATCACTTCCAACTCTTTATTTGACCTTTTTTTCTTTGCTGCCTTCAGTTGACAGCTTGCCAGCAAAAGCAGAGAAATATGGCGTTCGCTTTCTTTTTAATATGATGAGCATACGCGTTTGTGTTAGCTAAATCACGGTATTTTCAGGGGACAAATTGTCTATGTATCTGTTCCATTACTTTTTTTTAAAACACATACTATGATGTAATCGCAGCTTTAGTTTTAGTAAAATGTATTTCGAATTGTTGAGATTTTAAAAAATGTTTTAAAAATTTCACAATCTATAGAATATCTGAAAGGGTCATGTCATAGGATTTTAGCCTATATTTCTAAATCATGATTGTTTTGGTTGGAATAACATCACATAAGAGCTTTACGTTAAATATGCAATGGGAAATTTCAATAAAAACACAGCTTAGAAAAATATTAGCAATTAATTAAACAAATATAACTTTTAATTAATGGATCTAGAAAATTCGACCCCATAAGAAAATGAATGAGAAAAATAAGATTTTTGATGTTCAATTTTGCTTTTCAGATGATTTAAACACCTTAAAATGATTTAAACACATTGTAAAACTGCAAAATATATTTATTTTAGGGATGGGTAGAATTTTCAAAAAGTTTACTTTTTCGTAAACATATAACTGTTTTTCTAGAAAAATGACAATGAACTTTTTGTAAGCAAAAGATTAGTACTAACAAGTAAATTTTTCCAAAAGTTTACTTTTTCGAAAATACATAACTGCTTTGCTAGAGAAATGGCAATGATATTTTTTAAGCAACAAGATTAGTACTTAAAACTTCAAAAGTACGTATTTCTCTTTTCTTAAAAGAACAGAGACCAAAAACACCAATCTCTTCTTTTCGTTTTCATGAACAGTTTGTGTACGTAGCGCAAAGCAAAGTTTTGGCAGCTTTTTAAACTAATGTCTACAGCCTTTTCTCTTTAAGCGCAGCTGAAAAGAGATATTCATTGAGTACAAAGAAATACTGAAAGATGTATAGGCAGAAATTGATTGTCTGAAGGGTATACGAAGGGAGTTTACATAATGCCGCTCTCGACTTACAGTTTACTCAGTTAAATAATGCAGAACCCCCGACTGCAGCTAAATAATGCTTTGTGCAGCGTTAATCTAAGTTTTTCCCTCCCCTCCCTACGGTTTGGGGATTTTTCATAAAAGAGTGCAAACGGAATGATGAGAATTGTTAGGCAATGCACCGTTAAATCTTTGGTCTGCTACGCGTCTGGGGCTGGCGGGATAAAAAATGGGCATTACCATAATGCTGAAACGTGTATTCAAGTTGTGTGGAGGCGCGTGCAATCCTGTTCTCTGCTGTTTAATTAATATGCTATGAATTGAACAATTTTTTTTTGAGCAAGAACAATAGCTCGGGGAAGTTTTGAATTTTTCGACATTAACATTTTAATTACGTCGGTCAGTATTTGGATATCATGGTTCACAGTTTTAATTTCAACTTTCAAAATTTAAAATTTAATTTTCTAAAATCAAATTGATTTCTAATAACAGATTTTAGAATAGAATTTGTTATATTTGTATTTTTAATTCCGTTGCGTTGTTTACTGTTTAATAAATGTTATTTTAATTTTTTTATTCAGGATATTACGCAAAGTATTTTTAAATAAAAGAAAAATTAAGATCATAATAGCGCTTTTTAATTAAAGCTTATAAACTTTAATTCAATTAATAAATATAACTAATCCCTATTTATCAGCCTAGATAATTTATTTTCAACCAGTGAAAAAAAATGGGAAGGTCGATTTTAAAACGAATCAACTTCATTTTCACTTAACTAAAACAAGTTACAATCTCGTCAAAATTTTTATTAAAACTCCAGTATTGATATTTTAATGTCTTCTTATTTCACAGGACAGTTCTGAATTGTCTTTTAACAACCCTATAACATTTTTCTACGTCAAAAATAATGTTCTTTTTAAACCGATGTATCATAACAAGTTCTGAGTCAGTAAATCATTACACAAGCTTTAAACTTGGCACGAATTTCAATCTTATAAATATATCTATAACAATACAGAAAACCCAACTAAGTTCAGCTCTTTTGGTGCAATCTAGGATTTCGTCCCTCCCCGAACTTTCGTTCGAAAGTTTCCGTCTCTGTATCAATCTTCCGAGTTTCATGGGCAACAATGCCTCGTCCATAATACATTTCCCCCTTCTCATTATTCTTCTGTAAACAAGTAACAAATTCCCAGCTTGGTCGTGTGTCATTTGTGAGTCATGGCCAGCCGTGATGGAATACACCAGACTGTCGGACGAGATCGGCCGCGCAAATCAGATAATACGCTCCGATGAGATCGCACGCAAACCACACACGAGAGGAAAGAATAAGAGGTTGTGTTTCGCATGTTACCACTATCCCGAGTGGAAAGAACCAAGATTTGATAAATTATATTTTTGTAGCAAAGACTTTTCAAGGACTCCTGAATACTTAAAATTATAAGCTCAATATAAATTTACAATTTATAAATTATCCTTTCACTGCACTGTGTGCCACATGTGGCACACACATACATTTAGTCATATAAAGCAATAATTTTCTTTTTTTCTTTTCAAAAGGTAATAGTTTTCCTGCAATATTTCATACTATTTCGGAAATGTCAACTATGTAAAAAAAATGTCGCTCAAGAAACGAATCAATTGAAAATTAAAAAAACCTACCCCAAAATAGGCTAATTAACGTTTTAAGTTTTTTGATTTGCTGATTTACTGGGTTAGTTGACTGGGTTCCTAATTAGCCTATTTTATATGTGTTTAGGGATTTTAGTAAAACACAAAAATGATGTGTATATGATTGTACTCCCCTTAAACCAGTGTATATCTTTAAAATAAAAAAAGTCAAAATACAGTTTTTTGTTAAATATTTTTTTTTGGCATTTTTAGTTTAACGCTCTTCAAATAAATCAGTGATTTAGGCATCAAAGAATAAACGATTTTGCGAAGATTTTTGAAAAATAATTTTCCAAGTAATGTGGCCAATTGAGGATATTAAATCCTAGGTTTTATGCTAAAACACAAAATCGTGCAATAAAGGGTTATAAATTTATTATTTCTAATGAACAATGTAGTTTGTTTATGGGAAAGATAAGTCTTGACATAACTGTGGCGTTGATCTAGGTTTGACCGTTGTCATTTATAAGGATTAGCTGCCGGGGTTTAAAATGAAGGTTGACAAAACTGTGACGTCACTGTAGTCAATGCCGTTCCAGTCGTCTACTGGCTATCAAGAAGTGTAGGCGTGGCCATTCCAGCTGCCCATTATAGCATTAAAATAATAGGTATACTTGGAAAAAGTAACAGTCACTGTGGGTATTGGTATGGTAGGTACAGCTGTGGAAATAAAAAAGTACCCACTTGAGGTTATTTCATCCGTTAGTCACCCTATAGAATCGGACCTTTTTGAGATTGTGTAAAATTAACATTCTGAGTTAATTGCACGATACAAAATTTGCATAAGGGGCCGTCTTCATATTAAAAATATTACGATCTTTGAAATTTCCAATAGCAACACGCAATTTTAATAACTTAGAAATGTTAAGCACTCTTGAAAACCCTTAAATCTAAGTTTTTGTTACATTTGGATGAATATTTGACGAGTTATTCAATCGAATCACTTGTGGACCTTTTGGGGTCCATCTCTAAAATGACAAGCAAGCATGCATGCAAAGTCGTCTTTATTTATCAATTACACACGTAATCTTATACACAGTCCCCTAAAGGGTAATTATAAAGTATTTTGTGATTTACTCAGCAAATTATGAATAAACATTTTTAAAAATTGGGATTTCGCTTAAACTTTTTGTCTTAAATTTATTTCTTTAAAAATATTAAGGGTTTCTATTCATATTTTTTTTAAAAATTAATATAATAATTATTTAAAAATATAAAAATTGTTTTAAATACCCCAATATTGAATGCATTTTGTTTGGGTTATTATAATTTCTTTTCAGTAGAAAATTCGTTTCATTATCTTAATTATTTATAGATCGGGATAGTTTTTTATGTGCAACTCATTTAACATTATGGGACCTAAACTTTGCACGTCTCTAACTCCTCTAATAATGCTTAAAAAGTAACAAAATTTGGCATTTCGTATTAACATTGGTCAGAGATTTGAAATATGGATTCAAAAAGGGGTGTTGCTATTGGAAATTTTAAAGTTAGTAACATTTTTAATATGAAGATGGCCCCTTATGCAAATTTTGTGTCATGCAATTAACTCAGAATGTTAATTGTTCACAATGTCAAAAAGGTCCGATTCTTTAGGATGAATAACGGAGGCTTGTTCAAAGAACCGCTTATAAGCTTTCGTCAAGTGGGACAGACACAGAAAGAATTTTTACAGTCACAAAGAGAGGAATAACACATAGACAAATAACAACATTTACAACAACATGCCCGACCGGGATTCGAGCCCGACCCCAGCAGCTCCAAAGGCCAGCATCCTAACGATTGAGCCCCCGGGACGGCACTGTGGGTATTATATATGCGTATCCTTCAGGGATGGCTGGAAAATTTTACCTTATGGCCACTGTGGAAATGTCGACAATGTTAGGTTGCTTTCATTGCAAGAAATTTTTCAGTTATCGCAAATTGGTTGGCAAACATATATACTTTTAATTACGTGAATAAAACAAGTAAAATAACTGAAAATTACATTTTAAGTTTAAAACTTAGTTTTCAATTGCAATAACTTAACTTAAGAAAATATTACAACGTAAAAAAGGTAGACTAACTGGTGCGTTATTAGAAAAGGTATGGTACACATTTGCCAAAACTAGAAAAAAATTACTTGTGTTGAAAATAAGGCTAAATGTGCTACATTCTGAGCAAAACAGGCTCAGCAAACAACTGTTCATGATAAAGAAACTATTATGTTTTGTTCACATTGCAATAGCATGGCGTTTGAAACTACCGAAATATCCCCGAGGGACTCTAAAATGTCCAGTGTGGAATTCCGAAGTAGATGCACCTACATATAGGGTAGTGCAAAATGAGTCTTCATGCATACGGATCAATAAGAAATCGAGATGAATTTTGGATTTAAAATCAACTCGTGAAATATGCGGTTTATACGAGAACATTGTAAACTTATTCATTGCATTTGATGCAGAAGAAGTTTTGTAGAAAAAAGTGTAAAATATTTATTAATGCGAAAAATTGTGAAATATTAGTTTAAAATTGTAACAAATATTATTTATTTTAATTTGTGAGATATTTATTTAAAGTATGCTAATTTGCTGAATGTTGTCTTATGGTTCTTTACTTACAACTAATTTTATTATTTGTCATCTTCAAAATAATGTTACGAGAGAAGATATACAATTTAGAAGAAAAAAACATTTTGGATTTTCTATTGATAGTTCGATTTAAAGATGTTTTTAAAAAGTGCTTTTAAATTAAGTGACTCATCAATTGATTTTTAATTTAAGTATCGTATGTGACGACGTTTATTTAATCCCTGAGTTTTTCACTTTTCATCAGAGTTTAGAATATCTTTCAATTTATCTAGCTTCCATTTACCCTCAACGAAATGCAACTAATCCAGCAACACAAGAAAAACTCCCTTTTATGTATTTAACGCGATAACATTTTTAATTGAACTATATTTCTTGTTTGCACACCGAAGAAATCCTGAGTCATTTTTTCATTACCATTCATCACTCCTTAAGCTACCTCAAAACATCATTAGATAACATCATTAAAACAAAGAAAAATTCTCCAATCAAAATTAAAAGTTCCAAATCGATATCGGAATCTGGTATCTGCGTTGTGTTTCCTGTTTTCGGGGAGATTTCGCGGCCCATTAAATTAAAATATAACTTCTTCCCTCGACTTTAATGATCTGTGATTTAAAATTCATAATCCTTGGTTCTAGCGTGTACATTTTATTACACCCCATTAATACCGCCCATTAGATCGCTTTTTTAAAGTTTCTTTCTCTTTTTAAACTGCTTTTCACGGGTCCCTTGTTATTCTTTATTAATAGTTTGTTTCTGCACGTGCTTTTTTGGAAGCAGATTGTTTTTAAAGATTTCCTTTTAAGAAATCTATAAGTTTTATTAAATATTTGAATAAGGTTATAAAAGCCCATGAACTGTTAAAATTTGTGGTGTAGGATTGCACCGGAATCCTGCAACTTTCTTGCTGCAACCACTCTTTGGAGCATTAATTTACCAATTGTGATATAAAACCATCACCATAATACACCGAAAAAGTGGTGAATTAGCGCTCCAAATGGTGGTGCAGCTAGAAAGTTTCAGGATTCCGGTGCTATCTTGTAAAAACTGTATGAATCATATAAAGGATTCTTGCGTTTATTACAATTGTCGAATAAAGTGGTTATCACTGAACCATTTTCTATATTTTTAATAAAAATTATGCTGATTTATTATGACCTTTTTTCTAATTGAAATCTAAAATTGTAATTCATTAGCACGCTTAAATACCATTCGCTTTACCAAACAAAAACACATGAAAGTATAAAGCATATGAAAAACAGATAATTTCTTATAAGTAATTAATAAAAAAAAGGAAAATCAAAGAATGTTTAATCGGGTTGCAGGTAGTTTATTTTTAACACTAAATATAGATTAAATTTTGTCTTTGAAATATGGGTAAAAGCAACGAAATGTTTTTTTCTTACCTCCTTCCTTTTCATTTCCTTTTTTACCATCATAATTCGGTTTCTATAATGACCCTCAGAAAATACTTTTGTTGGAACTTTCATTACCTTCGGAGATAAAAGATGTTCAGAAGTTAAAAACCGAAATATTGTTTTAAATGAAGAGATAAGAAAACTGTTCTTGATATTATTTTTTTTTTCGTTGTGAGATTCTTAACATGTTTAAGAGTTAATTGGTTTTCAACTGTTATCTTTTAAATGATTTGATTGGAAGTTATATTGGAATAAGCTAATTATGTATTTTAATTTTGGTTGCCCCGAGGATCGATTTCTTTAGAATTTAATTTTGTTTGAAAAGTGTGAGTGGAGTTTGTACAAAACTCATTTAAACACAGTTAATTAAAAAAATCATTGCACGCGAGGCTTACTCAATGAGATATTATTGATGGATTGTAAATTTTAATCATAGTCAATTCAATAGTTCATCGTTCAACTTTTGTGATGATTGTTTAATGTTTTTTTTTGTGTGTGTGTGTGTTTGGAGGGGGGGGGGGTTATAAATATAGATAGGTACTAATTTTACAACCTTGGTCTTCCGTTGTAATGTTTCATCAGTTCTGAAGTAGGACGACCTCAAATTATGCAAGAACTTTTCCACATAACACTGTGTAACGCATAATAATGTGTCCACCAATTTTCAACAGACTGCAAGTGCATGAGCAATGAGCATTGCACAACTATAAATGTTCTGAAATAACACAAGTCGGTTTGTAACTGTAAATATCATATACAACCGCTTCCACAAACTATATAAAAACCTTAGAAGCATAAATTGTCTAATGCAGTATTTCCAATGTAATTTTTTTTATTTGCCGAAATTGCCGATTTCCTTTAACTTGATTTCTCGAATTCCAGTTTGTTTTTCATTGTTTGCAATTCGAAGAGAAAAAGAGTATTATGGCTTACTCTAAAATAATAAGCAAAAGTTATACTGATATATTTTCTTAATATTTTTAAAAACACGAAATTACCAGGCAACAAAAAATCAATAACGTGCATTTTGACGTCTCTATACAATTATACATAGATAAAATCTGAAATGTAAATAAAATATGACCAGCTTATGTATGCAAAAAAGAAATTCGAACTCTGTGTCGCTTTCTTTATACACGTATTAAAAAACCTTCAAAAGGACTTTATTGTGATGTATATGGCGTCTCTCATTCCAAACTAATTTATATCACAAAAATGAATATTTCTTCAAGTTTTATTCTCGTTTAAAAACAAATTAACTTTCAAATATGTTTGACGAAGTGGCAACAGTGGAGATATTAAATCAAAATAAATTTCTTTTGTTATTTAAATGACATTAAATTTGTTTTGCTTTTTATTAATTTTTTAATATATTTCTAATTCAAATTTTCCAATGTAATTTATAATTTAGCTAATAATAATATTTTTGCTCCAATTTAGAGTGTAACACTTTTCAGTAGAATTTATAATTTGGGCTTTAAATGTGGGTACATAAAAGTCAGATGGACAGACAGATGAAGCACGTAAGAGACTATATTTTGATATTTTATCAGTTAATATTGAAGAACCAGATAAAATAATATATTTAAAGTTGATTTATTTAACTGTTCTCATACCTAGTAAAAAATACTTATGACGTGTTTGAACTTTTGACGTGCTTGAACTTATTGACGTATTTGAACGTGGAACCTTTTTAATAAGAGACGGCGTTTAACAAATGGGCTCCTTTAATTGTTATTTAAGTTTTAAGATATTAAACGCAAGTCGAAAATCATTTTTTTTCTGCAGAAGTTACGGCTCGTCAATTCCCATTGAATATTTTATAAGCTTCGTTTCATATTCGAAGTGAAGACCTCTGAATAATGAAAACTCAATCAACGCTGATTACAAGTAAGGCAAGCGGTGGACGGAATTGTAATGTCGTGTGGAACTCACTTCAAATAATTGTATAATTTAAGAGTTACGTTGCGGCTGCTAATATTATTGGGTTATTATTGTTTAAAATATTTTTTCTTTGACATAAGCTGAAATATTTTTGTTTTTTATCTCATAAAAAATTCCATTATGTTAACTCAAATAGTATTTTTAGTGCACTTTTGATGTTTATTTGGTGTTTTTCATTGCTTTATGCATATTTAATTGCGTCATTTCTGAGTTGTAAGTATAATGTAAAAATGTCCCGGGCTGACTGAGTTTACTTTTATTTATTCAATCCGGCATTTAGGTTTTCGATAAAATTAGATTTCTATGATAATATTTTTTATTAACTAAAATAATTTTCTAATTCACTATCTTTTATTGTAATCACTAATATTGTTTGAATTCGAATGCACACAGAATGAACATCTGTTTTTCACCCCAAGAAGGAACTAATATCTTTATGTACCTGAATTTTTCAAAGTGTGTTAATTTTTTTATTTAATTGGAATGTCACTCAATCAACTTATGGTTAAAATTTATCTACGGCTAGTTATCATGCTAAAAATAATCAATAAAAGTAATCAATGACCCTCTCGTGCTCTGGGGGTAATTTTAAAAGTCGAATGTTTTTTGTTTGGCTAAGATCTCAATGACATAACGTTTATATTTGTGTTAGCAAGAAGAGGAAAACCCAAATAGCCATATTGTTAAAGAAATCGATGCTCAAAATGCTTCATTTTAGAGACCATAAAGTCAATAATTTAACTTTTTGGTATCTAAAATGACGACATTTTCGAAAAATTATTGTCCAATGGAACAAAACATGTTTTGACAATTGAGTTGCTCTCAAAAGTGAGACTTAAATTTGTGAGAGTAAAATGACTCTCTTTTTATAACATCAAACAAAAGCTTTTAATGTTTAGAAAGGATATTTTATTTTCACTGTGACCCTTTATTCAGCATAAACAATATAAACCAGTATTTACTACACTCATAACTCACTTGACGGAGTTAACATACCTTAAATCAAAATGACCTCCTTAAAAACAATTAACTTCAACATAATAAAACTGACACTAACGCATGTTTTGAGAAACAAAGCTATATTTATAATGCAAAAAACTGGCGAAAGAAGCTTCTATTAGAATTCAACTACAGGTGTGTGTTGGCAGACTTAAGATGCTTTTTGCAATAAATACCTGTTCATGCCTCACGCAAAGAGCTGTAACTAATCTACTGAAATGGTCATTACAAAAACAAACTTTTAGTGGGCACCAGTTTCTTTAAAAGGAAACGAAATCGCATAGAATTTTGCATTAAAATTGAAATCTCAATGTCTGTCAAAGTATTGCTGTCAAATTTATGATTTTTTTCATCAGAAATGAAAAAGTAGTCCTAAACACAATACACAAAAAAATTGAAGAGAAAGAAATGTGATATAAAAAATATCAAGGATGCCAAAGTTGTTTTGGCAGCTGTTGATATGTCTAAAAATTAAAATTATTAAAATAAATAATAACCAGTTCCATGGTGTTTCCCCTCTAATTATCTATTATGGCTATGCTATTTGAAAAATAACCATTTTTCATGTATCCTACCATACCAGAACTATTTGTCTATGAGACTAAAAATCCCTCTTATCAAACAAACAGTAACGTTTTTTGTTGCCAAATTACCCTTATAGTGGTGTTTAATGATATTTGTATCGCCCTCCCTCCCTCTGTAATCTCAAGTGAGATTTTTCATTTTTTTTTTATTTGATTTCGTTTTTAGCGAAATTTAAATAGTTTTTTTAAAGATGCAAAATTTTGAAATATGTTTTTAAAGTCATGGTGAATTTAACTATATTTTCTCACTATTTACGTGTATTTTTTGCGGAGAAAAAATTGTATGATACTTGAAGAGACTCCCCCTCCCCACCACGTGATATGACATTCGACTCAACCACTTTCGACTCCTAAACGCATCATGCAGTTTATGGACGACTCCTAGTGTTTTGCTCTAAAGCATGTTTGGTTCCCATTTTATAAACCTACATAAGGGATAATAGGGTATCCAGGTCTTGAACTATGATTTTAATTTTATCTTTGACGTTATGAAAAATTATTTTGGGTACTGTGTCTCCTTAAGTTTTGTTTCATTCACTTCTATCCTTTTTTTATTGTATAAACTCTTAAAAATAACAAGTTTAATCCACGCCTATTTTAATTTGTAAATGAGCTAAATTTTGCCAAATTCCTTCGACTGCATAGATTGTACGAGCGCATATGTCGCAGTGTACCCAAGACAAATACAGACAAACACACAACACAAATATCCATATGCCAGAATTCGTACCCGGGACCTTCTGCCTTGACATTCAGTCGTCCCTAGTACTTCACTGAATAAAAAACACTTCTCGTGCTAGAACAGGAACGAGTCTTTCCTCCACAGCGTGTTGCGGAGGAAGTGTGATTGATTCTCCTTTCGCACGCCAGCGAGGAGTCAAGGGAAATGAAGGGGCTATTAACAGAAGCGGAATCACCGAGGCAGCCATTAAGTGCGACATGTAAAATGCCATTCATGTCATGTCGCAAGATGTTTATTCGGCAGACACTGTCGAGTGTGGACTCTGCTTTCCCAGAAAAACGGAAAGTCTCGTTTGGTTAAGGTGGGAAATTTCCTCATTAAGAGCCCAAATCATATTTAAACTTAGGATTATGGAGGTCATCGAGCCTGTTTGTTGAGATAGTTCAAAAGTCAGCCGTGAGATTTATTGTTCTCTTTTTGCTGATGAAGGCAAATGGCATATTTTTAAATATTTACTTAGATTTCAGTTTACTTTCAAAGAATTTGTCGATTCGCATGGGAACTTGCCATTAAAATGTATTTTTTAAAAAACATCTTAAAAGAATAACATCATTAATAATCGAGTTTTTGAAAATAATATTAGTATTGGGTTCACAACATAAGCAAAATCCTTTTTCAAAAATTTATTTATTTATTTATTTATTTATTTATTTATTTATTTATTTATTTATTTATTTATTTATTTATTTATTTATTTATTTATTTATTTATTTATTTATTTATTTATTTATTTATTTATTTATTTATTTATTTATTTATTCTTAAACACGCCATCACAATACTTCTTATCACACACACACAGTGGCAAGAGAATTATAATCTATTGAACTACAAATAGAACCAAATAACCCTTTAAAAGACAAATCCATAACATATTATCGATGGCTTCGTGACCACATCAAATTTTACGTGCAATAGAGTCCACTGACTTGCATGTCGATACATTGTTCGCCGCCAGTTGAAACAGAGTATCTCCATGCATTAAAGTGCCCCATAAACGCAACTGAATCTCGCTCAGCGTGCATTGTTAAGCGAATAAAAGCACTTAAAATAAACGTCTTTCGTGAAGGGGCTCGTTTATCATTCAAGGTGAGAAAAAATGGAAAACAGGAGGGAATTGTGAAGAGGACTTTCTTCAATAACTTGTTGAGGATTAAAAAAGAAAGCCAGGTTAAAATTAAAGTAGTGTGTAGTATTTTGTTATCTCTACTTTCAAAGCATAGAAATTTTCATTCATTGGCATATATATGTAGTATTTTAAATAGTCAAAAGGGTTTTTATGCCCTCGTCTACAATGTAATACCGTCTTGCTCAAAACTTTGGAACTAATATTGTTGATGACGAAAGCTGTAAAATAACTTAAAATGAGGCCAAAAATTCAAATTATGTTTCTTAGTGCAATTAACAGTAAGTAACTACGTTAAAAGTTAACAGTTTATTGCCAAAATAGTTAACTTTAGCAGAAAAACCTAGAGGGTTTCCCTGAAAATACAAACATCAAATTATCCACCGCTATTAAAAACTCTATTCAATAAACAGCATTTCTGTAGTAACTTAACATTGTAAACTCTCGGCTTCGCCTTGTGTTAATTCACATGGGTTTCAGGCAATTTGATCAATTCACATGGGTTTCAGCATATTTGTAAAATATTTAATTGTCATAATCTTCTTCCCCAGGGTTAATAACAGTCTTTCGCCGGTTTCGGTTTGTCTTAAAAAATTTATGCCCTACAGTTTATGAAAAAAAACATCCCGTTCTACACTGTAAAAAAATATTGGTAAAAGTTCACTCTTACGTTCACCTTGGCATTGGTGTTTTCTTTCTAGAATTTCCTTGAATGAGTACATTTTAACCATTTCGAGTTCATGATATCACAAATTTGTATTGCAAGGTCAAAGTTAAACCATTCCCAGGGCATGATAACACTTAGTTCGGTGGTAATGCCAAAGATGGTGTACATTTTAACAACATTTGCATTTCATAAACTCAAAACAAACGCATTACAGCCTTATTTTTATGGTGCGCTAAAGAAAGTTGAAAAAAATAAGTTGTTCACATAAATATGACTTATGATTTTCTTGGTGGGGGGCAAGATCGCCAAGCACTGCGACTTTAAGTCTATTGTACTAAGCCCCAGAAATGACACAAGCACAAGAGACACACAAAGAAAGAGACGACACAAACACATAGACAAATAACAACATTTATTGACAGTCATAAACATCCATGCCTGACCGGGATTCGAACCCGACCCCAGAAGCTCCAAAGGCTAGAATCCTAACGAGTGTGCCACCGGGGCGGCTTCACATAAATAAGTCATAAAGACACATTATTTCAACATCCTAAATATGAATTATTGTTTATTTTACCAAACTACGCTAGTAGGACACCATATAGTACTTTAAATTTTATTCGTGGACTTGTCGTCGTGTACGATTTTCAAACGAAATGCCCAACTACGTTTTGACGTACAAAAGCTATCAGATCACCACTTTTCAGCTATCATTAAAAAAAAACCATTCACACAAAATTGGTTTCAGTCTTTGCACAACCACATGTAAAAGACAATAAACATGCTAGATCTTTTTACAAAAATTTAAAATTCGAAAAAGATTTTTTTATTCTAATTAATTACTATTACTCAAATATTTTGGCAAAAACATACAGTTATCGTACATGAATTTTATTTTTCACTCTTAATTTAAAAAAAATTGAAACCACAGACCAAACTCATTAAAATAACATATTTAATCAATTCAACGTCTCTTACCAAATCGAGAGAATATTTTTATGCTTGAAGTTTTCTTTAAACTTCAAAAAGTCTAATTATTATTTTTTGAAATACTCCTTTTATAATTCTAATTGAAATATAATCAGTTATTTTGTGAGACACAATTTCATATGCGTACAAATATGTATAAAAAGCAAATAGAAAAACTTAATTATATTTCGGATTTCCATGGCTGGAACTGAAATTCGGAAGTTATGGCGAAGTGATTAATTTTTTAATTAAAATAACATGTTTTTGAGATATTAAATCCTTTTTCAATTATTGGAATGTTATTTTTAACGACGATGCTCAAATAATTTGTAAAGAAATGCATTGAAGCCAAACAAGATTTTTGTAAGAAACATGATAACCTATTTATTTAAGCAATGTTTACCTTGCTGTATTTTTTCTTAATAAATATTGTTTGATAGAAATAAAATATTTTGAGAATATTTTACTAAATACTTTCATTAGTAAAATGAACGGTTTTTTAAAAATAAATAAATAAAAGGAAAGTATTTTGAATTATTTAGCTTATTAAAATGTATAAAAACTATCCCCTTTTTAATAATTTAAAATCTGAACTATTATTAAAATAAAAGTGATTTATAAAAAAAATTCAAATATTTTAATTCATGAATTGTTTTCATAATAAATACTATTATAATTTTGTGTATATCCCTATGTTAGATACTTTTTAATTTCTATTTTGTAGTCGATGGGAATAATTTCCAATTTCCAGTCATTCATAAACATACATCATTTTCGAAATTTCCAAATTTTTAATACAAGAGCTTTAAGCTTAGTAAATGAGAATGTTGCTTCATGGCGAATTATATCGATTTATTACAGAGTCTGAAATTGTGAAGGTTATCCGTAACTGTTAGAATGTTCGAGTTCAAATTATTTTAATATTTTATTAACATGCTCATGAACATTGTTATAATAAAAAAAAATTAACACATTTTCATTCATTCAAACTCATGTACATGGTTTCTTTTTAAAAAAAATTGAAGGCCCCAACTGAACTTAGATAAAAGAAAATCGCACATATATTATATACCCTATTTAATAATGTGTGAGTTTTTCATCGATTCGCTCTACCGCATCGGTAGTAAGTCATGACGCTGAAAGGGTTCATCCCAGAAAGTGTTTAAACAGGCTTTCGCATTAGCAAAAAGCCTTTCTTTCCTCCCAAAGTGAAAGCTCATCTGGCTCGATTGGGCCACAAGCTCAGCAAATTAATCCCAGGCATCACTCCAACACAAACACACTGAAACCAATATTGGTCCGAGGAGACTCCCCTGTGTCAACCCAGCCCGAGCATTGGGAATGGGGACTTCTTTGCTTTTTCCGCTCGAAAAGAAGTCTCACTCCGAGGGATGGTAATCATTTCGGTGATTAGATTGCAAAGGACCCCCATCCACTCAAAAGCCACAGGATGAGAGAGTCATTTCATCTCACCACCGCGTTTGTCTGGAACTGTAATAGGATTCACACTTTCCCTATTTTTTACAATTTTTACTGTTTTTTATTAAATTTTAAAAACAGTTTTTTTTCTTAACCCCTTCGGCTCTAACTGTATCCTCTATTTCCATCTCTGTTTGAGATGTACTGCCTTCTTCCCTCACTTAAACTCCCCACAAAAATAAAAAGCTTAGTACTTCATTGGGTTGACGAAAAGAAACGATATTTTACATTTAAATTCTTGAAAATTAGGGTGTTATAAATATATATTCTGATAGTAGGGGGAAAAAAGGGGCACAAAGGGTTGACATTTTAATATGCCAATATGACATAGTTTAAACCTTAAAGCGTTAGAACATGAAGATTTCAAAAATTAATAAATTCTCATCCCAAAACATTTAAAAATGAAAATTATATTTGACAAACAAATTTTTACAACTTGGACAACTATATCTTTTAACTTTTTACTTTCAAACCAACAATATTATTCTTATAAATCAATATTGTACTAAATTATTGATGAAGAATAAGTTCGAAAAAAATATTATTTTTAATTAAACATTCTATTTATTTAATCCTAATTCAACTTATTTGTTCATTTAATTTTATGAATTAAAAATTAATTCCAGTTGCAGCTTATATTGCATATTATTAATTTCAAAAATATTTTTTTTTATTCTTAACGGATCAGAATTTAGATTTTAATTTAAATATTCTGTAACATTACTCGTGGATTTAATTTTAAAAAACTTCGTTAAATATTAGCACTTGCCTGAAACATTTCAAATAACACCCTTTTCAAGAATTCAAAAAATAAAGAAGAATATACCAATCGAAAAAAAGGATTCGACAAAAGAAAATAATAATTTCGAAAGCTTTATGCAAATTTCGTTCGCAAATAACATATTTTTCGTCAGTTTTCCATTAAGTAAAAACCTTACTGAAGATTTTCTAAAAAAAGCAAATCTTTTATTAAAGAAGTTTTACGAATTTCATAATGAGTAAAAAATCATCGAATACCTAAAAATAAAGAAGAAATGTACTTGAGAAAAAAAGTGAATAAATTTGTATGTATTAACTCTAAGTCCCATCTTCAGAATTCGTTGGCACAAAAGCAAGAAAAGAACTTTTGCATATCTTTAAAATTGCGAAACTAGAATACACAGGGAGTCTCTTTATTAAAATTTGAGATTAACTCGTTTTCTAATCAAGTATTTCATAAAGTACGGACTAGAAGAAGGAAATAGGCAATATTTTCCATAACAATTCGAATTCGGAATTTTTTACTGCCGCCCAATTCCGATATGAGATTTTAATTGGATTATCCTATTTTTTTTCTGGAATGGAATTTTCAAAAAAGAAAGAGATGACAAAAAAAATACCCACACAAAAAAGAATCCCAACAAAAAATACATAAAATAAAACTCCATTTCGCATCCAGATAAAATTTCATCAAGAGACAGAAGTTAAGAAATACTCCCGGGAAAGCTGCTTCTGCCTCTATTATGCATGTTAACATCCCGGTAATCTACATCAAGAAGAGATAAGACACTCTTCACCTTGAAAAAAAATGCTTCTATTGGACGTCAAGAATGCATTCTTGTCCAATTGTTAGTGGGAGTAGTTCATATTAGTTTCTGCTATTTTATTTAGTTGTTGAACTTGATATTTTAAACAATTGATTCTGTTTTCACAATTAGGATTTTCGTTTAAACGGCAAATAGTTTTGTAAACTGTTTTTTTGTGTTAAAAACTGTTTTAAAAAGTAAATAAACCCTTGAATTTGATTTTTTAATTAATTTTAATAATCGAAGTGTGGTTTCATGTATCTCTAGCCTTAAAATAAAACCTAAATCGAATTTGCAAAAATACCTTAAATTTCGTTTATTTCATCAATTTTTTTTTTTTTTTTGAATATATGAATTATTTTTAATACTAAGGATTTCTGCATTGTGTATTAATGTTTTAAAATAAATTTCATTGTCAATATTATTTTTCATCCAGTCTGTCGTCTAAAATTATTATTTCTTTCAAAAGCATAAGTTTCTAAGAAATATAGCTCTCTACTCCTTATCCAACTAACAGAACAAGTCAAAGAAACAGACTTACTCCATTTTCTTCAAGATCCTCTCAGTTAGCCACTAAAAATGTTGAATTAGAATCCGGGGTATTAACTGGCTTTCACATGTTTTTTCTCGTTCCTTGCTCACTCATAGCTTACGGTGAAATTTGAGACTAAAAGTGTGTGAGAAAAAAAACCGTTTCATAAGTGAGCCTGGAGCCATTTTTCATGGAAACGAATTAAATTTCTTCCACGGCGAGAAGAAATCTGCTTTTTTTATTCGTCCACTCATTTGCGATATTTTTGCTGGCGTAATTCTATTTAACAAATATTAATATTTTTTGCACCACTTTAATACCTTAAACTTGTCTCGCTTGGTTGCATCTTCCCCCCATTTTTCAGCAATATTTCTACCGGAGATGTTTTGAAAAACAGCTATTTATCTCAAATTAGATTCCCAAAAAGAAGTTTTGTCGGTTTTCTGAAAACGCTTTCTTCGGCATTTCCCTTTATTTAACTGCATTTCGATTTGGGCCTGAACCTCTTCCTCCCACTGCCCTTTTTCAAAGAACAAATATTTGGGCTCCAAGACGGAATAATGTTTAGTTGAGAAATGTCAACATCCACGTGTCAGAAAGGGGACGGAAAAAATCTTTGCCGCAAAAAATAAACATTCAACCTTAAATAATACTGTAGAAACTCTTATATTTTGCTATGAACCTGCAATAAAAAGGGCTGGGTACAGGAATAAATTTTTAAATATTGAATATTTAATACATTGCATTTATTCATTTACTTTGCATTAACATTGCATTAGTATCGCATATACATTGCATTATTATTGGAGTTACATTACATTATTATTGCATTATATGCTTTTGTTTATTGTGTTTAAAGTTTGAGGAGATACTTTATATATCCTGTGTCTCGTTATATATCTTAAATTTTTAAACAGACTGTTGGATAAGATTGTTACTGGTGAGATAAAACAACTTTATTGGTTCTTAAAACAAATAACCTTTAAATTTTACTTGAAAGTTAAGTCTATTTTCATTGAACCCAGATTTAGACTCAGTAGAAGATTATCAATCCCATTATAATTTTTGTACACTATTTAGGGCAAATGTGCTAGAATGTGTCCTTTTAAAAATGTAAGATCCATATAACTTTAAAATATATTAAATTGTTCATTTAAATTTGAGATCAAGAACGACCGAGCATGAAATATTCTCTACTAACGGTCCCACTTTAAGTATCTATCCAAATATTCCAAACGTTCATTCTATCGCAATCCCTGAAAATTGGTACGTTTTCCATTTACCAACGTAATCATTCCCCGTCCTCTATCGCATTGTATCTCGTTGTGATTAGCTTTTGCGTAGCAAGATGGCTGCCCAATCTCATGCGTCAATGGCTCTTGATATGGCCGATGGCGGAAACGCCAAAAAGATATCCAGAAAGAAAAGGGAATTGGAGGCGCCTTGGCGAGCAAAATTAGGGAAAATTTTACTTCCTACTGATTCCCAGAGGCGATTCAGATTGGGATTTTATTAGGAGATTCGTATAGTAAAATTCGAATAACAGAAGAGGGGGTTCTATTTATTCATTTACTGGGATAATGTAACCAACACTCATCTTGATATTTGACATCCAAATGGGGCCTATTCAAGATTCGAAAATAAAGAATCAAATTCTTCGGACATGTATGATGGGGGTAATTTGATATGGCCAAAATATGAATATCAGTGGTCAGAATACAGAAAGATGTTAGCAAAACAATGTGTCAATGGAATACTAAATTGTGTTTTATGAAAATAGTAAAAACCAAAACTCAGAGACGAGAGAGACTGCTATTCTACACAAATCAGATGGAATGTCCAATATGAGTTCATCTAAGACATCCCCCAGAGATTTAACAATGCTCTATGTTTTTTTCAATCTTTCCATAAAGTCAGAATTTCTGCTGTCAAACTTCAAATGAATCAGCTACTTTTACTATAGCTTGTAAATTAATACGATTGGACATGAACGTCTTACCCTACCATCTAGTCATGAAGTCTCCAAAAAATCAATTTTGTATACATTGAACGAATAATTAGAAGGAACTTTTCTAAAGAAATTAGAGTTTTTCATAAACGCTGTTGTTCTTTTTTTATTAACAATAAAAATACAAAATTGAAAAGATTTCTAATATTACTTTGAAGTTGGAAAATAAAGTGTCGTTATTTATTTTTCATTCGTGTATTGTCAAAGAAAAAAATTAACACATCCCAACCCATTTGTTTAGCAAGTGAAAGTTTAATAACTTTGAAGTTGGGTTTTTATTTGAATTATTCTTTCTCGGCGATTTTCCAGTCGATTCAGATTGTTTCTTTGTTGATTTTAATTAACTTGTCTGATAAGAAATGCATGGATTTTTTTTATAAAACATTTATTTAATTCAGCATTCTTCGTAGAATTTAATCCGTTGTAAATGAGAAATTTCTAAATATTTGTTAGAATGGGTTTGTTGTAGCAATTTAAGGAGTACAATAAAAATTAATTTTTCATTTTGGACGTCCCTTTTTTTAATTAAAGTCATGCAAACCTCATTTGAAATTAAGATTTTGTGTTAGAATTAGGTTTGACTAGTTATTGAAAGAATGTATTTATTAAAACCCTGAATTAATATACAAAATTATATATTAGGCTTGGCTTATGTTGGTTTCGAGGTGCAGACCATAATAATCAAAATAAAACGTTTTGAGTATGAGTTTTTTCCTAATAGACTCTTAAACTGGATATGCGTTTCAGCTGTAGATTGGCACAAATGTATAGTTTATACTCAAGTTACGATTTTTGAAGTTTCGGACTTTAAATGTTCTTTTTCACGAAAAAAAATCGAATTAAGTGCTAAAAAGTTCACCACATTTTATGAAATCCGGTCGTGGTTTTTTTTCCGTATTGCTTTCAGTTAAAGAAATTAACTTAAAAAAAATAAGACGATTGGCTTGTTTCGGATAACGTAAATCTGTCCTGTTTTCATTCTTGCATTTCCGTGGTTTCATTTTTGTTTGGGTTTTACTCTCAATGCTGGTTTTTTCGTCTGTTGTGTTCTATTTTACAATTATGTGCGTGTAACTTGTTTTTATTCCTCCTATTTATCGTTTTTTTTTATTCAATTTAATTTCTACTATGCAAAGCATTACTAAAACGTCAATATTATTATTGAAATGCTTAGGCTTAGATGATATTTTTGTTTTATGCGGAGAAAATTATGAAACAGCCATTTGACATCATTCATTAACAGAGAAAGGAGCTAGTTCTACTGAAAGAACATTTGCACAACTCCTTTTTGAAAATGCAAACAACAAATGCGCTTCCGAGCAGGTCCAAGAATGCATACTATATCGATGAAGATGTTGCCGATCAAAACGAGAAACATGGTCATTGAAAATTTGTATATTTTTCTTTGAAAATACCGAATATCTTACAAAGAGAAATTTTTAAATATTTATGTAAACTGCACTCAATTTTACTAGTTAAAAAGTTTTTATTTGTTTTAAGGTAAATGGAATTAACTAACTTAATACCATTTATATCTTCGCTCTTAGTAATACGCGTGTGTAGTGTGACTTAGTTGTTTGGTAGGTCAAACCAGAAAGATTACCCCCATATATCACCGAGTCACGTGGTTTTGCAGAAACCCTTTTGTGGATTTTAATGTTTTTCTAGACGATAATTTTTTGCATTTATCTTCTGTTTTCAATCAGAAATATTTCTCTTTATAAGTTGAATCTCTTCAAAATGCCATATTATTGGGTTTTTTAAAATTTAAATTTATTGAAAATTTAAATTTATTAAATTTATGATTTTTATTCTTTACAACCTATTCTTTTAGAGGCAATTATTCTACTTCATAAATTATTTTATTTTTCACAACCTATACATTTTCGAAGCAATTATTCGCTTTTATGATTCGGGAACTTTCCATAATTAAGAGTACTTGGAAAAATTCTAAATAGTCTTCTCTTTGTCACAAACATGATTCAAAACAACGATGAACTAAATACATAAAAAAAACATAATTTTTCGCGTATTTTATCGAAGCAGCAGTGGGTATTAGTACGATAAATTAAATCTTAGCAAAAATTGGACCATTTCCTTAAAAAAATACCTACACTCTTAAAACAAAAAAGTGATATCCACTCCAGTAGGAGAAGTGCATTTTCGACACTGGAAATGAGTGAATATTAACTCAGACTGAGTTAAAAAAAAACACTCGTTTGGAGTGATCCTGTCGGAGGTTTAACACACAAAGGATCCACCCTCTAGGTGAAGTGCATTTTCTAGACTGGAGGAGTGAAAATTAACTCAGACTGAGTTAAAATCACTCGTTCGTTTTAAGAGAGTAATGGTCTTATCCTGATGTATTATATGCATGTAGAATGTAGATATTACAAGTGTGTCCGCCACATAAGCCCAAGATCACGGGTTCGAGCCCCGGCTGAGTCGTCGGATTTTCTGGATATGAAAATCTTGGAGACGCATGTCATATGATAATGTGGGCTGTGAAAGATCCCTGGAGTATCCATTAGGCTTGGGTTCTCTCGGCAAAACTAAAATTTCGGCATACTTTAACATCCACAGAGAGCTCAGATTCCTTGCAATCTGGTCGTCAAAATTGGTAGCGAGAGTCGCCTAGATAGTGCCACAAAAATGGTTCTCAGTTCTGGAGAATATGCCGAGTCTGCAAAGGCTTGCCCTCCGACATATGCAACCCCATTAGAGAAGAAAAAAACTATGTTGGGCAAAAAAAAAATTAATTTTTCAAAAATACGTTAGAACTACATCCTTTTTATTATTTTTTACAAATAAACTAATGTAATATAATCAAAAACCTAACTATTCACATTATTTATTTACCTTACTTACATAAACGGATCTCTGATCAAGCACACAAGCCGGAAATACATGTACCAACCAACCTTACTTACAGAACCATAAAAATTATATAAGACTCTTAGGACCTGCAGGCTAAGGAACGTTACACATGGCCAAATAAATCCACGAGTTACATAAGGCTGCTCTCCCGACTTACGTACTTTTCCAGCAATAACAAACAAATAGATCTCGACACGGTCTTGATGCCATCCTGTATCCTATCGGAGCCAGATAGATCTAAGATATCTTCCGCCATGCTGCATAATTGTCGTTGTTTTTGTGTCCAAGGCAGATGCTACCTGCGTGTCTGTTCAATATCCAATTAGTGGCTGCAAATGTCGGTCCACCCCGAACAACTAGAGTTAGCCGCGAAAAAAACATGGGAGGGCGAATGGCTGCAGAAAGCAATAAAGCACTTGGAAGGGGACAATGGGCGATGGGTTTTTTTAAGGAACCGTTGTTCTAGTTTCGCATAGTTCTTTTTTAACTTTTGCATCATTTAATTTTCTCTGAATAACGCTTTTATTTTTTCAGAACTCCTTTGTTGTTTTTCTTCGTACTTTTGAAACATCTTTGTTTATTTTACTATCTTACTTCGTTTTCTTGTTTGCTTTATAGTTTAACTTTTTTTATGTGCTTGTGGTTGGAGCTTTAGGCTTTTGGTATTTATATATTCGATTTTGAATTGATCTTTATTCACAATTTTAAAAAAAGGATTACATTTCCATTGTTAAAGTTAAAGCTTCTCTAAAGTCTCAGAAATATACTGCTGAAGGGTTCCGTTATAATATAGGCTGTCAAGTGTGAAAACGTTTTCAAATCATACAACGCATTGCATTTCGGGGCCGCTTTTAAAATTCCCCTGAAATTGTACAATATAATTTAAGGCCTTTTATTTAGCAAAACATGTTTAGAAAAGTGTTCGTCGTATTTAATTGGTTTCCAAAGAATACCCAAAAGTGTTATTTTAATTATGCACAATAAAATAATGAATCCTCGTTTAGTTTGATCAAACTGTTTACTAACACTTAAGAACACCCTAAAATTTTATAGCAATATAGTTTCTTTAATTCAATTAAATTGTAATTTTTTCTTTAAAAAATTATTAGTTTTTTTATTAAAAATAGTTTTTTTTTAATTCCATTGAATTGTAATTTTTAAAAAAAAAAATTGGGCAACAAACAAACATTACTGGGCAACCATAACGAGCCATCGTACGCGGCGTATAAACTTAGGTACGTATAGATTTGCGTGTTCAGTTATATTTTATAGGATGGCTAAGCCAATGAAAGGACCTTGGATTGCAGTAATATCCGTGACAAGAAGACTTAATCCAAAACGCTGGTATTCTAAAAAAAAAAAATAATTTTCAAATTTTGACTCTTTTTTTTTTGTAACCAGACAAGCCTCGTTAATTATTATACTCGTTTCACACCCAATGGTCCCGGTATTGTTTGTCTCATGATCGCAGTGGCAGTGTTAAATGAATCGGATCTTTCACATGCTACGAAAGTGAAAACCGCGCTTACGAGCTTGATGACAATGTTGTGTGAATTTCAAGTGAAGAAAATTTTACTTTGTCACCTCGTACTTCAGCTGCAATTAACATTGTCACCACTTGATTGTAAACTTTACTTACAACCGTAAGTGCGATTTTCGCGTCCGTCGCATGTGAAAATTCCGATTCACTTCAACATGACTTATGACTTTCTTGGTGGGGGGCAAGATCGCCAAGCACTGCGACTATAAGTCTATTGTACTAAGCCCCAGAAATGACACAAGCACAAGAGACACACAAAGAAAGAGACGGCACAAACACATAGACAAATAACAACATTTATTGACAGTCACAAACATCCATGCCTGACCGGGATTCGAACCCGACCTCAGCAGCTCCAAAGGCTAGAATCCTAACGAGTGTGCCACCGAGGCGGCTCACTTCAACATTGTACTGAGATGATTCGGCACCAAAAGAAGATTCATGAAGTAACCAACGTTGATTATTGGCGCAAATTGTTTATTCAGTCATTCATCGATCACCAAAAATCAACATATTTTTCTTCATGATTTTTCTTCATTTTTCTTCTCATGTATCACGCGCGAAGATGAAGATATTCTCTGAACATTACCTGATGCCGTTCCACTTAAGAGGACTCCCTTGGAATTCCACATCTTGAAAATCGTAATGTTATTCCTATGGAAAACATTCGCAAGTCAATTACCGCCACAATTTCAATAAAAGGTGACTAGTTTCTTGTATCATTGTAAAGAACGAAAGGAGTAGATCTTGTAAAATTAATTTGTTTTGTGAAAATCCCATATTTAGTATTTTTAATACTTTTTTGAAGTAAGTAAAAAATGGAGTGCACATTAAGTTCTGACTTCAAAAAATTACTAAAAATACTAAATATGTGATTTTCACAAAACAATTTAATTTTACAAAATCTACTCCTTTCGTTCTTTAAAATGATACCAAAAACTAGTAACCTTTTATTAAAATTGTGGCGGTAATTGACTTGCGAATGTTTTCCATAGGAATAACATTACGATTTTCAAGATGTTTAATTCCAAGGGAGTCCTCTTAACGGACCTAACAGCTTCTAAATCGCAGGGTCTTCTTTTCTTTTCGTTCTGTGGTCAGGGAATGGAGACAAAGGGTGGCAGCAGGCAGGGGCGAGGGGCAGGGGACGGTAATCAGGACGGATGATGACTTCAAACGAATAAATGGAGAAGAGTGTTCTTTTATGGGATCCCTGCCGAAATGAGGGACATTCACAGGGATTCAAGACAAGTTTCATGTCCTTTTGAATGGTGATCTTGTCTTTAATGTTTGCAGAAAAGGTGCGTGCATTGAGTTGTTTTTAATTTACTTGCAGAAATGATTTTTTTCATGGAACTTTAATTGCTTGTGATCTATTAGGATATAATAAATAGAGTTCTTAAAATTTAAAAGATTTTGCCACCCCATTGTAGGTCACCATTTCACAATAATCTATTAAAATGAGGCAATTTCATAAATTAAACTTGTTTATAAAAAATTTAGTTCATAAAAAGTTTATTCACTAACAGCAATGATTCAGTCATTTTATCTCTAATTAAATAAAACATTTTACTAAGCTATTAACGCTCCATTTGTAAACATCATAAACACATTCTTTCAGAACAAAAATTTTAAAAATTCGAGTTAAAACTTTCAATTTTTAAAAATATTTCTTGTATAAATTAATTTTAATAAATAAATTGCTTTTTACAAAAATCATTTGTCTTATATTTTGATTATTTAGATACTTAAACATAAATCTTATTTCCGCATGGCAAATTTCCTTGCCATTCGTCGTTAGTGAGTCAATCCAAGGACTGTGAAAATCCTACCTGCTGAATACTACCATTAAATTAGGTACTCAACTTTAACTTTCGATTGAAATTCTTGGGTGACTGCAGCCGATTATATCGTATTTGATTCATACAAAAAAATTAAAAATGATACTGTATACAAAATAATAAGTCCATATAATAAATCCAAAAACTTAAAAAAGCACACTTTTAATTATTTTGAATAAATTATGAGAGCATGAGACCATTACTTACTCAAAATAATTAAACAATTCCAAGAAAATTGAATTCCGAGAAAAAGTCTTTTTCAATTTCTTACGTCAATAAACCCAATAATTATCAAGTTACGCACGATGTATATTCAAATGAAAAACAATAAACAATTCAGAACTGTACATTTATTTATTGGCCATTATTGCATCTTTTATATTCATAGAACATAATCACTTTAGGTCTCATGCTTTCCTGGAAAATCCCGCAAATTCATTTATTGGAGTATTTGTCCAAATAGACTGAGAAAAAATAATTTTTAAGAGCATTTTTGGAATAATGAGCACTAGTCAAACAGAATAAGTAGATAAACAATCCGAAACAAACCATTACTATCTTTTTTATTTTCGAAAATGTCAAGCTAGTTAATATCTGGGAATTTTTACGGACTTAAATAATTGCTTTCTGCATATTGTGTTCTTAGAAGAAAAATTCCTAGAAGACACAGGGTGAAAAAAATAGTTATTTGTCTAAATGTCTATGTTGACTAAATGGGAGGTCCTGACCTTTCACATGTTGAAGCTGAAATTATAAGTTTACAGAAAGAAATACTTCTGAAAATTACTAAAAACTACTTTCCTGAATAAATACAAATGCAAATTATGACCACGAACAACTGCGTCAAACAAGTTCACAAATTTTACTACTCCTCCCACTTTTACTTTTTTGAAGGCAAACGCCAAAATTCCTCCCCCATAAACTCTTAAAGAAGTATTTTTATTATATGAGTATACTGGCAAGTATTATTATCTGTCAATTTTATTAATAGGGATTGTTAGTCCCATAGAGCTAATGCATTGGTTTTGGAATCACAACTCCCAGAGAAGTATTGCTTTGCCATTGCGTTGTTGTGTTAGCCCTTTTTCCCCAGGTATAGGAATTAACATAACATCGAAATGGAACAAATTGTAAACGAAAATTTTATCGAGTTATTTAATTATATATTTTTGAAGTTTTAAAATGCCAAAAATATACAGCAGATGTTGACATTATTTTAAAACTTTATCAATTAATACTAAAATAACTTGGTGTCATTTCCTTTTTTATTTTTGTTTTAAATTGATGTTATAATGACTCCCTTGCCTAGTGAAAATGGGATAACATGGCAAAGCAATTCTTTTGCAAAAGTTGGGATTTCAAAACTTATGCGTTATCTCTCTATGGGACTGACAGTCCCTCTTAAACACTCGAACGAAAGCAACTAAGACTAGTACGGGAAACATGTCTTATGAATGTCGGAATACTAATGGTGAAAATCACTTCTAACCACATAATTTGTGCTAATAAATAATAGGGGAGGGCAGGGGAATCCCACCACCTCGGGCAATGCCGCCACCCCTTGTATCTCACCAACGGTGTATGTGGGAGGGGGGCTGTGAGCACTGATCTGTAGCAGGAAACAAAGTATTTTGTAGTATAGACGCTAATGGCAGTGCGTTGAGTTGGTGTAAAGTTATTTAAAAAATACGGTTTTTAGTGATTTTCATCTAATTTTGGGCTTTCTGAAATTAAGAGATAAGTGACTGTTAACTCCAAGTTAGATAAATCAGTTATATATCATTGAAAAGAGTAATTATTTGGCTATTTCATCACGTTGTCGTTTGGACGCTAGGCTATCTACCTTCCCCTAAACAAGCCGTCTATGCCACTTTGTCTTAATGGGGTAATGCCGCCACATCACTCGCCACATGCAAAAGGATGGCGGCATAAGCCAAAAAATAGAAATTTCATATATTGGCCCTACAACCCATTATTTTTCGTTCCAGATGCCACGTTTCTGAAAAAAGAATAACTGAACTGGCCAAATAGACCAACGAAACTTTAAAAAAAAAAACTAAATGTTTAGTTGCAAATGGAAAGTTAATAAAAGAGCTGTACCCTGTACAATTTACAATTCCACAGTTAATTAAACCTATTTTAGTTCTATATGTATTGCTCTATTATGTAATTTTCCATTAGTTATAGATTATTTGCTTTGTTTATTGATGTGGCGGCATCACCCCAGTGATGTGGCGGCATTACCCCAGTGATGTGGCGGCATTACCCCAGGTACCGGGGTAATCCCGCCACTGTGCAAGCTTCTAGAAAAAACAATTGTATTCAGTTTTTATTAAAGATATAAATTTTAAAAAATCACCACAAGATAGGTTATGAACTGTAGTAAGCTATGCTCATTACAATTTACATTAATTGCCACACAATTCTGCATGAAAATTCAATTTCCCTTAAGGTGGCGCCATTCCCCCTCTCTCCCCTACTGATAACTTCAGAAGCATGATTGACTCACCAGCTAAACTTTTTTTAGTCTTTTACACTTATAACGCCTGAAACTATTCTATTCTAAAAGAACATATTGAGCCTTTTAGTATTCAGTAATGAATTGCTTGGGTTTTTTTTAAATTCAAAACTGTCTGCAATTTTTGCAGTAGGTAACGAAACTTTTATTAAAATGTACCAGCATTTTTATCGGTCATTGATTTTCACTCATTTTTTTATTAAAGTTAATATTTTAATCAGCAACCTCTTAACAATTTAACTCTACTAACTTTCCACAAATATTTGTTAATGATGTTTCAACTTTACTCGTCAGTTTCTATGTTCATTTATGCATGGTTAATAAATGACTTAGTAAGCATAAATAGATACAGCTTCATTTCCTGAAATACTTTTCTCTCGGTGCTAAAACAAGCCGCCGCCGTAGAAGTTCTTAAAACTATTGAAACTTACTGTGTAGTCGATAAATATTTATCCTTCCAAAATCAGATACTGTGCAGGTGCACTCTGTCTGAAAGAGTCAGCTATCACATGTATAATCGAAAATCTAATTAAGTGATAAAACTATTCAATGGGAAGAATTTTTTCGTACAAATTTATTTAGTGATTGTTAACAATTGATGTAATTTTAATTTCCTACATTAGAAATTTCTAAAAATTGGTAAAAAAAAATATGGTCTAGTAGCATACTCAATTTATCACACACAGCGTAAGAAAATTTATGTAAACAATTTGTTATTTACGCTGTTATTACATGTTTACATAAAAATGGTTTTTTTACAGAATTTTTCCAAATTCTGTTATTATGTCAATGCCCCAGTTTGTCAGGAAAAGTCGCATTTCTTTAAATAATGTCATCAATTAAATTCACGTGGGTATGACGTCATTTTTTAAATTCAACTTACTCATTTTATTGTCTTTATTTTGATTAGAAATCATACAATTTGGGATTGTAAAAGTAGCGGTGCATTTGTAATCTTCAACATTGACATTAACATCAAATAAATGACAAGTCAATTTTATGAATATATTAGGCGATATATTTTCAATATATTTATCAAGATCGTTCATTCAACATTCTCTTCTAATTCTCATGATATAGGTTTACAAAATCTAAAAAATGGTAGGGTTGATACAGATATATTCCGGCTTGTGTGCTTGATCAGGGAACCGCTTATAAACCTTCGTTAAATAAGACAGCACAAAAAGAATTTTTACTGTCACAGAGAGAGAATTACATACAGGGCGAAGGCGGGAATCGAGCCCGCACCAGGTACAGTGTGCAGACTGTTAGCAGAAGCAGCAATCTTAATCACTCGACCACCCGGACCCCTAAAAAATGGTTCAACTGAATACCGAAAATAAGGTGAAGCATTTCAACCGCATAGGAATTAAGAATCATTATTATATTGAAACCAAGCTCACAAATGTTGAAATTGTATTTATTTAAAATAATAAAAATTCCTTCTATTCTTTGATTTTAAATGGGCATTTTTAGCGCATTTCTTTAAGAATTCGGCTTTTCGAATTCGATGTTCATGCAAATTCTGATTTCCTCATGCATTCTTTCGTCGATATTTTCGTCCCCTTATATATCACTCAGGCAGAGTATATTGAAAGTACACGAACGTGCATCCTTAGAATTTCGTCACAGAGCATCTTGAATTTTTGATGTCTGCATACAATGTCTGCGAGATATATACCCTGATATCCATTCTTTGAAAAAACACATCGAAGAAAATTATTTGTTTCCTTCGTCGAAGCTTGTGGATGAAAAAAAAATTGGAAAGTCAAAGGGAACGGACTAGGATGAAGGAAAAAAAACATTTATAAAATATTCCTATCGAGTTGCATGAAGTAGCTCGCTTTGTTTGCTTTTATTTTTATTTACATATTTTTTATTATTATGAGACCCTGTGCCAGAAAGTCGAGTTTTCTTTCGTGAAAACAGACATTTCATCCTGAAAAAAATCTTGTATTCTTTCGACTACAAAAGCTGAATGCATAGAATACTTTTGGATTTATACAATATTTTGTTTTCTTCTTTTGATGTTGCACTCAAAATGAGTAGGACTGCATACATTTCAGTCAGCAATGAATTTCTTTTGTGATATGCTTTTTTTTTTTTTGCGTGCGTTCTGTTTTTCAACACAGCGCTTTTTTTATGGTGTCTTTCGTAGATGAAGTTTTGCCTTTTTTAATGTTGTAATTTAATTGTGGACAAAACGCGAGTGTGCATTTTATTCTTCTTAAAATGTCTCACAAAGAGAAGAAAACTTTAATTGGGAGTAAGGACCTTTTAAAATTTGAAAAGTAAAAAACTACTCTAAATGTTTTGTATTGTTTAAGACACAAAAGGATTGGCAGAATGGGCTAATCGTATACTATGTTTTTTTAATCGTTGAAAAAACGTGAATGATATTTGTTTCATGCAATTGAATGTTAGGTTATGTTTTTTTTTTGTTACTGTAAAAAAAGGAGATAGCAAACTTCTACAATTGCAAGTATTGCAGAATTTAGCTGTCAAACAATTGCAGCTTAATTGCTCACTTTTAATATAAATGCATTTGAAAATTCTGTTAATAAAATGGAAAATAAAAAATAATTACTCACTTTTTTTATCTAACTTAATACATAGATTTAAAATAAAAAATATATTTCAATTTTTTCAAAAATAGTTAAGCACATATTTTGATATACACATTTAATCTATATACATAAAAGGCGACTTCTGTTTGTTTGTTTGTCTGTATAGGACGCAAAAACTTAAGAACCACGCAACAGGTTGTCACGAAATTTGGCACAAAAATTCATCTCATCTTCAGAACAAACATAGGCTAAGAATTTTTCGAATCGGACCATTCCTTCTATCGTTTTCGAACGTTTTAAGGGAAAAAAATACACCACTTTCGCTCAAATCCGATCATTTTTTCTCTTTCGTGATGCCATCAGGCAGAAAAATTTAAATAAAACTTTTTAGAAAACAATTGAAATTGAAAATGTTTAACATATTTACTATTTGTTCATTGCCTTCAGAAACAAAATTAATAATTTGAAAAAATAGTTGGATAAGTTTCAAGTTACGTTATCCTACCAGTCTCCATTCTATTATTTTATTGTGTTTTTATGATTTTAATTATGAATTTTTTAAAAGCATAGTTAAGCTTTTACTGAATTATGTTGATTTTTGAAGACCGTTGCACTACAGATGCATATTAGGGTTTCATGTCTTCCTTCTTTCGCCAATTACTTTGCCAAACTCGCCAAGTTATTACAAAGAACGTGCAAAAGAGCATTTTAAATAGCTGGTTGGTTGTGCGATGGTCTTTGCGCTAGAGCTGAATGGGTGTAATGGTAGCTATATATTTTCCTCGCCAAATTTTTCAAATACGCCAAATGAGCTAAAATGTTTTTATTCGGGAAATTACTACGACATTATCTGTTTTTTATAGCATTTTTAAAATTTTGAATTTTTAATGTAATACAAGTGGCGGGATTTTGTACTTTAATAACGAACGGTATCAGCAACATAAGCTTATTAAAAAGCAAATAAACTTATAAAAAAATGCAAATCGTTTGCTGTTTGCTGGAGTAGCTTATTTTTAATTCTTACTGATTATTATTTTTTTTACTTAAATATGTATTATCTTTAATTCGAGCTTCTTATCAAAGGTATTTTTGAAATTAATATTAATTATTACTATATCCAAGATGGGTAATTAAATAGAAAACATTACTGGGTAATCTTTATATCTTATGTAACTCAAATGAAAGAAAAAATAGTTAAATTGACTATTACATTATTTTTTCACCTCTACCCGTGCAACGTCGGGTATAACAGCTAGTTACACATATTTACCTAAGCAATAACTTTCTTCTTCGTATGATCATAAGTTACTTAATATTTATTTTGGAATAAAAATTTCGTTTGCTACTCTATTTGAAATTAACTTTTTCAAGGCAAAATAAAAAATAAAATTAAAAAAATCACCTTGAGGTACTGCCACAAATTTCGTGGATTCGGAGACATGTTTTGATGAGCTTTTTTATTGAAACGTGCATTATTTTCACCCTAAGTGCCACAAACTGGCAACACATTGCTCTGTATTGTACTTTGGTGCAGCGCAACAACTATATTGTTCAACTATATTTATTAATATATTTCAATTCTAATACTGGGTTTACATGCTTCCAGCGTCAGCGTAAGCCTTTGGTTGGCGAGAAATTGGCGAGTAAGATTGTACAGAGCGGCGATTTGATGATGTGACTAAATTGAATTCACGATGTAGGATCAATTAAAAAAGAGAGAAACGGCCAAGATAGTTGCCATTTACCTTATTGTAACCATTTCCTTTGATCTCGGGGAGAAAACCGAAAAAAGATGGGCTGGTGGCCTTGAGAGCCAGCTTCAGCGGAAGTTCGTATGATTAAGTGCAAAGTGTTACCTTGAGATAATCAAGGCCACGCTGAAATGGCTGCTCGAAGCAAATGCTCGAAGCATGTAACCCCGGTATAATAGATCCAGTAATTTTTACAAAGAAATCAATAATAAATAGCCATACAATAATAAATACATTAATGTAGCAATCTCCTTCAAAAGTTAATTAGTTTAGTTTAAATTATCGTCACACTAGAGCGACGCGAGGGCTATGAAGTTGATTAGTAAAAGACCAAAAATTCTTTCAAAAATTTCTTTGAAGAGTATTTTACCAAACATCTAAGCCTTCCTCCACCCATGTTTTGATGCGAAGGAATGGTTCCATCCTTCTCTCATCACGGTGAAGGCGACTTGATTTAAGATGGCTCCTCTCCCCTCGCCATAACTCTCCTCGAGAGAAATGAGTCCGGTCTCGCCTCTAAATCCCGCAAATTCCCGGGAGCCAGCTCCAAACGTGTCTCGCAGGAATAGGTTTAAAGGTACATAAACCGGCGCATAAAACAATGGCGAAAGGATAGGGCCCTTAAGTGACTTCCTGGAGCACAAGAGCTAACGGGATTGGAGAAGAGACATCTATACTTACTATTTTGAAAGAGAGATATTTGAAATGTAATATCATCAAATGTGTAAACCGTTATAATTGTTCGTATATATTTTGATTCTGGACAAAAACATTAACGGGATTTAGAGTGTTCTTAAAAATTTATAGTTTTTTGCTCTAATTATACTTGTTATAGACATTTTGGTGAACACAATTTTAACTCTCGCAATGAATTAAAAATAATATGAGCTCTTTTATTCTAAATATATTTTAATATTATACCTCAATACTTTCTTAATATTTTTTTAATAATGTTGAATGCTTAGAGAGCCTTGGGTACTAAAAGGAAGCCTGACGACACCAAAACAACGAGCTGTAGTAACTTTTATTACGTACTGTTAGAACTCAATACTAAATGACAAACCAACCTAAATCAATTTCAATCAATTAGCTTATTTTTCTCTCTAGTACAAAGCAACTCCAAACATTTAAACGAAAGCGGAAGATCACTTTTTTTATTTTGTTTTCAAATTCTTCTCGCATTTCAAGAGTAAATACATTAACACATTCATATAAAATTAGGGAGTGATTAGGGCGAGACATTATGTACGCCTCGAAACTTATGGAATTTATCTTAATGAACCCACTCACGAAGCATTGAAGGCAAGCGCTTTAAGTCACCCGATATTGTGCTTAAATAGAGATTTATGCCTCTGCCGGAGATAGATCAAGCTACTTAGCCCCAAAGAAAGCAAAGAAATTACAACACGTTATTTTCACCAAGTATTCGAATTACAAAGTATATCATTTAACTTTTGAGGCCTAAAGATTTTTTTCTCTTGATAATGTAGTTTCTCCTTTTCAGATCGTTATTTGTCTTTAAATTTCAAGAGTTAATCCTTAAAATTAATTTTTTTTATGTGTAAACATTAAATGACTGTGACCAGTTTCAAGGATATTCTGTTAGTTTTTTTCAGAAATCAAGTCTGTTGAATTTCGATTTTTACTTCGAAAATCTTATATTTTTATTTAAATTGTTGATTTAATTAATTATGGTAACTGCTAATAGAAAAAAATAATCTAAAACTACTATAGATATTTTTAAGCTATGGAAGAATTAACTTTATTGTATTTGAATACAACAGAAAATGAAAGTACACACAATTTGAAGTTTAGTGCAGGATGTGCCATATCAATCGATTTTAAACAGCATTTGTTTTTAAGTTCAGGTATAGATATACCTTTAGTATCTACTGTGTAATTGGTGCAGTGTCGATAACAGTGCTTTTATCTGAACATTTAAAAATGTAATTACCTATCAAAATCCACTAGCTCATTTTAAGTTATACAAAAAAACTAGACCCACAGATTACTGTTTTCTTGTTTCAATTAAATTTAATTCATTTTGTAATTGTTCGGAACTATTTGGTTAAAAAGACAATTCAGTGATAAATAACACTAAATAAAAATCACTGCCATTAACAAAGAACATGAACCCTGCCCCCTTCAATCGATCAGCAAGGCCCAAGAAGCAAAGCAGAAGCGACAAACAGAGCAGCTTGTTACTTGCCTCCGAAGGCGGCAAAAGTTGCCTCGTAATGAGGACATATCACTCAAGCTCATGTTGCCTCGTGTAGCCGGTCATCGAGAATCCTGGAAGAGAATGAAAAATGGAGACTCAACTACTCAACTTATCGCGGAGGAATATTTCTTACTTTTGGGACTGCATTCATTAAATTGTCAATTGCTTTGAAAATGATCCATGTCTTCATAGAATGAGAGATGTAACATTGTATCTCCAATGCCTCACAGTTTGGTTCTTTAAAATACTGAAATTTTGACTTATCTTAAGTTATAGTTAAATACAGCCATAAAAAATACACTTAAAAGAAAAGGCACAGATATTAGAATTGAACCATAAGGCAACTGCCTTTTCTGCTATAGAGAACAGAAATACCACATACAATCTATTTGAATGTATATTTTTTTTTAAATCAATTTCACCTGGAAAGTCTGTTGCTTAGCAGAAGTATTCTAGACTTTGGTTTCGGACTTTCTTAATGTCAACGGATTTATTGATCTGGTCTGACTCCGTCAGACCAGATGGGAATTAACAACAACAACAAGCGTATTTTTTCTGTGATAAATGTAGCTGAGTTCCAGGTCCTGACCTTAACACTTTTTGAATTTGGTTCGAATATTTTTTTTAAATTTTAAATGAATAATTTCACACAAAATATTCGAAACAATTTCAATAAGTGGAAAGGTACCTGTAAATTATCTACCTTTATTATTTGAAAAATACCGTTTGTAAAAATATTCAATACAGCCGGAGAAATGTGGCAGAGAAAATATCTTTCTCAATAGGATTATAACCGATGCACTTTGCTTTGGAGACCCCCGGTCCAGAAAGCCCATTTAAGGGGTCATAGGAGTCTTTAAAATGTGCAAAGAAGGTACTACAAAGTATAGTTGATCTTTCATGTAATTTTTTAACTACTCAATATATATGCATAATTTTTTATATGTAATTCTATAAGATTTATTTAATATAAAACAAATTTTAAAATGTATGAAACTTTAGCCAAAACTTAAATAAGTTATATTAAACATAAAGCTATTTGAACACATTGGGATTAGGCTTGCGTGGCAAATTTTGAGGTCAAAATTGAAAAAATGACCAAGAAAATGACTTTATATTGTACAAATATGTACAAACAAAGACTTATACCAAAATTCTCAGCTCAATTTTAATAAGAAATTATTTTTTAAAAAAAAATTAAAATTTTTATTATTTTTTTTAGAAAAAAGTTTTTAAAATAATTTCTAATTAAAATTGAGCTGAGAGTTTAGGTATAAATCTTTCTTTGTACATATTTGTACAATATAAAGTCATTTTCTTGGTCATTTTTTCAATTTTGAAATCAAAATTTGCCGCGCAAGCCTAATCCCAATGTGTTCAAATAGCATTATGTTTAGTATCATTTATTTTAGTTTTTTTTTTAAAGTTTCATAAATTTTAAAATTTGTTTTATATTAAATAAATCTTGTAGAATTACATATCAAAAAATTATATACTTATATATTGAGTAGTTAAAGAATTACATGAAAGATCAAACTATGCTTTGTAGTACCTTTTTTGCACACTCCTATGACCCCTTAATGGCTTACCCTGGTTCAGAATTTTAAGAAACCATTGAAAGTGAATTTATTTTAATTGAAACTTATAGTTAAGATCAGTATATATTTTATATTTTATGAAGCAAGAATGAACACTTAGAAGGCATTGAAATCAAAAATTTGATTTCGGAGACTAGAGTTGTAGACATGATTGCGATACTGATGCAGAAGATGAAGAGTAGCTCCACTAACGTTAAGTCTAGAATACTTCTGCGCTAAGCAACAGACTTTCGCCATTGGACCAAAACTGAGGCACTTGAGTTTAGAGACAAGAGGTCCAGCGCGCCCATTCCCCCTTAAGTAACAATTTGAATCATTTATAAAATGGACTTATAAAAAATAAACATCTATTAAATTGTTTTGCATAAAAAAATATTTAGTTTTTCATACCTATATAACAAATTACTTTTCGAATCTTGATATGTGTATCCACTTTTCTGCTGTTCAATAAACCACACATAGTTATAAAAATATATATGAATTTTTGGATGATTTCTAAAAGAATTTTCCCTGTGAACGTTCTTCACTAAAAAGTAATTGGCTTAAAAACTAAATTTTCGTTATTTCCGCACAATTTTTGATTATTTGAGGAACTAAAATATTGTAATTATTAACTTCTTTTTGCCTATATACTTATCTTTCATTTTTCTAAAGTTTTTTCAGATTTTCAACATTAAAGTTAATTTTTTTATTATCTCTTCTTTAGAGATTATTTCCATTCATTCACAAGAACAGGTAACAAAACAAAAAAATTAATCGTTAAAACACCTTTCCCCGGTAAAAATATGGTCTTTATTAATTCGGTCTTCCAAAAGGAAGGCGTCCGTTAAAAAGGTGGCGGCAAGCATTAATTGAAAGTAACTACCCAAGTCTGAACGCGCGTTTTAATAAAGTTATTGAGACAAAACGTTAGGAGCCGAACAAGTGCTCCTAATTCCCTCCTAATCTCATTTTGACACGGACCTTTATGAGCTGTAAATAACTCCGGCTAGGTGCTTAGCGTTCGGGGCTGCTTAGAAATGGGAGCACTTTAAATCTTGGTGGCTGAATAATGATTATTATACGCCTAACGAATGACTTTTGGAAATGCTTTTACGAAGAAAATGACTAGACATTTATAGTTGTAGAAACTAAACTATAATGTTATTAAGTTTAGAAACTAAATCTCATTTAACGTAGTTTTCTTTGTAAGTTAAAAACTATGTTTGCATGAGACTACGGGGCCATAAAGTAGTGGGCGCATTTTTTTTTTTTTTTTTTTTTTTTTTTGAAACCTGAAGTATTGTCTATGTCCAATGAATAAAGGGATAGATGTTGAACCCCTTGTTAACTTTATAAGCAAGATTAATAAAAATGTATCGATCAATGAAGAATGAAGGGTTGAAACGCGACCTACTCAACTTAATTACTCAATAAGCTCTTAGTGAAACCACGCTTTCCGTCCGGTTCGGAGTGTAGGCTGTTCCGAAGAAGAACGAACCCTGTTCGGAACTTGAACAGTGTGTTGCCTTTGCTCGAAAATATGTTTCTCCAATCTACTTCGGAACATTCGACACTCCGACCATAAGGAAAGCGTGGCGTTACCGAGGGCTTCACTGGCCTTGTAAGTGGAGTCATACGTGGCTGAAAGAACCTATTAATACGATTTGTATTATATTCTGAGTTTGCAGCTTGAGAGGGTGAACGTCTCAAGTACATATTTTTTTCCCGAATTCTTTTAACTAATTTGTTGAGCTGAATTAAAGAAATGATTCCAGCTCACAGCTCCGAAATGGCCAGACTTATTCAAAATTCGACAATTTCTGCTATTCTAAAACGTGATAAACAATTTCGCAGTTCTGAAGCTAGCTCAAAATGACAAACCACTCTTTCCACTGTCAAACCTAATGCAAAGTTAATTCAACTTTCTCACAACTATCGCCGACACAAATAATAGTCACCCTAACCCAATGTCTCGAATTCCCTTTACCTCTAAGTAGTTAGCAGGTAATTGTAGTTAGTAATCAGTAAATGTGTTTAGTGGAGCAAAAAAATCGATGTTGAGCAGGCGGAAAGTGGGGAACTTGCCAAAGGCAGCAAGGAAAGAAAGTTAGGGCGGATGAAACAGTTATAGGGTTTGTCAGGAACCAGTTAATATCGTGTTTTGAGTTTTTCTTTCAAAATGTATCTACCAATAAATTATTTTCAAAAATAATCAATACACTACACGGTAACATATACGAAAAGTACACAGAACACCTATATTTATAAGGAATCTTCCAGTATTTAAGTCTGCTTGGTGGGCATTGGCGACTGGACCCCGGTTTCTCCCTTTATTCTCCTCTCGGTACAAGCGTTTCAGGATTGCCGCGAGAGAAGAACCAAGTGAGAAACTGGTTCTTCTCTGGAGAGAAGAACCAAGGAAGGAATTAAGGGTTGGAGCTCAAAATTAAAAACCGTATATATTAGCTGTGTTAAAGACCCATAGAAGAGACTAGAATTAAACAACCAAAAGAGTAACCACACGAGGTATTATCTTTTTGTTTGAAGAAGTAAAAAAAATCGTATCATTAAATTAAAAAAAATACAGTTATTTTTCTTTATTATCTTCATAGCTACTTCGGTGGATAGTCCGCCTTTAGCAACATTTGCACAAGGGTCTTTCTATGGGGACGTTAAGTATTCTTATCGCAGAGTCAGATATTTTTATATTTATTTTATTTTTCTAACAACTTTGAAAGAAAATTCCACAGGGGTGCTTTCTGAACTTTTTGCAGGCCAGTAGATTCTGGTAAGAAAAAGTTTTGACAAGAAAAGAAATGGAACGCAACTAAAACTTTACACCGGTCCTGTAAAGAATATAAGTTACAACTAATTAAAAGTCACTTCATACCCTAAACTAAATTCTTATTTTCGCAAACACGAAGTAGTTAATCATTTACAAAGAATACATATTTCAACACTTCTAAAACTATTTTTGAGCAAGCAAGAATTATTAAAATCCCATTCTCTATCTTCATTTATTAAAGGATATAATTGAAGAGTACACGGGAAGAACCACTTGATTTTATAAGAGTCTTACCTTATGTGTATGCTTGGCCTACATTGGCGACTGGAAATCGGTTTTTCTCTCGGTTCTTCGTTCGCGGTACAAACGTGTTACCCTTGTCTACTGATCTTTGGCGTGAATCAGGGTTGCCGCGAAAGAAAAATATAGCGAGTAAACGGTTTCTTTGTACCAGTTTAGGCGATTTCAGGCTATCATTGCCAAAGAAGCATATTGAGGAAAGCCTTCTACGAAATCAAGTGGCTCTTCCCGTGTACTCTTCAATTTCTTCTGATTTATTGTGGAAAATCGATTGGTCATGAAAGTTTAAATCCAAATACTTACCATTTTATCATATATTCGAATCAAATATGTATTTTTCCAAAAATATTAAAAATAAAATTTAATTACAAAAAAATTTTTTAAATAGTGAGCTAAGATATATAGTATTGTAGATGCATCAATGTAAGTTATTTTTATAAGAGCCTAGGGTTGTCACAAAAAAGCCCAATTATATTAAATAATATGTAGCAAAAATATGACTGATATTGAACTCTTTTTTTTTTTTGTGGAATATCATAAAAAATATATCATGAATTTTTTTTTATTAAAACAAGCAAAAAAATCCCAAATTATGATAGGACATACTTTAACATGAGAGAAATTAGAAACAGGTTTTTAAAATGAAGACATTAAAATTTGAATTTGACAGAATAAGATAAATTAAATGAAAAACATGCTTCCCTATTCTGAAGAGTGCTTTATCTATCACTGTTTATCAAATTGTCAAATGTGATTATCAAAATTATCTAAATAAAAAAACGCACTTTACAATATGAATGGATTATTTGTACATTTTTCCTTAAAATAAATTTACACCACTAATGAACATTGGGAAAATTAAATAATAAAAAATCAAATAAATAATAACACATTCACCTCATAGATAATATAATATGTAATTTTCAATTGAAAAAAATTATTGAATATAAAAATAAATTCACCTCATAGATGAATAAGTTGTGCATATAAAATAATAAAAAATAACTTCACTGATCAACTTTGTGCAATTTGAATGACCACACTGATTAACGAAATGTCAATTGAAATTCCTTCTCACTGATGAAAGGACTGCTAATACAACTTCAACCTCACCGATTAATGATGGGCAAATAAAAATTTCATCTTTCTGTTTAACGAAGTGTAAATAAAAGAATTCAACATGCTAATAACATTGTGCAACTAAAGTTTTCAATGAGGAACATTCAATTCTTTTACTTAAACGATAAATTTTGTTAAATTAACTGATTAGTATTATCCAGTTAGCATAGTCGTTATAAAATGTACTGGCTATCCAGTAATTTTACCATCAAGCAAAAAGAGTGCTATTATTACCTTGTACTGTGAATTTATAGATAATGAAAATTCTATTGTTTTTAACAAGCAAAAATATTTGCTTCACTAGCAGTGATTGGATGCACCCATCTTCTTTGCTTAAACGCTATTGAAGTAAGTTGTTCATGACTCATGACTTAGGACTTTCTTGGTGGGGGGGCAAGTTCGCCGAACAATGCGACCTTAGGTCTATTGTATTCAACTCCAGAAATGACACAAGCACAAGAGACACACAAAGAAAGAGCCGACACAAACACATAGACAAATAACTACATTTATTTACGGACACAAACATCCATGCCTTACCAGGATTCGAACCCGAACCCAGCAGCTCCAAAGGCTAGCATCCTTACCAATGCGCCACCGGGACGGCAAGTTGTTCATGCAACTCTGTTCGTTGTGAAAGCATCATTTTTTCTGTACAATAAATAGTACAGCATCTTAATGTAGATTCAAAGTAACTTTGGAATGTACTGCAATTTTACAGAATTTTTTACAGTGAGGGATAGGGAGAGATTTTGACATAATGAAAAACGTATATTATAGAATATCAAAATACTTCAAATAACTTTTTTTTTGTGAAAACTATTTCATTATGCAGCAAATGACTTTTTTTGTTTAAAAGTTTCAAGCTTTTAGCCTGTTCAGTTGAATGCAACGAAAGCGAATACCTCCAAAATACACTCATCTGGCAAGCAAGCGTCCTGAATAACAATCTAAAGTCGTCATTTTTGGCAGATTTTACTCGAAACTATTTTTTCACTTTAACCATCGCAACTCTTTCGTAGGTTCCTTTTACCCACAAGATTTCTTCATTCATATTTATTTATTCACGGCTTCTTTGCGGCGCGAGAATAAAAAGGAATAAAGTTCAAGAAATAACGTGGAAAATACCCCGGCTATTCTATTGGGGATAACTTTAAAAAAAAACACACATATTTTTTCTTCAAATTTCAGCAACTAGAATTTCAATTCAACATTCAGCACTTCATTTTTGTTTGCTTAACCACCGGAGATCAGAAATGTGACTACACTATGCCCAGGATAAAAGTAGAATTTATAGTTGGGAAGCTCTTGCATTACCATAGGGCAAAATATGCGAAAAAAAGGAGATAGCGCTGTTGGGAACTAAAAAGAGTTATGTTTTAAGTATAAATCTAATCGGAAATAAAAGTTTAGAACGCAAGGGTGCTGTTTACTGAGGAAAAATTACACATTTAACGAGCAAGCTCTGTTTTGTGTTGCATCCTACTAGTTTCATCAGCGCCAAATATTTATTAACAGCAATGCACAGAAAGGTAAGGGACATGTCTAGCAGGCCAAAAATATGCTATCACAATTTTCTATTAATTGTAGGCATAGAATTTCTAAAAAAACATTTAAAAAAATCATGGACCACATTTGAGAATACATATGGGTATGAAGAATGGCATAAGAATTGTCGAACCATTGTATACAAATTTTCCGTTTTCACAAATACAATTTGTCTGTTAAAACAGATTTTTTCGCTAAAACTACAACCTACTCGTAAAAAATAAACAAATTATCTCTGTACATTATACAATATTTTTCTGGTGCATCAGCTGAGATTTTTTTTTGTAAAAAGCAACATACGTTTTAGCAGTGCGGGGAAGAAGTTTATGCCCATAATTTCAATCACTCACCATTGTTGCAGTTCTGTAGGCTTTTCCCAACGCCGCCGCGCCGTTGCATTTTGTAAAACTGTTTTTGACTGGCTCGAATGTAATCTCTGGGTGGTGGTTGGTGAGTCGGACTTTAAAGTTTATTTGGATGAATACTCTGACAACAAGCCATTTGATGAGAAAAATATCAAAAAAAAATGTGATGGAAGTTTTTGAAACTTTGGATTTGAGTTACATTTACATACTGCATTGGAAATATACCATCGGTCCAAGTCATGCAACTGATATTAATTATTCTGATACTAAGTTTTATTTAATAATGTTTCATTTAGAAAAGTTTTTACCCCCCAAAATTAACATAAAATATTTCATTAATGTGTTACACTTTAATAAAATTTTAGCTTTATTATATTAGTTCACGGCAAGATATATTGTTACGATGACTCATTTCAATTACATTTAATCAATTTATTCTTACATAATTAAAACGTCATGTCCGTGGGTACAAAAATCATGTACGTGGGCTAAAAAACCACGGACGTGATGTCCTCAGACTTGACAAATTACATGTTTTATCCTTGTAAAACATGGTATGTTCATTTTCGAAACACGAGTTCAAAAAATTAAGCTCTTTGTATCTAATGCTACACTTGCTATATAATAAATACACTTGCTTGCTTTGTACTAATGCTTTATTTTGCTACATAATATGGCAGCAAATGACGCTAAAAATGAGTTAGACACTGGATTGTACTGGCACCTATGGAATTCAATACAAGTTTTTGTTCATGACCACGGACGTGACTGCAGTCATTGCTCAAAGCATTTAATGCCCAGTAAAATATATACAAATTAAAAAAATAAACATAAAAACTGCATTAATATATTCCCAAAATGTTCTTATTTGCTTTCTGTAACTTAAAAATTGAATTCGTTGCTTATAAGTTAGATATAAACTGCCAAAATAAATGGACATGACGCTGGGACACACCACGGACATTACATATCACACTCTGTAGTCTAAAAAAACTATAATAAAATAAGAAATCTTGTATAATTCTTTATGTCCTCCTATACTCTATAAACTGTATTCTCATTTTCCTCTAAGTTACTTTTCTTTTAAAAGTCTATATTACTTTTAAAACTGGCAGAGACAAGAATGGTTCATTTTCAGAGTATTCACCCATTTGCCAAATTTCAATGTCACCCAGTAAGTACATATCTTGAAGTAAACTGGGGATTGATCATTAACCAGGCATGGGCAAATAGCAGCTCAAGTCATATATCTTTTTAAATGGAGAGCGAAAAATACCAATGACCAATGAACAGACTTAGGCTAAAAACTATAACTAACCTGTGAGTAAGTACTTCAACAAAGTATTCATTAGTTATCAAGGATGAACACCATCCGTGTAGAATGTCAACTTGCTTCTAGAATTTCCTAAGTAGCCATTTTGGACCAGCGCGGCGGTCAGGTGGCGCTGATTTAAAATTATGAGACTAAATTTGGAGTTTTATCGAAAAAAATTCGTTAACCAGCATAAATGCCAGCAACTCCTTAAAAACAAAGTCACTTGTTTATACAAATAACGAATGATACAAGTCAGCTGCTTCGGTATCGATATTCGTGAAGAGCTTGATCATTCTCTTTACTACCCGCACGATCGTGCGAGCTCTGTCGGAATAAGGGGTATATGTATTATTAATACTTAAACGAATAATAGAGGATAATGAAATTTACTTGATTTCTGTTTTATGGCATATTATTAGGTACACTGCAGCTTCATTTTTGTTATCTTCAAATCCTTAAAATTTATAGTTAAAGCCATGTTTTAGGAATATAAGTGAGAACAATAATATTATTTTTTCATGTAAATAAAGAGTCGAGGCGGATTAATAAAAGTTTTCAACAGCATGAATTTTAATATCAATATATTGTGTTAGTTTTCCTTAAATTGTTCTCTTTCAACGATGTTTTGAAGGAAAAATCGTACATTAAAACCGTAATTGAGATATTTCACTGTATTTTTGAAAATATCTGGCAATGTCCTTATTCAAATTTAACATTTATTGAAAGAACACTTATTCAAAGGCGATTAATTTATTCAAATCCCAAAAGTTCCCTATTGCTTTTTATATGCATAATACAAGAGTTAAAGTTTTTTTTTATTATGCTTGAATGTAAATTCCATTTTAAAGATTTCAAATATTTCCTTGATTTAAAAGTTTTACAGTCGTGAATTAGCAAATTCAAGCTAAACTATTCCCTCTATCATTTAATAAAGACGAATTTCATTTATTCATTTTAGAGTTCGAAAACTAAATTTTTGTTTCTTAATCTCAAGAGAATTGATGTTTTATTCATGATTTCTGAATTTCTGCGTTTTAACAAAAGAAAGTTGGAAACTATCTTCCCGCCTTTATTATATTTTTCTAACGCGTACAGCATATATATGCACGCTATATTTATGACCCTTCAGCATACCAGTATTTCAGTAATAGTGTTATTTACTTTCCTTATCTAACCTTCTGTAATACAACTAAAACTCCTTAAAATCCAATACGGTTAAATTTTTTTTTTTGCCTGGAGCTTTATTTTGTTTAACTCTTAAAGCACATAATTTAGTGGTAGTTTGAATTTGTTAATTAATTCATTTTTGGTGTATGACAATGGGAATTGGAAGAAAAAATTTAAATAAAATATTAATGAGTAACAAATGGCCAACATACATAAGAATTAAATTAAAAGTAAAGCAAATTTTAACCGCAAGCAATGAAAGAGTGTGAATAACATGAAAGGAGAAAATATAAATGTGTACACTCTTAAAACAAACACTCCTAATTTAACTCAGTCTGAGTGGATTTTACTCCTCCAGACTGGAAAATGCACTTCTCCTTTCGGAGTGGATCCTTTGTGTATTAAACCTACAACAGGATCACTCCAAACGAGTGATTTTAACTCATTCTGAGTAAATATGCATGCCTTTACGGTGTCGAAAATGCACTTCTCCAACTGGAGTGGATTTCACTCTTTTGTTTTAAGAGTGTAAGCTTTCTATTACTTCGATTTTAATAGACTCTTCTTAAAATCTTTTGTTAGTAATATATGATAATAAAATTATCATCAAGGTCATTATACTTTTACAAAATATAAATTTCATATTCAAAGTAAAATTAAGCTAATAAACGGTTTTCAGAATATGCTTTTTTAGATGGTATGCTACGAATTACAGCTATTTCAATTTATCGCCAAATTTATTTACTAACTTTTTCAATCAATTTTATGTTCTTTAATGTTCATTATTAAACAAGTTACTCCGCACCTAACATGCTTTAATGAAATAAAAAGTTTCCATCTAAAACAATACAATGAGTTACTTAATCTGAAAAAACGTATTTGCCAAATAATTTAGGCATTAAAAATTCAGTATGCGTATCTGCTTTAAGTATCGGGTGAGAGAAAACTTGCTGTTACTTTTACCACGGCACACTCTTTTATGAAATTAACTAACTGAATATTCGATAACAACGTCATGTTTGAAGTTTGAAAATAAAGGGTTTCTTACAAACAACAGACACTTACTTGATTCCTGAAAGCACAATAGAGAAGCAATCTCAACTAAATTAATTTCATTGGAAATTCCCCAGTACGCTTTACTATCTTTAATGAATACTCCGCACACGTGGCGAAATTTAAATTAAATTTGCAGGAGATATATTGCAGTTTGATTTAATTTGGAAGCCATAGTATGTTTTTGAAATGTATTAAATTGGACTTAATCCTGTTATTGGGCTCTACTGCATTGTGTTTTGGCTTTCAAACATTCATGCATACATAAATATTGCAATTTAGATATTGATATTAGTATGGTAAAACTCCACTTTTATGTTGCGTGGAATTTTAATTCGCGGGTTCAAATACGTGTGCTACATAAAATAGGTGAATTTTCGTTTAAACTATTTTCTTGCAATGTTACAATATATAATTTAAAGGGGGGGGTAGGGAGGATAGGAATATAGGGTAGGAATGTTGTACGCATCCTATCGTAATTTTTTTTATCCTCCCAAATTTGACCATGGAAGCAAAGAACAGCTGACAAGTATTTTAGCACTTGCAGAGGAATTGTCGTGAATATCAAGGTCATAGTATTAATAGTTGTGGATATCGAAAGCTCTCTACGTGGTGATAAAATTGTTGAAAAAATAATAACCTTTCAAAATTACTGAAAAGTATTCAACTGACCAAATGGTTGTCAATGGGGTTAAATCCGCAAAAATTTAACTGCTCGGAAAATAACTGCTAGTTTTCAGCAACATTTGTAGTACACTCTTTAAACAAAAGAGTGAAACCCACTCCTGTAGGAGAAGTGCATTTTCGACCCTGGAAATGAGTGAATATTAACTGAGACTGAGTTAAAATCACTCGTTTGGAGTGATCCTGTCGGAGGTTTAACACACAAAGGATCCACTCCTCTAGGAGAAGTGAATTTTCTAGACTGGATGAGTGAAAATTAACTCAGACTGAGTTAAAATCGCTCGTTCTTTTTAAGAGTGTAGAAGTGGGGCATCAATGGTTAATTTAAGCTTCAAAATCTTCTCGTCGGAAGGCTAGAAAATATGCAATTTGAATATGCAACAATATACAACTTTGTTCAACAATTATGAGACACACAAAACTATTAAATGCATAGCGAATGAAAAATAAAAAGTAGAGGTTTTCACATGTACCCAAGTCGGAATTCGTCGTCGTGCACGTTTTTTTTTTTTACTAAACAATTTAACAATACCAAGTTAAAACGTCAAGACGTAAGCCACATATTTTTCATGGCTTAATAGTTGTATTTTATAAATGTTTGATGCAAAATTCAATCTAGTTGCGCAAATTCCTTATACCGTGAAGTTAAAAAATTAGAGAAAATAATAGAAGGGATAGAAAACACTCTCTTCTCTATATTGCCCGCAAAAAGTCTGTGCTGGAATCATTTGCAGTGAGCCTTTTCATTTCTAATCCGGGTCTCGTAATATAATTGTTCATTTTCTAGCCATCTTCCTTTAATGAGAAGATATTTCTTTTTCGCCATCTTACCTTATCTTCTCCTAAAGATAGTGTTTTGAAATTTATCGCAATTGCTGTAATGTGGTAAATGGTAAATCATATAACTTAATCGTTTACTGTGAATTAATAGGTTTGCGATAAAACAACTGCAACAATATATAAATGGGGTAGAAAAACACGTTTTAAATAAATGATTTTTTAGGTAGTACACATCAACAAAAGAAAACACATTTTGAATAAAAAGTAATTTGTTTGGGTTAAGTTTTATTATGGTAATTCGGAAAACAAATACTACGATTTGTAAAGAGTTTCAGACAATTTAAAAGGCATTTTCAAGTTTCTCAAATATTTGTGAATAATGTCCTTCAAAAACAATCAGCATAGAATGGTTAGTAAAATTAATAAATCTGAATCATTTATATATAAAAACCATTTCAACTATACTTTCAATCATTTAGAATGCGTGATGAGTTTAGTAATCCGAGACAATTTACATGGCAAATTTCTCTTGTATTCATTCTATCGAATATAAAAGGAAAAAGACACAAACAATGGTTTTGGAGACATTTTTCAAATGCAACCCTATTTTTAAATTAGCCATTACGATCAAATACTGCTCTCCGATCAACATAGAAAACGGAACTTTTGATGACTTGTAATAGATAAGTAAATATCGTAAATGGAAAGCGAAATACTTTGAGAGAAAATGGTTATGCTCCCATCTCCATTTTTATTGATAAATAGCACCATTTCGCTTCCGGGCAGTTTAACCCGAATGTGTAATCAGACGGACAGTGCTACACTCCCCTACAATGATAATTTCAGTTTCCAAGACGAAACGTGATGAAACAGTGATGCGTTTTGTTTTGCTATTGTTTTTACATGAGATTCGTTATTTTTCTAGATATTTCCGAATCTATTTCTGTTTTATTTTCTCCAGAGCTGGGTGGATATTTTTTCTCTCTATCCGGTTTCGCTCAGGAGTTTGTTTTCTTGTTGTTGAATAATATTTTCTATTTTTCCGTAAGACGGGGAGGATCTCGGAGGGCGAAGCTATTTCTTTTGCCAAACATGAAATGGATTCTGTCTGGAAAAGGAAACTCAAAATAAAAAAATAAACCGGAAAAACTCTTTTAACTTGTTCTTTGAAATGAAGTTTCCGATGGTGAACTCGTCTATTGCACTATTTTTTAGATGCGCAAAAAAGGAAAGTGAAAATTAACTCCTGTTATTTTGCGTTTTGATAAAAAAAATATCGCAAAAGCTAAATGAACATAAAAATATCATCGGTATTTAAACACCAATTAAAACAGTCTTTTCACTTAATACAATATTGATAAATGTCCGGTTAAGTTTATAAAACGATTTTTACTGCCATATTTATGCATTCTGACTTTATGTTAGATGATAAGAAACAGCTGAATTAACAATTGTGTCACTGCAAGTTTTGTGAAACCACCGTGCAATGCAATATCAAGATATTTTAATACCCCGAACTCAAACTCAATACGTCGCATACAGTCCAATAATTTCTGAGACTCTTCATAGTACAGTTTTCTGAGCTTCCAATATTTTAGAGAAATAGAACTCCAGAATTATTCTTTCTCAACCTTTTCAGTCCCAATGACAATTTGGCATCATCATTTTAGAGTTATTTTTTGAACGCCTTCACTCTCAGAAAAATCCGTCTTTATACACTAAACTTTCCGTCTTTTTTCACAGTAATTTTTCCGTTTTATAAAAAAACAGAAAAATTCCGTTTTCTTTGGACCGCACATGCGCATCGCGATATTATTGTTGGTGGGTAGAAAAGGCCGCCATTAATTTCTATCGACATTACGACTTTTTGCAGCAGTAAATCCTATAATAATAATATTTTGAAGAGATGTGCCACAATGGCCGAGTGGTTAAAGCATCCGCCTCAGGATTCAGCCCTCTCAGGAGTGCGGGGGGTTTGAATCCCACCTACTGCCAATCATCCTATAAATCGGATATGTGTACTGGGAAGTTTAGGGCCTGAGGGCACTGGGACAAACGTGCTCGTTAAATCTGTGGAGTCCAAAATCCCGACAGCGTCAGCGTACGATGTCGCTCGAAGTTCGAGATTTCTTCAAAATACATAAAATTTTCGTTTTTTAACGAAAAAATAAACACAACGGATCTATCTTTAAAAAAAAACGGAATACTTCCTTCTTTTAGCGGACCAAAGTGTTCCTTCAATTTACGGAAACATTCCGGTAGCAGTGCTGCACAGACTTTTTCCGTGAATTGAAGGAAATTTTTTTGAGAGTGCCTATGATGTTATAAGTGTTCTTTTACAGTAACGCCATTTGTTGTACAACACAGGACGGGCGCTGTCTACAGAAACATCTGTTTTTTAAATTGGCAGTTATATCTGTGAAGAAAAAAAGACTTTGATGCCGGGGCATGCAGATTCGCATTTTTTGAGAACATATCCGGTGCTGAATTAAGTATGAGATGTTCATACAATTGAAAAGGCCTTGTCAAAAAATACCTAGTATCTATTTTCTTATTACGACAGATATGATTTGCACTACATTTTTATATATGTATCAAAATTTTGGATGAAAGTGTAATGGCAAAGCATTACATTGCTATTTGGGTTTATCGTTTATATATATTGTATTTTTCTCTGAAAAGAAGTCGATCTCATTTGTGATATATATTTGGTTTATTTGCTTACTTGCATGATGATATTGTTTTATTGCAAAATCACTTGACCGTGGTTCAAGGTTAAAAACTACATAAAATATAATGAAACGACCATATTGAAATATTTTAAAAGCAAAAGAAAAGTATATTTTGACGGCAATTTTCAATATTGGCTTATTTTAAGTTTTTTAAGTTTTAGCTAATTTAATTAATCGTTTTGCTTATTAACTCATATTTATTGCTTTTAGACGACAACACATTTGGTTTGTCGTACGTTTAATTTTTTCTTAATTAAAGTATTCACTTGGCTGGTAATTACAAATTAAAAGATTAAAATAGTGTAAAAATATATACACGCAGTTCTGTAAACTTGAACTATCAACAAACCTGTGAAAAACGTCTCTCCATTTCAAAATATACTACCTTAAACAGGATTGATGTATAAAAAAGCACTATTAATTATCATAATGCTGCCTAATTTTTAAATTAAAACACCGCAGAAAAACAGCAAATACTTTATAATCTTTTTATGAAAATAAAACGAAAAAAGAAAGGCTACCCTTTTTTTATTAAGATCCAACCCGCGTTTTTTTTTCCGTAATAAATTACTCAAGCTGCTATAAAAAAATAAAATTTGCAAATTAAGCAACAATATGCGATTATGTTCGTAACAATTAAAATATTTTTTTGACATAAATTAAACAAAAAAAATGACATCGTCATTTTTTTTTGTTTGATAATGGAGTCAAAAATAATTCTCGTATAGATTGGCACCAATTAAAAAGGGAAAAAAGACATTAAGGTAATACATTTTGAAATAATAAAAATGAATTTCACATTGTGTTGGAGATGTTTTACGAATACTTTAAACTTTTAGTGTCAGTCGTTTTATTTTAAAAACTGTCTGACGTTTATTTTTTATTGAATGGGTTCTAGAACACACCTGGACACTTTGCTGCAACTGATAGGAATGCGAAGCCAGTACCATATAAAAACAGTACGAAACACTTAAAAAATTGCATGAAAATTTAGACCACGTACTGGTAACACGGACAATCCGTGATATACCAGTGATTGGATTTAACATGCACCAGGGTCTTCAAAACTCTAGGGGCTGAGAGGAGCCCAGTCAGTAAGGCGCTTGCCTTGCATGCAAAAAGTCGCACAGGTTAGGGCCCGGGCATTGCCAAACTGAAAACCTATAAATGGTTTGTGCGGCCAAAAATGAAAACGAATTATACTCCGTGTACACTGTACAGGGAGTGCACTCGAAATAAGCCCCGACGCAGTTTACGAAGTGCTCTAGTGTTACGAAATCTCAACTAAACCCTGTAATGCATGATTTTTTTTCATCCCGAAAAAATATATTTGTATCTTTAATACTCATACATCATGGGAAAAATACTGATCAAAAATTGACTGCACTGGAATTTAAATAATTTCAATTTTTTAAATTTTGGCCATATGGCAAACACCAACTACAAAATTCCAATTTTGATAAGAATGATTAGAAAACTACTAAATATATTTAAAATAACCCTCTTGAACTATAATTATTTTTTCAAAACAATTTATTTGTATTTAGTACTAATATTATTATAGTTTGAATACTGCCTAATACGTAATTTCACAACAGTTAATAACTTCACTCTTTAATTTTGCAAACACTTTTACTACTGGTCATCTATTAAGATTATTAGTAACTTAACCTTCAAAATGGAATGTAATAGATGAAAAAACAAAGAGTATCAACAGGTTCATTGCTAGATTATTTAAACGAAATTCCATTATGAAAACTATTCTCTATTTCATATGGGGACAATAATAAACTCCATAGCTATTTTACTACTCAAATATATTTTCACATTAAAGCTGGATCCTTATTAAAATAATAAATACTCGGCAGATTCGAAAGTGATTTATAGCTCGATGGGAATCCAAAACTGTCTATTAGAGTAGTTTTAATTGTTGTTGGGCAATGATTCTGAAGTGGATCGTAATGGTTTAAATTAACTTCGTGGTGAGAGAGGGAAAGCAGTAACTCGAAACTCAGGGAAACTCTTTCAATGATTGCAATATCGACTAGTTATTTTGCATTTGTTCTTCGAAATAAATATTTCCTTGTGGCTGACTTTTGATCAACCAGGTAAAAGAATAAACGAATTTTTTAAGCTTTCAAAAATTTCAAAAACAAATTATTTCATTATAGCTGTGTAGTAAATGACTTTACTAATGATTCAAGGCTTTAAACAGTAGTTTGTCTGTGCATAGATACACAGTATTGAAATGTTAAGTTTAAGAAATGTTATTAAAAATATGTGAGTTTATTAAAAATTCTACCAAACCTTGTACGTCTAAACTGTTATTAATACTGTAATTAAACTGTAATTAACTGTTAAGTATACAGTTTGTTATAATAATATTTTACTTTAAAAGTAGGCAAAAACTGTCCTGACATTTTCTTATGCTTTTGAAATAACTCGGACTTCTACAAGGGCGTCACTATATGAGTAGATATACAAAACGAAAAAAGATCCCATAGCTCACAAGGGTAGTTGGGGGATTGGTGTTCTTCGATATGTCGAGGTTCAAAGACTCGACGTCGCTCTGAGCATAGTGGCTTAAGGGGAGTCGGAGCTAATTTTACTAAATTAAGAAATATTTTTGTTAGGAACTATATGAGATAATATAGCTCTTTGATTTAAACTGAGGATATTTTACAGTATAAAAAAGCCTCTACATTGATTTTTTAAAAGAATGTAATAAAAAAATCCGATTTAAAGTGATATAACTTCATTATATTTCATAATTTCTTTTATTCTTCATTAACATTCATAATATTTTTTATCAAAAATATTTCAAATTCCACGGTTTAAATCAAATGATTTTTTACAGTATAGAAAAATCAATTCAAAATGATTTTATTGAAATATGTAATAAAAAATTCCGATTTAATTTATATAACTTTTTTTATCAAAGATATTTAAAATTCCTCAGTTTAAATCAAAAATCCTTAATGGGGAAGACATAAAAAAACATGTTGATATCTTGGATAGTTCCTGAGATTCCTAACTGTTGAAAAACCTTCTATCTCACGTTTTAGTATGCTGCTGTTACTGCTGTCCACACTGACGATGGTAACAAAAACTGTGCACGCGCAATTCAATCCTGCACCCAACATAATTTTTTCAAAAACGAACCTCCCTTAAATGGTTATGGATTTAGTACTATATCTACTTTAAAGGAATTTTCAATTATTTTTTTAAAAAAATAAACCGGTATTTCGGTTTAACTGGGTCAACTTATAAACCAGTGTTTGCCGGTATAGCTGGAGCCCAAAACAGATTTTTTTTAATCGCTTCTTATTTTTTCCTCTTTTACCACCTTTTTCCATTCCTAAACCCGCCTCGTTTCGAAGAGCCTTTGACACCGGGGTGAACAAAAGAGGTTAACATACTATACTTTTTAGCCACTATAACAGCTAAGGTAGCGTTTGGTGCCAGCTCAGGTATCAGTCCAGTGAATTGGCCCTGGCTCAAAATGATGATACCTTTCACCAATAACCCTCGTGTATCTCTAGTTTGAAATTAAATCATTCAAATCAAATATAGACTTTTATAGTTGGTTAGGACAGATTACTAAACTACGTATTTGGAAAAGCTTTATCTGAAGAATATGCTCCTGATATATCTCTAGTAGGGCGTTCAATTTAACCATAAGAGATACATTCCTCTCAGAAAAACCACCAAACGACATAAGCTGCTGCCGATAAATAGCCTAATTGTCCCTTTTTGCCCTGTCTCTCGTATCTGGCGAAGTGCAGTGGGTCAAAAGCAAGTCCGGACTGTCCAGTAGTACTAATCACGGGATCATTATTCAGCTGGATATGTCAGGTTATTCGGCTGCAACTGCAGGACAATCAATGTCATCGTGGGGGCTGAAATATAAGCCCCCAATATTTCGCCTGCACGGAATAAATAGCTTCTCGGGAAACAATGCGATCGCCTCTGCGTTTCTAACATTGCTGTTCTTTCATGGGAATAGATGCCACGCGTCTATTTTTTCGGCACTTTAAATTAATCTTTTTTTTTGTTATTAAAATTTTTTTGATGCTTTAAGTACTAAAAATTAACAAGCTAGTTGTGATTCCATTATAATCATAGTGATTAGATATTTTCCTTAGATTTCAATTTAATTATTGTCTTAATATTTTTATTGTTTTCTGAAAAACTGAGAAACAATTTTAACTCCACCTGTTGTTTTTTGTGTAGCTTGTAAACAAGATTTTAAAATTCGTTCTCTTTAACTTAAGACACTCGCAGATAATATAAGATTGATACAGATAAGATTGTCGTATAATTGCGGCTGAAAATGCCAACAAAAATTATTAAACTTATTAACAACAAATCAGTTTTTCTATCATATTCGGATGCAAATTTTTACTGAATATTCATATTGGATGTTTAATGGTCATTATTAAACTTTTCTACAGTAATAGTCACTTAGTTGCAAATAAATATATTACTTGTCGACTCTGTATTTTTGGAAATAATGCAATATATACAATTCATACACTCGCGAAACCGAAAGGTGTTAATCCAAAGGAGACACACGGTAGGGCTGGTTTTGTATTTTATCATATTCTCAAAGCAAACACAGAACCACAGTCAAGGAACGGGCACGGTGTAGATGGATGCAATTCAAAGCCAACCCTCCTTATCTCTGTAATCCTAAGGATTTTTCGCATACAGGAAAAGGGGTTATGTACTAAGTCCATACCGTTCACTGCATGAAAAGCTAACAAGTGTTAAATAAGATGATGGGAAATCTTTCCTATCCAGCGTGAATCTGACTCCGGCCCTAATCTGCGATAGATCAGCAATGGAAAGAGCTTGGAAGGAATTTCGAAAACGTATTAGTTGAGAGATGCAGGAATTTCGAATAATTTGGAGGGGCATTAGATTAAATTGGAAGCGAATAAACAATTGCGCGCGACTTTTCATTTAGCTTAAAATATGAGGTCCGAGATAGGGGTCAGGTGGCAAATGAAAGGCAAATAAATTTGGGTACGGATCATTTCAATCAATGAAATTGCACTTCCAAAAATATTTTTTGACGAAATTGTTGCATACTTACTGTACACTTCATGCGAAGACATAAACAGTTGAATTGATTCAGCTCTATTTAAAATTCGAAATTAATTCCTAGATAATAATTCAGGTTCAGTGTTAGTAAAACAAAATATATGCTATAGAGCTTGCAAAATAGCACCGATACTACATCTCTCAATTTAAAATATCATGACGGAGTTTGTTCAGATTTGTTTTATTGTAATTGCAATAATCTTGATAAAGTAAAACCATTAAGTATCTCGGAGATTTTATAGACAATAACCGTAAATAGAAATCACTTGCCGATTACATATCAAACAAATTAAGAACCGTTTTAATACAGTCTTATTATTTGAGAAACAAAATAAAACCAGGAGATTTTAGCTATTACTTTACAATGCTTTTGTATGTCCCTTGTTTAATTATATAATCATTGTTTTCAACTACATAATCATTGTCAGCAAAATTAATTTCACCTATATCCGCAAATCACAGCATTTTTATTTTTTTTTTGCTTTAAATCGACTGCATTAAGTCCTAAATTGCGAAAGAAAACTAATAATTAAAAAAAATTGTGGGACCCTCCGAACTTATTTATCTTCACTTATTTATTTTAAAATGTTTTTTTAAAAGATAGTCTCGATATCAATCTAAAACAAGAAGGTACGTGATATTGCCGATTGACGTAGTTAGGTTTCAATTCGTAAACAAATTGTCGGTGCTTTCTTTGAAAAATATGTGAATAACCAAAAATCTCAAAACGAAATGGTGACGTTGAGTTGCGAAATTAAATTGATTAATCTAATAAAATGAAATGAATCTGTTTTTACATATTCCAAACTAATGGTTGTTGGCATTTTCCTCAAAATCGAGTTCCTTTACTACTATGTGCTCTAGTAAGACATTCATTTAATCATTCCGGCAGTGAAAGGCAAGCGCATAAAAAACAAAGAAAAATAACATCAAACAAACACGATAAAAAATAATTTTCAAAACAACGAAGTTATCTTCAACACAAAACCTTTAATAAATTTCTTACTAGCAAATTTAAAGGCAATTTGTAGCGTATATCTTTCAACCAGCATTTTTCATCCTATATCTAAATAAGCATCTTCAGCAAATATTGATACAAAGTATAAACAACGGCTCCAAGTTAAGATTTATAAATATTTCTACCTAATGGATTCTGTAGCTAAATTACATTTCACTTTTTCGAATCAACTCTGCTATCCTACCGGTATTTATGAGACTAAAAACAACAGGAAAAAATGCGCGTAAAAAGAGATTTAACCCTCGGGAGCCCGAGTTCTTGTATCATTACGCAGGATCTAAAGAGGAAAATTGATATTGTAAATTTACTCTTCCCGGTAAAGATCGATACATAAGGCAAACAATCTCAGCTGCTGTAGGAGCAAAATGAAGACTGTAAACACTTGTTTTAAAGATGATGTATGGTCGGAGAATTTATTAAGAAAAAACGGTGTCTTAGAAAATATTGTTTGGGCCTTTTATGGTTACGTCGAGGAAAAAGTTACTATCGGACTGTAAAACTTTTCAAGCACCGGGTCACGAAGAAAGTCCATGGCAATAAATATAAAATGGACTTCTTTCTAAATAAATAAAAGTTTGTTTTTATTAACATGCGTTCTTTGCAAAAAAAAAGTCTTTTAATAAAAAAGATATTGGTACAAGATATATTATTAACCAGGGTGTTCCTGAAGGACGAACGTGAGACACTTTAACTAAGCTTGTTTAATAATTAATGGACTAGACAAACTTTTCTAAGTAAAATTTTTAAATAGTTTAGAGGAGTGATTAATGAGACTTAAATAACTACTATATTTTATAAATATGTGACTTTATGTAAAGTAAGATATTTTATAAAAATAAACAGCATTACTGAGTTCTTTATTAGAAACTTAATTTTCTGAAAAAAATGGTGTATGAATAAAATGTTTTGGAAAAATAATAGTTAGAACTATGGTACAGAGAACTTACAAAATAGATAAACTGGAAAAGTTTTAAATATATAAAACTTATTCATTGGGTACTATTTTATTAAAAAATGCAGTTTCAAATGTGTATTGGTTTTTGAAAATAAGTAAGTTACTAATAACTTTTGCGCCAAAAAGTCTCAAAGTCTTTATCCTTTATCCCCAACAATCCCAAGAAAAAACACCTATCCCAGTTTTTAAAACTTTGCTTGAACCGACTAAAAAAAGAAACACTACATTTTGTTTAACAACTACTTAAAATTTCAATTTGATGTAACTGGCAATTCCATATAAAAGTCAACTTTGATAAAATAAAAAAATGTAATTTTTTGTATTTTTTTTTAAAATTAAGTTTAAAAATATTTTCCAAATTATCAAATTATGGTTTAAGAAAGCAGGACAATAAAGGACATATATTCACATTTCCCGAAAAAGATCGATGCTTGGACAAAATAGATTTTTGACCCTCTCTGGAAATTCAGAGAGCATTTCAGCTAGTTGGAAATCGGCCTCGATACGTTTTGAAAAACCTTTCACATGTAAACAAATGTGTCTAATGTAATATTTGAAATATTATGAGTATTCTAGATAATAAAAAAAATATTAAATTTATTGTTTTACACACTTTTAATTTAATTTATATTTATGAAAATTTTAGTCATTCAGTCACGGTCATTCCATCACGTCAAATATAAGTTAATAATTTAAACCATTTTACAGGTAGGTTGCTCTAAATTATAATTTTACATAGCTTATATATCTTATTTAAGATATGTTTTAAAAACTCAATGTATTGTTAATTTACAAAATTTTCCATTTTTAAGTAAGTCGTGGTTGCAAAAATGTCATTCCGTCACACAAAAAGAAGTTAGTCAAAATTGAAATAAAAAAATCTTTTAAAAAAATTTCACCTCCTTTTTATTGTCTTTTAATCATTAACGGTAAATCAACTGAAAAACGCGATTTAATTTGAAAATAGATTTGTGGTGATTGTTTTACTTCCATTTTAAAATTCAAAATGTTATTCTATCAATGACTACCGCGAGTTGACGATTGTCATTCCATCAATGCCAACTGCGAGTTGTCGTCAGCTTCTACTTACCAACCATTGATCCATCGAACAAATGCTTTTATGCTCAAACTTATTAGTTAATTTATACATTTTGCAATAAAAATAAAACATATTTATATGTATGTCGGAATATTTTTATCAAATAATTGCAATATTTAAAAGTACTTTTATGACTAAATAAATATTAACTAGTAATAAAACAAATTTTTATGTACCGTCAAAGCGGGTATCTTTGGCCAACTTTTGCCAGGCGTTGGAAAAAGATTTGTTTCTTAATTTTAAAATTATCTCATCTTAAGGGGTCACAGGAGTCTTAAAAATGTGCAAAGAAGGTACTACAAAACAGAGTTTGATCTTTCATGTCATTTTTTAACTACTCAATAAATGAGTATAATTTTTTTATGTGTAATTCTACAGGATTTATTTATAATAAAACAAGTTTTAAAATTTATGAAACTTTAGCCAAAACTGAAATAAATGATATTAAACATGAAGCTATTTGAACACATTGTGATTAGGCTTGCGCGGCAAATTGTGAGGTCAAAATTGAAAAAATGACCAAGAAAATGACTTTATATTGTACAAATATGTGCAAACAAAGACTTATACCTAAATTCTCAGCTCAATTTTAATTAGAAATTATTTAAAAAAAAATTTGAAATCAAAATTTAAAAAATTTTATTAATTTTTTTAGAAAAAAGTTCTTAAAATAATTTCTAATTCAAATTGAGCTGAGAATTTAGGTATAAGTCTTTGTTTTTACATATTTGTACAATATAAAGTCATTTTCTTGGTCATTTTTTCAATTTTGACCTCACAATTTGCCGCGCAAGCCTAATCACAATGTGTTCAAATAGCTTCATGTTTAATATCATTTATTTCAGTTTTGGCTAAAGTTTCATAAATTTTAAAACTTGTTTTATTATAAATAAATCCTGTAGAATTACACATAAAAAAATTATACTCATTTATTGAGTAGTTAAAAAATGACATGAAAGATCAAACTCTGTTTTGTAGTACCTTCTTTGCACATTTTTAAGACTCCTGTGACCCCTTAAATTGTTTTACATTTTTGGAGAGGTGGAAACATCGCCTTTCATTTCATGTAAAAAAATTCTCATTATAATTCTGGCAATATGACAAATGCTGTTTTCATTCTTATGAGTATAAATGACAAAAATCTATCTCTTCCAACTTTTGTCTGGAACACTTAAAACATATATTGAAAATAATTTAATAAAACAATCTATTGGATTTTTTTATTTATGGGGAAGAATATTACACCATTTGTTTTATTCTAAGTTGAATTTTTTTATGCTGTATTTAAATATTGGTAATTGGGAAGCTTTTGTCGATGAATGCGTATAACTTTGGCCAAAGATGTAAATATTTCTTTATTGAACTTTGCACTTTAAAAAATGCATGTAAAAGTGTATTCTGTTTAATTATTTTTGAAAAATTCTTACTTTTATGATTACTCATTTTTTAGATATTCTTTTTTTTTAAATCTCACGATTTTAAACATTAAAATGATAAAGATAAAATGCAAGAAACTTATACCACTCAAAATCGCAAATGTCGAAAGGTAAACATTTTCAGATTCCTAATTATGAATATATTATTTTTTCCCCTTTTAAAATAAAATCGTTTGCTTTTTCTTAATATATTACTTATTAAATCTTGCTTCAAAAAAGTTCTTTTCCCCTTATTAAAATAGAAGTTTATTTTTCTTTCAAGTGACAAACAATACTGGTATTCATCGTGTAATGCCATTCCACGAAGCACTGCAATGTAAATGTTAAGTTATATACCATTTTTAATATCTATATATGTCTTATAAATTTGTTATTTTTGGGTTTTAAAGTTTTAATATTGCTATTTAACTCGTCAACACAGCCTTTAAGGATGTTAAAAAGTCGGTTTCTTATGTATTTCGTGGGTGGCCAAAGTTACCCGCCCGGCTCCTAACAGTGTCCTAATTTTTTTTAATTAATACCAATTTTTATATTAATTTATAAAATTTAACAAAAATGCTTGAAAATTATTCCTAAAAGTACAATACTTAGAATGCATACTGATTTTTAAGTGTTTAAATCGTTTTTGTGGTTAATTTTTTCTTCTTTTGTAAAAAAAAACTATGATTTTGGACAAAGTTACCCGCACTGACGGTATTTCTGTTCCTCATTGGGAAAAACTTATGCTTGTTAAAATATCGTCTGAATTTTTTTAAAAAAAGATGGGTCATTTTGGAACAAAGCATTATTTTCATAGGCTTTGGAGCTATATTTTTGTATAAAAAAAGTTATGTCGGAAAAAAAATAAATGAGTGATTCGACGGAAGAAGCTGTTGTATTATGTTGGCACTCAAAATAGCAAAAAAAAGATATTCAGTCTATGGTGGAAATTATACTTGGATAACTTCAAAGTAAGTCATTTCATTTTGTTATTTGTTTGTACCAAAAGAGCTTGTGTCATGACATTGTTCCAAAAGCGGTTTACTTGTGCTTTTTTCTAAATAATTAAACTGTCATTATTTTTTAACCACATAATTTAGTGTTATTATCATCCATAGATAACTGGGGAAAACTATTTTTCTTGAAAATGAATAATAAATCTCACATAACAAAATGCAAACAATTGACTTAACGCCATTTGGAAATAAGCTCTTCAATTGAACCATGATAATCCAGTATTTCATAAAATCTGAAAAGTTACACATTCACAAGTGTAGTATTCCCACATCCAATTTATGAGCAAAGTTTATAAATGTTTAAATTAATTTTGAGAATTTAAGGGAATAACACTCTCCAACAAACACTACTACATACGTTCATGCGTAAGCAAGAGTGAAACTTGTTGAGCCAATCACCAAAACCAATTTTTCGTTATCGAAAGCGAAATAGGGATTAGTTTAGAAGGGATTCATTAAATAGTAGAACGAATAAGTCATCTTTCAAAATAAAGTTCATATCTAAGAGTTTCGAATAAGCTTATTTATTTATTCAAGTCTAACATTTTACTATGATTAATTACCGTTCATTTAAATAGATAAAAACCTCATAATTACTTTATCTGAGTTAGTTTTGAAAGAGGAAACTACTTTTACTTAATCCATCATCTGTGTTCCAAACTTAACTCACCACTATAATTTATACCTGAAACCAAAACACTGATATTTTTCTTATTTACAAAACAACCGATCAAAGATACTACTCACATTACTGGCACGAACTCCCCTAAGAACTAATTAGAAAAACTTTAATGCAAGCTTCATATTTCTAAAAAAGTCATTCGACGCCATTAGCTCTGGTGTTTATTAACTACTTCAACTCAGAATAAGTAAAAGCAAAAAGTAAGAACATTCTACTTCAACTTTTAAATTCTAAACCTCTAAGACCTCCAATTTTCATTTACTCACGTTCAATCAAACTGATTAAACTTGATGGAATCTTTTAGTCAATATTTTTCGTTTTCAGACAAAAAAGAGATGTATTCGTCTAGACGGCTTTCCAGCTTTTGAGTGGTTTTAGCTAATTAAGCTTGCGATTCTTTGTTTAACTGACTCTAAGGTGTTTTTTTTAATATGATTAAAAGTAGTTATGGAAATTAATGTAATCCATTTTTAATAGTTTTTGAAGCTTTGAGTGAGTTGCTTGGATTTACTTCTTTATTAGGTCACGTAAAAAATGTGTTTTCAACTTTTTGAAGGAATTTATAAGAAATTTTTTTTTAGTTTTTAATAGTTAAGTGTAGGGGAAGGTGTTGCTCCTTTGACCACTTCACACATTTAATTTTTTGAAAACCTGAATATTAAAGCTAAATTTAATTTTCTTATTTTGTTCCAATCTGTATCGTATTTTTTAATCATACATAATTTTTTCAAGTTTTTACATTCAATTTAATTATTTTTTACTTCATTTAAAAAAAGTAATGAAGCTGTGGCAGAGGTTCAACATACTGTTGTACCTTTAAACCATGGGGTGTTGTACCTTTGACCAGTTTAAATATCATTTGAAATTCAGGGCATATTTACGAAGTGGAAAGTTAATTAAGAACACGATAGTTTAGGTTAACTAAATTCTAATTAATTAATTTTATTCACCTTTTTTATTTATATTCTTATCCACTCGAAAAAGAATAAAAATATATTTTTAGAATAGAATAGTCAGGAATCTAGGAACGATGTATAGATTAGTAATTGGTAGCGACACATTTTATTATATTTTGAATTTTCTTAAGTAGCGGAATATATTTTTAACCCGTCATGACTGTCAGGTTTTTCACCAACTAATATATTTTGTAAAAAATAAGTTTTATATTTTTGTTAAATTTTAAAATTAAATAATTTGATAAATTTTAAGTTTTAAAGAATGAAGGGCCTATTTATAACCATCTACTGCAGATATATATTCTTTAAAAAAATTACGAAATTAATTTTTCATTTAAAATTTTTAATTTAAACTTGATGCAGTAAAAACAAGCTTACACTTCAGCTAATTGTGTTATTCCTCAAAGGGTTCAAATTTTTATGCATTTTTTTATTCCTTATGGGCTTAAAGTCAAAAATATTAATTAATTTTACGAAAGTTGTAACAGTAACACATAGAAGTTAAATGTTGAGAAATTCAGTTGGGAGTGTTGTACCTTTGAACTGGTCAAAGGAACAACAACTGATGGTCCTCAGAGGTACAACACCATGACATTCCAAATTAAAAAGCATGCTACAGTTAAAGGATTAGAATTACGATATTCAAAAGCTCCACAATATTTTGTGAAGTGTTTAGCTACTACGTCAAAGGATTTCCATCAACAAAATTATTACACAAAAAATTTTATTAGGCAAAACTTTATGAACAAAATAGTCACCTTTTAGGATGGAAATGGATTTTTAAATTTCTCACGAATCCTTTTTGCCTTGTATAATCCACGTTAGGATACATAAGACCTCCAGTGGAATAACTATATACTAAATAGACTAATTTTTAAAAAATATTGCTACATTGCCCCACAGCCTAGGTGGTCAAAGAACAATATGGGTAGAGGTACAACACCTTCAAGTAACACAATAAGAATTTTTAACACAAATGTAAAATCCATATTATTATACGGAGCGGAAACATGGCATGGGAACAAATCAAACATGAAAAAACTTCAAATCTTTATTAAAAAATGCCTTCGAAAAATTCTTAAAATCAAGTGGTTCCATAAAGTAACAAATGCTGAAATATTAAAAACATGTAATCAAAAACCAATAGACTATGAAATTAGAAAACGAAAATGGCGGCGGATTGGGCATGTGCTACGCAAGCCGGAAAAGTTCAATGTAAAAGAGGCCTTGGAATGGAACCCGCAGGGCAAAAGGAAAAGAGGAAAGCCGAAAACAACGTGGCGTCGAACAATTACCAACGAAGTGAAAGAACTGAACAAGTCATGGTGAGAGATTAAGACCATCGCAGCCAACAGGGTGAGGTGGCGGACCATGACGGAGGCCCTATGCTCCATGTTGGAGTGAAAGAGGTATAAGTAAGTAATTAAGTACAACACCTTCCCCTATTTTTAAAAGTGTGTATCGAGTTATTAAATATATATATTACAAGCAGTTTGTTTGTAAACTGATATTTAAATTAAAAAATTATTTCTAATTTTTTTTTCTTAATAATAATTCTCCCTGCAAACGTGTAAATCCAATAATTATCTCCGTACATCCGTGTAAAATATCAAAAGTGCAAAAAATCTCTTAAAACAGATAACAATTTCTCGGAAATTTAATTGCACAATTATATCCCCAGTAGCATCGAATATGGGCCCAATATTGGTTACAATGTGGAGCCAATATGCTAACCCTTATTAGGCCCAGCATTGGGAGGAAACATTTTGCCAATATTGGCCATTATTGGCTGCCATTATAGGACCAATATTATCCAACAACATATAACCAATATTGACTGCCATTATAGGACCAATATTATCCGACGATTTTTTTCGAAACGGTTGGGTAGATGTAAAAATCGACGAACACGTATCCCATTATTTTTGGTGTGTGACCCCTGGGGGTTAGGGGTCAATTTTAAAAAGGAACCTCCTACTTAACAAATTCGAATTCTATGCTTCGAGCGACATCGTACGCTAACGCCGGCCGTCGGGACTTTCGTCTCCACAGAATTAACAAGCACGTATTTCGCAGTGTACTCGGGCACCCCAGTGAATTTTAAAGTAAATTTTTCTACCAGCACGAATACGTCTATAGTATGGCTAGGACAAGGACAGAACCAAGAACTTTCTCGGTGTGAGGCTCGTCGCTTACACCTCTCGGCCACCGAAGGGCCGTTTGGCTGTTCTTCTTCTTCTTAATCTCATCAAGGAAAAATATGCCAAACGCGAGCGCCCCCTAGGTATATGCCAACCAATATATCCCCAATATTGGTTCTATCTTGGCAAATTTTAACTTTCGAAATATTGGTTTCGTATATTGGGCCAATATTGGCTGAATGTTGTAAAACTTGCTATATTTGCCCAAGATAACCAATATTGGCCAACGTCATACCAATATTGGGCCAATTTCGATGCTAATGGGGATGTATTTACTGTTATATACTAATCAGGTTAGGTTTGAATTATCGTCGCACTAGAGCTACACGAGGGCTATTGGCGAAGGGGGTCGTATTTTAGAACCACAGTCAGGTGACGATATATACTAATCAGAAAAAAATAAAGTTTATTATTTTCTATTATTTAAAATTAAGAAATAATGTAGTTTAACATACATTACTCACAAATAATGTGATAATCAACATGGTGATAATCTACATTTCTCTCAAAACAGTTAGCGAGGAGATTTAAAAAAATCGCAATAATCACGTCCTATTAAAGACGAACTAACAAAATACGTCTTATCACGTTCCCAGAGAATCATCACATTTTCGATGATAAAAGACATTTCTATCCCAAAATAAAGGACTAGCAATATAAAACAATATATTTGGAGTGGGGTTCATAATTCAACCGAACAAAGTCCACTTTTTAATATTTTCGAGTTAGCAGCGGAATTGCATGGACTATCCATGTAGAATTTCAGTGCAAAAATGAAAAATTTCCTAGTTCAGATAATATGCGCTAGGCAGCAGCAATTAAAAAAAAGTTTTCAATAGCTACTGCCAAGCGGATTCAACTTTAAGCGTCTGTAGCACAAAGAAGCATTTTATGGACTTGGGTCACTTTTATTCTGAGCCCTCCGTTTGACAATGCTCCTCCCTCTAGTGCAACGTGAACTCAACTTACCTGCATTCCCCTGTAAAATAACACCCAACAAGATTAGCTCTAAAATGAATGATGTCGACTCTTTCCGCCCAGAAAGTGAAACAATTAATTTCGCCCGCAGAAAGGCTTTTCCTCCAGGCTTTATCTACCGCACAATAAGAAGACAGCCAGGGCTCCCTTATTGGAAAACAAAGCTGGCATTGTTGACTAAGTACTTGCACTAGAGTTGCTGATGTTGTTGTTCCTTTTCACGGAATTCTTATGGCTACAATGGAAAGCGATATTAGCCTCGGCTAATGAGCTAGCATTAGGATGAGTCGGGTGGTTGAGTAAACATCACACTAGGCTATTGGTAAAGTTCTTTCTCCGGAATAACTCGTAGTTATAAGGGCCCGATCTAGGATAATACAGGCTATAGGCACAACAAACTGGGGGCCCTTTATTCACAATTTTACGTGAATTATTTCCCATGAGATGTTACCAGCTAAAGAAAAAGCTACTCGTACATATTTTTTAAACAATGGCATTGACCACAGACAATGTCTTCTAGTAGAAGAACTTTCAAATTGTGCCACACGTACATCTGTTTTGAAAAAAGAAAAATTTTAATGACTGCTTAAATTTAAATAAGTTTCCTTTTGCATTGAACTTCTCAATAACACAACCAATGTAAGGCCTACTAAGCCATCAATCAGATTTAATTTGCATATGATAATTATCAATGTATAAATAATTATACCGAGGGTTTACCCAATTCCAGAAAAAATGCCAATAAAAATACAAACAACTATGTAGATCACTAAACATAGTTACTTGTAACAGCAAAGAGTTGCTATTCAAAAATATCTAAACATTCAGGATTTAGCGTTTAAAAAACGAACGCATTGGTTCACTTCAGTTCGTTGATTGAAATGAATTAGTTTTTTTATTTCCTAGCTTTAGAAAAAGATGGCCCGCAAAATTAATAAAAGCTTACCTAAAAGTTAGTATTAAAATTTGATCCCGTCCTTAACGAACCTATATGGAGGGCCAGGTTTTGAGGGTTATGATCTTATAACAAAGGGCACAACTCTGTTGGCATTATCAAATATGTCTTTTAATTCTAAAGACCTTATAATCATCGTAATATTTAAAAAAAAATAATCTATATCATAAATGTTTCTTACATAACTATAATTAAAAAAGTAAAAGCAACTCTGTATGAATATTTAAAATTGTAAGAAGAAATTTGGAAATTCACTTTAAAATTAAAAATAGCATAAACAATCCAATATGATCCTCTTTCAAAGTATACATTTCAAGGATTGATTACTTTAAGCACCATTTTTTACCACGTAATTTAAAATGACTACGAAATAAATAGGCAATAGCTAATGACATTGCCATCTAAAATGGGCAATCATTAATCCAGTATTTGAAAAAAACGTGCATCAACTATAAATTTTTACGCATTATACTTTCTTTTGTAGTGCGATTTTCAATATGAGGCATTATCTGAACTGTCTAATTTTCATTTTTAGTATATTAATAACGCATTTTTAAACAATGCATTGTTTGCCGATTAATTATTCTTTTTCTTCTCGTTGGAACTGGATGGCGGATGGTGAGTTGGTGTTTTTTATTAATTGGAATATATTAGAATAGGATACTTCCTAGAAATATTGGATGCATTTATGAAAAACAATCGTTAATAACCAGGGAAGTAATACGGTTCAACAACCTTTGATATTAGAATTTGGAATTATTGAATAGCTCAAATTCAAATATTTCTTTACTGGCTTAAACTAACAGTCAAACAATTTCAGTAATTCCTAGGAAGGTTTTAAAAATTGATTGAAGCTTAAAAAAATGAAGATATATTTTGCTTTATTAAGGCTGTTACCATTACAGTAAGCTATTTAATTAAATTTGTAAGTTTATGTAATATATCATCATTTAAAATGATAATCCTTGAGAGTACATATTCATTAAAGTCAAGTTTATTAAACATTTCAGTTCATTAAAGGTGCACAATTTACTTTTTTTTTCTCTGAACAAAATGCATGCATCAAAGATATTAAGATTTTCCTACGTTGAAAATTGTCACACGATTTGGTTGTTATGCTTATTTCAAATATTTGTTTTTGTTTTTTAATTTAAAATCACTTGAATTATTGATCATCTAGAGCTACACCAATATTATTTTCAACATTAAATATTGATCAAAACAATCAAGTACGTACTATTAGCGATATCGTGTATGTCATAAGAACTTTGGAGTACGACAGATTTAACGTGTACCAATCCCATTCACAAGACATTATTCGTTCGAAGGAATTTTTCTCTAGCACGATGTGTTTATAGGATGGGTAAAATGAGAATATAAACAGCCAGGGTATCTTCTCAGTTGGGTTTCGCTTTGGAACTAATTTTAACTTTTCATAACTAACCATACCAGGTAAGCTTATTTGCCTAAAGTGCAAAGGGTTAAAAGCCTTTTAGAGCTTTCAGATAAAAAGATTATTCCCCTTGCCTTCCCCACACGATCCTAAATCTCGAACCACATTCATTCCTCGTTCTAAACCTTCGAAGTGTTCACGTTTTTCATTCGGGGACCAATTATCATCCGAATCACGTTCCGGAGAGGAAACTTCAGTTGTTTTTGAAGAGCAGTTGGGCTGCTATTTGCCGTTGAAAAATCAGACTACGGACGTGTGAACCCGCAAGAAGCACCATGCTGACACACGAGCTATCAAGTGAGAAACAATTTCTTAATTTTTTTTTAATATTTAAGAATTCGTATTGTTAAAAAAAAACTATATGATTTTGTAGCAAAATGGTTGCCGAAATGAAAGAAGTGGTAAATAGGATCGTAAAATATATACAAGTTTAATTTGTGAAAGTTAAGGTTAAATGAAAGAATTCTATAGTAGGGTACAGGAACGACGCGTACTAAGCTGTCATCGGCAGCCATGGATCACTACGGAGCCCGAATAGAGTGGTAAAAGTGCTAGTTAATTTATAATTTTGATACTGAGAATGGAAGTGCACACAGGGCAAAAGCGAGAATCGAGCCCGCACCCGTTACAGAGCGCGGACTGCTAACGTTATGGCCTGCGATCTAAACCACTCGTCCATCGCCCCCCCCCCCCCCCCCCACACACACACATGTCACCCTATAAGAAACAAGAACCTTCTCAGTGAGAGGCTCTCGACCACTGGGAAGCCTCCAACCTAAGAGTGTTATATCTATTAGGCGGATGAATGGTCAGGGAGCTAGCCAGGCATAGTTAGAAGGTCCAGGGCTCGAATCCCTACAGATGAGCATGGATAATTGAATTGGTGAGTGCAGAAACAACGTCAGTCACAAATTTCAAATTTTTCAGGAGGGAGAAAAACGTAATAACTCCTCCTCTATTTCTGCACTCCAACACTCGAAACAAACGTCCTGTATTTAAGGAACTACTCAACAGACAAACGTAGTTTCTGCACCCAACACGCATCTTGCCTTTCTACGCTTACTTTCATTGAAAACGAGTTTTCAGATTTTTTTTACTGAAGTGGTTTCTGCACTCACCGATTCAATTGTGTTGTGCGCTTATTTTCATTTGTCTTGAGTTCACTGCGATATAGTGCTCGAAAAAATTGTCGAGTAGCAGGGTCCCGAGAAAACGCACGATGGCGCCATCTCTTTGCTTTCGGTGCCCGCTCAGTTTTCAACCTCGTCACTTGACCAGGGTTCTAAATTACAAGGCGTAATAGATTGTGTTGTATCTTTTTAAGAAGACTAGAAATGGACAGCCAGAAATGTAAATTATCTCAAACCATCCAATCCAAGAGTTTATTTCTGCAAGTGTAGCTCTCGAGTAGGCCTACCCCACTCCGAATGTATGATGAGCAGCCACTTTTTGAGCGCGGGCGTTTCTGAATGGCATCTCGTGTGCGAGGTCAAAAGCGCGCACCCGCACCCAAAATAATTTACGGCCTGGTTGGGCCACTTTTTTACTTTTCTGCTTACTGCGGTCAAATTGATTTTTTTAATAATGACACTTTTTATGTATTTTATGATTTGGATGTTTTTGAATTCAGGTTTACGAAACATGACATTAGATACAAATGGATTTTTATTATTGCTAGTAACTTTGAAACTGGATATTGACCTTACATTATTATGCTGATTCTTACTTTTGAATAATTGCAAATAAAAAACATGAATTATAAGTAAATGTAAGGTTTTTGTCAACCAAAACTCTGTTCCAACACCTTATGATTACTTCGCAAATGCACTTTCGTATAATTATTTTGTTTTGTTAGTTACAAACAGTGACATACTTATTTTTTAAGAAAACGAAGTCTTTGAAACTGAATAAATTAATGTCATATAATTTTACTTCTTTTAATTTTGCGTCTTTAAAAAAAATCTAATTAAAATTAAGTTGCACTTTCTGTCACTGAAAGTTTAAAAAGCACTTTTATTACATTATTTACTACGAAAAGACAAGTTATTTTTTGCATGTGTTTTTGTACCCAAATCAATAAAATAGCCTCAATTGAATTATCCCTGTGCTTCATTCGCTGCATCTTTTTTCTTTCTCCATTTAATTGTGCGATGTTTCCTTTTCTTCGAAGAACGTTTTCTATGGAAGAGTAAGCTGAAAACACCTTATTCCAGCACGTGTACTTGTTCTTTAGGCTGATCTATTCAGTTATTTATGAATGGACTAGGTATATTAAATAAAAAGTAGAGTTTTTTTTTAGAAACAAAAAAGCTGTTCAAGCACCTTTATTGTCACAATTGGACTTTTTTTTATGTGAAAAGAATCTCAGTTCAGCTTTGTACAAAGTTAGTAGTTTTCTGAAAATTGTAAATGTATTGTTTTCTCGGCAAAGATTATAAAATATAAATTTTCAATGATGATTTGTGTAAAATTTGTGGGTTCTGTAGAATTTTTAAATTTCATACGCGAATTCATCACACAAAATAAATAAAAAAAAATAGTTACAATCAACACAAGTGGACCAGTCCAAACCAATGAAACTAAAAAAAATATTGTTTTATTAATAAAACCATAACTCGTTAAAAAAAATTGCTTTACCAATAAGGCCGATATTTGTTAATCAAAGGAATTCATATAAAAAATATTTGTATTTTTCTGCTTCAAATTCAAAAATTATATTTTATATCGAACTATTCCAGAATTTGAAGAACCTAAACTCTTTTTGTAAGCCAAAATAATAATCTGATTTTTCACTTAAAAATATTCAATGCAGTCATTTACCCATTACTTTATGATTATTTTTTATCACTCAATATGCTTTTACACCCATTTTCTATTTTTTAAAACCCAATACTTAATCTCACCAACCAATGTTCCTAAAATACATTTTTAAAGAAAACAGAACATAGAAGCACGGCTATTCGAAAACAACCTATCTTATTTAGATGCTTGTAATGCAATTTAGAATATTAAGACAGTTAACATTGGTTTTTGTACACGTAAAATCGAAAAAAAAACTCATTTAAAAGACTTAGTTTAATTAAACTAACGTAAAGTTTAATGTTTCAAATATTTATTACGATAAAGTTCACAGTTATATGTAAACTTATTATCGAACAAAAAAATAATCGATATACCGGTGTAATTACTTTTGATAATAAATATTTGTCATTTTTTTGTGTTTGCATAATTCTTTATTTTTTATAATCGTTTGATAAAGGTTTAATTTAAAAGAAAGGCAAAAAAAATTTCATAGCGTTAATAAGTTGTAAAAAACTAATTTTCAATGTTAAATAGGTAGTAAAAGAATTGATAACCAATGCTAATCTTCATACTTGTAATAATACAGATTATCAAAAGGGTTTTCTCCAACAAAAAATACGGGTGTGTAACACTACACGACTTTCGATTTCCACTCAATAAGTAAATGCATTTAAATATAATTATATTCTCTGTAAGGTAATTTTAATAACTTTAAAACCTAAATGGTTCTATAGCAGCTACTTTTTGAGCACGTGCGATTTTCTCTTATGACGTCCGACAAGTACTGAGAACTCGTGTACCAAATTTGAAGTCCGTAGCTCTTTTAGTTTGAGCGTGTTTTTAAGACAGAAGGACCAATATTAAAAACACAAAAACTTCCTTTCGAATTTTCGACCCTTACTTTCATTACCATTCTTGTCATCCCAGTTTTCAATGTCTCCACTACCACTGACCAGTGAATTGGAGCCTTCAATAAGGAACGGAGCTCCCCTGAACAAATGCTCCATCACTCATTGATAGGATCAAGCAGCCCCGCCCGAAAACCATTAAAGCTCTACTCCGGCTCTGACATTCATTTCAGAAGAAAGTCACACGGAAAAGAGCCGCTACTGATTTCAGATCAGGATCAAAATTGCTAGATATTAGTGGCTTTATCAAGACCGCTTAACCTATCGATTTCAATTTGGCCGATTGAGAAATGGGGATGATTCTTTGGACTGATAACTACTCTGATATTCGAGGTATTTTAAGCAGCGGTATGGTTTTTTAACTCTTTGTTTTTGCTTGCACCAGTGGTTTTTAACCCTTATTCTCATGAAGTAGCATATATGCAACCTTTGGTTTTCCTCTAATTTCGGTATGTTAATTGACGTCAGCGAGTATGTTGCATTGTTATTTGTTAGAAGAACAACAGAAGCTTCGTTCAGAGTGAAAAAACTGCGCAAAGTTAAAATTATTTTTGTTTTAGAGAAAGGTAACTTGTTGGGTTTTTGTGTTTGTGCATCATTGTCTCGTTGTCTCTACAAGGCAAGTTCATTGAATTATTTTTATATTTTTTTTGTTTGTTTTTTACTTTGAAAAATATGTTTCACAATTCTTATGTTCTCTAGTTTTAAAACATTGTTTAAGTTGTTAGATTACCACTGTTTTTGGAAAAATGCAAGCTAAAAACTGAAGGTTGCATATATGCTACTTCATGAAATTAGGGTAGTCATTGACATGATCAGTTGTTACTTACACTTGAATATTTTTAGCTTCCACACTACGTTTATAAGATAAAAAGTGGAAGGTATTATAATCTTTAAGTCTTTTCGTCTGTCTGTCTGTCACCCACTTTCACAGAACGAACCAAAAGTCTCACAAATAAGTAAAATATGTCATTTTGAAGCAAAAACTCAGTTTAGCCTTAATTTCCAAATTTAATTAAAAAAATTTAATTAGAAGTTTATTTAAAATTTGAATAACTAAAAATTTAATTTACATTGAAATAACATGCAAATTCCATTTTTATTCAATATTTACACTGTTGCCATTACACCAAACGTACGAGAAACTTTATTTAAATAAAAATAACTCTTTAAAAAATATTTATTTTTTGATATAATTCAATTTTGATTTTTGTAATAGCGCAATAAAGTTATTTTGATGGTTCATTATATATGTTGGAAGAAAGATGCATAAAAAATTCTAAATTTGCATAAAATATATGTTAAGTTTTGCTTTTAATTTTAAAGCAAAAATGTTACTAATTTTTTTTTGAAATGTTAACTTGTGGCTGAAAAAAGATATTAATTAAAAAAAAACATAATTATTCTTCGAACTTCAAAAAATTAGCAAACGATAAAGATTAATTATCAAATCTGCAAAAGAAGATTAAAGAAAATTATAAATTTGGGGAAGTTTGGATTTTTTTTTTGTTTTTTTATGCATCTTTCTTCATAAATATATTAAAAAAAACCATCAAAATAACTTTATTGTTCTATGTATTAAAAAAATCAAATTGAATTATATCAAAAAAAAAAATATTTTTTAAAGAGTTATTTTTATTTTAAATAAAGTTTCTCGTACGTGTGATGTAATGGCAACAGTGAAAATATTGCATAAAAATAGAATTTGCATGTTATTTCAATGTAGAATAAATTTAGAACTAGCTAAAAGCCTTGTTTGGCGAATTTCTTTCACCAATGCCTTTTGTAAAAAGTGTAATTTAAGATTTTTTTTGACAAAAAAGCGGAATTGCTTTGAGCAAGCACATGATTAAATATAAAAATATTGTGCATAGATGTATTGTACATAATTGTATGTAGATGAAAATAGTTTTTTTTCTTTGTTTCATTGATATTTATATTTTATAAAAAAATCATTAAAGTAATATTTGTAAGTAACATAATTCTTTTTTTTTTACTTGTACTGCCTTTATCAGTTAACACAAATACAACTACAAATCGGGTAACACAAATACAACTACAAATCGGGTCAAAACCGCTGGAAATTACAGAAACAATTCAAGGGGAAAATGCAAATTTCGTTTAGTTTTACATATTCATTTTGTTAGACATTCTATCTTCACTTTCAAATATCATCCCAAACAAAGTGAAATTATCACTACTTACCAAAATTAGCTGATTAAAATCATCTAGAAATCGAGATATTTTCGATGACACGGTTCTGGGACTCATATGAATCAGCTCTAAGTGTGCCATCAAAAATGTGTGCCCACATTTCCCCGAGATTTCGATGATAACCCCATTAAATTCTGATCATTCTTCAAAGAAAGTCTGTCATTCAATCCCTCTATTCCGTGGGGGAATCCCTGCTATGCAAATGATCCGCGCGCACATCTCCATATTAAAGAAAGGTTTGGGGTGATGGAGAGCCGGAATGGTCGACTCCACAATCGAACACTGAGGAAATAAGATGGAATTTTAATAGAGGTGCAACTACCACGATATCGTATAATCATCGTCCGATGTTTTTCGATTGAGATCCGATATCTTTTCGATCTAGCCGATTGAGGAAGACGTACAGGCCGGCATTGGGATTGTCAGTTTTTCCAGTAACACACATTTTTTATTGTATATTTCATTATGTTTTGTAGTTTTTAAATCTCTGGTAATTCTTAGAGTCTTTTATAAAACCGTTTATTAAAAAAAATCCCTTTTCTTATTCTTCCGAGGGAAATTTGGGCTAGTACACGCAAAAAACTGTCTGGTACGTACAGACGAAAATTTAGTTCTCCCAACCAAACTGTTCGGTTGCTATAGGACTGACAGGACTGTCTAGTTGCAGGAAACAAACACGTTTGGTTAGAAGCGTTCAGCTGGCGCAAACGACTAGTTTAAGGGGTCACAGGAGTCTTAAAAATGTGCAAAGAAGGTACTACAAAACATAGTTTGATCTTTCATGTCATTTTTTAACTACTCAATATATAAGTATAATTTTTTTATATGTAATTCTATAAGATTTATTTAATATAAAACAAATTTTAAGATTTATGAAACTTTAGCCACACTTAAATAAATGATATTAAATATGAAGCTATTTGAACACATTGTGATTAGGCTTGCGCGGCAAATTGTGAGGTCAAAATTGAAAAAACGACCAAGAAGATGACTTTATATTGTACAAATATGTACAAGCAAAGACTTATACCTAAATTCTCAGCTCAATTTGAATTAGAAATTATTTTAAGAACTTTTTTCTAAAAAAGTTAATAATTTAAAAATTTTGATTTTAAATTTCTTTAAAAATAATTTCTATTTAAAATTGAGCTGAGAATTTAGGTATAAGTCTTTGTTTGCACATATTTGTACAATATAAAGTCATTTTCTTGGTCATTTTTTCAATTTTGACCTCACAATTTGCCGCGCAAGCCTAATCACAATGTGTTCAAATAGCTTCATGTTTAATATCATTTATTTTAGTTTTGGCTAAAGTTTCATACATTTTAAAACTTGTTTTATAATAAATAAATCTTGCTGAATTACATATAAAAAATTATACTTATACCTTGAGTAGTTCAAAAGTGACATGAGAGATCAAACTATGTTTTGTAGTAACTTCTTTGCACATTTTTAAGACTCCTGTGACCCCTTAATTGAGAGAACTACACTGATACCGCGCAGTTTAGTTCTCACATAGAGTTTAGTTGTCTCAACCGAACTCATTGAGGCAGTCTGGTCCCGTTGACTAAACTCGTTCAATCGAACGAGTATAGTCATGGTAACTAAACTGGTAGGTTTGAAAGAAACCACCAGTTTGGCTGTGCCAATTAAACACCCTTCAACCGAACTTGGTTGAGTTGCAGGACCAGCACCATTTTTTGCGTGTATATGGTGTCCTTAATAATTTGGCTAATTATATTATAATTTATACAACATTGTCCGCTGCTGGTTCAATAATTAATGGAAAAGGGAAACTGTTGACTCATATATCTGATGATTCTTATACGGAGGATAGCCTTGCCTACCACAACACGGATAGTGTAGGAAAAAGTGTATTGAACACAATCCCATGTATCGCCATTGTTACTGGACCGTTGTTAAAACTTGGAAACATTTATTTGTTGCATTAAAGCTGCGTAATAAATTTTTTAGAAATATGTGGAAGTGTTCCAAATAATACCTATTGGACACTCATCTTGTTACAGTCTGTTAAATATACTGATGGAAAAGAAGATCTGTGTTATTCTCGTTTTTCGATCACAAAACAGTTGCATGATACACTGTTAGTAATTTGGGACTTGTTTTCAACAAAAACGCGGCCCTAGTAACTGCAACGGCTGTGTAGAAATGTTTTACCATATTTTCGGTATTCAGTTGAAAAATTTCTCAAGTTTTTGTAACCAGGAAAATGGTTGCACCTAATACTGCAAATATGGTGAAACACATCACCGCACAGCCATTGCAGCTACTAAAAACCTTCAAAAATATTTTAACAGAGTAAATCGTATAAAAAATCTTGAAAATCTTAATTGTTTTATTTTTTAATTAACTTTAATCAAGCTTCGTATAATTTATTTCATACCTTAATATTAATCTCTCACTTATAGAAATAAATTCGGAAAGAAGAAAAATTTCATCCGTCTATTTAAAAGTGACGAATGGGTAAAAAAGTGAGTTAAAAGCCCCAACTTTGTTTGCAATGCAGGGGGAAGTGAGCAAAGCATTGTCTGATTGACGCAATCTCCTCATAAATCATATTTTGCGGGGCCATCTTTGCTTCCTTATTGTCGCTCATTTTATTTATGAGGAATCTGGTCGAGTTTGCACGCGGACAATTGACGTTTTAAGTGCACTTTTCCCGGTGTTTTGACTGAAGTAAAGTTTGCTAACTTTTACGCACTGTATAACATATTTATTCCTTTGTTAGAAAAAAACCTAGTTTATGCAGATTTTTGAGAAATAGATAAGCATATTGCGCTTGATGTATTTGTTTTAAGTATTACAAATTTTATTTATATATCAATCAAAGAGTTCTATAGTATTGTAGAGAAACGACTCGTACTGAGCTGCCATCGACAGCCGTGGCTTACTACGGAGCCCCGAATAGAGCGGCAAAAGTGCTAGTTGATTTATAATTTTGATACTGAGAAAGGAAGTACACCCAGGGCAAAGGCGGAAATCGAACTCGCACCCATTACAGCGCGCGGACTGCTAGCGTTACGGCCTGCGATCCAAACCACTCGGCCATTAGACCTCACATGTCACCCTATATTGTCTCCGTGTCGGTCCATGGTGCTGTTGGTAGGTTCAGTCTCTACCCTACAATAGAACTTTGATATAAATTGATGTAAACTTATTAAATGCTGATCAATAGCAACATACAACAATAAAGACCACAACTGGAGTTGCCTTTTGCTGATGCCACCTAACCGTGAAACCTATTCGTTAAGCATTGAAAATATTTATGTAGTCTTAATTTTGAAGAAACAGTGCTGATTTTTTAATTCAACCCTCGTATTAGAGTATAATAAAGACCCTTCTATCATTCTGAATATTACAATATGTGTAAAAAGTCATTTGATAAATGACTTATGCAAACAGAAAACGGTAAATGTTTTCTCTTAACTGAAAAAATACCTTTTTTACAAAAAGTTTCTACAATTTACTACTATAGAATTGCCGTCATTATTTATAAAAATATGTATATTTGCACTTTAAAATTCACACCTCCAAGAGTGGTAAAAACCAAAATCATTTTTGCCAGACTTTCCCATATTTGATTCTTATATCGTAATTTTTACAATTGCAATTTATTACTTGACACGAAAAGTATTTTTTTGGCATAATCAATAATATAACAAGAAATTTGTTTAAAAAATACAACAGCGAAACACCCTGTAGTACAGCTCACCAATCTACCTTGATACAAAGTTCGAGAATCCCTTCACTAGGTCAATTTAGATCCATCGTGTTTGAAACAACCACTTATTCTTCTTTATGTATCATAAAATGCATCCCCTCAACAAGAAAGTTGTCGTTGTTGTCAGACTCGTCCTTTAGCATCTGCGTTTGTCAGACAGCATTCCCTAACGATGACATTCGTCAAACTCCGGGCAGCTGTTCAACACGCTGGAATTGGGAAAATCTCGGAACCTCAGAAACCAACTGGCCTAAGTCAAAGAGGACTTGAGAAGTTTTGTATGTTGAATTTTTCAAATGCAAATAAAATTTCTTTAAGGGAAGAACATAGTTAGCTACAGCAAAATTGAGCAATTCTTAGTATTGATTTCGAAAGAATCTAAATACCGTCAAAGCGGGTAACTTTGGCCACGGAGGGTAACTTTGGCCACGCGTCGGAAAAAGATTTGTTTCTTAATTTCTCTTCATAAAATGATCTAATCTTTAATTGTTTTACATTTTTAGAAAGGTGGAAACATCGCCTTTCATTTCATATAAAAAAAGTTCTAATTCTAAATCTGGAAATACTTCAAATGCTGTTTTCATTCTTACGAGCATAAAATTATAAAAATCTATCTCTTCCAACTTTTGTCTGGAACACTTAAAAGAACACTGAAAATATTTAAATAAAACACTCTATTCGATTCTTTTATTTATGGGGAAGAATATTACACCGTTTGTTTGATTCTAAGTTGAAAACTTTTTATGCTATACTAAAATATTTGTAATTGGGAAGCTTTTGCCGATGAATGCGGGTAACTTTGGCCATAGATGTAAATATTTCTTTATGGAACTTAGCACTTTAAAAAAATTATGCAAAAGTGTATTCTGTTTAACTACTTTTGAAAAATTCTTACTTTTATGATTACTCATTTTTTAGATATTTAAAAAAAATCTCACACTTTTAAACATTAAAAAGATAAAGATATAATGCAAAAAACGTATACCACTCAAAATCGCAAATGTCGAAAGGTAAACATTTTCAGATTCCTAATTATGAATAGATTATTTCTATTCCCTTTCATAATAAAATCGTTTGCTTTTTATAAAAATATTTGTTATTAAATCTTGCTTCCAAAAAGTTCTTTTTCCTTATTAAAATAGAAGTTTATTTTTCTTTTAAGCGACAAGGAATACTAGTATTCATCGTGTAATGCCATTCCACGATGCACTGCAATGTAAATGTTAAGTTATATGCAATTTTTAATAACTATAATGTCTTATAACTTTGTTATTTTTTGGTTTAAACGTTTTAATATTGCTATTTAATTCGGTAACACAGGCTTTAATGACGTTAAAAAGTATGTTTCTTATGTATTTCATGGGTGGCCAAAGTTACCCGCCCGGCTCTTAACAGTGTCCTAATTTTTTAAAGCAATGCCAATTTTTTATTAATTTATAAAATTCAACAAAAATGTTCGAAAATTATTCCTAAAAGTACAATACTTAGAATGCATAATGATTTTTTTGTGTTTAAATCGTTTTTGTAGTTAAATTTTTCTTCTTTTGTAAAAAAAACTATGATTTTGGCCAAAGTTACCCGCACTGACGGTAATTAAAAAATTATGTTTAAAAAAACAAAGTGTACAAAGTTATAAATTGCACTTTTATTATTATATTTATACCTAAGAATCCAATTTGAAAAAAATATTTTTTTAGATAAAAGACATTTTTTGTCACATACAATTACGAATTTTCGAAAATATACAAGCATTTTTTTCGGTACCATTTGTACAAAAAAATATACAATGAATGTACGAAAAACTTGATTCAGTAAAGTGATAAGTTTCAAATGACTTGCGCTACTTTATCGCTAAACGTACTAATCTAAGACTAAAACTTATACAAATCCACCTTGTAAGTGATCCCCCAAATACAGAATTTTATTCCAAATGAAAGCACTTTTCTTGTATTTGTCAGCCCTACATGGAGAATTTATTATTTTTAATGGATTGAAAAACATGATCTAATAGCCTGGAAGGCAGTGATGTGTTTTAAAGCACTCGACTCTATTTTTTATTGAGAAAAGAACATGTAAGTATTTTTTTAACGTTAGCTATTATTCGTTTCTAATCACGAAAACGTCTGCCTTAAATTAACGTAAATGGCTATAATATATCCCCAAACGACACAGTATCTTTACATTTGAAATGATTTCAAAATATTCGCAAAAACAAAATTCCAACTGATATTTATATTTTAACGACATTTGTCAAAGAACCCCTTATTTTTCATGCATAATATCTGTATACCTTAAAAGAAAAAAGGAATTACCGCTCTAAGTTCCAAGATTGAACATCGGTCTCTTTCCTAATCCTAGCAAATCCTTTCGAGTTGCTGTAAACTAATATGAGACCCACTCTACCAATTGCAACTGACGAAAAATCTCGTATTTTTGATCGTTAGATGTTGTATTTATTCTGTCGGGCGGATTGAAAAACATAGCCGATCTCTCGGAGCAAAGGGAACTATTTTTTCCTCATGAAGTGGTAGCAAAAGCTATTGGAATCCGATAACCACCTTGCGTTTTCGAGTTTGTTTATTTTCTGATAAATAACCGATGGAACGTAAGACGTGAGTAATGGTCTATCCGTAATATCACGTTCAATTCAAACACGTATTTTATCTTTCATATTTCCTTACTTATTTTTACTCTGTGCGAACAGCATCTTGGAAACGGGAAAAAAATACCTTTTTCTGTCCGGAATCGTTACTGTATTCTTTTCAGAGAATAAACTCTTATCCGTTCGTTTCGATCTCCCACTTCAGATCGCTGAATTACTTATCCCACTAAAAAGGCCACATGCACTGATTATGGTAATAATCGCCAGTATGGTATGGTATGGTACATATATATTCCAGCTTGTGTGCTTGTTCAGAGTACCGCTTATAAGCTTTCGTCAAGTGGGACAAACACAGAAAAAAATTTTACTGTCACAAAGAAAGGAAAAACACATAGACAAATAATAACATTTATTGACGTTTACAAACATCCATGCCTTACCGGGATTTGAACCCGACCCCAGCAGCTCCGAAGGCTAGCGTCCTAACGAATGCGCCACCGGGGCGGCAATAATCGCCAGAGTGAAAACCATACTTACAATTTTATCTGCGGTTTTCAATCAAATCGGTTAACGTTTATCTGAATTTAAAGTGTTGAAAATGTTTCAGCAGCGTTTAACATTGGCACTGCTTGAGGATAACCCGTAAGTATTTAGGGTAGACACATATAGATTCCGGCTTGGTGTGTTTGATCAGAGATCTGCTTATGAGCCTTCGTCAAGTAAGACAGACACAGAAAGAATTTTTACTGTCACAAAGAAAGGAAAGTACACCCAGGGCGAAGGCGGGAATCGAACCGGCACCCGCTACACCACGCAGACTGCCAGCGTAATTGTCCGCGATCCAAACCACTAGGCCATCAGGGCCCCAACCTGTAAGTACAGTTTGCTCTATGATATTACCAAAACCGTTCCAGGTGAAAAATGCATAATAAGTAAACAAACCCCAATGCCATCAGCATGTAAACTATCAAGAAAGGTCGCTCGTATTTCCTTGATACACTAGTATAACATTTTGTTTTTTAAAAGATTAATATTAAATTTCTGGCGTGTGGACCACTACGCAATCACGACTGAGGATGAAATTTACACATTTTAATGTACTAACTCAATTGATACAGATGCCCAGAGTTTTCTTTTAAAAACATAACAAATTAGAAAAAAACAGGTACAATCTGTATCAGTAATTACAAACAATACAATTTTTTTCTGTTTGCAGACAAAATGTGTCGTTTGAAAAATTGATAAAATTTTGTAGTAAATGTTTACAGATTACGAAAGCAGGAATTTTTGTAAGATATTAACATATACATCTTATTTTGAATAGATTTTTTTACAGTGTTGACGCGATCTGAATTTCGACTTACGACGGATCCTATAGTGGAATCATTGTTTAATCCATTGGCTTCTTTTGTTGCCATTGATGCCGAAACATTGATGAGATGATGCCATCCGAGCTTAAATACTCAGCGACACCTATTCCATAGGAAACAACCACGCCATTTTCAACTGTTTTTTCAGAGGCAGGCAAAAATGAGTTGTTCTTGCTTATTTTTCTTACTTGCACTGGGGTCTGTTTGTTGGCCAAGAAAGCACCTTGGATAGACATACCCAATTGACCCTGACATGTTGTAAATGAAACATAATAGAAATATTTTAAACTTATTCAATTAAAATACTTTCAATTAAAAGTAGAGTATTTGAAGAAGTTTTCAATAGGTATATATAAAAGTAAAGAAGCTAACTTATTCAAATGTTTGTATAGAGATGATCTAAAACAGTTGACAAAAGTTTTAAGACTATTAAACGTTAAATATAAATGAATAATGTGTGGTGGCAGTCTAGAATGATTTAAATGGAAATAAAAATATTTCTTTTTTATACAATAATTCAACCTCCAGATGAAGTGTTTACTTTTGTAATCCATGATGTTACATGTTTTGTAAAGTTAGAAGATTAATAAATCTTTGAAACTTTAACCAAAATACCTTCGTTAAAAGCACACAGTTAAAAATAATAATTAAATGGAAGAACATTCAATGAAGAACAGTATCTGAAGACAGTTGTTCTTTTAAAACAACGAGAGTGCCCTTTTTTGGATTGGATATAACGGTAAGATAATTCCGATTCCATTTTTGCATTTGCGCAATTCGAGTATTCCTGGATGCGTTTTCTCTTCTCAAAAATTGCTTTTCAGTGATAGAAGAAATTCACTTTAATAAGAAATATTGGATTCTCTTTTCGCTCAAAATAAACCGTTTTGAATTTATGGATTATTTTTAAGTGACGGACTTTTTTGGCGCGGCAGTTAGGCTCCATCGAAATGATTTTTGCCTTCTGACAGAAATGATGTACAAAGTATTTTTAAATATATTTCAGATAAAATCTGTAAAAATGTTTTGACTTTATTCAACAAGACAAATTATAATATTTCTATTTGAGCTTTAGTAATATTTTTAACACAATACTTAGATTTACAGTTTTCGAATAACGCTCACTTTATTTCACGTTTTTGAAAATACTCACAAAAGTGACTATTTTGTTTTGTAATAGTTATTTGGTCGAAAAATTCTAAGATGCATGAATAAATTCATTATTTTTTTTTCTCGTTCTATAAAACGTTCTTTTAAACGAAAAATGTTTTACAAATCATTAAGCGGGCAAAATTCAATATGTACACATATATTTGTACACATTGGTTTAAAACACATTTTTGTACTTAAACCAAATTAATATTTTGACACTCAAATAAAATTTAAAACTATTTCTCTCGTAAAGTACCCAGGGTTTTCATTAAATAATCGAATAATCGGCATAAATTGTGTGAGTTTTAATAAATATTAACTAGCATTACGATATTTGAAAGAAGCACTATTTTTTTGCGAATTCCACAAATTTAGCACAAATACTCCATAAACAAAAATAATAACCCTACCTTTTTTTAAAGCATGTAAATAAATCAGATACTATATAAAGCTGACTTGGCAACTTTTTCAAAAGGTATAATCAGAAACTGAAAAAAAAACGTCTACTTTAATCATTTAAATTTCGTAAAACATGTATCCAATCATTAAAACCCCTGACACAATTTTTATAAATATTATATTTCTTATTAAATCCCCCACAAAAAACTCCCGAAACAATTCTTTCCGCTGTCTCTAAAAGGTCAGTTCCCCCACTAAAATATTTCTTTTCTCTCCAACTCATTACATTACATTTTGCGAACATTATTTCTGCGAAAACCCTCTTTTCTATTATACAATTGCCGTTTTAAATACAGATTCGGCCGGTGAAAGAGCAAAACGAAATCGGACCTGTTTTCTTGCAAACCGGTTTGCGGAGGCACACAAAGGATCGGTTTTTAATGGGCGACAGATTCGTTTTTAGGGGAACCCAAGCCGTTCATTTAAAGACTACATCAAAATAAAAAAAAAAAGGCATGCTATAATAATGAAGTATTTTTAAAGGGACGCGCTACGCTGGGGTATGATTTGGAATAAATAATATGTTTTCAACATAATGATATCGTGGTATAATTATATCATGTTTTAAACGCAATGTTAAGATATTTTTCGATGTGAAATTTAAAAATTTATATTTTAAGCATCAGTTCAAAACAAGTTTCTACATCGCATTTACATTCGATTTCCAACATGCAATGTAGCATTGTTATACTATTCACACTACTATAAATGTTACTGCAACAGTATACTTTTAAATGACTAAACTATAATTGCAATTGTCAGTTAGGAAAGTTATGAAATGCAAGGAATTACAAGAATAAATTTAAGTTAACAGAAAATTTTGATCACGGCTCAGACGTAAGTTTCATAAAGTTTACATTTTAATTCCTTCTAGTTGCGATAATATTTTAATTTGTCTAGCCACTCCTTTAAGCTTCGGTTTCCTGAGCATTGCCATCGTAGTAGCGTCGATCACGGACAACCCACTGCTTGGAAAAGATCCCCATACATTCATATGGAGAGTGTTTCTGTTACTTCTTCTGTGTCCAGATATTTACTGTCTGGAGTATCTATTTGACCAATAAATAAATTAGGAATTGTTTAATATAGGCCAATTCCAGCTAACTGTAGTGTAATCCAAGATTTAAGAGAGGATTAAAAGCTTTTTAAATTTAAAATATGAATCAAATAAAGTACATTACATTATTTAGTTATAAAAAGTGTGGATTAACTATTCCACTATTTTTTTTTTCATTTAATGTTAAAATTTGTAATGATAATCATTTTTTACAAATGTGACTTAGACTACAGACAGGATAATTTTGCATGAAATTACTCAATAATATTAAAATAGTTATTCGAAAAAATGTATTGGTCCAACTTCTAAGCTTTGTATTATTTGGGCATAAATGGATAACAATATGACTATTTTTTTTAATTGAAATCATCCCCTTCTTCACTTTTTCATAAAACTGGTATTTCAGTAAATCTGTGCGATGAAAAATGATGCACTTTATTATTTGCATTGATACGCGACTCTCTTTCCCTAACTAACCGTTAGTATTCTGAAAAACAACCCAGCTCCAAATCTCTTCCCTTCTGAAAAGTCCCTTTATCCCCGCGTGTTTATCTTTCGAATCTCACCATCGAATTACGGGTTCTAATCCCGAATCCCCCCAACACGGGGAGCATAAACTAATATCTATGCTGATTCCCGACAAAAAAAAACACTCCTCAAACAACAATGATACGGAAAGAAACAAGGAAACGAAACTCCAGCCAAATAAGGAACTCCAATCCTCATTCCCCATAGTGTGGAGATTCTTTTTCTTAAATCCCATTCGCGAGAAGACGCACTCGAGAGATAGTCTTTCGTCGAAAGCTGTTGACGGATGTTATGGTTACTTTACCGAATGACAGTTCAGTTCAGAACGTAGTTTTAACCCCCAAATGCATACTGTTGCCATATGGCAACAAGTAACATAATCCACTTTATTCTATTAAAGTAGAGCTCCCTCTCGGCAAAACTGTGTTTATTCAATCAATTACATTCCATTTTGAAGTTTTAGTTACTAATAACCCTCATAGAAGACAGTAGTAAAAGTGTATTCAAAATTATTAAAGAGTGAACACTCTTAAAACAAAAGAGTGAAATCCACTCCAGTTGGAGAAGTGCATTTTCGACACCGTAAAGGCATGCATATTTACTCAGACTGAGTTAAAATCACTCGTTTGGAGTGATCCTGTCGGAGGTTTAACACACAAAGGATCCACTCCAAAAGGAGAAGTGCATTTTCCAGTCTGGAGGAGTGAAATCCACTCAGACTGAGTTAAATTGGGAGTGTTTGTTTTAAGAGTGAAGGTATTAACCGTTGTGAAATTATATCTTTGACAGTATCCAAAGTATAATAATATTAGTACTAAATACAAATAAATTGTTTTGAAAAAATAATTATAGTTCAAGCGGGTTATTTTAAAATATATTTAGCAGTTTTCTCTAGTCATTCTTATCGAAATTGGAATTTTATAGTTGATTTTTGAAACATGGCAAAAATTTTAAAAATCGAAATTATTTAATTTCCCATGCACAATTATTATTTTTTCAGTATTTTTCCATAATGTATGCATTTTAAAGATACAAATATATTTTTTCGGGATGAAAAAAAAATCATGCATTACATAGTTAATTTTATTTGAAAGTTATAGGACTGTCAGACAACTCGTTTTTTTAATCGAATCGTTCCTCTTTTTTACCGATAATTTCAGAACCCTTTGAAAATATTTTCTTTCTTTGACTTTTCGCTCAAGTCTAAAAAAAACCCCAAGAATATGTTAAATGCGTGGAATCCCATCTATGGATCCTGTTTTCGACTGCAGGGTTAGTTAGAAGTAACTAGTTTAATGAAATCCGAAGCGTTTGCGGAACTGGTGAACAATTCTGTGAGTTAAAGGAAATGTTCGTTTTTTTAAACGAAGAAGGAACTGAAATCTACTGCTGATAGTGATGGATTACGGTTGGATTGAAATCTAACAGTGTAAACAGTGCATTTAATATTGATTGAGTCGTAAATTTCTAGACGAGCGATTCAATAATTCAACTCCAAAGAATTGATAAGGTTAAAATTTGAATCTGTAACATCCTTTACCTGTAATTTATCCCTATCATTAATTTTATTCTTGAAGGATTTCTAGGTAAATCTCTATTAGTAAACTCTTTAGCTAGAACAATATTGAAAAGATAATAAGGCAATTTGACAATTTCGGATAGGATGTCAATTGCCAAATCTGCAGTATTTTGTGCTATTAATAATAGTAAATAACTCAAGAAACTCAGTAACAAATAAATCTTGACAATCTGAGGAATTTTAAGAAATCAATTAGTTTAGAAAAAGTAGTTTTGAACGAATGAATTAACTTTTCAAAAAAAGTTGCACCAAGTATAAATAAACGAAACAGAAACATAACAATGTAATTCTAAAAGATATTTCAATACTACTCAGTCCTGGATAACTGGTGTTCTTGATCCCGATCTCTTTTCCCGGATAGATCCGGCCGGAATGCGCGTCTCCGGCCTTTTCTTGCTTCGCGACAGCTGCAGATTCGAAGGCCGGAATCCAATCTTGTCCGGCCTCATTCCTCATGCAAGGGAAAAGATCGAAGTGCAATGCTCACCGGTTCTTACAGCACCCCCACAAAGTTGGTGTTGTGTCGTGTCATCGTTTCCGGCTGCCTATTTCTAGCCTCCATCGGGAGCTTTAACACGGCCAATAACGCCTCGTAATTAAGAACCCTGGTCAAGTGACGAGGTCGACACCTGAGCGAGCACCCAACGGAATTCCGTGCGACATCGTACGCTGACACCGTCGGGACTTTGGACTCCACAGATTGAACGAGCACGTCTGTAACAGTGTACTCGGGCCCATCCGTCACGAGTTTTTTTTCTACCCTTTCCCAGTACAGATATCCGGATTTATAGGATGACTGGCAGTAGGTGGGATTCGAATCCCCGCACTCTTGAGAAGGCTGAATCCTGAGGCGAATGCCTTAACCACTCGGCCACGGACGGGCCAGAATGAAGTGTAATTTAGTTTGAATTATCGTCGCACTAGAGCTACACGAGGGCTATTTTTGACGGTCGTCGCAATTTAGAACCACAGTTAAGTGACGACCTGAAACCTGAGTAGACACCCAACGCAACCGTTAAGGGCGACATCGTACGCAGAGTTGCGACTTTGGAACATATTTAACGTGCACTTCCTCTTCACGGGGTATTATACGTTGGATATTATTTGGCTGCACGGACTTTATTTTTGGCGATGCTTGGACCCAAACCTGGTACCTTCTGCATGCAAGGCGAAAGCCTTAACTGACTTCCCCCCCACCTGTATAAAGAGAACTGTGGACGGGGGACTTAGTGAAGGAGTCCACTCGAACTAGCACTTACTTTTAAAATCCAAAAAAAATAATAATATAGGTATAGGAGATGCTTTGATTTGTTGGTTCTTGCTTTTTCGAACTGGGATTATCCAAATGCTCCTTCGGTACAAACGTCTTGATTTGTCTTTTTATCTGCAAACTAGAACGTCTGATGTAAATGCGATCGATGGTTCGATGATAAATACGATCAAAAGCCCGTTACTCGGAAAGAGCAAACATTAGGGGGGGAGGGTTATCACCACTTTTGTTGCAATATTATTTATTGCCCCTCTTATATAGTTATTTTACCCTTCTTATATTTTATTATTACAATAAAATAACTTTTCGAACCTGACTTGAGAACACAATAACGATTACTGTTTCTATTCATAATTTCGTAGATACAGCAGAGCCACTGTCTTGGAACAAATACGCTATACTTTTCAAAATTAATTAATTTAACTTCGACAATCTGAAGATATTTTTGCAACATGTGATTTATATAAGCAAGCATATCCATCTTTACATCTCCTTTGTCTACATAGTACTTATTAATTGAATAACTACAAAGCAAACGTCAACTTCTTTGCAAGGGCCCTCCGTGGTCGAGTCGTCTAAACGTCCAATTCCACAGTTCGACAAAAAAAAAAGCAAGTGTTTGTCCCGAAGCTACTTTGGCGATTTTCTGCACCTTTGGTGGTCCAATAATAGAGAAATGACATTTTTAGCCCAAGTTTAATAGGGGGGTTCATCAGAGACCAAAAAACTGATTTTAATGTTTTTTCGTAAAAAACGTCTTTTTTGACGTTTTTTTTGGCTACAAACAACCTGCAACTGGTTCTTACCTCTATATGGGTGTTAAGTGAGTCACGATGGGCCATTTTGGAACTCAAACACAGCTCCAAAACTGTCTAAATTAGCAATTTCTGGCCCAAAACGCCATTTTTTGATGTTATTCCCTGTTTTTTCGCGTGGTTACTTTTTTGGCTACAAACAACCTCTAAACCTTCCTGCAACTGGTTCAATTACCTCTAAGGGTGTTAAGTGAGTACCGATGGGCCATTTTGGAACTCAAACACCGCTCCAAAACTGTCTAAATTAATGATTTCTGACCCAAAACGCCATTTTTCGATGTTATTTCATGTTTTTTCGCGTATGGAGCTATGATTAAGTATCTAGATCTGCTTTCGAGATAAATAAAATTAAATTATGAACACCGAATAAAATGATAACATTTATATAAATACGTAACACATACTTAGATACGTAATCATAGCTCCACCCTACTAAAAATGATCCATAGAGATCATTACAAAAATCTATTGACATAAGTACAGCTTTATTGATGTGTACTTACTTCTAAGGATGTCACTATTGTTATCAGTAGAAGCTATTGATATCAGTAACCTACTGATAATATTTCGTATTGATATCAATAGAGCTCTAACGACACCAGTAAAGAAAATATCAGTAAGCTACTGATCTCAAATGACATCAATAGGTCTGCACTGATATCTATAGAGATCAGTAGAGATTTGCATGGATATCAATAGAGATCAGTAGAGATTTGTATAGATATCAATAGAGATTGCTATTGGTACCAGTAGGCCATTTCCACATAAAAATTTTCTATTGATCTCTACTGATCATTTTTAGTAGGGCATTCGCGAAAAAACATGAAATAACAATCAATAATTGCGTTTTGGGTCAGAAATCGCTAATTTAGACAGTTTTGGAGCGGTGTTAGAGTTCCAAAATGGCCCATCGGTACTCACTTAGCACCCATAGAGGTAATTGAACCAGTTGCAGGAAGGTTTACAGGTTGTTTGTAGCCAAAAAAGTAGCCACGCCAAAAAACATGAAATAACATTAAAAAAATGGCGTTTTGGGCCAGAAATCGCTAATGTAAACAGTTTTGGGGCGGTGTTTGAGTTCCAAAATGACCCATAGGTACTCACTTAACACTCATATAGAGGTAAGAACCAGTTGCAGGTTGCTTGAAGCCAAAAAAAAACGTCAAAAAAGGCGTTTTTTATTTTAAAAAAAACCGTTAAAAAATCAGTTTTTTGATCTCAGATGAATCCCCCTATTAAACTTGGGATAAAAATGTCATTTATCTATTATTGGACCACCAAAGGAGCAAAAAATCGCCAAAGTAGCTTCTGGACAAGCAATTGCTTTTTTTTTTTGTCGAACAGTGAATTCTCATCTGATGTCCTGGATTTTAAACACTCTACTAAACTTACGGACAGGTCCGAGTACACTGGAACGTATGTTCGTTAAAATCTTTGAGAAGGTTTCTAGTTTTAACCGGCCACATCCTATAGAATAATATTCGTTGATACAAAAAAAAACGACATAATAACTGGGATTACCCGAGTACACTGGGACAGCCATGGTCATTAAATCTGTGGAGTTCAAAAATCCAACGGCGTTATCATACGATGTAGCTCGAAATTGCGTTTAGTGCCAGTTCATTTATCAACCTCGTCCCATGATCCCCTGAATTCCGAGGCGTTCATTTAGCAAAAATTCTGACTTCCTGGGAGGAATTTCCAGCCCTCGTCATCTTCGACGAACCTACACTCCGTGCCAACCTAACTTAGGTAGAAACAAAGAGTAAAAAGGCAGAGGGAAAAGCGCGGTTGGTCCGTTAGTTGGAAACTCTTGTAAGGTAATATTTACATACAAAATGATCTGAATAAAATTTAACCAAAATACACTTTTCATTCTGATAAAATTGCCAAATTTTCTCAAATAATATTGAAATCTGTTAGACCTTAAACGGAATTAATGTTTAAACATGTGTTCTGGATGGATTCACAAATAATGGATGGAACTCTTTACATGCGCGGAAGGATCTTCTCCATAGCATATTTCTATTTACCGAACTTAGGTCGTGCCAGTCTGCAAGCGTGGACCTAAGCAAAAGCAACAACTACTTATAAAGAACGGGAAATACAAAATTGTATAGGGCGAAAGCTTTCATATCGCGACTTGAGGCGTTCCCTTGAACTGAATGAACATGCTGAACAGCCGGGGTCGAGACAAGGAAAAGGCTTAGACAGGGATGAAGTCGGAAATGATGGGGAAAAAGATAGAAAAACAATACATGCTCAATATTCATATTCATGCCAAGATTCAGATATATGGTATTGAAATTAGACAAACCAATGCGAAATTTATTTCATTATTCATACATTTGTCAAAATGTCACGATTTTTTTTCAATTCAAATTCAACTTTCCATAACGTTACTTGATTCAGTAATGGGACTGTATAGGGAGTCTTAAAATACATTACGTACCATTCATCGTCAGAAGAATAGCAGTCGACGTATTTCAAATAATAATAATAATGTGTGCAATACAAACAAATTATAAATTTAATTACGAATTAATTCTATTCGGAAATAACAATATTTATAAGTACTGATTATTCTTTTCTACAGTATCTTAAGCCTAAAGTTATAGAAAAATTGAGTAAAACCTCTTATGGAGTCGGATTAGATACTAATCCAAATCAGTAGAATTTTCTTTCCTAACTAGCTTTTTAATCCTAGTTTAGAATAAGGTGATTACATTTACAATATAAGATTGAAATAAAAATAATTGATTTCAAAACCAACCAAGTTTTATTTATATTTATTGTTTGAAACAACTCAACTACAGAACTTCACTTTTCTACGAAAAGAAATTGGACTTCCCAGATAGTCAGTTTATAAAATTTTCTTATTTTTACACATTCCAGAGTTTATTTAAACACTACATTTAGTCAACATGAAACAATATTTTCATCGTATGTTGATCGCCTTTTATTTCCTAAACTGGTAATAAGGAAGCTAAATTAAATTTCGTAAAATACGTTAATAAGTATTTGGCATCTTGAAACATATCTGCAACTAACATTTAAGATAAGTCTTTTCCAACAAAGTTTTTTTAATGAAACGAAGTATGTAGGAAAAGCGAGTTTCTAAGTGATGAAATCAACAAACTCTTGAAATTTAATTAAATTTCACATATCATCTAAATCTATTCTCTAGAGTCTGCGGGATGTCTAAAATTGGGTTTCTGTCACGTCAATTCCATCAGTCGAAGTTAGTTTGGGGAGCTTTGAGTCATGAAGTTTGGAATTGAGTTAAGTGCTTATGCTGTAATTAGTTTTTCAGTTTTAATTAACCAATTTTATGCATTATACCTAGTAACTCTATGTTATGCAATAATAATAAACTTGTTGTAAAACATTCGGTAAACCAATTCATTCGATTTCTAACCAATTCTAAACGTTTGGAAAATATTGAAAAAATTAAGTAACATAAGTTCTAAAAAAATCCTTGGGGTTATAAAATATCCCCCCCCCCCTCGTTTTTCCGGGTTAACAGGTTTTTTTCCAAAATAGAACGTTATTTTTTGGGCACCAGCCTATATCAATAACAATATTATATCAAACTAGCTGTATGGTACCGCCTTACTGGGAACCTGTTAACTTAATAAAAAAATTATCATAAAGAATTTAGAAATAGGGTTCTTTTTTTTAATAAGATTGATAGAGTACCTACGATTTACCTAAAACAGTGGATGTCATCAACAAAATTATTTATACTTTAATCAATAAGAGCTTCTGGATAAACAATGTTTACAGTTCCTTCCGTTCGGAGCCAAGATATGAAGATTTTAAGACATACCCGGCTCTCGAACACCCTGCATATAACTAACAATGCAAGAAACATGGGTTCATTAGATTTAGTAATGGCGCAGAAATAAAATTCATGCTCAGCTTCCTTCGTCTAGTAATTTTTAACTGCTTTTTTTAAGGGGTCACAGGAGTCTTAAAAATATGCAAAGAAGATACTACATAGCATAGTTTGATCACTCTTGTAATTTTTTAACTACTCAATAAATGAGTATAATTTTTTTATATGTAATTCTACAAGATTTATTTATTATAAAACAAGTTTTAAAATTTATGAAACTTTAGCCCAAACTAAAATAAATGATATTAAACATGAAGGTACTTGAACACACTGCGATTAGGCTTGCGCGGCAAATTGTGAGGTCAAAATTGAACACATGACCAAGAAAATGACTTTATATTGTACAAATATGTACAAACTAGGACTTATACCTAAATTCTCAGCTCAATTTTAATTAGAAATTATTTTAAGAACTTTTTTCTAAAAAAATTAATAAAAATTTAAAAATTTTGATTTTAAATTTTTTAAAAAATAATTTCTAATTAAAATTGAGCTGAGAATTTAGGTATAAGTCTTTGTTTGTACATATTTGTACAATATAAAGTCATTTTCTTATTCATTTTTTCAATTTTGACCTCACAATTTGCCGCGCAAGCCTAATCACAGTGTGTTCAAGTACCTTCATGTTTAATATCATTTATTTTAGTTTTTGCCAAAGTTTCATAAATTTTAAAACTTGTTTTATAATAAATAAATCTTGTAGAATTACATATAAAAAAAATATACTTATACATTGAGTAGTTCAAAAATGACATTAAAGATCAGACTAGGCTTTGTAGTATCTTCTTTGCACATTTTTAAGACTCCTTAGACCCCTTAAATAGATAACGTGAGCGATTGAAGTTTGAAAAAAATGCCATAAATCTGCTCATTTTAATTCAACCGCTAGAATTAACTGGTTACTTTGCGTGCTTCTAAAGAGAAATAATATCGTTCAGTTATACATCGTTATCATAAAAAAATATTATAAAAATTCTCTTTAAAATTTTAAATTCGTAATTTTTTTTAATTCATGAGTTTGAAGAAAAATCACAAATTTATAGCAATTAAAACTGAGCCGAAGATCTAAAATTTTCAATAAATTCTAGCAAATAAATACCCGTTTTTCGCACGGACTAAAATTCAATTTTCACGGACTAAAATTCAATTTTTTTTGTGACTGTCAATAAATGTTGTTATTTGTCTATGTGTTATTCATTTCTTTGTGACTGTAAAAATTCTTTCTGTGTCTGTCCCAATTGACGAAAGCTTATAAGCGGTTCTCGGAACAAGCACACAAGCTGGAATATATTCACTGCTCAAAACAATTAGGGGAGCACATGTTTTAAACCCTTTCGCTCCCAATGATTCCATTGGGCATCATCAGCTTGTGATTTTTTTCTGACTAAGTTAAATTCGCAACTTATGTATCGTTAGATACATCATTATATGGAAGAATAACGTATTTTGAAGAATTTAATATATTTTTTTAATATTAATGAAAATATGAAAAATATGGTAAAATAAATTTCACTTTAAAACAGTTTTAGAAAATAAATTGACCCTAAATTTTTCATGCTTGCATTTTTTAGATGTTTAAAAATAAATTATACTATTTTTAACAAAAAAAGTTTTGAAAAAATTATTGTTATAATTTATTAAAAAGTTATTGTTCCATTTCCCCCCTTTAAATTTAAGTATTAAAAACTTAAGATTTTTTCTCCTGTTTTTTACTATTTCATTTCGAATGCATAGTGAACCTATTTGACAAATTTCAGATTTATAGGATAAAAATTAAAAAGTTGGGAGTGAAGTTAAAGTCGGAATTAAAAAGTGCTCCCCTAATTGTTTTGAGCAGTGTATGTATCATACCATACCATATCAGCTACAAAACCCAAATAGGTTAAGTTGGGTTGAATTTCATCGCACTAGCGCTACAAAAGGACTATTGGCGACGGCGTCATAATTTAGAAGCACAGTAAGTGACGAGCCACCACTTTAGTAGGCACCCAAGGCATATTTTAAGCGCACATGCATATTTTAAGGGAGTCAGAACTTAGAATCATATTTAACATGCAATCTCCTTGCATAGGGTCGGACATTGTTTAGCTGCCCAACGGTCTTTTAAATTTGACTTGTAGGGAAGCCTGGGTACAGTTGTGACAGTCGCCATATTAGCGAAACCATAAGGAATACCGGGTTGGGTGTAAGGGGTAGGGAGCAGCTTGCCTGTCTGAACATGTGTCACAGTATAACATCAGTCATCGCATGACATTAACCCTAGCAGAAGCCTCGATTACTTTTTGACTGTCAAACGACTCAAAAGTAAGTATTGTTATTCCATTTCTTTTAATACCTGTTAATATACAGTGTACATATAGAACAATGAATTTTTCCTCGCTATAAGTTAGACTTTAATAATGATATACCAGTGATTACTTTGAATGTAAATTATTTTGTATTGTATGGTATGGTATGGTATGGTATGATACATATATATTCCAGCTTGTGTGCTTGTTCAGAGAACCGCTTATAAGCTTTCGTCAAGTAGGACAGACAGAAAGAATTTTTACAGTCACAAAGGAATATTTTGTATTGTCATGGCGATGTTTTTTTTTTTTTTTTTTTTTGCAAAAGAGTAGGCTGGGTACGGTTTTGACACAATAAAATTTATTTTTCTTTTAGGGATGCCTAGAAACCGTCTGAGGAAGGCAGAAACTCACAGTGTGACCTAATGTTAGGTTAGGTTTTGAATTATCGTCGCACTAGAGCTACAAGACTTTTATTGGCGACGGGCGTCGTAATTTGGAATAACAGTCAAGTGACTAGCCGACAACTGAATAGGCACCCAACGCAACCGTTAAGGGCGATATCGTACGCAGCATGAGACTTTGAAGGATATTTAACGTGCACTCCCTTACACGGGATATTATTCGTCGGACATTTTTGGCTGCACTGGCCGTTTATAGGTCGGCAGCTATTTTTTCGATACCCGGAACCGAACCTGGGACCTTCCGCATGCTAGGCGAGTGCTTAACCGACTGGGCTCCCCAGCCCTGTGTGACCTAAGGAAATGTGAAGAAACTTTTATAGAAGTGAAACGTGGGATTTCATTACGAAGAGCTGCAAAAAATCAAATTAATCGCATTTCTCTGTTACGATACATTTGTATCTATAAAAGCTTCTATAAAACAAATGTGCAATCTTTTTATGACAATATGCAAATTGTTATGTACATACACACGTATGAGCCACAGGACATAAACATTGTTGACGAAACGGGTGTCACTGCCGTCTATAAGATTTATTTGTGTTATATAAGAAAATGTATATTTTTTTACGTGTGTAATTAAGATATTTTGTGCTCTTTTTTAAAAAAAATAGACTTTGATTTATTTGTTTTGTATTTTGACACATTACTATAATGTTTAATTATTAATATTTATAGTTAACTTTTTTTGACTGATAGTGAAAATATGAAGACTGTATTAATAGTTATAAATTTATTTATAATTATTAAATTTAATAATAACTAATAAACTAACTATTATTATTATAAATATTGAATTTATAATAACTAAAGATGCAGCAATAAAAGTGATTTTATACCATTTTGGTGTTTTTGAACCTGTCACAACCGACCACAGGCAATGTTTCAACCGACCCCACCCTGGTGTCGGTTGTGACACTTTTTCTTCTTTTATCTAATTTGCTCAAGTAAGTTAACGATTGTGCTTAGGGACAAAAAATTTTATATATGCGTCGGCAAATGTAGCACTTTACTATTAATTCAACTTTCATCCAGCTACCAGGCATGCGAACGAATTTATAAGCGATCAAAATCAAATGAAAACTGTCACAACCGTACCCCTCCCCTATATACCGTCCGTACGTAACGATTTGGCGTAGGTAAATTGAGTAAAAAAAATTCTGAGGATTTTACTTTACCTTTTTGGACTTAAATGTTCTAAAACCATACTATTTAATCGAATAGTTCCATTTTGCCATTTCCGTAAAACTCATCAAAACTCAGTGAAATCTGTGAGGAAAAAGCGATAAGATGGTATATTTAAATTATAGGTTTATAGGGATGAAATGAGGGTTTTACCTGAGATTTGTGTAATAGGGTGGGCCGAAAAAATTAAATTTCGTAAAATTGTTAGCGATAGTGACAAAAAGTTGTCTTTTCACATCTATTTCAAGTACTAAAAATATTTTTCCGATTAAAAATTTTTTTCATGGGGCGCCACGGCACCAAATTTTCGAATTTTGTCGTATTTTTCAGCTTTTTGTTTTTCAACGGAAAAGTGTTTAAAATAAGATGTCGAACACCTTTGGATAGCTTCTAAAAATATATATATATATATATATATATATATATATATATATATATATATATATATATATATATATATATATATATATATATATATATATATTGTCAAGTGGTTATTTTTTAATAGTTATATGTATGAAAAAAATAGGTAAAGTGTGGAACATGTGGGGGCGGAGAGGGGAATTGCAAGCGCAAGCCTGTCTCAGCAACGAGATCGCACCTGGTCGATCTACACTCATAAATTCTACCACTAAATGGTTTCAGAAGAGCAGGAGAACATCTATTTAATTAAAGATCCTGCATCAAAGTATTTAGGTTTAGGTTGCGTGACTTTGAAATCAAGGAGCTCTCTGATCATCACCAAAAGAATTCTTTTTTTTAAGACAAAAAAAAATATTACAAATCTCGTAGCCATTATATGTGATTGAACTGTTAACAATACAGGTAATAAGAATGTATTACATTGTTGGAAAAAGAAGCTAGAAAACCTCTACTACGGCTTATTTATTTGTTTCATGTAAATGAAGTACCTTAGCGACATTCTATAAATTTATAGATGGAAAGACTGCAGGGCCGAATAGCTACTTGCAAAACTGTGAAAACAACCAGCTATTGACTTTCAACGGGTTCAAAGAAGTTTTCCGGATTGATTGCGAGCATTTTCAGTTCTCAGTAGTGATCAAAAGTATCTTATTGATATATGTTTGGCAGTATCAAGCGATATTTGCGCAACAATACATATTAAAAATCTTAACTTTAAATGGTTAGGAATTTCTTCTATAGTAGGCGCTAAAAGTCCCTGTACCACACTGCGCAAATCATCTATAACACTATAAATAAATAGTTTATTTCTCATTAAATCGACCAATGTCATTTTCTCTTATAACAAGGACTTCATAGGTTAAGTTTTTATTTACACCCCTGATTTAGCTGCGCGGAACCCTGACAAGCTGTCCCATTCAAGATCGCTTACAACAGCAAACCTCATTCTTTGGTTATACACCAGCCAAAAGTATCCTACGGAAACTCTTAAGTTATTGTCGACGTATGTAGTAAAGGTAGGGGAGAGTGTTGTACCTAGGGACAATTTTTACATTTTAATTTTTTTCTTCGATAATTATTGTCAAAATAAAAATTTCAAAGCAGCATTTCAACACACCAATATATTCCTCTATAATATATTTTTTTAAATTCTGGCAGCTTGAAATTAAAAAATTGCCACTCATTTAAAGTAGAGAGGATAAACTGTCCCAAGGTACAACATGATGTTGTACCTTGGGACATGCTTTATAATTCAGTCAATAATCATACACTTGAACTAATTTGGGTCAAAAAACAAACTTTATTTCAAAATACATCAGAAAATGTGCTCTTTAGAACATTTCATCACACGGAAGGAAAAAAATTATCAGGTGTTGCCAGAATTATATTTTCAAACTTCAATTATTATAAAATATATCCAAAACAAAGTTTAGTTGTATTTTACATTGTTTGTGGAATTGCTCTTAAAATAAATAATAAAGATATTTTTATTTATCCAAATTATTAAGAATTTATTCAAATTATTAATACTGTCCCAAGGTACAACACACTACATGGTTTAAATAAAAGCAAGATAGTGGCCAATCCAAATGCACTATCATTATTTTCTCATAACCAAAATATTTTAAAATCTTCTCTTTTATGAAGAAAATAAAATGCAGTTGACCTTTTGTAAGAGTACTAAGGTAAAAAATTATATTAGAATGAGAAAAATATTTACTTTGGGGTAATGAAATATTATTTTTTGTCACCATTTCATCAATTCAATTATGCTAGTGTTAAATTTTATTATGATGGTGTCTGTTGGTTAAGGCTACTATAAGAAATAAACAATGTATGAATATTGCCAATAGATTCTTAGAAATTGTCAGTGTCCCAAGGTACAAGCGTCCCAAGGTACAACACTCTCCCCTATATGAACTAATATACTCTCGTATTAAATTACAGCCGTCTTGTGACGACGGTTCCAGTACAACTCCAAAAAGTAGTTGATCCTGTTATACAGATTAATATGGATATTTTGCCTCCCCAAAGAATATTTTCCCGCTTAAGTTACTGGATGAATTAAAATTTATTCGAGAATTAGTTAGATCAAGAATACTTAAAAGTAAGGAAAAGTAAATATTCAGTCAACAATACATATAAAAATTTTCGCTATCCTTGCTAAACTTCTAAGCTACTGATTCTGTTGAGATGATTTCATAGCAAAAGTCACACATATTGGAGCCGTCAATTGGAAATTAAGGACGAAAAACTCAAGCAATTAATTAAAGAGTAATCTACCAATAATGAGTGATGGTCTCTCATAGACTTCCTAAATTTTCATGTTATATCCTGTCGAGAGAACAGTAACGCTTATCACGGAAACAGTAGTTTGGTATGCTACGTGCTAAGGTGCGAGGGATGGTTTCATCTACTCAAAAAAAAGAATCATTGCCTCTTTTTATTGCATTTGAAAGTAAAAAGATATTAAAATAAAAAAATATGAAAACAAATGAGTGAAAACGAACGAAATGTTTTTATCGTGTATATTTGCATTTTGAGTTTTTATAGTGACGATTTCCTAAAAAATGTATACTTTACTGATTACATAGAGGAAGTATTTCCATTTTATTAAATTTAATGAGGATTTGCTTTCAAATTTAGTATCTGTTCTTACTTTCATTTATTTTCTGTTGATGATTTTTATAAATTGCCCTTTTTTAAGGGAAATATTCTTAGAAAAGCCTTTTGTTGTTGAAAAAAACAATTTTATGGGGGCCGGCGCCCCATGAAGGCATTGTTTTATTGCCTCTAAATTTTAGGGAATTTCATTTGAAGAGAAAATATAACTTTTCCGCTCCATCACTAAGCGAAAAAAACTATTTGTATTTTTGACCCCCGGGCTTATGACCCCCAATTTTCTTGTCGCTGGCGCCCCATGAAATTATTTTTTGATCGCTTTTAAATTTTAGGATCTTTAATTTGGAATAAAAATACAACTTTTCCGCACTATCGCTAAGCAAAAACAAAATATTTTGTTTTTGACCCCCTGTTTCGGCCCAGCCTATTGTGTAACCTGTAAACATCCCTAAAAAGATATTTGAAATGCATAAAAAAATAGTAGCATGTAGGCAAGGATAGTATAGCGGAATAAAATAAAAAATTTCAATTATTATTTTTTTGGTTGTTAAAGCTGAATTTAAATTATTATACAATTCATATCAAATTATTTTTGCTTTTATTATAGTTCAAATTATTACATTAAGACTGGCAAGCGCATAGCACAAAAAGAAAATTTCGTTCAATGTAATTGCCAGTGCAACAAAAGAAACAGCTTAGTTAAGGCGTGGTTTTTTAAACGGTAAGTTATTGTCATTGGAAGCTGACGTTTTTCTAGTTGACTTCTGACTGATTAACGATTGTACGCACAATATCACTAATACAATGGGTTTGGAGTTGAATACATTACAAAAGTTTTTGGTTTTTACCTCGGATTCCACAAATTTTGCTATTCCATGTGTTTGTTGATGCTTTAGTTTAAAGTTTTTTAAGAAAGGAAGCTTTATAGCTATATCCGGATTACGGTACAATGTATGTAATGATTGGCATTGAAACTTATTCACGATTAATTAGGTGCACAAATTCACATCCTTGAAAACAACTTCCATAAATGAATGCTTGGAAATTAAATCGTAGTCAACATCCATAATCGCTCCATACTGAAAAATAAGAATAAAGTTTTCCCTGTGCCCGCCTTTCAATTCTACTTTTTGACTTGGGCACCATATTGAATGAGGAGGTCAACTATTTCTCTGTGGCCTCTTCTTGCTGCTAGAATGAGCGGTGTTTTCCCATCTGTCACTGTAGCATTCAGATCCGCAACTCCTTTTTCCAGGATGAGCCGCACCAGATCCACCCAACCGTTGGAACAAGCCCAGTGGAGGAGAGTCCATGCATTACGGTCACTCTCACTGACTTGGGCTCCATATTGAATGAGGAGGTCAACGATTTCTCTATGTCCTTTACTTGCTGCTAGAAGGAGAGGTGTTTTCCAATCGACCGTTGTAGCATTCAGATCCGCAACTCCTTTCTCCAGGATGAGCCGAACTTGATCTACCCAACCTTTGGAACAAGCCCAGTGGAGGAGAGTCCAGGCATTACGGTCACTCTCACTGACTTGGGCTCCATATTGAATGAGGAGGTCAACGATTTCTCTATGTCCTTTACTTGCTGCTAGAAGGAGAGGTGTTTTCCAATCGACCGTTGTAGCATTCAGATCCGCAACTCCTTTCTCCAGGATGAGCCGAACTTGATCTACCCAACCTTTGGAACAAGCCCAGTGGAGGAGAGTCCAGGCATTACGGTCACTCTCACTGACTTGGGCTCCATATTGAATGAGGAGGTCAACGATTTCTCTATGTCCTTTACTTGCTGCTAGAAGGAGAGGTGTTTTCCAATCGACCGTTGTAGCATTCAGATCCGCAACTCCTTTCTCCAGGATGAGCCGAACTTGATCTACCCAACCTTTGGAACAAGCCCAGTGGAGGAGAGTCCAGGCATTACGGTCACTCTCACTGACTTGGGCTCCATATTGAATGAGGAGGTCAACGATTTCTCTATGTCCTTTACTTGCTGCTAGAAGGAGAGGTGTTTTCCAATCGACCGTTGTAGCATTCAGATCCGCAACTCCTTTCTCCAGGATGAGCCGAACTTGATCTACCCAACCTTTGGAACAAGCCCAGTGGAGGAGAGTCCAGGCATTACGGTCACTCTCACAATTGACTTGGGCTCCATGTTGAATGAGGAGGTCAACGATTTCTCTGTGTCCTTTTCTTGCTGCTAGAATGAGAGGCGTTTCCCCGCGACTATTGCGGCCATTCATGTCACCTAAGTCGATAAGTACTCTTACCCTCTGCAAATCGCCATTAGCTGCAGCACGGTGTATGGAAAATTCTGCCATTCTTTTTATTTTCTTCTTTATGAGAGGTAGAACAAATAAACAAAGCTTTTATACTGATATACTTTCTTGCAGATCAAAAGCTAACTTCCCAGTTAATTGAAAAGTAGAAATGATAACTTTCTGCGTAACTATACCAAGACACAAAATGACCGAAATCTTTGCTAGCTACTGGTTGGTGCATATATATTCCAGTTTGTGTTCTTGATCAGGGATCCACTTATAAACCTTCGTGGCCGACCCGGCGGCGCTATGGTTTGGGTGCTAACCCCGATAGGGTATGGATGTTTGTGTTTGTCGAGTATATGCGGAGTACGTGCTCGTTAAATCTGTTGTATCCTACAGTCCTGTGGGCTGTCATTGCTCAGTTTCCCAAGGGTACAGGTCCCTGGAGACTATTTCCCTCTCCTTCAGGGACATGTCTAAATTGTGGAGGTGGCACGCGATAGATGGCAACATCTGTTGCGTATGTTTGTGCAAGTGGGTAATGTAATCGATTCCAGCTGTCTATTTCTAGCCTCCTTTAGGAGCTTTAACACAGCCAATAACGCCTTGTAATTTAGAACCCTTGTCAAGTGACGAGGTCGACACCTGAGCAGGCACCCATTTGTGCATGTTATGTCTGTGTTATTTGACGAAGGTTTATAAGCGGGTCTCTGACCAAGAACACAAGCCTGAAAATATATGTCTACCAACCAACTAAACCTTGGTCAAGTTATTAAGACACAGACAGAATTGTTGCTGACACAAAGAGAGACGGTAAACCCAGAACGAAGGCGGGAATCGAACCCGCACTATTTTCAGCTCGTGGACTGTTAGCGTAATGTTAGCGTATATTTTCAGGCTTGTGTGCTTGGTCGCAAGGACCCGCTTATAAACCATCGTCAAGCATGACAACACAAGACACACACATATACAAATGACAGATGCTGCCATCTGTCGCCACCTCCACAATTTAGACATGTCTCTGAAGGGGAGAGACACCAGGCATACTGCATTTCGCAGTGTGCAGCATTTGGGGCCCGGATAGGATAATGGGTTTGATCGCAGCACATTACGCTAATAGTCAGCGCACTTTACCAGGTGCGGGTTCGATTCCAGGCCTCGCTTTATAAGCGTGTCTGTAATCAAGCACACAAACCGGAAAAGTCAAGTACCACCAACCTATCCGCAGTGCATTAACCAGCTGTTAAATGCAGGGTGGTTATAAAATAACGCTCGTTATTCGGAGTAGTCTGTAGCTTGAATGAATAATCCAAATGCATCAAAAATTTAGACACTTACTAATCAAGAAGAGGGGGAAAAGAATAGAATCATAAAAAAGGACTGAATCCTAAAAAATACTCATAAAAAAGAATAATCATAAAAAACAAACTCGTCTCTTGACCGGGGCTCTAAATTACGAGGCTTCGTCAATTATAGCCAATTGCGGCCAACACGGCTAATTACGCCTCGTAATTTAGAACGATGGTCAAGAGCCGAGTTTCTTTTTTTTTCAAAAAAAATGGAATCATAAAAAAGAAACTCGTCTCTTGACCAAGGTTCTAAAATACGAGGCATAGCCAATTATGGCTAATTACGGCCAACACATCCAATTACGCCTCATAATTTAAAACCCTGGTCAAGTGACGAGTTTGTGTTTTATGATTCCATTCCTTCCCCCCTTCTTGATTAGTAAGTGTCTCAAAGTTTTTGCATTTGGATTATTCATTCAAGCTACAGACTACTCCGAATAGCGAGCGTTATTTTATAACCACCCTGCATATGTCTACCAATCAACCAAATTAAGAACTCTTCCTTCATTGGTTGCCCCCTCAGGTGTTGGCTTCTCTACTTGAACAAGCTTAAAAAATACGGTGTTCTTAAACAATGGCGGTGTAGGGGAGCCTGGGTATTGTTGTGACAGTTTTCATTTGATCCCTTATAAATTCTTTAGTATGCCTGGTAGCTGGATGAAAGTTGCATTAATAGTAAAGTGCAACATTGGTCTACGTATAAATAAAAAATTTTGTTCCTAAGTACAATAGTTAACTTTTATGAGCAAATTAGAATTTATTGCACTTGGCAATAAGACAATGCAGTCAAAGGGGTGAGAATTAAAGCCATTTGGTTTAACTGTGCTGGAAGTATATATACTTCCACGGCACTGTTGAGGTTAAAACCCTATAACACGTGAAAAGTAAATAAATTATATGAAATATAAATATGTTAGTTAAAATCAGCTCTCCCATTTAAAAACCTAAATAATTATAACAATTTTAGTTCTACTTCGCTCCAAATAGAAAATTTTAATAAGTTTTATATTGAATTATTCTTTTTAAAAATGCATTATTTTTTTCAAAACTACAAAACCATTGAACATTCGTAATAAAAAATAATAAATGACTGTAAATTGATCTTTTTTATAGATGAACTTTCGAAAAATACGTAATAAAATAAATATTTCATTACAATATTTACTTTTAAAATTGATACTATAGAACATTTGAGCAGTTTTTAATATTTATTGTAAAAAGGCTTTGTTTTCTAAACCCTAGCCAATTCAATTTGTATCCCAAAAGAAACAACTACCTTAAATAGCTGTTCGATTTCGAAAGTTTTTATTTTAAATTTCGTCACAGATTGCAAGAAAATCTGAGTGTTACAAGTTTCCAAAAAACTTTTATAAACAACTCTCGGATTTCCTTAGACTTATTTCCCAAGATGATCCCGTCGTCAAATCCGGGACAAAACCGCTCTCGAATTTTGCTTAAAGTAATGGGCTAGAAATATCCTTCCAACACTTAGATTTTAAGCAAAGAAAGTGCACCTGGGGTTTTGTCGAAGTTAAATTTTGGAAAAGCTTTTTTATCTTGATTAAATTAAGATATCCTTGAGCAAAAAAAAAAAAAAAAACTTTATAATACTTTTTTTACCTCAAAATATGAGGTTCCTTGATTGCAAATGTAATTCCCACATTTTTGAGAATTTGCAAAGCTAACATCTGCTAATTCCCCTTTACTAAAGTCGGACTTTTATGGAAGATTTTTTATCAAAATTATTTTAGACTTGGCATTTGAAATTTGGGGTGTAATCCAAATGAGCTCTTCAGCATATTTTATTATTAAAGCTTCTTTTCGTTATTACTTTCAGGAACGTATAAATTATTGACAAATTTTTAGTATGTTACTTTAATGAAATGAGCAAGTTTAACCTGAATCGATTGGTAATTTACAAAATATATTTATGATCCACTAAAAATTTCCATGTGCAAATTCCTTTAAAATTATTTTTAATTTGTTTCTGTATTGCTTATATTTTTTTCAAAATTTTAAAAGACATTTTATTCAACCTTTATTTAAAAAAAATCTTTAGATTTTATTTAAATTGATTTTTCTTTTCATTTTTTTTGTTATTTTCCATCTGTAGCAAATGATTTGTTTCAACACCAAATTTATAAACTGTCCAAATTTTTTAATGTAAAATATTTTCATAGCAAGTGACCTATAGTTGGAAAGATTATTACATTGACATACTATATTGCTTTAAAAGTTTTCAAGCGCAACTTTCGAAATGAGGAAATAGATTATTTTGTTTCAATATATTGAAAAGAAAAATGTACAATAAATGATAATGAAATTCTGAATAAAATTAAACTAAACTTTCTCATACTTATGAATCTTTTCATAAAATGCATTTTTCTAAAATTTTTATGTGTATTTTATATTGTTTTTACATGTAATTTTTCAAAGCAATGCACCTGATTATAAAAATTTATAACTTAAGATTTGATTTTTTAACTCATGTAATTTCGTTTTGGTAGCTACCATTTTATGAACTTCAATTTTTAAAAAAATAAGAAAAATGTTAGTTGTTAAGATTTTGGAAATTTAAAATCTTCCGCATGTTACACACTCTTAAAACAAAAGAGTGAAATCCACTCCAGTTGGAGAAGTGCATTTTCGACACTGGAAAGGAGTGAATATTAGCTCAGACTGAGTCAAAATCGCTCGTTTGGAGTGATCCTGTCGGAGTTTTAACGCACAAAGGATCCACTCCAAAAGGAGAAGTGCATTTTCCAGACTGGAGGAGTTAATATTAACTCAGACTGAGTCAAAATCACTCGTTTGGAGTGATCCTGTCGGAGGTTTAACGCACAAAGGATCCACTCCAAAAGGAGAAGTGCATTTTCCAGTCTGGAGGATTGAAAATTAATCAGACTGAGTTAAAATCGCTCGTTCGTTTTAAGCGTGCATCGTTACAATCGGAAAAATTCCTTTAGCTCATTAACGACGACTTTCTTTGTGAACACAAACACCTTCATTGACGCTTTCATTTCCGTAAAAAAACATTAACATTAAGCTTTTTAAAATTCGTTTTCGTGTTATTTAATTTTTAACCACAAAAATTGTTCAATACTATGTCCTTCATTTGAATTATAGTTTTTTTAGATAAATGTAAGCAGGAAGCTCATTTTAACGTGGTAATTTTTCTGGCCAATCGTCGTGAATGGGTTACGACCAAATATTATTTTTTACCAAAATAACCATATCAGAAAATTATTTTACCGGTTTCATCAAACCTCCTTCAATATCTTTCTGAAGTGTATTTATTTGATTTTCTTAATTATAAGTTCAGGGGAAAAACTCTGAACCACTTTAGTTGAAACTTTTCCCTGTCGCCCTTTTTCGCTAAGCCGAGAGCTTCCCAGCAGTAAGCAGCGGATCCCACCTCGTGATTAAAATATGAACAAAATCTGGCCGAGGAAACTTCGCAACAACTACCAATTAAAATTTCCAATCAAGAGGATCGTGCATTTTGAATGGGCCCGACAGAAAGGTGCGCCGCGGTAAGCCCTCATTAAAGCGAAACCTCAGCCCACGGTTTACTTTGCACAGAGATTTTCACCTCGCCCCGCTGCTGTGTACACAAGGATTCAAACTTGGAGAAATAATCGGTTATTGAGTTATTTTCCATAAGTTATACTTAAAGTTTCAATGAGGAATTGGAAAAGATAATATTTATTCGCGTTCCGATTTTTATTGATTTGGGAATCTTTGAGGCAATCTGTGTCTCTTTGTTCGTCGTTTTATTACAGAGGAGAAGTTAATATTCCATTTGGTAACATGTGATTAGAACTTATTACTTTTATTGTTTGCTGCGTAAGATATTTAAGTTCAAAAATGTATTAGTTAATTGTCTTATAACAGGGTTGTTAATTGATTTTCTAAAAACTAATCTGTATTCAGCATAAGAATCATTATTTTCTAATTAATACATTGATGAAAAAATTAAATGGTGAATTATGTATGGCTTTTGAAATAAGAGTTTACTCAAAACAGAGCTGAATATTTAAACAAAAGTTTAATTGAAAAGGAATGCATTAATAATTAATTTAATTAACTGTTTTGTTTCATAAAATATATCTACATATATACATTACAAATGCCAAACATAACTGTTTTTTTAATTATTTTATGTAAAAAAGACAGCTAATGTTATGCATCAAAAATATTTTATCTGTATCAAATTAACTTTTGCAAGTACAAATTAAATAAGTGCACAACCAAATGCAATAATTATACATTCGATTCAAAACTTGCTTACATTTAAAAGTGAAAAGACAAGAGTTTGTTAATAACCCAAATGTTGCCAGTAGTTAGGAAGCTTGAAGATTGTCAGGGGCACCATTTAAATTTTGATAAATAACCCTGTCAACACGAATGCTTCAAAACAAACTCCCGTTCTCTACGCCCCTTGTAGATTCGCTTGCATGTCTAATATATGCTGAGGGGGACTGTGTGGAAAGACTATCTTTGGTTAAGCCTGTTATCTAGTAATAGCTTAAATTTAATTGTAAACTTAATTAATTCTGAAGTTACAGTGAAGTTTTACTATCAAACGGTTGTGGAATGTGTCAATCATGTAAGCATGTGACACTTTTAACATCAAAGAGCTCTCATGATTAAATTGTTTTTTTAATTTTGTGGATTTAGTACAATTTATTGGCCCTTTTTAACATCCATTTAATATTTGGCTTAGTCAAACTTTATCATTTCTGCATTTCATTCTTCCTGTATACATTGATCGATCTAAATATGTCTCTTTGCTTGTTCCTCTTCTTCCCTTTCTTAAAATTGTCTTTCTCTTTCATTTTGTGAAATTATTTCTCTTTCAGAATATACCGTTCTCTTTTCTCACCTTATAATTTTATTTTCTCATACTGTGTTTTTAAAGTTTATCTACTTCACTATCTTAATCTATAATTTAAAAAATATATATTTTTTAATAAGGAATGTATAATTGTATTTGTTATAAACCAGATATTCGTATACTAAAGCCCTCATTTTTCGGTTTGCAACGGAAATAATAGTCATAACTTTCAGTGGCTGAAAGTATTTTCAACTGTGAGGGGAAACTGTAACTCATTTTTTCGAAATGCCTATTTTTATGAATAAAGTTTCAAGTTTCTAGTTTTTGAAATGCCTATTTTTATGAAGAAAGTTTCTAGTTTCTATTTTTCTTTTCTAAATTGGACTGAGAGCAAGTTGGCTTAGTCAAATGACACACCATTAAGTTATTTTGGATACACGCACCACATTTATGATCATAAGATGGTTACGGGATTTTCAGTTCAGAGACGATAAGGAAAATGGAAGAAAAACTTTCAACGAAACTTTTTGTGTATATGATAATTTTCTTATTTGATATTTTGAAATAAACTTTGGACTCCACTCAATATACTGTTAGTGAAATCTTATTATTCACATTATGTTTTTAGTAGTTTTTTTACTTCTAGTTTTAGCACGCATTGTTCCGTTTCAGTTGCTAGTTTTTAAAACTAATTTTAATGAGAAATAATGGAAAAAGATTATTTGATACTTTTTACAATATTTTTAATCTATAATTGCGAAGAAATATTGTCTAATAAAACAGTTGACAATGTTAATAACATTATTTTTATCCAAGTACTTTTCTAACTACAAAAATAAAACCATGCATAAAAGAAAAATTATTTTTTATTGGAAAGGACGTCTTTAATTTTTTTTATTCAAATAACTCGAATACATAAAAAAAACTACTTTTCCTGCGCAAGAAATAAAATCGAAAAGATTTGCACATAAAATGAAGGTCCAACCAAAAAGTTATCGCTAAAAATCATAAACATGAAAACTCAAAAGAAACACCAGAAAAGCATAAAGTGATATTCCGTCTAAGCAACACAGATTTCCTGGATCTTTTTTTTTATTGTTTATAGAGTACCCTTGCCATGCAAAATTGTGTTATGAATTTAAATATCAGCTCTGAAAAGTGGCATTTCAGCTCTTTTCTTTGAAACACTTTTCTTTGTTCTTCTTCTCCTTGTATCCATTTTAACCCTTTCAGTCCCAGTGATGCCATTTGGCATCATCACATTCAATATTTTTTTCAAAATGTTTATGTCCCGCTATGACATCCAAACACACATCATTCGATTCTTCATACTCTGTTCTATCAGAAAATATTTTACATTAATCTCAATAGAAGTCAGAACAACTATTTATTTTATTTAGAAAATAGTCAACAAGCGTTTCTCCTGATTTTTTATAAGTTCACTTCAGTTCCACATATTTAAAACACAATATAAACTATTTCGGTTAAAATAATTACTAAATTTTTTTTTTAATAATGTGGTCAGATACCTTAAAAAATATAACTCGAAGTGTTTTTAGGTAACATAAATTTTTTTATTTTGTTGTTTTCCACAGTTAAAAAATTTTGGCATTGTTTCAAAAACCATATAAAAAATTTAAATGATTTTTTTTTCTTTTGGAATTCGTATATTTGACCTAAAATAAGCTTATTTTGTGAATATCAGATGTTTCTGTAGTGTAGTAAATTTTTGGGACTGAAAGGGTTAACATGCAGGCTCCACCTATCAACTCGATGAAACTATCACAGTAACTCAATAAGTTTTTAGACATTCTTCGTCTAAAAACTAAATGAGTAATTACATTATTTCCACTAGTGGATGTGCATACGCGTTGTATTTAGGCCAAATTATATCTGTTTATACTGTTAGAAAACAATGAAAAACCATACTAGAAAGAACTATGGGAGAATTTAAATTACATTGTATTAATGCGTTCTGTTTCGTTGGAAATCCATGAAAATACACAAATTACTTATTGAAATAAATTACTTATGAAATTACTTATTGGATACACAAATTACTTGTTTAAATAAAATCAATAATGACAAGAAACAAATCAGGCTCTAAAAGAGTATGCATATAAATTGGCCTTGTGCACTCAAGTTTAATGAAAAGGATCTGGCGAGGTTAGGTTAAGAAAAGGGTGATGGCGAAGTTAGGTTAAATAGGTTTTGCTGATCAGGTTGAGCAGTTTGAAAGTTTTTATTGCCTTAATATTAAATTAATTATTTAACCAATTAAACAATAAGTTATATTAAAGGAAAACGGGAGCGCTGGTTGGGTCTCCATACTGAAATCTTCTCTCTGTGTTAAGTCAATGGGGAAAAAATAATTTCAAATCTCAAATTAATCCGACTGTATTGAATATTTTTACAAATTGGTTTATATGTCATAAATGCAGTTTACACATGCTTACTGGTTTATAATACTACTTTTTGAAATAATTTCGAATATTTTATTGTAAAATTATTCAATACAATAATTATATTAATTTTTATATAACTTTCAGTATAGTCATTAATATTATTAATAACATTGCATTCAAATGACAATTGCATGTAATCAAATATCAGCCTTTTTTCATCGGCATTTCCTAAATAACAAGTCTACATAACAGTTGCTTTCTCGCTTTAGCGCTGATACGATCGAGTGAGTTTTATACAAATCAAATCGATTGCTGGTCGAAAATTGGAAATATTTATTTTTTTAGCGTGTTGATGGAAAGGATTGGGTCGAATCGATTTTCTACACCAAGGATCGAGTTTTCAACGATATTAAAATCATTTCTTGCACCTCTTCGGGAGTCATCAAACTCGCTTCTGTTAACGATTCGAGCCAAAAAGTTCTTCCATTTTTTTGTATCGACAAAGATGTCGATAATATCTTGCTTGAGCAGAAAATGATACACTTTTAATGTCTCAATCGGCTTTCTTTTCCGGTTTTTTATGAGGGCTTATTTGAGTAAAAAGATAAGAAATCTTAAAGAGATGCAATCAATAATAAATTCATAATTTGAAGAGTATTCATGGTTTTTGTAATGATATGAAATATCCTGTTTTAAACATATTTTTTACATTGTAAATTCAAGAAGTAAAGATTAAGTTGCGAAAAAAGATAGCAATGTGTATTTTTGAATTATTTAGTTATTTTCCAAAATTATAATGTATTTGACTGTTTAGTTATTTGTTTCTACATTTACAATAGAGAAAAAAAATTATCTCAAATTAATTTTCTTAGTTATGATTTTCATAATTCAAATACAGAGTGAGGCAAACAAAAGTATCCTCGGTCTAGAGATGGGAATATGTTGAAATGCTTGGCGAGAAAAACTCTTGAAGCCGCTTGAAACCTGTTTTTGCATTGGTTGGATCGGATTAGCTTCACATTAGAGCTACTCATAGACTAGTGGCGAGTTCAGATCTTAGTTCGTATTGTATGAAGACGTCCCTCAATCCAAATTTTGTGTCTTGCAATTAATTTAGATGTTTTGTATTACCAAAAACAAAAAAGACCGATTCTCTAGGATAAATAACGACCGAAACGATCAAAAAATCACAAGTGGGAACTTTTCTTGGTAAGCTCTACAAACCTTGTTTACACTCTTAAAACAAAAGAGTGAAATCCACTCCAGTTGGAGAAGTGCATTTTCGACACCCTAAAGGCATGCATATTTTGTCAGACTGAGTTAAAATCACTCGTTTGGAGTGACCCTGTCGGAGGTTTAACACACAAAGGATCCACTCCAAAAGGAGAAGTGCATTTTCCATTCTGGAGGAGTGAAATCCACTCAGACTGAGTTAAATTAGGAGTGTTTTTTTAAGAGCGTATATTTCATTTCAACTGGCTTCTAAAACCGTGTTGTAGTTGCCGGCAAATAAGTCGCCAAGCGTTTGTTTGGGCTTAATATTCAAGCGATCAATAGCTTCAGTTAGCAAACCTGTTTTTGTATTGGTTTTAGACTTGACAACATTTCTGTCGTATTTTTATCTCTAGACCGGGGCCATTTTTGTTTGCCTCACCCTGTAGAACAACGAAACTTTTCAGGTTTATCCATTTTAATACTTTCCATGCCCCTAAACATTAAAATACGTCAATAGTAAAAATATCAATTCTTAATTTAACATGTCATTGACACTTTATGAAAATGACTCTCACAGACAATAACATTCATACCTATCAGTAATCTCAATTACGTTAACCGGAAATCTATATTTTTTATGTATTTAAACGCGTCTTTTTAAAGCATATATGAGTTATAGTTATATAAGTTATTCAGAAAAAATCGATGCAACTTTCAATACCACTTAATTGAAGCTGTCATTTGATAAATTTAGTCTCCTCGAGGTCTCACTTTAATATTCCATTTTTCCAATAGCTATTAATCAAGTGTTCTTATAACGAAAGCGGGTGTGTTTTTTTAGTTTCATTGCATTGCCTTAAAAGTGCTACACGTCGAAACTGTTTTAGGGTGGCAATTAAAAATTTTGTAGTTATTGATAGTTTTATTTTATGATCAACACAAAAGTAAATACCAGATCACATTAAGAAACGGTGTTTTTTGTATGTTTTTTAATTTAAAGCGGAAATGTTTTATTTGTAAAGTAGATAAACTTACATGATTAATTTTCGTTACAAAATATTCATTTAAAGACTAAAGTAACGTACGCAATTCCTATTAACCTGTTTTTTGATAACTTTAAATTCAATTACTAGTATCACCATTAACGGGTTTTAAGTAATTTAACAAACTGTTTGATTTAAGAATGAATCATTAATTAAACACATCCTTCAAAAAATCCTATCGAATTGTGCTTTAACTCTAAAGACAGCTTCATTAATATAGATCGCATAACCGAATCCCATAAATAATCCACTTTAAAGTCCTCTCTCCTTTCGCATTTATTCCGCCCGTCTCTCTCGACAGAGCCTTTCATTTTTACTGCCGTGAAATTTATCACTGACACAATATAATAACATATTTGTAAACTAAATTACCCCGAAAAATATCATTTAAGTACTACAAATCACATCCGACTTCCCCGATAGGGCAATAAAACTGTGACTTCCTTCGCCTATCTGGACGCATTATCACGGGTTATTTCAATGTCTCCGAAGATCCATTTTTATCGGCGCGGCCTATAGAAAATATTTATGGCCCAACAGCACTGGCGCTTACATGAGATGATTTAGCACCGGCTTGCTGGTTGATTTTTCCAACAAAAACGCCTGACATTCCGCCGGCATATTTGAAGAGCCTAATTCGCCGACCACTCTTGGACCCTCCACTATAAAATGGACAATCGCTGAAAGACTTGGTTAAAAAGTGGTACAACACTTTTTTTTTAAAAAAAATGTGTTAGTCGTGAATGGGCTATGTACCAAATTTTTAATGTGTTCGTTGAGAGAATTCTAGTACTTCGTTTGAAGTTATTTTGAGAGTCGCGGAGAAGGCACTTCATTGTCCAATTATTTGCTGATTTGCTAAAATTAGAATTTTTTTAAGTTTGAGCCTTACTCCCTTATTTTAATCTTCGCAAAGTTAAAAATTGCTTTTTTCGTCTTTATTTACTAATAATGTATTAACCTTATTGCTCAAGTATTGTAAGTATTCTGTAACATACTTTGTTTAGCTGTAAAATAGACTTTATTTTCATAAAAGACAAAACGGGACCAATGGTTTCATAACCCACTTATTCATACTGGATTTTGATATATAGCTGGGATAGTTTCTTTTTAGCTTCTAGGCTAACCAAACTCTTGAGCACTTGCCGGTTCAAAATATTTCCATTGTCTTTAATTAATGAACATCTATGTAGTATAAATTAAACATTTCCATCTACTGCGAGTTGCATAATCATTTCTTTTAGTTGAATTGGTTGTTCGTCTTCTTACAAGTTCTTCGCCAATTTAACACATTTAATAGGATTTTGGGAAATGGTTTCGTCAACATTGCGCTTGTAGATTAAGTTAGTTTGAATTGTTGTCTAACTAGAGCACGAGGGTAAACAAGGTAGGTCTAAGTATTACCGAAAAATATTTGAGTGCTTAAATGAGGGGTATAGAATCAAAAGTCACTAAACCAAAAAATAAAAATATGGGAAATCGCAAAAAACTGTTTATAATACTTTACTATTGTATCGAGTAAACGTTAATACATGTACATTATAGTACAAAAATTACATGTATTTCACCTTTATTCTATACAAAAGTAAGGTATTAAAAGAAGTTTTTTGCGATTTCCCATATTTTTAATTTTTGGATCTAGTGACTTTTGATTCTATGCCCCTCGAATGCTTAGTGATCAATCAATTCATGGTAATGTGTTTTCTCCTGTCAGCAACAAAACATATTGATATTGAAATGCAACACCCATGTCTACTTATTCTCTAAGGGAGAATGGTAAGCCAAATGTACTCCCCACAAAGCCTATCGAATTCATTATTCTTGTTGATTATACTGACCACATCAAAATCCCAGTTTGTCTGTAGTCAAATCTAGAAAAAGATTCTGTCTCCGGCAACTTGACATGCCAAGCCTTCCAACAGAACTGTACCACTCTCGACAGGACTCTCTTTATTGTCCTGTGTGTAGTTTGTTGCTTCTAAGAATTCGGAAAGTTTTGAAAGAATGTCTCGATTAGAGTCCTTGTTGTGTATTTTAGGAGAGGCTCATAAAGTTCCAAATGCCTCTCCCTACTCAACGACCGCCGGAATTATGCCCGGATTTCTTCCTAATTTATTCCCAGCAAAAACCACGGACAGCGTTTTGGCTCTTTTTACAAAGCGGCTCCTGGATTTTCTCAATATTCATGGAAATAAATAAAATACTAAAGCAATAACATAAGATTCACATTTTATATTGTTGTTTTTTATTTGTTACGCGTATTGTTCATTGTCCATATAAATAACGCTCTAGGACGAAACATATATTTTATTTTTTATCTGTAAATGTCTTTTTGACATTCATTAACTAATAACTTAAAGGTTTTGAAAAATACAATAATATGAAGGTTAAATCTTTAAATTATGTTTGTTTCCAAGAAAAAAAAGGAGAATAAACCAAATCTAAATGCTTCGAGGGTTTGCTAGAAGCAGTATCTTTGGAAAAATATTCCTCGTTTGAATAGGGAGAAACGGATTTTTAAAAATAAAAATATGTGTAACAGTGCATGTTGTCTTATGAATGTAGAATTTATTTGAGAGTGTCAAACACAGTTGTAATTATAAGAAATTTAAAATATCTTGGCATATATATGTTTCAAATTTGGTCTTCGATCTTCCCTAAAACGAACCTTTTAAAACTCAGTTCCGAACTGTGGGAGCATACCATAGAGAACAACTTAATTTTCCTGATTATCTTTTAAAAGAAAGAGCAAGGCCTTTTCCTATTCTTCTGTCTCGCTGGGAAGCAGGCGCCGATACCCCGAATATGAGATTCTTTATTCTTGTTATCTGATGTCATAAACTCCCGAATATTTGCGCGTCGTTTGGACATTTCTATGCAAAAGAGATGAGCCACGCATGCCCCATCGCTTTGAAATAATGCCCTCTTAGTTCTTTCATCGATGGTTTATGACCACAATTACCCCGCAAAAACTGAATTTAATTAGGAGTAGCGTGGGTGGGAGTGGGAGCGCCTAAGGCGGATGCCAATTGCTTCGGGATGTCTTGCTTAAGGAAATTGGAAAGAGGCACTGAAATATGCGGGAATAGCTGGGTGAATGTAGTATTTATACAAGCCATCAAAAATGACCAACAATAAATTTTTTATTAACAATTAATAGTATCCAGGATTGTAATACAAAAAAAAAACTGAGCTGTTCCATTTGACGCATGTCTTTGAAATTCAGCAAATGTTCATTCTCGAATTTGAGTTTTAAAAGATAGTTTATTAAAATTATTGTTCTTAAGTAAAAAGTGTTTTTATTTACTTTGCCACTACGTCACATTTAAGATGTTGCATTACAACTTTTAAGTAGCAGGTTAGTACCATATTAATATTCTTAGGAGACCCGAGGCATTGATTTTCGACCAGACTGATATCAGCCTTCAGTAGAAAACCCCTGGAAAAGTGAGTTCTAAAGATGCATCCTATCCTGTTGTGAAATCCTCCCCAAAAATGCTTCAGGGACGTATTTTTATGAGTCCCTCTTTCTTGAGGGAGTCCCTTGGGAATTGGCTTCGTTGTTTCCCCCTGACCTGTCATCCCGAAAATCCCGTCTTAATAAGGGATTCCCTGCGGAAATCGATAGCGGATAAGGCCGCCCTTTTCTAATAGACACGTCGCGGAGATTCAATACACACACCCACATGTTACGCGTCTTTTATGAAAGGTGTGAGGGGATTCGGAAGAAGCTTAGATCCTCGGGCCATTGTGGACATACCAGAACACACACAGACACATTGCGTTTGGAACAAATATGGAATGGATATAGCATTGAACACATATGTATGGTATTAAACGCTAGTATTGAAACACCGAGGCCAGATGACTGAGTGATGCAACTTTGCAGCAGCATGTCACAGCCCTGAATTTTAAAGACCGTATTGGCCAGAATCCAATTTAATTTTGCCACCTTTGTAGTGGCTCGCTAGCTTGGGAACCAAAAATTTAATGTTTCGTGACAGTCTGGCCAATTAAACGGAGCATCAACTGGAATACAGACTTTTACTCCCTGTCACGTGTGCCGAAATGAGTTACATAAAGCTTGGGCCCTGTATGTTCTGTCGCTCCACTGAGTTTAGTTAAGTTTACTAAAATGCTAAGCTTGGGTTTTTTTTAAAACATAATCCACTGTGCATCGTTATTCCCAAGACATTTTCGTCCTTACGTAGCTTTTAGCGGGACACCCGGACGTTATTTTTACGATTGTTTTTTTTTTGCAGTACTTTGGTTCCATAATGAGATGCAATATTTATTTAAGTCAGAAGATTTCACATCCCACACGACACAACTTCCTAGAAGCAACGTGTTCATCTGCCAAATGTGAGGCTATAATGATGACGAATAGTTGGAAAACATAAATCTTAACACTTAAAGCTGCAGCATGAGTTCAGGAATAGAAGTTAAGTGCAGAAAATGTAAAATAGCATGTATTGGAATCTAAAAGAAATACATGAAGAGTATTGAAATCAATGCCGCCTCGGTGGCACACTCGTTAGGATTCTAGCCTTTGGAGCTGCTGAGGTCGGGTTCGAATCCCTGTCAGGCATGGATGTTTGTGACCGTCAATAAATGTTGTTATTTGTCTATGTGTTTGTGTCGTCTCTTTCTTTGTGTGTCTCTTGTGACTGTATCATTTCTTGGGGTTGAATACAATAGACCTAAGGTCGCTGTGTTCGGCGAACTTGCCCCCCACCAAAGAAGTCATAAGTCATTGAAATCAATAGAAAATATTATTAAGTCAAATGAAAAAAATTATTCAATTCTGCACTCAAACGAGATTTCCCAGGAAGCGGTTTCGTTCAAACGAGAAAAATTACATGAAATGTTAGATAATCCATTACGCATAGCACAAACAGACAGTATACGTATGGTAGCAGTCATAAATAAACATTTCCACCAAGTTAACAGTTCCAAATCAAATCAAATTAACTCAAGTTCCACGCACAATTAAACTAAAAATCCCGTCCATCCCACGCTTCGCCTTTTGAAACGTGCGCTGCCAAAAGTGAGACACTAATAATGACGGATGGCATCGCATCCCTTCGAAAGGTGACTTGAAACACTTCCAAAGGGAGGGACACGGCCAAGGATTTATTTGATTACTCCAGCGATATGTCAGTCACTCTGCAACAGCAACCAGATAAGGAGAACTCATTTTTTTAAACTATTTTTCATTTAGGATCGCGTCAAGTCATTTTTCATCAGGGGCCTCCGATTAAGTTTAGGGCAGTATTGGTGTAGAACTTTGAGAAGAATTTTGTTTCGTTAAAACTCAGAGAATGAGGTGCTAACTTAAATATTGTTATATAAAACAACTTTTTATTTTACTTTGGATGAGAATACAACGAGTTTGCACAAGTGGTTTATCATTTGTATATACCTCACAAAAGTTAACTTAACTTTATTTTTTATGTAATATTATGTTCAATGTTTACCCAAAATTTTAACAAACTAAAAAACTTATAAATAAAATCTTTCTTCTACAAATTTATTGGCAAAAAATAATTGGTCGGTGAACAGCCTTTGTGTAACTCTAGTGCTACGTTAATTCAATCAAACCAAACAAATTTTCCTCTGATTACTTATTAAATAACTAGTTTTCCTAAACTTGTTCGATTTGATAAACTGAAGCATTTTCTAATAACAGGTAACATATTTCTATGTCCTTAAACACAGTCCACTCTAATCCAATGTGCATAAATACGACGTTATCACATGATCCTATGGGTAGGATATTTCTATCTTAAGATAGCTAAGCTTTATTTTGTGATTTTTGAAGTACTTGCTAGATAACTCTTACTATAATATTTTTTGCTCGCTGTTATTATTTTTATTTTAGTCATTTCTTAATCTCCTATAAATTAAGTTTTTTTAAATATTTATATTTACAACTTAAATAAATTTACCGATTTTTTAACTTAATCCTTTATAATTTAAAAGAAGTCAATTTTTTTCTTCTTTTTGCATTTAAAAAAGTCTCCGACACAGAACAGCTAACAATTAATAAAAAAACGTTTTAAACTTCAAAAATATTCAATTAATAATTCAATATTCACTGCCCCTAAAAAGAAAATTTCCTAAATATTTTGCTTAAAATAGAACAGCAGGAAATAGAATTATATCATTTTCTAAGAAACGCTTACGATATTAAAACAGTAATGTGTGAACAAACTGAAATTCAAAACCGTGAATAATAGAATTGTTTAAATATACCATCCGTTCTAATGCTCCAAGTGAATAACATTCATTAATCATGTTCTTTAATAATAGGTTTGCATACATTCGGAACTTCTTTTGTACAATACACATAACATTTAAATAAACACTGAACGGGGGAAACAAAAAGAAAGTTCTGGGAAGCGTAGATTAGAAATTTTCACAATAACCTCGTTCGAGGACGTTTCAGTAATTCCTTATGTATGCAAATATTTGTTGGCACAGAACAGAACATTTGGTCGTATTTGCCTATGCGTTTGGAATTCATAATACCCTAGTTCTTTCAAGAATTTAAAAAAATCTAAAAACTTTAGCTGTCGAAACTTCGTGCATCTCATTAAAATTACAACCGAAGGGGATGGCATTTTTTTGAAATTTTGAATAATTAATAATAATGAATTTGTAAGCCCAACATTTTTGAATAATCTTAACGACAAACATATCTGGTAAGCGTAACATTACCGTTTCACTTCAAATAAAAATAATGCTACGAAACTTTTTTAGCGTCCTAAGAAATTTATTTGGAGCCGAAAGTAACCATGATGCTGAATTTAAGAGGCTAAACTGTCCGTCAAAGAGCTTATAGTTCAAAATGCAGACTGCATATGACACTGTGGGGAGCCGGAAGGGACTTTATATTTAAAATTATTTACGTTTTTTAGATTCAACAAATTGTGTAAATATTTCATTAGATTAGGGTTATGATTTTATAGTAATTCATGTTAAAATGTTTAAATAATAGATTTTAGGCACTTTCGCTAATAAAATGCCTTTTCATTATAGCATGATCTTCAAATTAAATGTTTTGCAGGAATAGCAAATCTCGTATTACATTGCACAATCACCAAAATTTAATACTAAATTTATTTATTTAATTGTATATTGATTTTTAAAAAAAACTGATTGTTTTACAAATATTTTTAACTGATTAAATGAAGATTATTTGAAAAACTAAGCATCTTAATAATCGGAATTATAATGACTAAAAACTTCCATGCATCCACCTTCTCAAATATTTCTTGCGATCGACCATTTTAAATTTTTTTAAATTTCATTACAAAACCAGACTTTTATTTTTTTTTTTATCATTTTCTAAAGATAAAAAAAAAGTTAGTCCCATAGCATCCATTTTAAAGTTTTTCAGAGAAAAATAATTTCAAAAGGCAGATTAAGCAAGTCTTACATAACAAGGAAATTTCTTTCCTGCATTCTTTATCCCCGCGCTCAAAGACAAAAGCTTCTCGTGAAAAGGCGTTCCAGCAAATCAAACCCTTTCTTTAATCCTTCACCAATTTAAACGGTTTCGACGAAATGATTACTAATGCTTTATGCTTACAAGAAGAATATTGGATTTCTTTTCAATAAGCCGCCTGGGTGTTCTTTTCTTTTCATTACCGTTATTTCGCGCCAAGAAAATTTCATTTAAGAACGAGAAATTCGCCGCGGCGCTTAATCCCAATAACACCGGGTGTACTACTGCTTCGGAAGGCGTAAAACCGTGATCGAATAACCGATCGATAGCACGGCTCTTTTCAGCCAAAACATTTTCCAGGCTCGTTAAAACAGACGGCTCTTTTTTTCCTGTTTCTGGAATACTGTTTCTCATTTTTCCGTTATCAGGCCTTCCATTTTCACGGTTAAAGTAGCATCAAAAACAGCGAAGAGACAAGAGTACAGCATAAATTGAATACTTGATGTTACTCGTTGGAGCTTTTGTTAATAATACTTGATATTGTGAAGTAATCCAAGAAGCTCTTCGTTCCTAACTAGGGTGTAAATTTCATTCCTCCCGTCTATCAAAATGAAAAATTATAATGATGATGAATGATTGTTAATAGTTTAGTAAATCCTATAATTCTTAAATAAGAATCATGGTTTTAAAACTAACCATTAGAAGTTCTCTAATTTTCATTTTTCATTCAGTAAGTGCCTTTAAGATCGATTATTATTCATTTTAATGATTGTCATTATTATTCATTAATTTGCCATGCATTTAAATTAAATGGCAATTCATTTTATTTAGTCTGATAAATGGTATTTGATAATCGATTAATATATCATTGTTAATTGTTTACTATTGTACTAATTGTTTACTTGTAAATTCAAATGTTACCCAGTTGGTATTAACATTACCAGTTTTTGTTAATAAAGACTTGTTAACCAATTTTATTATATCATAATGATTATCGTTTTTAGTGCAAAGAGTAAAGTACTTTTTATTTGATTTAAATTTTGTAAAATGACAGTGTTTTGAAAGACAAAGTACTCAAAGTACAAGTTAATTGGTAATTAATTTAAGTACAAGTTAAATTACAAAATATAATGTACGCATAAATTATAATCCATGAATTTTCGTTACTTCCGTGGTTCCAAATTTTTGTTTAATCTACATCAATGCCAAACCGTTGCTCTGTTTACCACAATGTTTTTCGAAGTAGAATGCTGAACCAAATTCCGTCTAAACTTAACCTAAACAACCTCACCCACAAACATCAGCCTAAAGTCTTCATTTACAGAGTCACATTCCTATTTCTCTGTCATTACTGAACATAAATTTGTACCAAAAATTCTTTCCGGACCACCCCCGTATTTGCTATCCACAGAAAAAAATACAAAAAACTTCCCTTAGTTCACCCAAACACCCCAGAACCAACATACCATAACAAACAATTAGTATCTGTCTCCACTTCTTCCCATGTGTGTTTCCTGGTCTGAATGCCTTGTTGACGTCTACTTACTTGGTTAACTGATACGCGGGGGCAGGGCATGAGCATCCCCATTAAAAGAACCCCACAGATGCAGACCCCACAACGACTGCCTTGAATATCAATGTTCTCACAAAGCATTGGATTTAGTTGAGAGGGAATCTCATTTCTACTTGCACATTTGCATGGGGGTGAACTTGCCCTCAAAAGAATAATGTTTTTAGGGCTAATCAATGAAATTACAAGAACGCAATTCCGAATAGGTCTTTGAAGCCTGAAAATTCACGCTAGTAGAATTTTTTTTCCGGGAGAGAAGGGTAAGGTGTTATTTTCAAAGTTTCATTTGAAATGTAAATAAACCAAGTATGTAATTGATTTAAGTGAATTGCGCATTTATGTCAGCAATGTAATTAATTATTGCAAATATATTTTATTTATATTTGTGTATGCTTTTAACAATAAAAATGGGGTATGGAAGAAAAAGTTTTAATTCAGAGGGAAAAACGAGGTAAGAATTAAGCAAGTTTTAAAAATACGAAATGATGAATTAAGATAAGTGAAATTTTTTTTCTAAGAACACTTTATTATTTAAAATTCAGAAACTTACAATTATCTGAAAAGAAAGCAAAAGAAAAAAATATTTGCAAAAACAGTTAATAATGCTATATGTAACACAGAATCATGTCACCTTTGTTCTGCCCCAGTAATGGGGCAAAACGGGGTGGTAAGGACAAGTATTTATAGAGCAATTAAAAATGCCGAAAAAACAGTTTGCGCGATTTACTAAGTTTTAAGTGTATATCAAATGCGGCCAAATGAGGTAACCCAATGGGAACGGTAGGGGAGGGATGTAGGACCCTATTCCAATTCTACCTCATCCGTTCCGCCCTAGGAAAACGACGCTAGCGATTGCGAGGCAAAGATACACTCTTAAAACAAAAGAGTGAAATCCACTCCAGTTGGAGAAGTGCATTTTCGACACCCTAAAGGCATGCATATTTACTCAGACTGAGTTGAAATCACTCGTTTGGAGTGATCCTGTCGGAGGTTTAACACACAAAGGATCCACTCCAAAAGGAGAAGTGCATTTTCCAGTCTGGAGGAGTGAAATCCACTCAGACTGAGGTAAATTGGGAGTGTTTGTTTTAAGAGTGCACTCTTAAAAAAAGCCTGAATTTTACGTGCATATTTCTGTGATTATTTTCGGGAATTTACGGAAAGATTGCGTTTCTTCAACAAACAGACGGTTTGTCTGAAATAAACAGATCGTTTCCGTTTTCCTTAAACGCTTTACAAGCGAAAACGGAAAAACACCGTATTTCTGCTTGCAGAATTTCACTTAAGACCCGTATTAACGTAATTTCTCCATATAACCTCGCACCCAACAGCTTTTAGCCTCGACACATTGGCCGACCGACTCAGTCACCATATTTTTTGTTTGTTTGTTTTGACCACATCTGAAGCAAGAAAGATAAATATGCAGGTATGTTCATTTCTTTTAATAAAATTAGATTTTATTTAAAGATTATATTTTCTATCTTTCTTTTCTTTATATAGATTTATAGAATCCAGTTCTTGTTTCTTTCTTATTTGTTTCTGTAATCTTTATAGTCCTATAATTGACCGTGGGATGATTCCTGAAATTAATAATTCCGTTTGTTTACCAACACGCTTAACTAGGTAAATTTAATTTAAAAGTTTCAAAAGTTGTCAAATTTATGAAATAAACAATGTTCACCTACAAACAAGTGCACATTATTAAAAAAATAATGAAATTATTACACTTAAATTCGATTGAAAAGCAATTGTCCTCGTGTAGCTCTAGTGAGACGATAATTCAGAACCTAACCTAACCTCGATTGAAAAGCACGGTTACGCTATCGCTATCAGCATAGCATGTGGTTTATTTTAAAAACTATGCAAGTATACATAACGTAAAGTTTCTCTTCAATAAATAATACTCTTTTGATTAATTTAACGAATCAATTAGTGATTACGGATGTATGCAGATCACATGCTTTGATTCGATTCAGATGTTACATACACTATTGTCAATGCTCTTTGTTTTGAAAAATCTGCACTAAGAAAAACACAATTTCCAATTAAATGCAAATTTTCTAACGAATTCAAAATTTAGGAATTGCAAGTGTCCGCAGAACGCTATTTTAGTGTTCATTTAGATATAGCTGCTAAGTGATATCTCATTTTCGGCCCACCGTCTACAACTACAGCAATAATTATTAGCTTTTACTAGAATACTAATTATAAGATTGTATTTTATTACTAAATGCCATATGAAATTGTATTTTATTACTAAATACTTTTAAATTGTATTTTCAATTTTGATATACATTATTCAAGAACACTTCTGTTCTGTTTCTATCCCCTCCTATTAAAAAATATTTTCAGTGTTCCAATTCTCAAATTTGTAATGTAAGATATGGATAAATCAATTCATTAAAGGTACTCTAAGATTCATGCCTTGTCTTCCCCATCCCCCCACTTCACAAAAAAGAGAAAAAGCGTTTTTAACTCTGATATTAAATTATTACGGTGCAGATACTATGGAAGACTTGCTCGAAAAAAAGCCTAAAATTGAAATGACAAATTGATTGACAAATTGTTTAATTTTAGAAGGCTTAAGAAGATTTTGTCTGATTAACGCCTGATTACCACTTGCTTCTTTACATTAGATCTACTTATTCAGAATTGGATTTGTATATATTAATATATTATTTTTTTTAGGTGCTTGTTTACCATAAATCTCCAAAGAAGGTCAAAAGTTCAGAAAAAGAAGAAAACTAAATCTGTAGTTCCTGCACAAATTTTTAAATTAGTTGAGGATTTGAAATACCATAACAGTCCTTTTCAATTATGAAAGAAAAATAAAACTTGATTATATTCTGTAATTCTTTTGTTATTCACATATTGTTAAATTGTATCAGTGGTGTATCCAGGAGGGGGGGGGGGGGGATAATAACTCTCGTCTCCAAATACTAATTTTTTTTTTACTATCAGTGACTATACAAATTCATGTATGTATTCCACAAATAAAGACACTTAAAAATTTATTGTTTTTGACTGCAAAGGTTACTGTCTTAACGAGTCTCTCTGTTTAAGGGTGTTCAACCCCTAAGACACCCGACTCATTATCCCCTACCGATGATTTTGCCCTGGATATGCTAACTGTAAAGTACGACACCATTTAGCCACACAACAATACTAAATGTATACATTGTAAAATATATGACAAAAAATTATCAAAATTCTTAAAATTTTTCTGCCACATGAAAATTATTTTAAATATATAAAGAGTGAATATTTTTAAATTTCAAAAATGTGAACAATGTCCTTTCTATTCTGATAATATATCAAATATGGTTAAAAATTATCAAAGGATTAGAATGTATTAGTTTTGAATAGATTTAAGGTTAAAGTACGAAGACATTATAGGGGAGACCGGGGCACAATGGACCTAGGGGCACAATGAACCACCCCTTATTATTTATTTTGTATATTTTCCAAATTAGCTCTTATTATAAATAAAAGATGACATAACAGTCTTGATCTAGTTATTAAGAAAAAGCATGTTGTTAGCTCACACATTTGCCATTTTTTATTACTGATGTGTATTAACCAGGTAAAAGTAAAAAAGCTCGCTCCTAGAATTTATCTTCTCATCATTAAAGTAACATTAGTTGGACAAAGTGGCTTAGCTTAGTTGAAAGGCAAGATGTTTGTCTTTCTTTATAATCTATAAATAAATTTCTGAATTTATAATACAGCATATTTTAATTTTGTTTTTCGTTCAACTACAATATGGGGCACTATGGACCACAAAATCTGGGGTACAGTGGACCATGGTCCATTGTACCCCATGCAACTTTAGAAATACTTTTAGTTTCAAAATAAAATAAAAAAATATTGATGCAAGTCCTTCCTAATTATTAAAAGTTAAATTTGCTATAATAGTAAAATATTTTAATATATATCCTAACATTCACTCTTCTGAATGTAATATATTTTCCCCCATCTACTAATAGGTAGTGCCTTTTTTTTAAAAAACCAGAAGTGACATTATTGGTGAACAGATGTTTTAGTTCATGTATTATGACTTCAAACAATACATAAGTGCTTTGAATGAGAAATGTATTTTTAAAATCGAATGTGATACTAGAGTGTTAAATTATTTAAAACAAGAAGTTTGGAAATTTGAGTTGGTTGTAAAATAAATTGCAACATTTACATAACAGAAGTACAATATCCTAAATTTTTAAATTAATATTTGATTACTGTTGATTTTCTTACTAACAAAAATTTGAGTTATTTGTTGTAGTTATAAATAATTAAGTAAAAAATTTTCTCAGAATTGGAAAAATGCACAAAATTGAAGTTTTGTTAGTAAAGTTTTCAACCACAATTAATTTTTTTAGTAAAATATTCAACCACATTGATTAAGGGAAGACTTTAAAAAGGTTAAAAAATTAATCTCGCATAAAAACGAAGATTCTTCGATCCTCAGTTTGGCCCTACAATTTTGGTGTTGTTATGTATAGTAATAAAAGAGTGTTTTAACTTTAAAGTGATCTTATAATTTTGAAGATAAAATTTAATGCTTTTACTAATTCTTTTTTCATTTGCAAATATTAATGTTCGATAATACTTTTTTTGTTTTCCTCATCTTTTCAACATTGACTGATAGTATATTTTCTCACTAAAAGAAATTTTAATGCAATTGGATACTTAAAATTCAAGTAAAATACTTATTTTACGTGTATTTTAATCTTTAAAAAGAGTAGATAAATTTTTTTCAGCAAAAAATAACATGGTCCATTGTACCCCGTGATGTGGTCCATTGTACCCCGAACCTGGGGTACAATGGACCACTTTCTCACTTGTAATAAAAAAGCGAATTCAGAAAAAAGTATTTTAAAGTATAGTTTTTAAGTAATGTATTTTTAAACCAGGATATATGTGTAATATATACACCTTTTTCTAAACAAGTGGGATGAATAATTTCGTACTTATAGCGCAAAAAATGAAAAAGTGGTCCATTGTGCCCCGGTCTCCCCTATGCTTACGTTTTATATAACAAACAGGATGCATGTTTAAAATTCCCTATGCTTAACTTATATTTATAACACCATATATATAAATGGATATGTTTAGAATGATTGATCTTTAAATAGTATATAAAACAACATTGACAAGAAAAAAGCGAAAATGTCTTGGAATTAACTAGAAAATACTATGTAAGTTTTCTGAATTTAAGAGAGAAATGCCAATTTGAAATTCATGAAATTAACATTAAACAGCTAAATGGAAAATCCTGAAATTAATGGAGAAATTCCGAAATGAAAGATCCTGAAATTAACGGAGAAATTCCGAAATGGAAGATCCTGAAATTAACGGAGAAATTCCAAAATGGAATACCCTGAAATTAACGGAAAAATTCCGAAATGGAAGTTCCTGAAAATAACGGAAAAATTCCAAAACGGAAGATTCTGAAATTAACGGAAAAATCCCGGCAACTTGCTGCCAGTAGTTTTTCCGTTAATTCAGGGAATTTTTTTTAACAGTGTGTATATAGCTGTCGTAATTGAGCCGTAACATGGTGGTCTGTTCTACCTCATGCACTCTCAGAAATGAATGCACAAAACTGACAAAATTTTCTTCATTTTTGACGAAACTGTTAACTAGCAAATGTTCTGAGTTTTCCTTTCCTCAAAGCGAGGAAATTTGATTCATCAAATTTTTGAGAATACGAATTTCATCAAATTTAAATATTTCGTCATCCTATAGTTCCGTTAAATTAACTATTATTATTGTTCATTTGAGAATTAAATATCGTTATTTTGAGGCCATACATTTTGTTATTTTGATAGTTCTAGCTTTGTTAAGTTAACAATTATTATTGTTTATTTTAGAGTTTAGAACACACTGTTAAAAAAAATTCCTTGAATTAACGGAAAAACTACTGGCAGCAAGTTGCCGGGATTTTTCCGTTAATATCAGGATCTTCCGTTTTGGAACTTTTCCGTTATTTTCAGAAACTTCCATTTCGGAATTCTTCCGTTAATTTCAGGGTCTTCCATTTTGGAATTTCTCCGTTAATTTCAGGATCTTAAATTTCGGAATTTCTCCGTTAATTTCAGGATCTTCCATTTTGGAATTTCTCCGTTAATTTCAGGATTTACCGTTTTAGAAATATTCTGTTAATTTCAGGAATTTTTATTTAGCTGTTTCTTTGTTAATTTCATGAATTTCCAATTTGCATTTCTCTCTAAATTCAGAAAATATTTTCTAGTTAATTCCAAGACATTTTTGCTTTTTTCTTGTCAATTTTGTTTCTATATACTATTTAAATATCAATCCTTCTAAATATATCCATTTATATATATTGTTATAAATATTACCATAGGGAAATTTAACAGGAGAAACAGGGAAATTAAACATGCATCCTGTTTGTTATATAAAACGTAAGCAAATGTCTTCATACTTAAACCTTAAATCTATTCAAAACTAATACAATCTAATCCTTTAATATTTTTAAAACCGTATTTGGTATATAATCTGAATAAAAAGGAAATTGTTCACATTTTTGAAATTAAAAAATTACCACTTTTCATATATTTAAAACAATTTTAATATGGCAGAAAAATGTTAATAATTTTTCCAATTTTGATAATTTTTCTGACATATTTTTTATAATGTATATATTTGGTGTTGTTCTGTGGCTACACAAATGGTATTGTACTTTTCAGTAGCATATCCAGGGCAAAATCACGGGTAGGGGATAATGAGTCAGGTGTCTTAAGGGTTGAACACCCCTTAATAGAGAGACTCTTTAAGACAGTAAAATTTTTAGTCAAAAACAATAAATCATTAAGTGTCTGCATTTGTACTATACATACATAAATTTGTATAGTCTCTGATAGAAAAACAACATGTTTTAGTACATGGGGACGAGAATTATCCCTCCCCCCCTGGATACACCACTGATACAATTTAACAAGATATGAATAACAAAAGAATTACAGAATATAATCAGGTTTTATTTTTCTTTCACAATTGAAAAAGACTGATATGGTTATCAAATTCTCAACTAATTTAAAAATTTATGCAGGAACTACAGATTTAGTTTTCTTCTTTTTCCGAACTTTTGACCCTCTTTGGAGATTTATGATAAACAAGCACCTGAAAAAAAAATTATATATTAATATATATAAATCCAATTTTAAATGAATAGATCTAATGTATAGAAGCAACTGTTAATCAGGCGTAAACCAGGCAAATTCTTCTTAAGTCCTTCTAAAGTTAAACAATTTGCCAATTTTAGGCTTTTTTTTTCGAGCAAGTTTTCCATAGTATGACCGCAATAATTTAATATCAGAGTTAAAAACGCTTTTTCTCTGTTTGTGAAGAGGTGGAGGGGGCAGACAAAGCATGATTCTTACAGTACCTTTAATTTATTGATTTATCCATATATCTCAATACAGTTTTGAGAATACACTGAAAATATTTTTTTAATGGTAGAAACAAAACAGAAGTGTTCTTGAATAATGTATATCATTACTAAAATTACAATTTTATAATAGTATTTAGTATAAAATAATAACTTTAATGCAATTTAATAGTATTTTAGTAATAAAATACAATTTTATAATTAGTATTCTAGTAAAAGCTAATAACTATTGCTTTTGAATATCACCGACATGAAGTTATGGACGGTGAGCCGAAAATGAGATATCACTTAGCAGCTATATCTAAATAAACACTAAAATAGCGTTTTGCGGACACTTGCAATTCCTAAATTTTGAATGTGTTGGAAAGTTTGCATTTAATCGGAAATTGTGTGTGCAGACTTTTCAAAACAAAGAGCATTGGCAATAGTGTATGTAACTTCTGAATCGAATCAAAATATGTGATTTGCATACATCCGTAATCACTAATTGATTCATTAAAATCAACAAAAGTTTATTATTTTATATAGAAAAAGTTTGCGTTATGTATACTCTCTTGCATAGTTCTTAAAATAAACCATGCTTATAGCGATAGCGTAACCGTGCTTTTCAATCGAGGTTAGGTTTTGAATTATCGTCGCACTAAAGCTTCACGAGGGCTATAGCTTTTCAATCGAATTTAAACGTAATAATTTCAAGTCATTTCATTATTTTTTTTAATAATGTGCACTTGTTTGTTTTGTGAACTTTGTTTATTTCATATATTTGACAGCTTTTTTAAACATTTAAATCAAATTGACTTAGTTGCGCGTGTTGGTAAACAAACGGAATTATTAATTTCTGGAGTCACCTCACGGTCAATTATAGGACTATAGATATTACAGAAACAAATAAGAAAGAGACAATAACTGGATTCTATAGATAGAAAAGGAAGATAGAAAATATAAACATTAAAAAAATCTTATTTTATTAAACGAAATGAACAGACCTGTATATTTATCTTTCTTGCTTGCTTCAGATGTGGTCAAAACAAAACAATAAACAAGGTGGCTGAGTCGGTCAGCCGATGTGTCGAGGCTAAAAGCTGTTGGGTGCGAGGTTATATGGAGAATTTACGTTCATACGGGTCTTAAGTGAAATTCTGCAATCAGAAATACGGTGTTTTTCCGTTTTCACTTGTCAAGCGTTTAAGGAAAACGGAAACAAGCTGTGTATTTCAGACAAACCGTCTGTTTGTGAAAGAAACGCAATCTTTCCGTAAATTCCCGAAAATAATCACAGAAATATGTACGTAAAATTCAGGGTTTTTTTAACAGTGCAGTTAGTTTTTAAAATATAATTTTTTTTTGTTTTGATAGTTCTAGTTTCGCTGTTTTTGCTTTGATTTCGTCATTTTTGTATTTGAGCACATGTATATTTTTTCGTAAACTTTTGAGCATGTTTTATAGGATTCGACAATTTAGTTAGTAATTGATTTAGTTAGTAACTTCCCGCGAAGTGCGGCCCTGGTTGAAAAAGACTTAATTCTTAATTATCGTTTTCACAATAAAAAAAAAGTATTCTCTTATTGGGAATGTTGGATCAGCGGATCAATTTGTCAACATAGAACGATCAAGCAGCGTGAAGCAGTATACAACAACGTGAAGCAGTATACAACAACGTGAAGCAGTATACCTAATTACCTAATGAGCTACACATCTATTTAAAAATATTAACACGGAACAAAACACATACACGTACAATTGATTGGAGAAAATCTCAACCGAGAGATAGGAAATCTATACAACACATTGCCCAAACTGTCCTCTGCAGCATATCTTTGGCTGCCCAGCATTTCAAGCCAGGCTTTTCAGGATTTGCCTTTTTGAAGACCAAGAGGATCTGCTTCACTCTGAAAACATTGATTGGAGTGTGCCACTAACAAACACATGATAGAGACGGCAATAAATTAAAATATATACAACATTTTATTAAATACTTTTACCATTTTTGAATCTTTGTGAAGAAGAACTTCGCGTTTTGTGGCGTCAATAAGTCGTTGCATTCAAACAAACCGTTAAGTTCCAATCCCATAATGCAACGCTTTGAGATGAAACGATGAAATGAAGATTCAGTTCCTCAAAATCAAGCACGTCAAATATCAAAAACGTTAAGGTGAGGATTCGCCTTTCTTCAAAAGTCGCGTGATGTTTTAACAAAATGATCGTCAAAAGTCACGTGATGTTTGAACAAAATGATCGTCAAAAGCGGCGAAATGAGGCTTGAGGATTGATGAATCGTCAAAGTGAAAGTTTTATTACAGAGAGTGTGCCACTCGCTGGTCCCTCACTGAAAACGCTAAGTTTTTCTCCACCCGGTACCCTGAAATATGGTATCGAATTAAGTTTTTCGAATTCTCACGGGAATTAAAAAGACACAAAAATCATTTTAATAAAACCATGCAACACCAATACTCAAAGAAATTAACATTTACATGACCTGCGTAATAAAAACTTTATTTTTGAGAACATTACAAGAACCTACTAGGTTAATCACTTCGATCCAAGCATTAATTTTCATTTAAAAACAACATTCCAATCTGTTGTTACCGAAGACCGCTTCTGACAGAGAACAATTGCTTTGAAATTTATTTTTGGAGCGCTATAAAAAATGTCGCGGGGAGACAAGAATCTTTGGAAGTTTGAAGCTGTGTTCAAGAGCCGTGAAATTAAAAAGAAACTGAGAACGTCTGCGTTTCGAACACTGCTTATCTCACGTCTTACTTAGGGGAGCAACTTAAAATTCCATTTGTTTTGCGTCTTACCGTAATAAAGAAATGCAAATGATATACAATTCCGTAGCTTTTGTTTTGTAATTCATTTGAACTTCCCCTTTTTTTTCAGTGGTTAAGTAAAACATCATTAGGACGTCGTCAAATGACGTATCCTACATGAAACAAAAATCGTATCCGAGATTGAAAGAGAATATTTTGTTTCTTTTTTTTTAATTAAAAAAATTACAGCAATGTTTTGCTATATAAATTATTATTATTTGCTATATTATCATCATACTATTAAACAATTCTTATCATTTAATATAGTTTTGAGATTATTGAAGATTTTTTTTAATTAAAAATTATATTAAATTTACAAAAAGCCTCTACACTTATTTTATGTCTAGTTTTATAAACGATTGAATAAGAATTTATTAAATTTGTTTCACATAACTTTCATTTTCGCATTAATGACTTATAATTTGCTTATCCAATTGTTTATTAATAAGTTGTGCGTAATTAATCCAAGCGTTTTATCCGTTTAAACACGATATATATTAAATAAAAAACGCAATAATGATAAAATGGTTTAAAAGATAGAAAGCTTTAAACTAAACTTTATTTTGTCTCTCAAAATTATAGATCCCGTAAGATTATAAATTTTGCAATTTTGATATAATATTTTTAAAAAGAAATTAGACATAAAAATATTTTTTTCTAGATATTTGTGATGGATCAGACGTAAGGAAAACTTTTAAAAACTTGTAACAAATGTGTTTTAACGAAGCAAACGAAATTTGGTAAAACAGCAATTTGTGTCATTATTCTGTATTTTGAAATACATCCTTGCCAGCCGAAGCGACGACGGGACGCTATAGTTGAAATTTTACCGTGAAATTGAACTCCAAAAAATTGGGTCCAATATGTTAGATACTGTCAATCTCTCTCTGTTTTTTTCATTTCGCTTACTCATGTGAAGTAATGTTGTATGTGACGTACTAAAAAGAACTAACCATAAGATCTTTTTCTACAACCCCTGCTTAATAAATTTAAATCTTATTTACATTATACTAAAATGATGCCAATAATTTTCTAGAAACAGATAACACAATAAAAATGAATGAATATAGCTGAACTACATATCGATCTTTAAAAAAAATCATATGCAGTTTTCAAATTATTGTTTTTATATGCGTAACTGTAAAAAAAACTAAAAACAAGTAGTATCTTTGACTTTGTTATGATATTTAGTACTTATATGTTCGTCGCTCACCTAATCATAATTCAGCGCCTCTAAATTATAGGGCCTAGAAAACGAGTTCGTTTTCTCATATCCCATTCAAACAGATGCTTCACTTTTAAATGGCCTCCAGCAGAACTCTTTTACAAAAGCTAGAATCAGGCTTCCTAAATCCTCATAAAATCGTCCAGATTAAGATATACTATAGAGTTCTAGTGGAACTTTATTATCGTTTAAGTTGTCGTAAGTTACTACACAATCCTTCTCGCCTCCCCATGCGCATCAGTGTGGGATGGTCTGCTAATCCATTTACAGCCTGCTGAATGCTTTAAAAAAAACTCATAAAAATGAAACACCTGGATGCCAGAGATGGCAAGCAAAATAAATATCAGTTACTATTTCCCCTGTCTTGTATTAACAAAAGAAGTAGAATATGTTATTATTACGTTTACGAATATAAACAAAACTAATGTATAATTTGACTTCCGCTACATGTTTTTGCACCAAGAAATGAGGGAAATCTTCGTAATAGATCGATTTGAAGTACACAATATATAATTTTTTTACAGTTGATTTAACTGATTGTTTGTGAATTCATTTTTTAATATTTGCTATAATTAATACTAGTTATTAGCAAAAATATCCCTTGCCATAATTTTCAATGATGCTCCATTCAAAGTACGAATACGCCTCCACTTGCAAATAAAATTAATGATAACGTGTTCATAAAGATGCACATGTTTGTGAAGTCAAGGGTTCCATAAAAAGCTGAAATAAAATTATTTCAATTCACTTTGCTTCCGGGAACATTTTAAATGAAAAACAAATCTTGAGGTGTGTATCACTAAACGACTTTCAATTAGCATTAATCAAAAAGGTAATTTCAATAACTTTATAACCAAAAAGCTCTATAGCAACTAACATACGAGCATGCTCGGTTTTCCCAGAACCTTGTTATGACATCCAATACTAGAAACTCGTGTACCAAATTTTTTAGTTCAAGCTATAGAGTGGTTTCAGACAGACAGACATATATTCCAAAGCCACTTCTTTAGAATCAGCACCCTTCAACACGTGTAGAAAACACAAAATCTCCATTTCGGATTTTCGACACCATCGCAAAACCTTCATTACCTTATATTTCAGGGAATGGGGAGCCCAGTCGGTTAGGCACTCGCCTAGCATGCGAAAGGTCCCAGGCTCGGGTCCGGGCATGGCCAAAATAACTGCCGACCTATAAACGGCCCGTGCAGCCAAAAAAATGTCCGACGAACAATATCCCGTGTAAGGGAGTGCACGTTAAATATCCTTCAAAGTCCTAACGCTGCGTACGATGTCGCCCTTAACAGTTGCGTTGGGTGCCTATTCAGGAGTTGGCTCGTCACTTGACTGTGGTTCTGAAATACGAAGCCCGTCGCCAATAGCCCTCGTGTAGCTCTAGTGCGACGATAATTCAAACCTAAGCCTTATATTTCATATTAGGCAATTGAAAAGCAGTTTAAAGCATACGTCTTACAAACCGTTCCACACCGTTTCTTAAAAAGAGCGCCTCCTGTTTCCCGCCCACACCGCATTCCCTCGCATTTCATATAAATTGTGCTCTTGACTTGTGTAATGGGATCATACCGCACCTAAGGTCATCATCTCCGTGGATACGGTGACATTTTTACAGGTCATTTTTGTTCTAGCTACCCCTGCTTAACAGCAATCGTTAAATTCGATATTTCCTTTAAAAAATAAAAAAGGCATCGCATGTCTCTCTAATCCTAAGTTATTCGAAAGGATATCGCAGTGAATTAGGGTGGGTACAGTTCGCACACACGCCTGCCATGCCATGGTGATTATAGAAGATGATATGGTTTAAGAAAATATAAATTTTGTCGGACATGTAATTATAAGGGCTAAATGAGGGGTTGCACTTGCGCCTGTAGTTGTGAAAATTGGACTCTCGGAATTGGAAGCTTAACTTCTGTGGACGCCCCTGTACTGGATAGCTTCTTGCTTATTATGACACTCTTGAAATTCTTTATTATAATTCTTACTATGGAAATTCTATATTTCATTGTACGCCCATCTAATTACAAATACCAGTTTTGTTCGTATGCATTCTAAAAAATGAATGCTCAAAAACGACGAAATTTTCCTTAATTTTGACGATTCCGTTACTGGCAAATGCTCCGAGTTTTCTTTTCCTCAAAGTGAGGAAATTTGAAGCATCATTTTTATGAGGATTTGAATGTCGTCTAATCTAAAGAAATATTTCGTCATTTTTGAGCATGTGAGTACAATCAATGAGATTCAGTTTCCTCAAATTCAAGATACAGAATCGTCAAACCACGATCGTAAAAATGAGGATTTGCGTTTACTCAAAAGTCACGTGATAGTTTAACGAAACAATCCTCAAAATTAACGAAATGAGGCTTGAGGATTCATGAATAGTCAAAAATGAAAGTATTATTCCTGAGTGTGTGTGTTACATTCCAAATGCCCATGTTTTTCATAAAAATAAAGATTATTATTTTTATAATAAGTAAAACCTATCATTTTGATTTATATCTCTCTTCAAAACAATAAACTCTAAGGATACATGTGGTATCTAAATCAAACTGAAACAAATACCTATTAACCTCATTTGCAACTACAAAGACTTAGTGGTACTTATCAGAGGAAAACAAAACTCTAGATTTCTGTTTTGATAGTATCTAGGGCCCGTCTAATGCAAAAAGCATTTAAAAATTATATGAAATATTACTACCCATAAAATATAAGTGAAGTATAATTTCCGTTCTAATCTAACCCATGTTTTATATGTAAAAATTAAAATTGCTAGTAAAAATTATTCAGTTTTTTCATTGATGATCATTAATTAAATACATTGTATAATTGCTATAAATAACCCTTTTGGCAAAAAATGAAGAAAAAATTATACAATTCTCATTGGTAAAAAAAAACAATTAAATTTTGAGAATCACCCATATATAATATTTGCCCGCTGCAACATGACGTTAATTCTAGCTACCAATCGACCAGAAGTTGCCCATCTTTAAGCAGAATGCAATGCTAATCCATAATAATTCCCCCCCCACAGAAATCACGGTGATCAGATTAATAATGTTTTCTTGGTCTACGGCACAACTCTGGAAACAAAAGAAACATCAAAGGTCCAGAAAAAACAATGTGATAATAGATGAGGGCACAGCAAAGAGATTTAGTTTGGGGAAGGGATGTTTCTTCTGCCTTTATTGGTCTTTTTTGTCTTGTGCCTCGGTGTATTTCGTTAGGGCATCTTGTTTTGCACTTCTTTCTATATTTCTGGGGGTGAGTAGCAGGCTTTTGGGAACAGATGCTGTCTTGCAATTACTCTGGTTGGTAGCAAAAAATGGGTCGAAATCTTCATTCAACTATATTTGATAATAGTTACAGCATGGTCGCACCAACGTGGAAGAATTGTAAGTAAATTTGCATTATTTTATAGTTCATTATTATCGAATGCTTTGCATACCCAAAAACATATTTTAAATGTTATCATAAGTTATTAAATATTTTAATTTAAAAATATTTTATTTAAACAAACTGTTGTTTTTCGATTTTATCTATATTAAACATTTCTTCCAATATTCTTAAAATAAGGTGAAAAATACTTTAATAGTAAATACGAATTTCGTAGGCACAAAAAAATAGCTCTTTGTTCTTAACGACAGAGGAAACATTTTCAAGGTAAATATAAGGGGTAATAATGGTAGCTTTACAATATCCATGTCTAAGCAATGCTTGACATAATTCACTGATATGCTGAAGTCTTTTTTTTGTGAATAGCGGTTTAGATAGTGGTAGTTGTTTTGGGTAATCGATTGGTGGTCGGTCGAAAGATCTCGTGAGTGTTCAAGCGCATACCGGCATACCGGTCGCTTAAAAAGTTTTCTTTTAGGTGGTTGTTATGATCTGTCTTGTATATTTTTTTTTTGGAAAACGGTTTAAAATAGTGTATGTTTGCGGAACATCTTGGGTAATCAATAACAGAAGTCATGATCCTAGTGAGGCGAAGCGATCTGTGACTACATCCAAACAAAAGATTCCTCCGCCTTCCCGAGATTCTATGTTTTTGCAAAAAAAAAAACAAAAAAAAAACACTGCTTCGCTTCTAATAGGTTACAGTCAATGCTTTTCTAAATAGTTTGGTAACCTGCATAGAAGCAATTGCAGGCGGATATCTTATGTAGCTTTGCTCTGATTAAGTGATAAACCTAACCAGTATCAGTAATTGTCCCAGTTAAGTAATGTAGTTGAGTCATCCTCTCTAAATAGGGTAATTTGGATAAAACAAATTTAAAAATTACCAAATACATAAATTGTTTTTCATATATAGCTTTAAAGACGTATTTTGTGTTACTATTATCATTGACCAATCATAACTCCTAAAAATAAATCATTTATTTAATTTTTTAAAAAAAAGCCTACCTAGGAATAATGTTAACCTACAGAAATTTTCTGTCTTCTAAAAGGAATTATCTCTGTTACAGAAATTAACTGTAAAAATATTTCTCAATTTATAAACAACACACAGATTTATTTGATTAAAAAAACTAAATTTGATATTTACAAATATTTAGATATTTATAAAAAAATACCAATTAGATATCCATTTTATTTTAACTTTTCAAACTAAAACAACGTAAATAAAATATGAGTTATGAATTTTTTCAGATGCTTTCATAGTTTTAAATTTAATCACCTTAATAAATCTCGTCTTTTTATGCAATCAGCATTACAGAAAATTTCTACCATCCAAAATAAATTAGAAAAAGAGGAAATAGACCACAAGGCATAAAATTAGGATTTTAGAATAATGACATTCGAAGCTGGCAACAAAGTTCTATTTAAATTAATTGCCAAATTTGCTAACTCCAGCCTCATATTTAAATTATCATATTATTTTTTTCGTAAAGCACATACAGTTCAGTAATCAAAAACTACAATGAAAATACGATATTTTGGACCACCATTTTACTCCCTGTTACCTTAACTTTTTTATTGTTTAAATATTAATTACGTTTGATTTAGTTTGTCAGAATTAATCACTTGGAGTCACTTTAGAGTTGCAAGGTGTTAGTGTTGTAAAAAGGCATTAGAATGAAATTCCGATTTGAAATGTTGACTTTCTTTCTAGGTGCAAAAATAGTGGGGTTATAAGTAAAAGTTACTGTTGCAAAAACCAATTTTGTAATAGATTCCTTATAAAATGCAAAAAGGTAGACCTTTTAGGAACATCGGAATAACTATTGTAATTAAGTCTCTACTCCACAGTGATTTCTAATATTCCAAATTTCTTAGCAAATACAAATTTCTTAACAAATAATTCATATAAATATTTTCAAAAGGCGATTCTTAATCGAATACGAACTTAACACTGTAAAAAATAAAACTATTAAAAAGGAGTACTAGTATATTCTCATTTTATTATGAAGCAATATTCTCAAAAAAAAACTTCAAAATTTCAAATTTGAGATCATACATGTTCTTAAAATTCAACTTCAAATAGCCTAAGGATGGAACATAGATGATTCATACACTGTTTTGAGTTTATCATGGATTCTCACAGCGTGGATTCGAGACCACCTCGGAGATATATTTTTTTTCCTCTCAATTATTCTCGAAAATCGGAACATTCATGTTCTTAAATTTTAGACCAATTTATTCGAAACTATCATGAACCACTAATGTTCTCCCAAATGAAGACATTATTCTCAAATTTGAGAACCCATTTTTAACAGTGTACCAGGTGATCTGAAAAACCAATATCATCGTCTCATATCCCTACGGAATTGCTTCGGTTTCCTCTCAACAAGTCTGAATCCAGCGTAATTATTTATAAAGATATCATGGGTTTTTTTTTTTTTAGTTTTTTGTGTCTGTTCGCACATTTATCATTTGGTGGGGGCGTTCGTCGTGACAGCCTCCTATTGTTGCTCTGGGAACCTTCTTATTCTCGCATGATTTCCTCACGGGTTTTGTTTAAATAAAAATCGAGAAACGCAGGAAGCTCTTTTAAAAAAAATCAATGAAAAAGTACAGGTGAACTATTCCCTAAAAAAGAGTTTTGCATATTAAAAATTTGGCTGACGACTACCAACGACCCAATCCTAGTTTAAACTGCACCAAACTAATTGAATATAGTGTTAAAATTAAATATTCCTTAATATACAAAGAAATTACTTCCTTTGCATGCATTTATATAAATGTTAAGCAGTGTATTAGGAATATAAAGCACACAATAAATCCATCCATGTATTTCTCCTTTATTAAAAAAAAACTTTTTAAGGCGATTATAAAAGCTATTGCAAGTTCAAGACTATTCACAAACAAGGTTATATAGGTGTTTAAACATCGATTCTTTGAAAAAAGAAAAACATAGAAAACTAAGAAATTCCTTGAAAAAGAAAATAAGCTGAGCTTTTTCATAGAAATAAGCTTTTCAAGCAGCATTTTCAACATTTTTTTTATTAAGACCTCCCAAAACTTCGGAATTCACCTCAAATCAAAAATCGACCAGGGACAACAGATAGCTTTAAAATACCACTATGAAGATAACTAAATGTTTTTCTCAGAGCCTGTATACTGTAGAAAAACGATTAATGTTTATTTTATAAAATAAGAAATTATCCTTTTTCTAGCAAACTGCATATTGGTCTTGAAAAAACTGTGTGGGTGGTATATAATGCAAAGGTAAATTGTGAAAACCTAAGGAATTGTTTTTAATCAAATTTCGGTATCCGTCTATAGTTTAAGTACTAGTTTTACTATTTATTTTTTTTAATCATCACTTCAAAGAGAATTATTTTTCAAACAAAAAAGTGTGACTCATGATTGCATTGATGTTCGTATTTTGAATAAATGTGTGCTTGATATTTGCCGACGTTCATCATACCAGATAAATTTTATCTTTTGATGTAAGGCGTTATGTAATTATAAGAAACATCTGCTCTAATTTTCAATACGATTCTACCACTTGGCGGTGTATCAAAAAGGCCCCAAAAATTTTCCATTACTTCAAAATTCACTGGATAATTATTTTTTCGAATAAAAACTTTATTTTTAATGTGTCGGCATATTGAGTATATGCAATATGATGAAATGTAAATATAATCTATGTCACTATAAATATTTGTAAATTTAACCTAAATTCCTTCATTCAAGTTGGTTTTGAAACTATTCAACTGAACCAATGCTTTGAATTCAGATCAAATCGGGTTAAAGAGTTGATTTTCAAGTTTCTATAATCGTTTCATTACCAAAAAACGTGTTTACATTTAAGTCATTTTAATAGCAAAACATTCATTCGAGCTCAAGCGCTTTAGCTCCCTGTTATGGTTTAATACAGTATTATGTTATATAATTAAATCTTTGATTAAATTTGACTCTGTTATTCATTCTAAAGTAATTCAAACTTAGGTAAAGAGTTTTGAAAACAGCTCTTTCGTACACCATATTTTTAACATTTAGTTTTCAAATATTTCTGATCACTTATAAAACGTTAAAAGAAAACAAACAATTTAAAAAAAGGTGTTTCTAAACTTTATTGTTTAAAAGAACTTATAAAATATAATTTGATGAATTGGATAAAGGTTAACAACTTTAAGATTGTCATTTTCTCAGTTATTGAACATTTATGTGGTAGAAATAAAAAGTATTGCTAAAATATTTTTCTACTTTTGTGCATGGAGCTTGAAAGTGTTATTCAAAGGTTTTCACACGCTTTCTCAGTAACTTAACGAAAGTTGATTGACTCGCACTTAAGTAGACGGTGTCAAACTTTGAATAAACTTTTGTGTGTGACCAACAAAAATAATTCTACAAACTTTAAGGTTATGTAAATAAAAGTAACAACCTATTCTCCTTTGCTTATTTATGAAAATAAATAGAAATAACCAACTCCTAAATATAATAAAATTTCTAGCTGTTTCATAAATTTACGACTGTGTTATTGAATGTATTGGTGACCCCTTCCTTTTGAGTTAACAATGCTATTTACTGAAAGATAATCCATTTTCAAAAAATATGTACAATCTAATCTTTGCGATTAAGGTGATTACTTTAATTCAAATTTATCTGTGTTCAGTCATCTTTTGTAACACAATTGATGTTTTTAAGTCCCCTTCTGACTACAATAAAAATACCGTGAACTGAGTGAATATAATGTGTGAATTTTTTCAAGTAATTCAATGTGTTTAGGGATAAAAGTGAACTTTATCTTACGAGAGATAGATACTGCTTACTAGAGATTTGGAGGTTTAATGTACATGAGAGATTTTTCAAAACGTCCAATACAAGTTGTGAAAAATATATATCATAATATTTCACTACAACTTTTATTTATTACAATTACACAATGTATCTAAGCATTCAATTAATGATAAGCAACGAATAAACTTCAACAACAAAAATTAATGCCAATTTTAAAAAATTTCAACCAAAATGGGACAAATACTAGACAGAAATTGCACCTCTCTTATTTTTTATTAAGCATAATTAAATGGCAATAATATTATAGAAGGATGAATTTTGTATGCTTTGGTGAGCATATATGAAATTAAATATATTATTAAATGAGTGAAAGAAAATGTCATTAACTTGAATTTCTAACTGAATGATGACTTTAAGTAGACACAGTAGAGAATAGTACAAACATTACAAAAAATAGATTTTACAAAAAAAAAACTTATCAAAACGACTTTTTAACTATTTAGTGCTAACATAAGCATACATGTGTGTGTTGGGAACAAGGGACAAAACATGACATTTCACTATTTTTTATAGTTTAGGTATAGTTTTATTTTAATACTGTAATAGTAAAGAATATATTTTAATGTCCTGCTGTTATTTTTAAATACAAAAATCATTAGATAATAAAAATAAAAAAAATCATGAAAGATATTGATCAGGGACGCAAAATTTATCTTTCGAGAAAAATCTCTCATATACATTTACGCCTACCACGTATTTGTACTGTGTATAATAGCAAAGAGTTTCCATATAGGCAAACTTAAATATTAATGCGGATATGGTCTTCTTCAGGTTCAAGAACTTTTTCAAATTACATATGAAGTATATAGAGTAAACTAAACTCAGCGGCACGGCAGCCCACATAAGTGGTCAAAGTCTGCTTGCCCCTTCCAGCTAAAGTGACCAAGAGCTCTGGGTGCTAACACTATTGTTATCCTTTTTTAAGAACGCCTATATGAAATTTTAAACAATTTGTTTCGGCATAGTGGATAGCGCGTCTGAATCCCAGCCAGTGGGTCCCGGGTTCGAATCCCGGTTGGTAAGCGCAGGGATGTTTGTATTGTGAATAAAGTGTTATTGTCTATGTGTTTGTCTTTGCCCTTATTTGTGTAAAAGAAGTCCAACCTCTTCGGAGGCTCTGGCAGCCATCTTCTGTGATATAATCACAGACACAACAACAACAAACAATTTGTTATCGCGTATCTGACTTTTGCGGCTTCCCTGTTACAGTTGATCCCATGATTATTTAGTTTTAAAGATATATTTTCCAAATAAGCTTTAATATCTCACAAAGTAGCATAAATATTTGTAATTTTTAAATAAATTTTACACTAGGTATTAGCCGCTATATTTTTCCAGAATATTTCGTTTGGATAAAATATATTTTTTTCAAAGAAAAACATAAAAGCATAAAGCATTTTTTCAAAGAAAGCATAAAATAAAATATATATTATATTGCCTTTTTTTATGCATTTTTATGGTAGAATAAAAGGTTATTTTAACTATGAGCTCGTTAAAAAAAATGTTCGCTCCAAGCAACGAATGACAGCCTTTAAAAGCGTCAATTTGCCACCCTAATTATCCGATCGGTGTTCGAAATTGGCCCCAATTTTGTTTTCACCCTGTTTACCCCCGACGCTGTTCAGAGAATAATTGCTTCTTAGAGAATAAAGTCAACAATATCCAAGTAAGACTGATGGTATTACGATGTAGTTAACAATGGCTGATCAGTCATCCGACCGACTGTTTGGATGCGCTCAGTTTACTTCGCTTAGGTTAGCCACTAATGATACCTTAAAAGCAAGACGCAGTAACTAGGTCGGGGTAGTGGAAGGTTTTCTTTAGTAAATATTTTTTTGGGGGAAAAAACTATTTAGGCTGTTTATTTTATCATCCAAACCTCTGTAGTTAACGTGCAGTCTAAGTTCACTGATTGAAAAGTGTTTTTTTTTTAGCTCTAACATTTTATATTTTTATATTTGTCTTAAAAATAATGAAACACACACTGTGTACTTGTTGATGAATGAGAAATTGTTTGACGAATAAGCGTTTGATACTTGTAGAAATTTCTTTACTCAGGGTAAATGCTAATGGTTTTATATTCACTCGAAGAGAAATTGTAAATTTGTTTTAACGAGATTTGGAATTATAAAATTCATTGTATAGAACCTTTACCAATAATGTAACATTTAATTATTTGTTTGAATAGGTAGTAAGGTAAAAACGCATAAATTGAAACTACTATATTTTGATTTATTATAACAATTTTAAGATTATTATTAACACTTGTGGTTTAGAGAAAGAATTAATATGTTCACGATAAAAAAATTATCTAAATCATTATCGTCGATACTGCAGTTTGCATGCCCAAAACTGTATGATAAAGTTAAAGTTCTCAGATAGCTACACTGCATAAAAATTTTTATATGTTACTACTACATAGTAGTACTATGTAGTAGCTATGTACTAGTAATAGTATGGGGAGACGGGGCTGGCTTTCCGTGTTTTCTTCATTTTGAGTGTATATTTTTTACTTTTATCTGTTTTGAAGTAAACAAGATGCCATTGTCTTCCTCACATGCTTATCTGCACATGCTTAGCATTACTACCTATCCAAAAAGCTAGTATACTTTTTGGCAGCAAGTAGTTAAATACAAGAATCTTGAGCTGGAAAACGTGGCCCGTATCATAAAGGGTAAATTTTCCGACACTCCAAAATTATGAAAGGGCAAGTTTTCCAAATATTTTCTAATAGATTTGAAAAACCTTTTGTATTTTTTTATGTATATTTATTGTAAACTAAAATAGCTCAAAAGAGTTTTCCCAGAATATAGGCATTTAAAAAAAACAGCCAGTTTATAAAACCAAACTATTTTAACAAATTTCATTAAAGGTCATTATCATCTGGATCCCTTTACACTTACATAAAACTACCCCTTTTGTGTAACTATACTTAGGTGCCCTTTTCTAGAGGTTGTCAAAGCATTGTTAAAAAAAAAATTTAAAAATGATTGACAAGAGTTTGGCGTGATTGCTCCCTCCCTTTTTTTTGAACAATCCAATGGTCTCAAAACTTTGGGTGCAACATGACACATTACTACTTAACACTTTACCTACGGGCGTCGACTGACCCATAGACTAAGAACACTCTAAGTTTCAAACTCTCATTGGAGAATTTCTACATTGAAATTGACATAGAAACTAGCGCGCCCCCTTTGTGTCTAAGGGAACTAATGTAATGGTTTCTGGCTGCCTATTTGCAGTCACCTTTAGGAGATTTAACAGAGCCAATGACATCTCGTAATTTGGAACCCTTATCAAGTGACGATAGGTATCTATTTTTTACTACAACTTATTTTCGACTTTATTTTTGAATATATATAGCTACTCATTGACTTTTATATCCCTCGTAGGCCCATCCTCAAGATATTTGACCTTGTGCTTCTTTTTCTTAATTAATAAACCTACAGACTGACTACGCTTGTCATTTTAGGCATGGTCCCCCAAAGATCCACAAGTGATTCGATTGAATAACTCGTCAAATATTCATCCAAATGTAACAAAAACTTAGATTTAGGGGTTTTCGAGGGTTTTTCACATTTCTAAGTAATTAAAATTGGGTGTTGCTATTGAAAATTTTAAAGTTCGTAACATTTTTAATATTAAGACGGACTCTTATGCAAATTTTGTGTCATGCAATTAACTCAAAATGTTATTTGTTCACATAGTCAAAAAGGTCCGATGTAAAAGGATGACTAACGGTTGAAATAATCACTAGTGGGTAACTTTTTTTTTGACAGAGAACATTCCGAAGAAACAGTAGCCCTACAATTGAAAGTACAATTATGCCAATCAACAAATCAACCTTTAATAGTGTTTTAGTTGCTTTCGACACGTTAGAAGAGCTAGGCATTAGATTAAGTTGCTGGTCTAGAAGATTTTTAGTCTACGGGTCAGTCGACGCCCGTAGTTAAAGTGTTAACAGTGTAATTATTCACAATCTATGGGCAATATTTAAGGTTCTGGAGGTTTTTCGGCCAGCATCCATTCCTGGTAGTTTTTAGAGAGGCATATATTGTTCCAGAATAGTACGAGCTCATTCAACTTCCTTTTTCAAGACATTCTGAATTTAGAGCAATTTTTTTTTAATTACGTGCTCATACGATAAAAATAATCTAGGTTTTGCAATATTAAACTCAATTTACTACTGTAGGAACTCACTTTTTGTACTAGGCAAGTCGAATGCATAGTAACGCAGAGAGAGGAGCCACATTTTAGTCTACGCAATGATAAAACTACGTACAAAAGTACGTTTGATTTTGGTTTGAATGTAAGCATTAAAATTCACTCAACTTTGAAAAATCCCAAAAACAGATCTTTCGAAAATATTACAACATCAACTGAGCAAAAAGTTCTTGTTTGTGACATAAAACGGGTTGTTTCATAAACCAAGTAGCCATTTGGCGCCTCCTACACTGTAAAAAAAACCTGTAAATTTACGGTCATTTGCCCTTCAATTTTTACGGGCATTGGCCGTATTTGATGGAATACGGTTTGACCCACTAAAAAAACGGCTATATCCCTTAAACTGTTAGAAAATAAGGGCGACCCCCGTATTTTTACAGTTTCAGCCCATCTCTTAGCAAAATTACTGCACCACGCCGTAAATTTACATCGGCCAAGGGCCCTTCATTTTCGGAATGACGTCACACCTAAACTGCAACCGTGATGTTTTTCAACCCGGTAAAAACAAACCAAAACACTGGAACTGGAAGACGAAGCAGCATGGTTCTAGTGGGTATCTAATTAAAAGTAAGTAAAATGTTATTGTTTCTTTAGTTGAATGTATTATCATTTGAAATCTAAACAATTATGTAACAAATTGCCACTTTTTGGTTTGTATATTTAACTGTCAGAAATAATTACCAAACTAGCCACTATCCAAACCAAAATGAAAGCATTATAGAATTTTTACATATTCGAATCACCTAGAATTTAATGTATACTTCGTTCTAAGTTTTTAATATCTTTAAATGATTTTTATTTCAGTATTATGATTTGTGTTCTAAAATTCAACGGTCGCTAAAAGAACATCGATAATCTTATTTATTTCTGACTTATTGGAATGTAGATTTTAGTAGTTGTTGGAGAAGGCTTAACGCAAAAATTTACGTAAACAACTGGTTTCATAACAATTGCATTATATGCTATTCATTGAATGCAAAAAAAATGTCAATTCAATGTTAAAACTGGAGATTCAGACGATATTAAAAAAATATTGTTTTGACAAAATTCAATGTCATTTTTAATTCCGAATGTCTGCAGGGCAAAGAAAGTTATTTTAAGAATAAAGTTTTATTTGGGCAGATCGGATTTCAATACGTGAGGTAACTTTAATGCTTGAATTATTTACTTTTCATTGAAATTTTTTGAAAAAATTATTATTTCAGCAATAGAAAAGAAAAATTCTTATTGTAAAATGAATCATGATAGTCCTATTACCAAGATACTACTATACTAAAATATATTTTAATTATATACTTAACAAAGAGCCGGAGTGCTGTTAGAATTTTTTTTTAATGCAAAGCAGGTTAATGACCCTTTATTAATTGGAAGCACAAACAAATTAAATTTCCCTTTAATTTAGATTATTTTAAATTACCTCTAATTATAAATCTTCATCAAATTTATTGTCATCCTAATATCCTTATATTAACAGTTGTGATTATTAGTGGAGCTATTTTTAAAAAAATGTCAACAAGCATAAAACAGTTGTTGTTAACAAATTTATATATTTAAAACTGTTTTTGTTGTTTCTTAGTCACCTGCTAAAGGAAAGCCTTCACCAAGAGACCTGGAAGTTAAAAGTTTGCTCCTGCTCATCTATAAGATGCCTCGCTAAGTAATTCAATTAATATAACTATATTAATGAACTAGTTCATTTGAGTAGTACATAACTAAATTAACCCTCTAATCATACTGTTACCGTTTGGTAACAAGTTACAAAATCCACTGTATTCTATTAAAGTAGACCTCCCTCTCGATAAATTTGTGTTTTTTCATCTATTACATTCCATTTTGAAGTTTTAGTAATAACCCTCATAGGTGACAGTAGTAAAAGTGTATTCAGAATTAAAGAGTGACGTTATTAACTGTTGTGAAATTACGTTTTTGGCAGTATTCAAAGTATAATAATATTAATACTAAATACAAATAAATTGTTTTGAAAAATTAATTATAGTTAAAGAGGGTTATTTTGAACTATATTTAGTAGTTTTCTAGTCATTATTATCAAAATTTGAATTTTGTAGTTGGTTTTTATCAAATGGAAATTTTTTTTAAATTTGAAATTATTTGAATTCTAATGCAGTTAAATATTTTTTGGGGGCAAAAAAAAATTCATGCATTAGAGGGTTAAACTCCTCCGTGCAACAGCCCGTTAGTGAGCCAAGGCCTGCAGTGTCCATTTCAGCTTACGTGACCAAGGGCTTTGGGGTGCTAGGCATATGTTTGGGAAGGTGGTCCAACTCATGTGGAGCCCCCAGTGGTGTTTAGTTAACAAGCATGCTTGGTCCTCGCTTTATCGACCCACTTGAGGGATGAAAGAATGAGTCGACCTAGCCCAATCCAGGTCTTGAACCCAGTACTAGTGGTATGGTAATCTAAAGCACTACCTCTGGGCCACTATTACTGTACTGTAGAAATATTATAAAAATTCTTTTTCTTGCAGGTTTAAATTGGTTAACTGCATAAGCGGCTTCAATTTTTTTCCAGTTTTTTAAATCGCTCAAATGTTTTTTTTAATACCCTATTTAGACATAATTTTCCCTTTTCTGTAAACAGTTGTCGTCAATATCATTAAAAATGTTTTGTTTATACAAAAATATACTAATGCTTTCGATTCATTTTGAATGAAAATCAATAAGTTAAAAAGAGAACCAATTCTAATTTCATATTTTCTTTACCTTTGACTTCTGTGGAGAAGCACCTACTCTATTCTCGATGTATTGGATCATCCGACATATGCTGATGAATCTTGGAAGATCTTGTGATTTTACAGAAATAGAAAAAAAATTGTTTTTGGAATGTTCGTTGCCATTTTTATAATATTTTGTTCCATTTGCGATTCGAAACTAAGGGGGAAAAAAAGGCAAGTTCTGAATTTTTTCCTTCGGGTTATGTAGGATTTCGACCAAGCAATTTAAGAGATTTTAAACATTAAAGCTTTTTAGTCTAGGAAAATGCTTTCAGTTCATGTTAGCGAAATTTCGTGTTAAGCGAGTTTGTGTTACCGAGGTTCGACTGTATTACGAAAAATAATTTATGCCTTAGTTTTGTTTTTAAACTTTTAAGTGTAAAAGTGAAAATGTTAATCAATAATCAAAATGTTCTTGGCTTTCCTTTAAGTTTGCTGTTTTTTAACCTATGGCAATACAGTTTTTACTGTTACAGGGACTTCTTGGGGATCTACCTCTATCGACTTGGACTGGCTGCTGATGAGACTTGCCCGCTCTGCGGCTTTGTTAAGTTGGATGCTGACCCTGCAATGCACTGTCACAACATCCCACTCATGATGCCTAGGCGGGGCATCTACCAACTTATGGGTGTAATGCTACCTGGGGAGGCACAGCATCAAATGGCTCGGCGACAAAGAATAGGCCTTGTATTAAGTAAAGTAAGTTTTTATAATAGTTGTTGATGTAACTGTACATAGTGTTTTAGGATTTTTGAATTTTTTTCTTTTGCACTCTTTTGTTGTTTTGAAAAAGATTTACTGTGTGTATGTTGTACATTTTTCTTATGCGATAAATACATAAATATTTTTCGCATATACATTTTTTTATTTGTTTCATCTGAATGAATTAATTTTAAACTTATTATCTCATCATTTACGACATTCTCTTTTATCAAATTTTAAAATAGATTATATGAGATTGACTGTAGGTCTTATAGAATAATAAAAAGCTCAGTGCAGAAATTGAAAAAAGCTTAATGATTTGTTTAGTTATTGTTTATAATTTATATATAATAATAAATCATGAACAAAATCTAATTCCCATGGATAATTTAATTTATAAATAGTAGTTTTAGTAAATTTGATGTAGTACAGCCATTTATAATAGAATTTGCTTTATCAAATAACTAATATTCAAATGATAATAATTAAAATATATAAATTAACTCTTACATGAAAATTTTGCGAGCTGGATGACTCGTAAATATTTATAATTAACAATACCATTTGTTAGAAAAAAAGTAAAAAAATTCTACATTATAAATGAGAATAATCTTATTTCCAGCATTTTAAATATGGAACAAAGAACCAAATTATAATTTTGTCCTTTATTTTGATAGTTAGAAGGTTTAATAAACTCTACATAGCCACTGTAAAATTAATGCATACCCAAATTTGTGAATTTGCATTCACATTTTCAAAAATTCAACCTGTATAAGTGTCAGATTTTTTTGTTGTTGTGATATTTTTATATTGGATATTTATATTTATTTTTCATTTGTTAATTTATAGAGCTTTCTGTGGAAATAACCATGAAAAAGGTTCTAAAGCACCAAATAGCAAGAGAAGTCCAGTTTGTTTGTTGCAAAAGGATTTTAATTTGAAAAACTATTGAATTTTATCACATGGACAGATTTATGTAATGGTGATTTTGGTATGTAAATTTGTAGAAACCTGATGCTAACTCAATTTATTTATTTTTGCTTTTCCTACAAAAATTATTTTCTAAAGCTTATTATATATTGTGTCATTACACAAATCTACATGTATTGATTTACTATTTTAAATTCTCATTCTCATCATTCCATTTGACATTTTGTTGTTTTACACAAAAGCATTGAATTTCCATAAATAAGAGGCTATTTTGTTAAATTCACTCGAGTTTATAATTTAAAAAAAAAACTTCAAAATTTTAATAATTGAAAAACAAAACATGTTTCTATCTTTGTGAATGCTACTAAAATTAATAAATAATTTACAGGGTATGCTTTTAGTTTAGTTAGTAAGAATTTTAGTTCTATAATTTCATCAATTTTTATTTATTACATTTATGGTTCAAATATTTGTTTAACTGATTAAAATAATATTTTATAAATGTGTGTGAATTTTTTTTCCGTTCTATAAATTTATTTCCATGCTATTCCCTCTTGTGAGTGCAAGATGTTTGGTTTTTTACTTTAAGTTATTTTATACTTTAATGTGTGAAGAGTACAGGGAAAGAATACCTTGATTGATTAGGAATCTTCTTGTAATTGGGTCTGCTTTGGGGCATGAAATCTCTGTGGCGGCATGTTTCTCTTTTGGTACAAACATGGGACTGGTGTCTCGCGTATTTGGTTGCTTGGAGAAAAGAACCAAATAAGAAACAGGTTTCCTTACACCAGGTTAGGCAATGATTTGTTATTGCTGCCAAAAAGGCCTGGCGTAGACAGATTCCTATGCTTTGAAGGGTTTTTCCCCTGTGTTCTTCCTGTGAATTTATTTACTATGTTTTTAAGTTAATATGCTATTATTGAAAATTGTTTTACTTGTAATTTTAATGGATAAAATTAAATGTTTGTTGAAATTGCTTTTTTGTGTTTCTATTTTGTTATGCTACAAACACAATGCCAATTAATTTACCAACACCATCAGAAAACGGTTAAAAATATCACAAACTATCAATTTAGGGTTCGACCCTAATCAGGTAAAGCGTATCCTTACAGGGCGTAGTTATACGCTTGATACCGTTATTAAGCTTTTCAATTTACGGTCCATAGTCGTTTAATTACGCTTAAATAGTAATTACGCAGACTGTAATGTTACGTTCAAGGACCGTAATTTCACAATTGATACTGTATTTCTTTGCCTCGTTAAATTACGGGCTGTAGGAAATTATGGGCTTGAGTGTATTTTAACGGTGCATGATTGGAAACTTTGTTGCCGTCCCAAGCCCGTAATTTTACTGTGATTTTTTTAACAGTGTAATGGCTCATTTCTTGTATAAAGCCTAGGGGAAAACGTACCCCATGGGAAAACTAGCCCCGGTCTCCCCAACTTATGTGTACACAAAATTCTGTCAAATTTATGGTTACGCCCCTATAATGACGTCATTGAGAACCAGTTTCTCAAGAAATTATTACGCTTTTATGCAGTCGAAAACAAGGGAACTGTCCAAAACTTACAGTGGCGATTTTTGGAAGTTATTAACTCAATAAGTCCTATAATAACTTTATTTAATTAATGTATAAATGCAATGTATTACTCATGTAGTATAAAAATAATTTTGTACTCATCAAAAATAATTTACTAACAACAAAATCTTGAACAAAAATTGAACTCAAAAAAATCATTTACATTTCTTTTTTTTTTCAGCTCACTATCTTGACGACAACAACATTAGCTCTTTTCAAGACACCCTTCAATAAGTCCCTGTAACTCGATTTTATTAGCTATTTCTCCCATCATAGCCAATCCTTTTGACCATTGCCAACTCTTTGTACAAGACTCTAATTTGACAGCTTTATCTGCTAAGTGCGGGAATTGATGAGTAAGTAGCTATATTATGCGAGTATCGGAACAGCAATCGATGCTCGCATTGTTTCAGCTCTTATTAAAATATACATGCAAAACATAAATGAACTTCGTGTGTGAATATTGTATAGCCAAAACGGGGGCGCATTTAGATGTTATTCCATTCAGATTTGGCATTTAAATGAAAATAAATTATTTTAGGGGTTGTATTGGGATGATTCACGGAGTTATCATTTGGGATTTGACAAAAATAAATATGTTCCAAGCGGCTTGGCTTTAACTCTTTCAGTTGCAATACGTAACGCCTTTTCGGTCCCAACAGATTTAACGAGCATGTACTCCGCATTTACTCGATGGGTCTTCAGTGGTACCGGGACTCGATCTCGGGACCTTCCGATCCAAAGCAGCAGTATAGTGTAGTGTAATCATTTCCGGCAGCCTATTTCTAGCCTCCATTAGGAGGTTTAAAGCCAATAACGCCTCGTAATTTAGAACCCTGATCAAGTGACGAGGTCGACACCTGAACGGGCACCCAACTTAACTTCGAGCGACATCGTACGCTGACGCCGTCGGGACTCCACAGATTTAACGAGCACGTCTGTCCCAGTGTACTCGGGCCCGTCTGTCACGAGTAGGATATTTCTACTCTTTCCCAGTACAGATATCCGATTTATAGGATGACTGGCAGTTGGTGGGATTCGAACCCCCGCACTCCTGAGAAGGCTGAATCCTGAGGCGGATAACTTTAACCACTCGGCCACGGACGGGCCATGATCCAAAGCTCGAGATCCGCACCACAAGTCTCCGCTGTAAATCCTTTCCAGTAGTCCATTATCAAATTAAAATTCGAGGTTGCTATAAGAAGCAGAAGATGAAAACTTATGGTTTGATCGAAGAACGCACAACAACTATATCTTGAAGACTGTAACTTTTCTTTGTCACTTTCAATAATGATCAGATAGTGTTGGGGATACCTGAGCAAAGTTGATTATTAAACTACGATGATTTAATGGTCTGGGAAATATCTGATCAAAACATAACAAACTGCATTTAGTTTTTATACAGGGTGGCTATAAAATAACGCTCGTTATTTGTAGTGGTCTGTAGCTTTAATGAATAATCCAAATGCTAAAAATTTTGAGATACTTACTAATCAAGAAGGGGGGGGGGGGGAGAATGGAATCACAAAAAACAAACTCGTCTCTTGACCAGGGTTCTAAATTACGAAGCGTGATTAGCTGTGTTGGCCGTAATTGGATTCTATCTTTCTATCTTTAGGGTTCTATCTTTTTTATGATCCCATTCCCCCCCCCTCCCCCTCTTGATTAGTAAGTGTCTCAATTTTTGATGCATTTGGATTATTCATTCAAGCTACAGACCACTCCGAATAGAGGGCGTTATTTTATAACCACCCCCTGTATTTTTAATTATGTTCTATGTGACTATTGTTTTAATAAGAAACATACTTTATCATTTTCAATCAAAATGCAGTTTATCGAATCGTAAGTGTATCCGATTTCTTAATGAACATATTAACACAAATTATTAATAAAAAGATAACAGATTGAAGTCTAAATATCTCAATGTCAAATCATCTCAGAAAATACACACTATAAACAGATTAAAAAGCCACATCTTTCATGCAAATAACTCGCTATTGAAAAGACTGGTGTATGTTAAATGTGTTGTGGTAATGTGTTTAGATTAGATGCTGTGTAACATGTAGCTGCATCGATTGCTCACTCGGGTGCTGCCGTCGTTACTTGATCGATTTTTATGAGGCCGGTCTGAACCAGAAACCGGTTTTTTAGGGGAAAAACCGACGGAAACCAGAAAACCGGTTTTTCTGAAAAACCGCCATCCCTTGCAAATTAGCATTATGTCCTAAACATCACAAATCGCCAAGAGGAGAAAGGTTGCTACATATGGCAACTTAGCGTTACTGTTTCGTTACGAACTATTCCAAATTGTCGACAAACCTGACTATCAGCTAGCAAGCCGAAGTGGTGACTTGCATCTATTTCAAAGTCACGTGGGTTTCTACCAATCACAGACAGCTGCTTGGTGTTTTTAAATGTTTTTGAAGGCGGATTTTTTGCGCATAATTCTTATTTTTCTCTTCTGGCTTTTATAATAAATATTTAATTTCATTCTTTTAATCTCTGAGCATGTAAACAATCGTGAATGTTATACTCTTAATTCAGTAATGTTTTGTGCAAGATGCCAAATGCTTGTGCAATTCCTAATTGTAAAGAGAGGTATAAAAACGGATTTGTAACACTTCACAGGTAAAATTTATTTAGTGCATACTTTTAGTAATTGCATTCTTTATAAACTATAATTTCTATCGAGGGAATTTATTCTAAAAGCTCTTTTATACTGAAGAATCATATTCATGATTAAGTCAACGTTGTTAGAATTCTAAATTATAATTAATTTTTTGGGCCAAGTCAATTAAATTAATGGTCTGAACATTGACAGCTTATAAGTAGAATATTTTTTTTTTTTTTAGAATTTGGTCAAAAAGAAACCTGTTTTTGAGTTATTTATATTTAAAAAGTCGAACATTTGTCGAATTTGGAATATATTGATGTTATTTAGAAAGTTGATTTATTCCAGGTGAAATAAAGGAAAAAGCAATATTTCAAGAAGACCTATTTGAATTATTTTTTTTAATCGGACCATTGGAACGAAAGTAATAGAGACTGCTGAAAGTATTCACCACGTCAATAACCAACTTATATTACAGCAACACTCTACAAAAATCTACTAATTTTCTATTAAATTTATTTTTTAATAAAGAGTCCACGTAATTCAATTGTTCAAGTTATCTTAAATAGACGTACAAAAGCAAAGGAATAATCTGATATCTATTGAGAAGATCTTTAAAAAAAACTAGCGATTCATCCTTGTTCCTCTCCACACACACACACAAGCTTCTTTATCATAACATTCGATTGTCTGCCTCATGTGTTTAGGTCATTGTGGAAAAAACTCGCCAAATGGTAAACTCGCCATACATGCGAGCCAAACGCGAAAGATTAGATGATGAGGACACTTTAGGTTTGCCAATGCGCAATTTTTGTCCATTCTATGTTATGTCTCTGGTTTTCTACAGTCACCATTTGAAAATTAACTAAGTTGCGGATATGTGTACTTATCAACTATGCAATAAATGACCAAAAAAAAGATTAAAAATACTTATTCTTCCGAAATCTGCTATTGGTATGGTATGATACATATGGGTCATTCTCTGTAAAAGGGACAAATTGATGTCCCGGATACTTTTCTCCTTATTTTCAAATTATATATCCAAATTTGTGATTTGTTAGTATAAACTGGCCCACAACCTTACTAGTCCCACTTAAAAAATATCAAATAATTATAATTTACTTACATAAAATTTCATTTAAATATCCGATTTGGTCACTCCCTCACACTGTCCCTGCATGATTTGACAACTTTTAACGTCCTAAAAAAGGCCATTTTAAATATATAATCCCTTTTGGCGGAACTATTTTTGGTTAAATCTTAATTAGTTTCTGTAGTTTCCGAAAATGTGCCAGGTGTTTTTCTACCATCAATAGTTTTATGTAATTTTATGAGTATGTAATGTCCCTGGGTTCTAGAGTCACTCCTATAACACTGCCTTAAAGTTCAATTAAAAACTTATTAGACGACTAAGAAATCGAATTTAAATTGGCATGTTATGCTTAAAGGATTGAGGCTTCTAAGTCAGCCATCAGTTGTTTTGATCAATGAGTGATAACGTTTTTACAGTGCTTTTAGTATTAAAAATATCATGGGAGTCTTTTACTGTCGTCACGCGCTCAATCTCATTTACTGATTATAGATAAGTGCAAGAATCTTTTTACTAGTCTCAAATTGTAGGCATTTAAATGTAGATTAACATACAGTCTCTAAATTTTATTTAAAAAAAATCTTAGAAAATGATGTTATTTGACTTTTCCTACGGAATCGTCACTCACTCACGCGTCACTAACTCACATATCAGCCTTGAAAAGGTCAGTCCACATTGGATAACTTCATCTTGGATCGTTTTTTCCAAGCGCATTTAATACCGATCGGTTGTTTCGCTTCATGTGTAGATTTTTTTAAAAATGCATGCCCTTTAGATATTTTACGAGAGTGATTATTCGTATCTTCTTCTACGTTATATAATCAAGAGTTGGGGTCAACTTTGCCAACCCGGTGGCGCAATGGTTAGGGTGCTAGCCTTTAAAGCTGCTGGGTTCGGGTTCGAATCCCGGTTGGCATGGATGTTTGTGTTTGTAAATAAATATTGTTATTTGTCTATAGGCGCGTTTACATGAGCCATCGAATCGATAGATTAAAGAGCACGCTCAGCAGTTTTTCCCTCTTGGGGATTTTTCTCCCAGGCGGAACCGGAATTGCAGGGTTCATTAGGGGGTTTCGCAAACTCTCCAATGAAGGAAGTTTTGATGTGTCATGCCATGGATTCGGCCACAGACTATCATTTTGAATCCTGATCGACCTCTTTTTCTCCTAAAGGGGATTGCGCTGCGTACGATGTCGCCCTTAACGGTTGCGTTGGGTGCCTATTCAGATGTTGGCTCGTCACCTGACTGTGGTTCTAAAATACGATGCCAGTCGCCAATAGCCCTCGTGTAGCTCTAGTGACGATAATTCAAGAACCTGACCTAACCTAAAGGGGATTATTTTCGCATTCCATGGATTCGATAGCTCATGTAAACGTGCCTTATGTGTTTGTGTCGGCTTTCTTTGTGTGTCTCGTGTGACTGTCTCTTCTGGCGAGCGGGTAAGGGGCTATTAAGCCTATGCACTTCCTTTCTAGAGGGCGCACTCACTGTCATTTGTCATAGGGTCAAAATTTTAATTAATAATTCTTGCACTAGAGCCGCACTAGGGCTATTGATGACGGGTATCGTAATTTAGAACCACAGTCACGCTATCATCAAGAGATTTATGACGAATAACTTTAAAATAAAATGCTTTGGCAATTTTTTTTAACCTGCTCTTCTCGATCAGGAGTCGTTTCCTCTAAACACATCATACGCATATCAGACCCCTTCTTAAAAAAATTTATTCCTTTGAAATTATACTTGACGAATATTCAAAAATAGTCAGTGTCGGCTCGTCACTTGACTGCGGTTCTAAATTACGACGCCCGTCGCCAAAAGCCTTCATGTAGCTGCAGTGCGACGGTAATTCAAACTAATCTAGCCTAACTTTCCCATTAACCAAAAAGGCTCGCATTCCTATAGAGATATATATCGTGTGCTCTGTATACTGTAGGTTTAGTTGCGTCTTTCATTCAACTAAGCCTAATCAACATAGACTTGAATCACACGTTTTTGAACTAAAACACAATGATTTATATTTTGCTTTAAATTTATCAGCTACGTGCCATTAAATTGAAAGAACATGCTTCAAAATATCTAAATGTTTTGAGTGACATAAAAAAAATCTGTTTCCAAGTTGAAAAAATATATATGTTTTAGGCATTTTGAATAAAAAAGGTAGGTTGTTATGTGTTAAAGGAATAGTTTAACCATAAAAGCAAATTCCAATACATTTTGTAAGACGTTGCATTGTGAATATTTTGAGAGAAAAATCAATTTTTATTTTATCTAACCAAGGAATATTTGATATCTATTGTATTTATTTTCAAGGTATTTCACTGATTATAGAATAAAAGAATATTTATTTCGTCTTGGTTAACGAATTACAGCTTAAACTATTTATGGCGATAGCACCCTAAGAATGTTTTTTTAATATAATTAAATTTTCATTCTTATTTAGAACCTTTACATAAGTCACAAGCAGTTTAACCATTGGCAACAAAAAAAATGTATGAGTTTTAAATTAATTTATGAGTGAACATTTTCAGATGTTGTTAGACCTAACTTGAAAGAAATTCAGTGAAACAGTATATATTCAACAGTATATAAGTTCAGTGAAACAGTATATATTCGAGTCCATTTGTCCTAGACGTTTAAATATTTCCAAATTGTCCTACAAATTTCCAAATGGTTAAAATTCTTGAAAATACATGATTTGTTATTCATTCCTTAACTGAAAATGAATGTTGTCTTATTTCGTTTTTTAAGCATAAATAATGTTGACAAAAGAAATGTAATAAATTGATCATTTTAGCTTGGTTGACACTTTTGTCCTATATTTTCTTTTCAGGCACCATAATACTATGTTACTCTGTACTAGTGCACGATATCTACATAATTTATCCACTTTTTCAGAGAAAAACTCGTTGCTATTGAAATGTAAAACCATCCGTATTTCGTAGACCAATTCGATCTATTGGCAATCAACGAAAATGGAAAGTTCTCTTTCATTGGCTTTTCCAATAAAGGTCCCTGCCTCTTTATGCAATGCCAGTGCAGAGATCAATATTAGACACGTGCATTCCGTGGACAAAAGCATTACATATCTAAAAGGATTTCGATGCTCAATTATAAACGCGCTTGTAGTTACGTCAACAATCTCTATTTGACAACAAATCTAGCTCGTACATGTACCTCAATTTTTGCAATGTTAATATCTGTGGTATATCATTTTAAATACATCAATAGCATTAGCTGCTTATGGATATTTGTGGCAGTTTGGAATCAGTTAGCATTTCTTTTATAGTTATTGGATATGCAAAAACATAAAAATGGATTTTATTTGTATGTTACAGAACAATTATATATCATTATAATGCATTTATGATTGCATTATAATGATTTTTCAAAGCTCTTGAGCTGGTATTCTTTACATTAAATCTTAAAAAATAAGCCAAATTTAGATTTGTCATACGTGGAGCGGGGCTATACCGCACACCCATTTTTTTGCCTAGATTTCAAGCTAGACGATCCCGTCAAGTGTTATAGTCTCTAGGGGCAGATTACGCAAGTTTACAGTATAGATATCGTTTCGCTATGCGTACAAGTATCAGTGTCTCAGTAAAAAACTGTTTTTGCTCTTTTTCTTATAATTTTCGCCCAGTACTAAGGTAAGTGAAGAATCTTTTCTTGCATGCTAGTAACTGTAAAATCATAATAAACTACTTCTCTTAAGTTCTCTTTTGGTTGTTGTGATGATTGGTTAAGTGATAGAATTTAAGGTTATTTTAATATATTGCCGCAAGGTACAGAATGGGGCCAAATTGTACAGAAGTGAACGGTTTAGCCCCAAATGATTTTCTATGGCAACATACCTACTCCGATTTAACTTACGAGGAAAGTAGGCCTACCAAAATTTTTATTAAAGTTTTATATTTCTTCTTAATAGTTTTAGTCCCCAAATAAAGCACAACTGGGAGAGTCAGTTAAACTAAAAAAGCTGAAGGAAAAAATTCAACAACTGGAAAAATAAAAGTTAAAATGGGAGGTAGGGCAGAAAAATTCAAAACAAGTGAACTTGGGAAGTAAAACCAAAGCGAATCCTAAACCAAAGAAAACAATTTCTAAATCAACAGTATCTAAATTTTTAAAGACTTTCTAAAATTTTACAATTGTAATACACAGTTGCTTTTCAGTTACGACCTTTATAAGTGTTAAAATGATTTCTTACAGTTATCTATTGCATTACAATCATTACTTACCTAAACAGTTGATTTTTTAAACTGTACGTTTCCCTGACACATGGGGTTATTTCGTACAAGGTAACTTTTTAAATTACCAATTTTTTTATGCCAAAAAGTGGGATCGTTCCCTAAAATGTTTATATTGATCAGTAGCCAAATTATATGTTGCTTTTGTTCGTATAAACCTTTACTTTGTGATTTGCTATGTATCGACGAATCTCCCTTATGTTTACGGTTTAGCCCCGCTCTCCCCTAATATCATACGTGTCCGAATTCAGATATTCTGGGAGATTTTAACAATCGAAGCTACACCCATGAAGGAAATTTTAAACCTTAGGATTTCACAAACAGTCAAAGATTATCAAGCAGGAGAGGGATTTCTAATGAGTCCTCCAAAACACCGAAATTTGAATCAAACCGTCTCAAGATCTTAGATTGCAACGACTTTTATCAATATTCTTTTTCTCCAATATGATTGTAAACGAGGCTAAACATCATATATATCGAGCTATCTCAATAGCCATGTATGAATTTTGCCTTCATAAAGTATAATTAAATTAAGTTATCCAGTTACTCATCTTTCTCTGAGTTATTTTTGCTAATATAAAATCAAATGTAGGGTTTTAATTGCAGCAGACAGCTTGAATTCGAAACAGCAGCTCTTTTATTAGTTTACAATGCAATTATTAAACTATAATGCAATGGTGATAAAAATGTTTTTCAACTGTAAAGGATTAATTGTATTCAAATTTTAATTTAATTTATATAGTTATCAACTGTCGATCGTGGCCCATGGAAAAACTAGTTTCCACTACAACTTTCACTCAAAGACAGATTTCTAAGTAACTAAACAGAAACAATACTATATATAATAACGAAATTGCAAATATTTATAAAACTTATGTTCATATTTAAAGCAATTAATTGAAATCATAAAACAACAATATGTTTCAACGGCTTGAAGTATACACATACATCCTATCTATTTGAGAAGATTCTAATTATTCGTATAATTAATTTTCTAGCATCGCGTTTTTCAGGCAATGCTCACAACCACCGCAAAATAATTAACATTCATTAAAATTTTCAATCATTACCGAAATTAATTAGTTTCGGTCTCGAAATCACGCAGTAAATCGCTTGTTCGTTGTTTCGCTCACCAAATTTTTTTAGTACTATATTTCCCCTCAATTCCTCACCAAGCAAGCGGAGCATTCGAAAGTTGTAAAAGTTTCATTTCGAAAATTAATATGAGAATAAGGTTACCTTAATTAAATTATTTTTCGAAATGAACAATTAAAGAAACAGGTTAGAGGAGCGAGATACTGAGAAAACTATTTTCGTTTTTAATTGGTTTAATTAAACAATCTGCAAAGAGAGGGTATTTATTAGTTTTAAGTCGATATGGTTCAAACCTATCTTATAAGGAAAATATTTTTTTATAAGAAGCCAAAACATTAACAACCTCTTAATATGCAAGAAGCGCCGTTTAAAAAATGTATTAGAATAAATGGTAAAATAAGACATTGGTTTTCGTGTATGATTCTTTGGAATATTGATTAATTGATATAAATCTTAGTAATTTATGTGTGCAATACGTTTTGTTTAGTTTGACACTTTAGAAGTTGTAAAGAGTGCACATTGCAAAATTATATTACAAAAAAATATTGAGGACAATTCAAAGAATGATATAAAAACTAATTTTCATATCCAGAGAAGAAGAAACAATTTGGAAAAAATTGTTTTTAGCCAAAACTTTTTATTGAAACAAAAATTAACCCATATTTCTTTTGTTTAAACATACATGTGATAGAATCGCAAATTATTTATAGGTTATCATATATTAAAGTGCTTCTTTTCACAATTTAAATTTAAATTATTTATTTTGGTTTCATTGTTTATAAATACAAGATAAAATACCTTCCCAGTCATACAATCATACTAAATATATAATTATAACTTGCATATAGATTTTACTTGCAACTAAACATCTGATATTTTTTCAACTTCAAAGGAATCATGCTAACAATGTTTATTCAAAGTATTTCTTCTATAGTTCCCCGTAACTAAATCCTAGTAATTATAGTTTTTAGAACAACATCGTTTTACCAGGAAGCGTTTTCAAACTAGTCATTTTATGTGTTTAGATATAGCAAGCAACCATCCTGTAATGGCCATGACTTTTTAAAAATAAAAATGCTGAATACTACTATTTGAACCAATTCTTCATATAAATGCTACGTGCTGTCTGACATCAGCATGTAACGGTTCTCATTATACTAGAAAAACATTCTAAAAACAGCTCAGTGCTTCAAGTTCCTTATTGTAGAGCTTCGAATAAATGTATGAAAAGGTGAAGGAGTCCACTCTAATAGGATGTCGGTAGAAATGATGAAATTGTTTTTGATTGAAAACAGTTCTTTTTTATGCGTTTTTTTACTTATCGTGATATTTTTAATATTATAGAGGCCTAAGCTTGAGTTTTTTCTCAGGGTGCAGCTTTCGGTGAAAAAAAACTTATAATAATTCTTCAATAAATATTATTTGGCTTTCATTTATGCAGCTATCTCATTATTATTGTTATTTAAGGGGGTTCAGTACCCTAAAATCTGTGAAAAAATCAAAACAAAAATTATTGGCTTAAAATACTATTAGTATAAGTTTAATTAATAATGTCACAAAGTATCAAGACGATTGGAAAAATATTTTTGACATTAAAAGCCATTTTAATGTCATGGCTTTGTAAGGAAATAAGTTAACAATAAAAACTTCAAACGCGTTTTTCTCAGAACTCGATTTTTTGAACTTCGATGTACCTTTTCTCAAAAACTATGCTATGTTTCCTCGTAATTTTTTTTCTATATGATGTAATACATAGTATAGATTAATCTGAGGTTATAAATTTTAATAAAGCTAAAGTGAAAAAAATTTTATGGGGCAAAAAAGTGAAAAATTTCATGATTTTTGGGTACTTTAAAACTTATTTTATTTAAAAAAATCTAACAGTTATTTACAAAAAACTTTTAACCTCGGATTAATATATAAGGTTGGTACAACACACGCAGAAATTTTTAAGATGATCTGAACAGTAGTTATTGTGAAAAGGTACATTGTAATTGGCCAATTTAACATTACCGATATACAACATACTGAACCCCCTTATGTGATTATAGCCTTTTTTAATGTATCTAAAAAATTTATTTAAATAAATTATTGTAATGAGCCCATTAAAATTACTTTTAAGTGGGGGAGGCCGGGGCTAATTTTCCACATTTTGGGGGTATATTTTATCGATTTTGAGATAAAGCTAAAATTAATGAAACTCTAATGTATAGTCTGTTAATATATTTTATCTTTCTGTATAAAAATATTAGTGTCTCTAATCTTAGTATATCTTAAATACAGTTTTTGACAAAGAATGATTAAATCCAAGCATCTGAGATGTAAAATGCTAACCGTATGCATATTCAAGTTTTTCAACCTATTTGAAGCATACCCAGTAATCTTTAAAGAGTCCAATATTTTTTTTTTCTGACAACACAACATTCCTTGACTAAGAACTAGTGTGGCATTTGTTTCCAGTAGTGTACGAGTCACACTACGTCTTTGTGTCATTGATGATGATTTCAAACCACCAACATTACATCAGCATTTTTATACTTTTTTTTATAGTTAATTGACTGTTTTTATACTATTATTGATAGTTAATTGACTGTTTTTTATATTATTGTTGAGATAGTTAATTGACTGTTTTTTATATTATTGTTGAGATAGTTAATTGGCTGCTTTTAACACATAAACTACATTTTTGAAATATAACACATCCAGGGTGTGATAACATAACACATTTAGGGTGAGACAATTTTTTAAACGAAAACAGTGTTGGAGAACTGCCTCAAATACATTTTTGAAAAACTAGTCCCGGTCACCATAGTGTAGCTTTGACACTACCTCAACGAGTAGGTGCGTAAGTTATTTACAAAATAAATACACAGCTACATAAAGAGAAAAAAAACTTTTGTTCATACAATGTTGGGACCGTTTACTTAATGCTACGCTGTAAAAAATATGTGTTAGAATACATAATATTCTGTTATTTTCCCACGGAATTTTTTCTGTTTTTTAAAACTACACTACAGAAATTTACTGCAAAATAAGATCTCGATTTGTCAAAAGACACGTTTTCTCGGAAAACAGATAAAACCTGTTACCACTTTTACATAATGCATCTGTTGATCAGACCACTTTTAATAAATTATTTCGTTCATCAGATGATATAGTTGGGCTGCTACGTAAGCCAGTTCAATAACTGGTGGTTTTTAGCTGTCCGTTTTTTGAAATAAAGGTGGCTGCAAAACGAAAACCTATCTCATTGGAAAACTAGCCGCTGTCTCCCCTGTATCATATAACAAACCAATAAATTGAGAAAAAAAATTGGTATAGAATAAGACCAAGATGAACAAAAAGATAACAGATAATCACATGATAATTTTTTTCTACATTGTAGGAAATAGTTTTTACCTATCTCAAATTTTAGGATGTCACGTTATAAAAGAACGGATTTCCCTTACTTTTATTTAGGGCTCGGCTACACTGGAAAAGTAGATTGGACAATGTCTGAGAATGACCGCTTTAGAACATTTTTTCTGGGGTTTAATTTCGTCGGGAAAACTATCCTGATGGATCGAATTTCCGAAAGAAGTCGTAAGTAACTAAAATTCCTTATCTACTCGGAGACAGAGCTTTAGCTGTCTCCTGAACAAGAATCCTCGAATTATTTAGATATTAATTTATAGATCATAGGGTAGTTAAATATAGTTAATTAAAATTTTAAATCAAACCTAGGAGATGTTTAGCTGCCGAATATTATTTGCTGAAACGAAACTGTCAGTCATTTGTAGCAATTAAAACAATTCATAGTTTTTTTTCGAACTCTATGTACGACGAGTAATGTACTCGGTTGAGAAAAATGTTCTCGTTTTTGACATCATCATTGGTTCATAATGACTCTGAATGCATATATTGCTCTCAAATTTAAGAAGACGTATGTCTTCATGTTTGGGAGTGGTTGTGTAAAAAATCATGTCTCTGGACTTAGACTCAAAACCACGATGTGAGGTTCCACGTTAAGCCTAGAACAATACGTAATCCATTTGCATCCCATCGTCAGAAGAGAGTGGGTATTTAGACCATTTGAAGCTGAAGTTTAAAAACGTGTCTGATTTCAAATTTTAAAGTATTTATTTTTGAGAATATTGTTCTCACAATAAAATGAGGGCGTCCTTGTGCTATTTTTTTTTTTTTAATTTTCTTTTTTAGCAGTGAACGTTAACGTCTGAAATCACTTTTATGAACCAATATGTTAAAATATCTGCCGAATTATTTATCTCTCTCATTTCCAGAAAATAGGCGCTAGATTATTTTATATATGAATTCAAAATCAATAATGAGTTGTTAAAAACAACTTTTAATAACAGATTATAATAACAATAGAACAAATCTGTACTATTTAAGAATTTTTTTCATTTATCAATTTCAATTGGAGGGAGCGCTACATTTTTATTCCGAACCACAGAGTCCAAAAAAATATCGCATCCTAAACTAAAATATTCTCGTAAGTAGTTTAAGCACTAAATTTTAGAACCAAGGACCACTTTTTTTTAAGTACTCTGGCGGCGGAAAAGCATCGTATTTAGCAGTCCGGAAGTTCATGATAAATTTTGTCCTGCCACAACACTCCTATTTCTATGCATAAAGCTAACCATTAGAAGCCAACAATAATAATCCTACAGCTAAAAGTTTTCTCTTACTGAAATTTGAGAAAATAAATGTACGTTTAAAAATAACCTTCATATAAAGCCAGTGAATGTGACAGGTTAAAGTGACAATAAATTGCAAACACTTTGTGTAAAAATATCCCCCCTTTCTCCTTCAAAACCTTCGTGTCTGTTTTTGCAACTGCACACCCCTCGTTCTCATTTCCATGAACTCGAAATACATATTCATATCCTGCGTTACAAAAACATCTTTTTTAAATCAATCCTTCTTTCAAATTTGAAAAATCTATAAGGGGATATGAATAACTAGATTTTTTGCTTTGTTTTTAGCAATGAATCAAATTGAATCGTTTAGTATAGAAATGACATAAGTATTAAAAGTAACAAACATATTATATATCTATCTGTTTTGTTATTTTTGTTTAATAAAAGCAAACACTCTATTTAAAGTTTTGATTGAAAATGTATTTTTAAAATGTCATTACCTACTGTACAGGAGAGAATAAAGTTCACAAATGGAGGCATTTTTTATACATTTTTATTATTATTTTCAAATATCAACTTTGGACCAAGTCCAAGCTCTTTGTCAAGGTAAGGAATGAATTTTAAAAAAATGCATTTGTTTATAATAAAGTATCTAAGGAAAAGTAATGTTTTCCTAAAATATTATTCAATTTAATACTACTATATAAGACTCTTACTGGTAAAATATAAATTTTTGTTTGACTTCTTATAGATAATTTTGCTTTTTAATTCTTCATTTAAAATATGTATATCAATATATTCTGATATTGAAAATCTATAGAAATTTAAAGATACATTGGTCAATATTTATTTTACAACATATAAATTAAAATGTGCGTTAAATTCCACCTTGGCAAGAAAATAATAACTTCTCGCTTTATTATTTAATCTTATAATCTTAATAATTTAAAATATGTTTAAATACGTCGGAAAGCAAATCAGATACATTCAATTATTGATCTTTGTTTTGACTTTAAACAATCTTTCTTTTATGCCCCCAAGGAAAGCTTTGTCGGTGCATTTCAATTATGAATTGGACTAGTAACATAAATATGATGTGATTAAATTGATTTACATCTGGGATTTCAAAAGAAAGTTTATTTACCGTTCTTTAAATTTGAAACAAATATGAAATCTCTATTGCTCCCCTCTAAAAAAGTCCCCTTATAATTTTCTGACAAGTAATGTCATGCCTACGTTGTTGTCTCTTTTTATTTACTTGAAAGAGGACATTAAAAAACTAATTGCAAAATAGAAAGATGTAAACTAAAATGCATATTATATATTCGGAACCATATTGTTTTTATATTCTTTGACACACTATGGACAATATTTATCCTTTTTTCTCATACTTTTTTTCTGAAAATGTTGTTCCTTGATCTTTTCTTATTTTCAATGGAATTTGATTCTCGGAGTAGAAGTCAGACATCCTCCCTCTCATGGGTACTCTAAGCCTTGTGCTAACGGATGCTACTGCAATCCTCTTTCCTTCCAGGCCTGGAGACACACGACAACAACAATGGAATTAGAAAAATATGCCTACAAGGGTTATACGAAGTAGTTTTTTAATTCTCAATTTATTTTTTAGATCAATTATTCGTGTTTAAGGGTTAGGGGAGACCGGGGGCAGTTTTCCCATGGGCTAAGTTTTCCACCAGGCATTATACAAGAAATTAGCCGTTAGGAGGCGCCAAAAGGCTGCTTGGTTTGTGAAGCAATCCATTTTATGCCACCCACAAGATTTTTTGCTCAGTTAGTTTTGTAATATTGTCGTTAGAGTGGTTTTTTTTATTTTTTCAACGTTGAGTGAAATTTTATGCATACATTCAAATCTAAATAAAACGTACTTTTATTAAACTTACGGTTTTAACTTTGAAGAATGTATATAATAGCCAAAGCGCCTCCAGAAACTTAAATATTCGGCATAGATTGTGAATAATTATACTGTAAAGTAGTAAGGTGCAATGTTGCACCCAAAGTTTTAAGTCAATTGACTTGTTAAATAAATAGGGGGGGGGGACCAATCACACCAAACTTAAGCCAATCAACTTTTCTTAATCTTAAACAATACTTAGGTAACTTTGTAAAAAGAGCAACACAGTTTAGTTACACAAAAAGGAAAGTTTATGTAAATTTAAAGGGATATCCATTGACCTTTAATGAGATAATAGTTTAGTATAATCAACTGGCTTTAAAAAAAACCTATATTCTGGGTGTACTCTTCTGAGATATTTTAATTTACAATAAATATATGTAAAAAAAACACAAAATGTTTTCTAAATGTGTTAAATCTTTTTTAAAAACTAGTTGTAAAATTCGCCCCATCACTTTTTGGCAGTCTGAGAAAATTTACCCCGCATACGGAGGCACGTTTTAAAGCTCAACATGCTTGCATTTAACAACTGGCTGAAAAAATGTATATTTACTTTTTAGAAAAGTAGTAATGCTAATTTATGGATAAGCATGTGAGGAAGACAATGACATTTTGTTTACTTCAAAATAATTAAAAGTGGAATACGTATATATAATCAAAAAGAAGAAAATATGGAAAACTAGCCCCCCCCCCCGGTCCCCCCCTATTTTAAATAAAGATGTTTCTGTTGAATTCCAGAAAAATAAATAAAAAATATGTATGTATAATTGTTTTAAAATTAATGAAGTTCATCAGTTACCAAATATTTCAATTTTTTGTTTTTTGTGAATTGAACTGTATATTAATGAACGTTTAAAAAATATTTCAAATTTTCACTATATTTATAATGATAACTAAATCTTTGCCCCATCGTGGCCCAATCATCAGACCATTCACCTCCCATTAGAAGGTTCCAGGTTGTAAACACGCCATCTAATAGGCAGGATTGTGTTGGTAAAAAATCGAATAAATCACTTGTTCCCGAGTACACTAAAGAATACACTAAACCAGATGTGCTCGGTATATCTGTGGAGTCCAAAGTCCTGACAGCATTAGCATACGATGTCACTAGAAGTTCCTTTGGGTACAGCTCAGGTGTCAACCTCGTCACTTGACCCAACACCTCTGTTAATGCTTGACCACGGTTCCAAATAATGAGGCGTTCATTTAGCAAAAGTCGGACATATCATTCCGATGGTGTGGGAAACGGTAACCACTAAGTAAATATTTTATTATACTTTATAGGGAGTTAAAATTATTAAACACAATTTCATCTGCCCGGTTAAGATATAGGATTGAGTTTCAAAAGTAATATTAAATATATATAAGTGAGAAAATTATTCTCTATGAGTAAATAAATAAAGCTGCTTCTTATTTCTCTAAAAACAAAGTAAAATCATTTGCTATGCAGAAATAATGGGAATACAAAAACAAATAATCTTTTTTAAAAAATCTGCTTGGATAAATATACGTGCGCCATTACATAAAACTGCTGCTCAAACATTTTGGCATAAAAACAGTTTCTATTCCAAATGCATACATAATTCTTATGCACAAACCCCCAATAAAAAATGTGCAGTACACTTGCTCTGCTTACAAAACAGCGCATTGCAAAGCAGCCCCGGCTATCAAATGGATGCAAAGCCTCCCGTAATAGAATTCCCCAAGAAAGAAACTCACCATCATTATATTTCCCCCCCCCCCCCTCAAATCAAGAACCTTGCCACAGAAATCGAATCAGTCGCCCATAAAACCGGTGAGGAAGATTTTACTTTTGCTTGAGTGGACACTTACTCTCTGTGTCAGAAGCAGGCCCCGTCCATAACTCAACTTTGCCTCGCCCGGGTCCATTCAACTTTAAATACCCCCCGCTGTATTTGTGGACGAGTGTGAATAATATCCACGGACCCTTTTGGGGAAGTCTCCCCCATTGGGCAGGAAATGAATTTCAATGGGATGGATGACAGTTTCAGTGTGGATGAGGAAGGCCGCAACAATGCCTCAAGAACATCCTTCAGCTGAAGAATAGGATCGGCTCCTTTACGGGAGGGGAGTGTGTTTAGACTTGGGATTGGAGAGCGAAAGGTGCGAGACCATCAAGTTCTTTCACCAATTAGTAAGAGTCGAGTGGAAGTATGGGGGGCAAAACGTGTTCAGGTGAAAACCTGATTCGTTTTGGTTCCGGAGATGTATATTTATGTATAGGAAACATTTCCCTACTTTGCAAGCTTTAATAAACTAGCTTCATGTCAATAAAAAGTAGGAAATCCTTCGAATCATAGGTAAAGCACCTACTCATGACATTTGTAGCTAGTGTTACTGCAATCATTTAATAGTTTTTTTTAAAACAAACTCTTTACCACAATGAACACAAGCTCTAAGTTGGTTTAACTATTTAAAGTAGATCAGAAATATTAGCATTTTAATTTTAATAGTATATAAGATGACTTCAGTGTGCCCTCAAAACTTCATAAGATAATCTTAGGCTGACTTATGGAATGGAATGGAATGCAAATGCGCCCTCTAGAAGGGAAGGGCGTAGGCTATGTAGCCCATTACCCCGCTCGCCAGAAGGGACAGTCACAGGAGACACACAAAGAAAGGACGACACAAACACGTAGACAAATAACAACATTTATTGACAAGTACAAATATCCATGCCTGACCGGGATTCGAACCCGACCTCAGCAGCTCCAAAGGCCAGTACACTAACCATTCAGCCACCGAGGCGGCTACACTGACTTAAAGGCGAACGCTTTCACCGACTCGGCTCCCCAGCCCCTACAAATTGGTAAGAGTTAATTAAGTTTAAACACAATGGCATTTTTTGGAAAAACATTATCGGAATTATTTTTGCCCATAAATTTCCAAGCAACAATTCCCAGCTTAGACAATTTTCCTTTTGTTAATTTATAATTAAATTAAGAAATCGAAAATGAAAAGCACTCGGATATGTGCAGTTATTACCAACAAATTGTTAGAAACTTTGAACCTGCCATTTATACCTTGCACGTCCTCTTATGCAGACCCCCTATTTGCAAACCACTATTTATACGGTAGCCCAAATATGCAATATTCCCATTTGTACTACGATATAAATATCCATAAAGATCATTATATTGTCCTTTTGTCACGAATCTTGTAAAATATATTTCTACTTTAATTTTAAACGATACTTCTATCATTGTTTCATCTTTTAATTTGAGCTTATACTTTTCAGAGTGTTTGCTAATCTAAAACTGGAAAAATTCTACTATAAGATCCATTTTTTACGTTTCGAGAATTCCTTATCCTATGAATTCTAATTTAACTCACACACATAAAATTTTACCACCTTCAGAATATTTTCATTAAGACCTCCTAGAGCAGTTTTTTTAGTTTTAAGGTTAGTTCTTATAAGCATATACTTGCTTTAAAGACTGAGAAAATAAAGTTCTGTAGACTTTATTCACTAGTTTGAGCACCCTGCTTCTGAACATAAACCGGGCTTTAGTTTACCTTCACAAAAGTTTTTATGAAGTCTAAAAGTCCTTTCAAGTTTTAATGTCCTGAAAAGTTATTTCTTTTGTATTAAACTTAGTAGAATGAAGTGCATAGTACTCATTCTTTGTTGACTTATTTATTATCATTGAAGTCAATAGTTTCACTGGATTTTTTTAATTGTAACAAACAGTTGCTTATTAAATGTGTATTCCTATACATTTAATAGCTAATTTCGTCATGGCTCTACACAAAATTTTATGAGGGGCATCTACATTCACATTGTTCTTCACTCATTGTGGTGGAATGTTGTTAGTTCCAAAGTGCGTGCCCAAATTTTACCATAACTACTCCTTTTTCTCCAAATTTTACCTTAACTCCTTCAACCAGACATGTTTCGGAATTTATGCATTTCAAAAATGCTAATTATATTCAATGCTTTTAAACCAACATACATATACACGAAAAATCATTTAATCTGTTAATTTTAGTAACAATTTGTTCTCGATTCTGTAAAGGGAACTACACAATAAGAACTCCAAAGTGCGTAGATCCTACACCAAATTACACACAATTTTCCAAATTTGAAACTGTTTGATAAGTTTTCAGTCATTTAAAAAAGTTACTTTCGAATTATGCTAAGATTAATTTTCAATCGAAGTTGAACTTTACAAGTAATTGCAAATATGTTTGTCCCCAACACCAAAATCCATAAACACCGTAATTTTTAATAATAATCGCAAAAACAATGGTATTTAAAGTTTTACTATATATTTGTGATATAAGCAAGCAAAAATTTTACATAAGCTACAATCGAGAGCTGATTTTTTTAAAAGTTTATTTATAAAAATACATAAACCTCAGTTTACTTGAAACAGTCAACTTCTCCCCACCCACAAAAATACAATTTTTTTCCCTCGAATTCCAAACGCTTGTCAACATCGCAGGAAACTTTAGTTTACGAAACCGAAAATCTTCCCTCGCTAACGATTTCCACCCAAAATTATTTCATTGGAAAGGTAGCCACAGCTAGAGGTCGCTCTTGCCAAGACCGGTAAGGCTGGATACAGAATCCGGCAAGCAATCGACCGGCGGCGTTCCGCGAGGTAGCATCGTGCGACGGTTCTCTGCTGCTCAACTCAGCCAACCATCGGAACTGTTCTGTGAACTCACTCTTCGGCGTTCTTTTCACCGGGACTTTCTTTGGGGTCCCCCCTGTTGCTGATTTGGGTGAGGTGTTTCTCAACATCCCTGGGATGACCATAGGTAAGTCCTTCAACCTGTTGAATTTTGGAGTATGTCTTTTGTATGGAATTGGATGTGCTGAAAGTTTTGCGTGCGAAAACTTTTTCCGTGTGGGGAAAAGTGTTTTGCGGGGAAGTTGACAACCGCGTGGGGAAATGAGCGTCAGAAGTTAGAATGAAATTTTAATTCATGTCTTGTTTGGTTTTCTTGTAAGTATTTTTGTTTTTCGTTTAAATCTAACGTTTAGCGCTGATAGAGCTAACTAACGAAAATATTGAAACCACGACGAACTATTTTAAGTTTTATAGTACAATAAAATAATTTTGCGTTTAAATTGCACTGGTTTGATAATTGCTCTTTTTAGCTTATTTTGTAACAAAAAAATTTAAGATTTCTTCTGGCTTGCGCGATTCCGCAAAAACTACGAAAACTAATAATGGTTAAAGTTACAGTGGTACTAATATTTTTGGGGGGATTCTAAGGAGAAGTTAATATAGTTTTATAGTTTTTTTATCTATTAAAAATATGTCACTGTTTAACTTTTCTTTAAAAAGTTTTCACTTCATATCCATTGATTTAGTTATTTAGTTAACTTAATCGATAACGCGTACTTTAACCACGGTTGAATGCATTATGTGTTTATGGTAGAATAATTGTTACTGTTATACATAAACTCGGTTTATCAACTAATCCAATAAAAGAAATCTGAATTTCAATAATTTATTTCTTTTGCAAAAAATTTAGTATTTTTTAAAGCATCATTTACGTAGTTTTTTAAAAAAAAATTAGCCTATTCCAAAGAAGTTCAGTGTGAATGCTTTAAACTTTAATAGTTGTGCTTTTGATAGTTTATAATAACAATAATGATTATATTGATAGTAAATTTTAATAAAAATACCAAGTTTAACAAATAAAAATGATAGTTTTCGTATTTTTGAAGCGAAAACGTTCATTGCGTGATGAAAATTCGTTACGTTAAATTTTATGTGATTTATTCTTTGCTTCTATTTTATTAAGAAGTTTTTGTAAACAAATTTAAGAATAACATAACTAGTTATGGGAATATTTTTACACAAAGCATTAAACTGTATAAAATCCTAATATAATTTCAGTATGCGAATAAACGTATCAAGCATCTAAACACAGCTATTATTTACTGTGATTTATACCAAATTAAATTTCTCAATTTCTTTGAGAAACATTTCCGAAATTTTGATGTATGTGTGCCAGTAGAGAATTTATAAGCTTCAATGTTTGATACTAAGATTACTTTTAAATTATCAATTGTATCATTTCATATATATGCCCATTTACAAATAAAAATAAAGTTTAAGTGTCAAATTGTGATGAACCCCAAATAAGACGATGTTGTTTGACTGGTCAGTTAAATTTTGTAGAGAAGTGCGACGTTAATTCAACCAACCGAAATCAGCCGCCCTCTAAAAGTGACAATTATTTATGAAAGTGTGTAAATTAGACACACGCTTTTCAGGAATAGAACGCAAGCACTTTCCGCAACAAATAGTTCTTTTGCAAATAAAACACTTATATCAGCGTCACTCCATATTTCTGTCAAATCAGCTTAAATAAGAAAAACTTCTTACTCTGAAAAAGGTTTTTTTATTACCATTCTTTTTACGGCGCAAGTCAAAAAATATTTTAAACGCCATTTTTAATCTTTATTGAGGTTCAATAATCGCCTAAAGTATTTTCCACGTTTAACTGAAACCGATTAATGAAAAGCTAACTTGAATATTATTTATTAAATAACTTTTATTTATAAATAATAAAATTAGTAATTAAATTTATAGTATTTATTGAATTAAAATTAGTATTGAATATCTTGTCAATAAAAACGAATGCTCGCATCATTGAATTACGTTACAACTGCGTTGTTTAAAATTCTGGCAATTTTGATATTTTGGTTACTTGTCTTGTCATTTTAAGGTAGAAGATATTGACGCGTGTTTGATTTGGAAATTCGAAAACTGCAAACAAACTAAACTAACGGCTTAACCTTTCAAATATATGACGCATTGAATAAATTTTCTTAACTTATAAAATTTAAACTCATAAAATGGTTTTTCATTTTGACGAAACGACCGAATTCTGAACCGTGGTCAAGTGACGAAGGCGATGCACATGCGAACATCCAATGCAAACTCCGAGCAAAATTGGCATAAGTATATTAGGACCACAAAATATTTATCGTGCACCACCAGCTCTACACGAATAATATTTCGTTTTACTTTTTTATTCACGCTCTCCGTTCAAAATTTCCTTATTTGATCCGAGGACGAGGGCCAAGCGCTCGTCACGCTTTGCTGTGTCGCGCCCCAAGTACACTCTTAAAACAAACACTCCTAATTTAACTCAGTCTGAGTGGATTTCACTCCTCCAGACTGGAAAATGCACTTCTCCTTTTGGAGTGGATCCTTTGTGTGTTAAACCTCCGACAGGATCACTCCAAACGAGTGTGATTTTAACTCAGTCTGAGTAAATATGCATGCCTTTACGGTGTCGAAAATGCACTTCTCCAACTGGAGTGGATTTCACTCTTTTGTTTTAAGAGTGTACATCGGTCAGGGCTGAAACTCCAGACGCTGCGAAATGGTTCCTGGAAAAGGAAGATAATGTAACGATATTTAATTTTCTGCGATTGAAACAACGCTGAGTGGAAATGGTAGTGGTGATTATACTTTGTGCCTACTTCCCATGCTACACTCTTAAAACAAAAGAGTGAAATCCACTCCAGTTGGAGAAGTGCATTTTTGACACCCTAAAGGCATGCGTATTTTCTCAGACTGAGTTAAAATCACTCGTTTGGAGTGATCCTGTCGGAGGTTTAACACACAAAGGATCCACTCCAAAAAGAGGAGTGCATTTTCCAGTCTGGAGGAGTGAAATCCACTCAGACTGAGGTAAATTGGGAGTGTTTGTTTTAAGAGTGTACACTAAAAAAAAAGACGGGGACACTTTGCTGGTCATTTCTATGATGTAACGTCACACCACTTTAGGAGTAAGCTCAGTTAAATCCAAATGTGTGAGGAACGTTCTACAGAACGCGTGTGCTATTACGTCGGAAAACAAAAAAGGTTATCAAGGTCAAGATTTGCCCAAGCCACTCGGCATAGACAATCGCTAGTACTTGGCTCCTGAGATCAAAGTATATCGATTAGGAGTTAGGCCTCGAAGGCCTGTGCGAAGAAAGCTAGTGCATGTTAAATCTGACAGTGTCAAAAGTCCTGACGGTGTGGCTGTCCCAAAAACGAAAAGAATTTCATGACATTTGTGTTGAAATATTTTGAAAGTGAAACCACGGTGGGATATTTTCCGAACCTTCCCTTTATTTAGAAATTCCAGCTCCCCATTTAGGGAAAATGCGACCAGCAATGATTGTGTATATGAAGCGGGCGCACGTTAAATCCGTCGGGGGTCCTAAGTCCAGACTGCTTCCAAAATGAGGGAAATGTCACGAAATTTATTCCGCGAGTGAAACAACGCTGGGATATTCCCGTCATGTGGCGGATTCCAGCGCATCCATTTGCGCCGAGATGCGACCAGCGAAGCGCGCTCAAAAGCGCCTTTGACCCGGGTTATTAATTACTTCTGGGCCGCCGACATGAGGCCAACATTCTCATCAAGAGCGCCACATTCGGGTGCTGGGATTTCTTCTTTTCAGCACTTACATGAAAAATAATTTCGACCGCACTCGTTTACTCGAATTAAGATATTTGGTTGGCGCCTGTGGACCCCATTAGAAGGAGCGTTGTTTTAAATTTCGTAAGAAATTCAGTAAAAGAATAAAATGAACAGTTCATTGGAGTTGTACTTATCACTTTTCCTTCAGTAAGAAATGTTGCTCATTTTTCATTTTGTATGATGTGTCCTACTACTTGACATATTTTGTTATTAAGTTCTTCAATGACAGATATCATGTCGGACACACACAGTGGATGTAAAATAAAACTATACTTAGATAAACCTAGCTTTTTAAGATTGGCTTAAAAAAATGTATGACAAGATAATAAATATAATGTTACAATGCACAAAAAACGAACTTTCGAAAGGATTATCAAATTTCGTTTTTTTTTCCTGGGAAATGCTCCCTGTGAAAATTCCTTAAAAATAATTCCGCTGTTTGTTTAAAGGTTCAAATTTCGTCTGACTAAGAAGTTTTTTGCGAGTCGGGAGCACGATCAGCTATCCGATAGCGCATTGTAAAGAAACACGAAGTTAAAAAAAATTATTAAATACTTTTAAAAATTTGTTTTGTTTTTTTTTTCAAATTTGGCGTGATTCTATCATGAAAGAACGTCAAAAATAACTAAGAAAGCAGAATGATTAATGAGTTGTCAAATATAAGACATTTTGACAATAAAATATATTTAAAAAAACAAGCACATCAAGTTTTTTTCAATAAAACACGATTAAAAATAAATTTAGTTATCCAAATACCATAACCATTTTGATGATATCGTTTTACATCAGAAAACTCCTTTTTTCATCTTCCATTAATAAATAAAAAAAAATCAACGAAAATGACAGCCTAACTTCTCTCATTTTGGGCGCCCATGTGTAATGTAATCCTAACATTTTCAACTGCAAAGACTCTTTCTAAAAGTCATTTCTGTCGGTGACAAGCATACCAATGAGCAAAAAAGAAAAGTCCATCTCAAAAGTGAAAGGATATCAGTTGTGACTGGAATGCGGGAACATGTCGGCCCAGAACAAAAGAATTGCTTAGTTTATCAATGGAGAAATGTTCACTTGTTCTTTCAGCTACAAAGTTTTTTTAATCGCACAAACTTTTCTTTTTCCAACATTACATTATCATAAAATTATTATCTAATGAAGGGTTTTTTTTTAGTGACGATGCTTGACTTACTCTACTTTTCTTGTCGACCACATGACTATTTGAAATCTTTATTATATTACGTTATATATAATCGTTATTACACAAACACGTTATATAACGCGTTCTGTGTTCATTGATCCATAGAATTTACCAAAACTCTATAGTATAGTTATTAACACTTACAAGGCTAACCAATTTCAACCAAATATATCCCCCTGACTAATGATTTTCCAAAAAATACTAAAATGAACTTGTTTTTAATGTCTTATTGTTTGCTTTACACTTATTCTTGACAATACTTATCGTCAATAAGTAATTAAATAATTAAAAAAATTTCAGAAATATGTATACGTAAACCGCACTTTTTTTCTTGTATTTAGGAGGTGACAATTTCATTTACATTTTCAAAATTCATTCTTTTTACCTGATTTGAATAACTGTACAATATCCAGTACCACCAACTCATTTTAAAAAAATAAAAGAATTATTTAAATCATCTCAATGAATGTGCTGTGCATTGTCAACCAAAAAAAATTAGCATAGAAAAAAAAACCTGTCCCCACACTTTTTCTATAGCAGCACCCATCTGCTTAAAATGCAAGCTCGCAATTCTTATCTCTCCGAACAATTAAACAAAGTGATTCTGCTTTTTTTCTTGTCTGTCATTAAACGACCGGAACTGAGTCCAGAACAAAGGCCGCCATTGAGAGCCGAGTGACTCGTCAACTGCAGAAGAAATTTATCATTTCTTGGTGCTTTTTCCCCCTCCCTTTAATATTCTATCTCCCCACCGCAACTATCTCATTACGGCGTCCCACCTGCCTGGATTAATCTCCCAGGTTTGAGTCGAAACGCTGCAGAACACGCCTCGAGATCTTTAATGAGATAGCAGCTTCTTGGAGAACTGCTACCACCAAATGGGCTGATATTGGGCCGATGTCTTTTTGTCGTACAGATGGCGTAAATGATATGTATAGTCTTGGTAATTGTCTGTCGTTTGTAAGACAAAACGGTTTTTCTTCACAATTGCAAATTTTATTTTATGAGCTTAAATATTTTTTTGTATTTTTGAGTGGAAAACAACTTTTATTTGTCCATCTCGGGTTTTTTTTTTTTTTTTTTTTTTTTGCAATCAGCATTTGAAAGATAGCGTTTTTTGAAAGTCAAAATTTGTAAAAAAATTATTGTCGAAAGCAACTATTCCTTCTACTGTTTATAGTCCTTTGATTTATTTAAATTATGTAGGATCAATATATTTTCCCAATTTTAATGCTTCACACGGCTTTATTTTCATTTAAATTTTTTAGTATTTTGTACTGGTAAATCAATATTCCTTTTTATTTTACTTAGTAGTTTCGTGACTGAAACTTTTCTAAAGTTGACATCCAGACAAAAATGTAGTTATAGGAAATTATCCACCGATCAAATTTTAAATTATTATTGATATTCAGTTAGATTGTTCAATGTTCAGTGTCACATATTTAAAAAAAATAAGCTTTAATATACTATTCGGTGTATATGACGCGTTAATAGGAGCCATACATGGGATGGATGTTTGCTTTTGCTTGTAGAACACCCTTTAAATATTATATATCTCATAATAAAGTGTTTATATCTTACCAAAATTTTATTCTATTGAATGCGAGCATAACTATTGAAGTCCTGTTTTGAGCAACCATTATCAAAGGTACTAATTCGTTTGAAGAAATACCCTTCTAATAGTTCTTTTCAATAAAATGAATAAAAAAATGTGACAACTATTATTTCTTTCTTCACCAAAGTCTCTCCAATTTTAGGCTTGTCCATGCATGATATCATTTAATAGCCCTTCGTTATAAAGATACTCAGAAATATAAACCTTCGCTTTTTTATCTGCTCTTCAGGTTAAAACCCTTTATTTAAGAAGAAGGTTTGTAAATATAATAATTAAGTGTTGCAGAATCTTTAAAAAGTGAGCTTTAAACCCTTCCTTCTTGCTTCCGATAAAATGGCGGGGTGAGGTTTCGCCCTCAATTTTTCCTTCAATTGGTTTTTCGGTAGTAACGTGCCAATAAGATTATAACTAACTTAAAACCACCAATTAAAAAGCTAATAATATTAACTACTTCTTTTTAATTTCAAGCAAAAGAAGAATGAAAATTTAAAAATGAATATTTATATCTATATAGTTCATACGCATGTTTTATATAGTTTTCAGGGATAGAAAAAATATGCTCTTTTTATGACGATTTTTTAATTATCCAATCGTTAAGGGGTTAAGAAGCACTATTTTAAGAAAGTAACGTTGATATATTTCCTAACCGTTCTATCCAAGGAGGTCTCATTAGAAGCAGCATTGGGATAAAAGGACAGAAATGATGTTCGGGGGAGAAGTGGTGACATCTCTGATGACAGGTTTAACAAGCCCAATAATGAACGCGGGGGGATCGAAAAAGAGTTAATTACTTGTCATCCGCTCGCTTCCCCTCGACGGAGTAATTAAACAGTTTAAGAATGCGCAAGGATCCCCACGCCAGTGACTGGATTCCGTTTGGATGGGATCAAGTATATGATTTCTCAGATTCAGCTGCGGAATCGAATAAATTCGGTTGAAATGAGGAACTTACGCAAGCATTATTGTTCGATAGTGCAATTCCATTATGAAATCAATAAATATCTGATTAAGTATTTTTCAATTTCAAATTGCTGTTTTTGAAATAGTGTCATTAATTTGATTTTAGTGTTCTTACAGCGTAATTAAAATGTATAAGAAATTACGATCATTACCAGTTATCCCGAGTTATCCATAGTTACCAGATTCCGTTCAAGTATTTCAGATACTGAATACGAAACTGATTATAGAATTGCTGGAGTATGTGGCCTAAGTAAATAATTTTATTCGGATATTCCCTATAATGAAACAAAGTGTGTTTGTCGCGAAATTAATGTATTTTGGTTAACGAATTATCTTTTGCCAAATTTTTTTTTTTAATTTTTTCATTATGCTCAACTATTTTATAAAAATATTTGAATTTATAGCTTACTACACTCTTAAAAATGAATGCTCAAAAACGACGAAATTTTCCTTAATTTTGACGATTCGTTTACTGGCAAATGCTCCGAGTTTTCGTTTCCTCAAAGTGAGGCCATTTGAATCGTCATTTTATGAGGATTTGAATGTCGTCTAATGTAAAGAAATATTTCGTCATTTTTGAGCATGTGAGTACAATAATGAGATTCAGTTTCCTCAAAATCAAGATACAGAATCGTCAAATCACGATCGTAAAAGTGAGGATTCGCGCTTACTCAAAAGTCACGTGATAGTTTGACGAAACAATCCTAAAAATTAACAAAATGAGGCTTGAGGATTCATGAATCGTCAAAAATGAAAGTGTTATTTCTGAGAGTGTATATGTGAAATTTTTCCTTTTGAAGCATAATTCTATTTATGATTCGTTGATTATAATACCAGCACAAGAATTCTTTTTCGGTTTTTGCTCTTTCTTGTAGAGTTGGTTAAAACTTACCCAGGTAATTCGTTTCCGAAATACAGAAGGCTTCATTCTACTTTTCAAAGTATTTTCTCCAAGCATATTTGTAATTATAGCTACTATCGCAATTGTTTTTAATGCTAATTTATTGAAACTGTGCACTTTTATGTATATATGACATATTCTGAAGAACATATTATATATTACAGTGGTTTTATTATGAACATAATATTTAGTTACAAAAGCGCTGAATTAATAACTTCCATTACGAAATGCATCGTTTTAGAATTTTCACAAACCAATATTGTACGAAAAAATATTTATTCAGGTATACGCTCTCTTGTAAAATTAATTATTGACTCGATGGTACAGATTTCAAAACCTCTCATTTAAAAATACTTTTTTAAAGTTATTTGTGTTATAACTAAATATTTCGAAACTCATTTGTAGTTAATCCACCATAACGCGACGAATCGGCAAGCACCCTATATAGTGTTCGCAAATGATTACATCTATATCCAATCTCTTTCTAAAATAACCCCACATAAAAAGATGTCCGTGATCCAAAGCAGTTTTAAAATATGACACAAATCAGACAAGATTTTAAAATTAAGAGCCTCGCGCTGATTCTCAATCTGAAATTTGTACGATTTGATGTGATTGCCCCTCTCCTCTGATAACTCAAGAGCTTGACAGTACACAATAAAGCAGAGATGACACTTTCTTATATAAACATTGTGGCGTGTCTCGAAAGACCAGAAGCAGTGGATGAATATTTAAAAAAGCAGTTAACGGGCGTAAACTTTTACTGGAAAGAAGTAAAGTCTTTTCAAATGAAAGTGACTTGTAAAAGAAGTGCTGCTTTAACAATTGCTTAAATAGAAGGTGACGACTGAAGAGATTCCAGCTAAAATTTTAAAATGTATGTCGTCAAAATTTTCAAATTAGGATTGTAATCCATGGAGATTTAGACGTAAACGCGCTACTTTAATATTTATTTTCTAGAATGTGATTCCTAAAAATGCCATGTCAACAGCAGGAGTACTCGATAAAATCATCAAATAAAGAAAAAAGTATTTAGTTAGCGAATGAGATGTAATTGGTAAATTTCGCCCATATATATGATGGAAAAGAATTTGGAATACATTTTTCGTTGTTCTTAAACTTTTGACGTTGTGATTTTATCAATTCTAAATAACAACTATTACTATCTTTAAAACATGGTTTTCTTGGAATTGGGGAGATATATTTTGCAAATTGATGATTTTAACTTTTTAATTATATTGTAGTTCAGCAATAAGTAACTTTATAACGTAGGCTTTCTATAACTGAAAATGGAATAAATAACAGTTACCTAGTAACAAAAAAAAATAACTAACTAAATGAATACGAAATTACCGTTGAATGTTGGCATCAATAGTTGTTGATTTCAGTAAAAGCAGTTTCATAATTTTTGAATTAAAAGAAATGAATTGAAAGAATATGTTAAAGTATCAGAACATAAATGGTCCAACTTCATAGAAAGCTTTGAATACCTATTTTTTTTTTCTAATATAATATCTTTGGATGTATTTTTTCTTTGCAGCGTTCGATTTGCTCTTTCATCTTGTTTATTTATCGAAAACCAATGTATATATTAAATTGTAATTTGTTTATAAAATTTTAAATAATATTATTTTTGAGTACTATATTTGGCATCTACCCATAGAAGGTTAATCTTGAATATGTGACTTGGACCATTATATTTGAATATATCTATAAGGATCTTGGAATAGCCAAAACATATTCTCCGAAATCCAGACAAAGAAAATATAGCGTAGGAGGAGCCATATGACCAATTACGTTTAGTATGGTGGCTTTAGTTAGCCTAATAGTCCTGACGTCATTGGCACGTGATGCTCTCCTCAAGCGTGTTCATTGGAGCATCCGAAATAGAAAAACATACGAGATCTCTGATTGGATCTTGGTGAACATTCTCTGCGAATCCAAACTATTTAAGGGTTGCGCAAGACTGAATCCGAGCATCCGTTGGATTTAGATTTGGTTAGTTTAGTTGGTGTTTACGGATGAGTGCAGACGTCTTTCGATTCGCTTCTTGCGTTTCCTTTGGTTGGTCTTTCGGAAATAGCTTACCGGGCGGCGGTGTCTGATAACATCTCAAGTAAGTTCACTCTTTAACCCTTCGTTTGATCTCGGTTTATTTAACACTTTTTTTCAACGTTTATTTATGGAGTTAATATATTTTTTATTTGTCTGCTATACAGAAAGATAATTTAATTTTAGTCTTGTGCCTTTTATATTTGTTTATGCTTTTTTTATCAGATATTTTAAAAGGTAGATTGATGTTGTTTATAATTTGGCTAATTTTTAAAAAAATCTTGTTTTTAAGTCTTGGTTTTCTTTTCAAAATGTCGATTTTGAAGTTGGGTTTTTAAAAGTTTATTCAATATAAATGAATGTTTTTGACTTCACAATTTGTTATTATGTATTAAAGATTTAATTTTTTCCCTTTATTTTGAAAAAATGCATAACAATTTTATTTGTTAGTTTCTTTATCTTTCAAATCAGTGATTTATTTTTCAATTTAAAAAAGCTATTTCTTGTGTACTTCGAAACATATTTTGTGCTTTGCATTTTCTTTTTACTCTAAAACAAAATACTAATTTAAGTAAATTCATTCAGTATATAGATTGATACCCTCTCTCTAAACTGTCCTTCTACGCTGATTCATTTCCGTATCTAAAATAAACGTATTTCCTCTTACAATCCCTTTTTTTTTTCAAGTTAACTTAGTTTAACTTAACTAAATTCCTTATAATTAAAAATTTGTTTTTGGTGAATCGTAAAACTTTTTTGCTTGGGTAGCCAGTAAGATACACCGTTGTTAAATTATATTTAGATTTATGGAAGAAAATCTAGCCCTAAGTGACTCCGAATTTCAAAACCTCATCCCGTCCCTGTATTGATATTCGATTCCTTGCGACGTTTTTCTTGTAATCTTCTCTTCAAAATGCAATTACCTGGCAACACTTTCTTTCATTGACGTACAAGACTGTCCTTTGTTCTCCAGGCGAGCCCAGCTTTAATTGGCAGCTTGTTAGGTTTAATTAAATTTGCTAACAAATGCTCGCTAATGCCTGGGCTGTTCATTTCGACCAAGGAGTTTGGGGCCCAAAGAAAGCTTCCATCCATTAAGTTAACGTCCGCTTGCATTTGCTTCGTCTGTGCTAATGCATTGCACTGTTATAATATGCACCTTATTAGTAGAGAAAGAACCCATGTCCAATGGTATTAAAATAGACATCATAATCCCTTTTCTACAAAAGTACACGTTTGAAGAAGTTGACAATATCCAGGTCATTGTCACTTGTTTTTTGTAATGAACTAACATGATGTTTTTATCAACCAGTTCTTTAAAAATTGGAAAATTTTCCAGGAGGGAGAGCGTTGAAAAAAGTACAAAAATGAGTAACGAAATGGCCAATTAATGTAATTTGCCAATTAACGAACCAATTAATGTAATTAAATTGAGGTGACCCATATAATAATCGGTCAAATGTGTTTGATGCAATAAACTTATGTAATCAGTAGAAGTAAATGATTTTAAAGCATTAATTATGATAACTAATCCAATAGGTAGTGTCCACGCATTTCTGTTTATTAATACAGTTAAAGCTGCCAATTAAAGTTTGAGTGTTAAAATGTTTAATGTATTAAATTCATTGTTTTATTCCTGAATAAAGTGCATTTAATTTTGCAGAAAGTGCCATTCGTCATCAATTTTTATTGTAAAGTTATCTAGTAATATCAAGAATGGGATCAGTAATGGCCTATTGACCACATCTCTTTTCATACATTTTAGATTCAGACATTGAATGAAAGTAGTATATCTATGCTGCTTCCTTTCCCTATGTTTCTCAAACAATAATCTTAATTACTTTCACTTCCTGCCAAATTTAGCGGGAAAATCCCATGAATATTTGTGGCCAAAAATATACAAAGATTATTAATTTATCGAAATGTTGTACAAACTGTATTGAGACTCTTATGAGCCTAGAGCGCTGCAACTGCTTTATTTTCATAAGATTTGGGAAATAATTGTCAGAAATATTTTTCGAGTAGACATCATCACCCATTATCTATATTCCCTTTTCTTAGTGTTGCAAGGATCTTGGCTATTCATTTTTATTCTTCCATGCCTGAAAAAATATTAGAAATTTTTTATCCCCCCCCCCCCCCCCCAATTTTTGTGTTTTAAAACCGATCAAAAAGTTGGACGAACTGTTAATAAAAAGTGTTCTTCTGTGCGTCAAAAAAAGTGTTCTTCTGTACGAGCAGTTCTTTTTTCTATCTTTGGTATTTGATTTTCCCATATCCTTCCATCTTTGTTAAGCACTTTAGCACTACCAATACACGCCATGAAATTTTAAACTACGCCAGTCTACCGAACGATTAAAAATTTGAGGACTCAACTGAATCGACAAAATTAGTCGTATGAACAAGAAGCACACATTTAGCGTGATCTTTTGTGTGTGCATGTAGAAGATTCATTATTCGATTGTAGGCAGTGCACAAATATGCCCAAAAAACTGAATATATTTCCAGTTTGTCACTGCTATATGTACTATATGCGATGGGTTAATTCAAATCTTATTGATCTTGCTTCTACAATCCCACAAAATTTATTTAAAATTGTTTTTTAACCAGCCAGTAGCTATCGAACCGTAAAGACATTCTATACTTCCTCTACAGCGCGTGTTATACGAATTAATTGACGATACATTATCCGATTAAAAATATCGACTTTTCCAGCCAGTAGTTGAACTCAGTATACCGGCACAACGCCCTATCACTGGACCATGGCTTGCTTGAGTATCAGCCTCGCCATCTTCATCCATTGAAATTGCTAGGTTGTGTTAAGGCACTTCATTAGGCTAGAAATAGGCACCAGGGAGCTAACTGTTGCGGCCACCCGTGTTGACTCAGCAATTCAAATGAGATGGATTGCTCTCTTGGGACACGTAATGTTCCCTGTTCGAGGAGAATAATGAAGTGGCCTGTAAAAAGTCAATTATCTTTTAAACGGAGCGTTCATGCTCTATTACGATGTATTGAAGGATTAGGATACATTGAAATAGTTTGTGGCTCAATCATTGGAAAATTGTATCTTGCTTACTTACTACTCAATGTATTTAGTAAGGCAATGCCTTTTTTTTTTAATTTTTACAACTGGGCTAAATTTGGTGAACTAGACCATATTCAGACTCAGCAAAATTTCATACTGATAGCCAATTTTTGTGGCTTCATCTAGGTAGCTCCCGCTACCAATTTTGCGTAAAATTAAAATAGCCCCCTTTCAAACTTATCGATCTATAGGATTTTAGCTTGTGAAGAAAAGGGGTTCAATTGCTGTGATTCGATTGTAATACATAGGAGCTCAGACCTAGAAGAGCAAAATGCCCAACAGCACTTCGTAGTCCTTGGCTGCCTCAACATCACGCCTTCTCCAGCTCCTCTTGTCCATGGCGTCTCCCTTCCAGGCCTTTGAGGTCATTTTTGATGTCGTTGAGCCATCGAGTATGGGTTCCACCTCTGGAGTGGAACCTCTCAGTATTGTTGGAGGTGGCAATTCTTACGGGGCGATCTTCAGGGCCTGTCAAGATATGACCGAGTCATCTTAGTTCTTATCTGCGTGTTTTTAGGCTGTTTATAGGTGCTTACGCTTTTCTTATTTTAATAATATGCCAGGTCGACCGATACCGATCCCACAATCTCAGGTTTGTGAGGTATTCACGCTACGCCGCTGAAAAGACTCATCTAATCTATATCTGCATTTTCTGTGAAGGTTAATTACATTTCTCATATTTAAACTTCTTATGAGTTGTTACACGTCTTACAACTTTTAACATCCAGCATTTGAATGCCCTTCGTTAAAATTCAGATATAATTATCTTATTTTATTAGTTCTTCTCTTGTTAATAAGCAAAGTTGGCGATGGAGAATACCCCCCCTTAAAAAAAGGCGTTCTGCCAACAATCATTCCGTTCCGGAACTGTCTCTTTTTGCTCTGGTAGTTAGCGGAGAAGATTGCTTTTCGAAACCTCACGCTGCTACCCAATTGCCGATGCATGGGGAAAGGGAACGGCCGGTGTCTAATCGATAAAACCTTATGTTAGCTTATTCCAAAGCCCACACAATCACTTCGATTACGGCTGGAAATTGGACTACAATAGGGGAGCAACAATCGCACCGAGGCGGACACTTTCTCCAATCGGTGTAGTTAGCAAACGGTTCCACCCACCCTCATTCATATCGTGTACATGGACGCTTAAAATCAATTTTTTTTGTTCATTTGATCAACTTGATCCTTGGATATATTTTAAGGTTTTTTGGCAAATATTATTGGGTAATTTTTGATTTTCAGATACATCTTTTTCACTGTTTTTTTTTAATCCTAAACATTATTTATTTAGATTCATACGTTTTTGCTTTTAAAACAATCGCATGTATTGAAGCTATTTAATTCATAGACATGTAGACAAGTTACCATATGTACAGTGACACACTTATAAAGGTGACCAACGTCATTTCTTCAAGTCACATGAGTTTGGCACAACGACTTTTTGAACGAATTTTCATGATCAAAAAAGTACTGGTTGTGCGTTTTCTGGCTGTCTATTTCAAGTCTCCATGAAGCTTTAAAGCAGCCAAATGACGCCTCATTATTTAGAACCCTAGTCAAATGACGAGGCCGCCACTGGAGCGGACACCCAAAACAAACCATCAGTGGCGCTATCGTGCGCTTGCTCGGGACTGTCGAAAGCACAGATTTAACACGAGCGTGAGTGTCGCAGTGTACTCGGAACAAATATAGAGAAATGTACAACACAAAAAAGTCCATGCCCATATGAGAAGCCGGGACTTCTGACTACCTGGCCAGCCCCCTGACCATTCAGACCAGAAAGATACCCATTTTTTTTAAATGCATTCGCTTTTCGAGGATGCATTTGAAACGGTCACAATTTAAAAAAAAAACTAATTATCTACCTAACCTATACAGGGTGAGGCAAACAAAACCGGCCCCGATCTAGAGATGGGAATACGTAGAAATGCTTGGCGAGAAAAAATCTTGAAGCCGCCTGAAACCTGTTTTTGCATTGGTTGGATCGGATTAGCTTCACATTAGAGCTACTCTTAGACTAGTGGTGAGTTCAGATCTTGGTTCGTATTGTATAAGACGTCCCATAATGCAAATGTTGTGTCTTGCAATCAATTTAAAATGTTTTGTATTACCAAATACAAAAGGTCCGATTCTCTAGGATAAATAACCGAAATAATCACAAGTTGGAACTTTTTTGATCAGCCCTACAAACCCTGTTTATATTTCATTTCAACTATCTTTTCTAACCATAGCGTAGTTGCCGGCAAATAAGTCGCCAAGCGCTTGTTTGGGCTTAATATTGAAGCGATCAAAAGCTTCAGTTAGCAAACCTGTTTTTGTATTGGTTTTTGACTTGGCAACATTTCTGTCGTATTCTTATCACCACCTCGGGGCCGGTTTTGTTTGCCTCACCCTGTACATTCCGAATCTGAAACACAAATACACTTAAAACATTTTTTTCATTCAGTTATTTATCTTGGCACATACTCGATTTTTCAGATATATGGTCCTCATCGTTGAATTAGTTGGTAAAAGTTCATACCCGTTATGCTTTAATGTTTGCCAAATTAAAATATAGAAGAAAGAATCTATAACCATAATGAGCTCAAAGAATGTATCCACCACCTCACAGATAATAAAGACTGCTTTTAAATCTAGTTTATCAATGATGTGAGGGGGAAAGGGGGTCATTTTTGTTTAGAATACTCACTTTTTTTATTAGTATAGAGAGAAACGCAAGAAATGAATAGGCTATCAAGATGGGTTCTCAGATAACACAGGGAATCCCTATTTTTTTGTACAGATTCTTTTTTAGGTTCCTCCGAGAAATAATCTTGCCTTAATAATGGGACGGGGATCCTGGATTTAGGGTACGAATAAAAGCCGTCCTTTTCTTCGGGATTAGAGCCCTCCCGTGGAGCTCAAAAACGCCGGTCCCCCCGCCCTTACAATGGAAGAATGATTGATTCCCATTCTTCACACCAGGTTCGATTCCCCAGCAAAAGGCTTAGTACCAAAAGCCTCATAAAAAGAATAACACAGGAGGAGGGATATATGGCACTATACTTACTGTACAAATACAGTTATGATATTTTTGGTGTCCTCAAAGCTGTAATTTTTAACATCAAAAAGGATAAATAAAAGATACCCTGCTTGTTTAATTTTCCTCTTTCTTCTCGTTCCCATGGACAAAATATAACATGACATTTTTTTTTATCAAATAAGACTAAAATATACTTTTTCATCAAGCTTTTTAAAATGGTTTCCAGAACCTTATTTGACGCCTCTTCAATTGTTATATAAAAACTAATTACCGACTATAACGTTTCTTAACCTTTCTCTCTTGGATTATAAAAGACAATTTCAAATGTCCTTTTTTCATAAATATAATTAAAAAATCCTTTTTTAAAAAAATACTGATAGCACATTAAGGAAGTAATAGCAAAATTATATCGATCCCTTTTAATATGAAATGGTAGTGTTAAAACAATAATCAACTCGAAAACGGAATTCTGTTTCTATGTAATGTTATTTCAACACTTTTTTGAAGTGCCAGAAGTAATGTGTATATTAACTGATACATGTGATAAGTTATTAAATTTATAGTAAACAAAGAAGAAACCAATAATTAAACAGATTGAAAAAAAATCTCAAGTCTAATTAAATTAAATGTGAATTGAATAAGTTGTGCAATGGAAAATTTTAATAAAACCAGAAGAAATTATTGATTTTTCGTTACAGCGTTTAACTTGGAGGTATTTTTTTCCTCAACGCCAAACTTTGATTATTACCCCTATAATTGACGCGGAACTCTAGGACTAATTTTAAAATGTACGCGCCTCATTTACACGGAAAAAGATGATGCATTGGAGAGTTACAAATGGTAATTTAGATGGGCGACTTTTAATGTGAGTCCGATATAACCCATGCCAATTCACAAAAAGCGGGTAGAATTTTATTTTTTCGCATTCTAGAGTCTAGAATAGATAGTATTAAACGATGGTTAATTTGTGGCTCGTTCGAAGCTCTTTGTGTGCAAGCAATCGGCGTTCACCTCTACCGTGTACATAATTTTTCATTGTAAGGACGGTTGCGTAGGGTGCCTATTCTGGTGTTGGCTCGTCACCTGACTGTGGTTCTTAAATACGACGCCCGTCGCCAATAGCCCTCGTGTAGCTCTAGTGCGACGATAATTCAAACCTAACCTAACTATAAAAAAATCATTGCAAGGAATGCTTTTGTTGTAATTGCTCGCAATTCGAAGGCGTATTTGTGCTTCAAAAAAGTAAACTGTTAAAATAATGTGCAGAAATACCCAAGGTCAAGCAACGATAACCATATTAAAGCGAGCACTTAAAGCAACCTCTTAATGGCAAGTCAGAACCCTTCACATCTGAATAGAATAAACCAGATATTTTAAAATTTCGACACAAATGCAAAACTAGAAACAAAAAAAAATCAAAACTGCATATTCTATATAAATGTGTGCTATAAAATCATTCCTAAAAAGTAAAAATATATTGTTTTGGTCATCAATTCAATTGAAAGCCATTGATAAGGCATGGCATATTAGTTTCCAAAACAATAAACTATTTACAAATGAACTATACAACAAAACTAAAACGAATCTATCATCTAACTCAATAATTTACTCAAGACGAAAAAACTCCAATTTGATAATCAAACTAACTGTTTCTTTGTGTATAGGGTTTTTTATGTGTAAGCGTACATTTTATCCCCAAACCTGATTCCTCTGCTCAATGCCCTCAGAAAATGACTAATCTCAGCAATCTTTTTTTATCGCTTTTTGAATGCTTCTTTATCGCTAATCAGTGCCAGTAGCAATCATTTCGAACCTCTTTGATAGATATGCAGTTTGTCAGAACAAAGCTGGTTGTAGTACATAAAACTCGATTTAATTGCTTTTAATGTGTATCCATTGCACTGCTTGAATTTCTAATCCGAAATAAAATGTCTTCATTTGGAATCATTCTCAAATTACATCTATATGTGGACTTAATTATAGTATTGTATTATAGGCTTTTAATAAGTAATTTTCTTGTCTGTGGGCGTAAAAATTCTATACTTTCAGATGGCCTGTCTTTATAATGATAGTTGTAATGCCTTTTTAAAAAATCGATGCATGTTGCCAATCAAGAAGCCCCACAAAGTTGTAGATTTTAGCTTCCACACCTCGTTTATAACGTATAAAGTGAAAGTATTTAAGTTAAAATAAACTTTGCTTTACTCACTATTCACTAAAGAGTCCTACTCCAGTGGCTTAAATACCGTATTTACTGACTTCCAAAGTGTTACGGGTAGTACTATTTCATTCGCAAAGTGTGCAAGTTGCTATAAGTCATATTTTTAATATCCGGACATTATAAGCGAATCCTACAAAATTGTGCTTATTATTAATCAGATTATAATTGAAGGACATAAAACAAAGCATTTATTTTAGATACATGAATTTTTCCCCATGTGTACTTCCAATAAGATGAAAAAAACGAAAATGCTATTCTATAATGTCTAACCTTGGACGTTCTACTGTTGGTTCGACCGTCTATTTATTTCTATTCCTGTGAGGAGCTTTAACGCATCCAAGTACTCCTTGTCATTTAGAACCGCGGTCACGTGGTGATGGCGACACCTAACCTGCCACCCCAAGGAACGTCGAACAACATCGTACAACTTTGGACTCCACACAGTTCATGACCACGTCTGTCCCAGTGTACTTGAGGTTTTTTTTACTTGAACGAATACATTCAGTGGTGAAAGACTTCCAGCACTGAATACATTTAAATTATGGCTGTGTTTAGAACCAGAAACTTTCTCAATGAGAGTCCATCCCATTTGACCACGAAGGCTCACCACCCATACTATTCCTGCCCAGAAGCAAACGAGTAGCCGATCGCTGCCCATTGTTACCTGGTCCATCTCCCACCCCGTGCCATCATTACCCCTGTATGCATCTGTTGCTCGCCATCCCATTCCCGCCCTCGGGGGATACCTGGGGAGGGGAGGGGCCGGCGCAAAACGCTCTTCGCCCGCCCAAAATTACCTGGGTGCGGAACGAGTCGCGAGGCGTTCTTTTTCAAGTGCTTTTTTTTTCACGTAAACAGTACAAGTGTTCTTTAGTTCACGTACTATAAAAGAATTAGCGACGCATTTTAGAACCACGGTCAAGCGACGAGGCCCTCACCTGAATTGGCACTTGGCACAAGCGACATCGTAAACGGAATAATAAAGACTTTAAACGACGATAAATTTAACGTGCACCCGTTCCCAATACAAGGCGCGATTTTTTTTAATGAATGCTTTCATTTTGATCCGGACCAAACTAACTTAGGAATTAAAAAAAAGTGGGTTTTGTGTCAGTCTGACTGACGGGAACATTTAAACTACATGTTCTACCCCTATTGCCTGCGATCCTGTCAACTAAAATGGCCCCATCAGGCCTTGGCCCTCTATGAGGTGTCACGCCACTAATTTTATTTAGTGTCTTGACTTATACATTTCAGTTTGTGTCTTACCAATGTAGAAAGAATTAGAATGTAAAGAACTCTAACGATCCCCAACCGTTCTGTCAAAAACACGACTTCCCCCATCCGTGCTCGGAATTACCTTGGGAAAGCTCTAAAACAGCCGATATTCGGGTCATTGTATCCGAGCTTTGAGTTGCGGTGGGCAGAAAGGTGAGTCATGGCTGGTTTTGACCCCTCTTTGGACTACTCTGGAATCGCCAAAAGATGTGGACAAAAAGAAAATACACTCAAAACAGTTCTTGGGGGTGGGGAGAAAAGAAAAAAGATGGGGAACTCATCCGTTTTCTTAAAAGAACCTTTTTTTTTTTTAAATAAACCGAAGTATCGGTATAGAACCGCCACACACTGTTCCAACAAAAATATTTTTAGCTATATTAAACCTGTGTCCATGAAATCTTCTCGCCGGCGGTGGGCTAAAGCAATACCACCTAGATTAGAAGGCCGAAGAACTAAGCAACACAACGTCAAACTAGTGGACCAATTTCGATTTGTTGACCAATAACGTCGTATCTTAGGATGACATTGCAACTTCATTCATCTTATCTTAAAAATGTATTCAAATACAAGACCTAGTCACGAATGATCATTGGTCAAAACCACAGAATCGGTCCACTTATATGACGTCAAGCATTTAGTTCGCCGGCCTTCTAATCTAGGTGGTATTGGCTAAAGCGTCATGCCACAAAGGATTCCTTCTCATGTTTTATCCTAGTCTTAGCCATCGTATAGATGTATGGACAAAAAATTAACTTGATATATCTGGGATTGGTGAAAATGGGTTCCATAGTGTTCAGCATAGTCCGGACGTTGAATACAATGTCGCTCTTAGGTGTCATCGGGTGCCCAATCAAGTGTCGTCACAAGAAGCTTTTCAAAATTAAAAGTCCTTTCGTTCGTGTGTGTTTCTAGGATTCAGGATTCTTTCCTCCTATAGAGAAGTCCAATTTCTAAACGGTATTGCTTTCCGCTATAAAAGTTCGGAGTTGAACACGGTTCACTCAGTCTGTCATCCCTTTAGTAAAATGGGGACTAAGCTAGCTTTTCGAACTCGACAGTGTGACCAACTATTCTTGGGCCCTCTATGAGCTGTGGTTCCACTAAGTTCAGTTTCTATTATGGACACTATTTTGAGAACACCTGTTCCCTCAAATAAACCTTGACGCCCCCTCTATTAACACTCCCCTCCACGGTTTTTCCTGGGCAGCTTCTTTTAAAGTCTTTTTTTTTTTTGTACTCAGTCAGAATCTTGATGCAGAGCAGGGCTTTAGCTCCTCTTTCCGAATTTATCTTTATTTTTTCACCGCGGGTTTACCTTTTTACCCTCTGAATTGAAAAACACTTTCCGGAAATATGGAACACAGATGGATTCGAAAATACCAGAAGAGATTTTTGAAAATATTCTTAGATTAATAGTGATGAAGTTTGGTTTGGAAAACTTTCTTACGGTTAGAAAAGTTCTTAAGTGATTGCCAGACATCGAAACCACATATATTAAACTTATATTTATAATATTAATATAGACTGAGGGTAGGTGTCAAAGAGAGGTTTTAATATAAGAATAAATATTTTTGTGTGCTTGTGTATTAAAAATGTTAAATCATGAATTATTTTCACAATTATTTTTGTGTATGAATTAATACATAGTATAATAAATCTGCCATGTGCAAAAAACCGATGTTAAACCGAAATTTGATCAACAGAAATCAGTTGAAAGCAAAATGCTTTGTTTCTGAATTAAAAAAAAGTGTTAAAATGATAAACACAGTATTTGATGATAAATTGTTTCATGCAGAAAAAATAGATTTCACTAAATGTTTAAGTCAAATCCTCACTAGAGCTACATGAGGGCTAACGGCGACGGGCTTCATGATTTAGAATCCCAATAAAGTGACGAATTCACACCTGAGTAGGCACCCAACGCAACTTTTATGAGCAACATCGTACGCAGCGTTGGGACTGGAACACATTTACTGCGCACACCCTCTGTACGAGGTACTATTCGCCAGACCGTTCATAGAGGGGCAGTTATTTTAGCAATGCCCGGGCCCGAACCTGGGATCGTTGGCATGCATAAATAGTGCCTTAACGACTGGGCTTCACAGCCCCTTAACTGCTAAACTTTGTTGTTTCTTTAATTCCGCAGTAAACAACTGTGTAAGTTATGTTAAATTAGCTTATTTAATCTCTCATATAGTTCATCAATCTTTCAATTATGCCAAATTAGAAAAAAAACGCTTTTTTGTGTCTCAATAAGAGAATTATCGATCACTTACTGAAAAAAAAACAGATGAGTTCCTCAAGCTTAACTTGTTTCCTTTCTCAGTCAATATTTCTAATTTTATTCTTCTTGTTGCGCCAATGTATCCTTTAATTACATTTGTCTGGGCATTTTCGGATCGAACATTTTCCATCTTAATCAAACTTAGCCCGGAATCTCTTTTTGAGACTATACGGAAACACCTCCACTCATTTTAGCAATGAAAATGCTCCTTTAGGATTTTTTATGAAATGTATAAAATTTTATAATGAAGGTTGCAAATGGTAATCAAAACAAAATGGTAAAGAAATCTGGGTTTATTTTCCTTATGAAATACCTTTTATGTTAATTTTAGGGAGAATACACGTAAAAATATGATTATTAAAAACACTTTTTGATAGATGTCTTTTTAAAAAGGCAGCTATCAAAAAAAGTTTTCAAAATATAACTAAAAGCATGTAGTTTTCTTTTTAAAAAGAAAAACTACATGCTTTTATTTATATTTTAAAAACTTTTATTAAACAAAATGTAATACGTATATTCCTGGTAAAATACGCTTACTGGTGTATTTCTGTTCTGTTATCTAATTCAGTCTTTTTGATCCTTGTATTTTGGAAATGAAACGAACATCCAAATGCGATTTGGCGAAGAAAACAAAGCATTTCATTGATCTTTTGCACTGTATGGTGGTCATGCATACATTAGGTGCTATCTCTGATCTGTCGGCTTGAACGCGTAATTTGCCGCAAATGGAGGGGGAGTGTCAAACTCTCTGTGCTTAGAGCATGAAATTAATATTGTTACGTCAACATCGGATTAGCGCATCCTTATCGTCTTCTTAGGTACCTTAGTCATGCTTTAGCCACTGGACCGAATCTATTTGGATTGGAGAATTTTGTTTTTTCACTTGTGACCAACCAAATGCACGAAAGATAAGGATTTGATCACTGTTTTTGTTTACTATTACCATGTTGTTGTTGTTTTTTAAACAGGGCCACCATGATGGGGAAGCGAAAGTTTCATCAAGCTTTGAAAAGAGCCATTTGTGCCACATTGAAAATTGTAAAACTGTCATTAGATTGCCGATAATCGATATCGAATTTCATGGGTTTGAATCTGCTTCTTAGTGGTTGATTTAATTGTTCAGAAAGACTTTTCACAATAGATCCCGATCTAATTTGCACTTGAGCAGTAACAAAACCACAATATTTTAAACCAAAATATGCTTTTAAAGGAGTTCAAAACGTGTAGGAAAAAAATATATGTAAATAAAAATCATGAAAGAAAGCAGTGCAGAGGCACTAGAGCAGTTACAATTAAGTCTCTTTCGAAAATGGTGTTCGGTCCATCTAGATACAGTTACCTGTTATCTGGGCTTCATAGAAAAAAAAATTAGAAATCGCTATTTCATAACGATATTATTATTTCTTTAACTGTTTCAAAGCTAGCAAGTTCACTAAGCACAATTTTGGTTGATAAGGCTTATTAAAAAAATTCTGACAAGTATCACTAATAGCGCGTATTGTTTAAGCATTAATGTTTACTAATAACGTTTATCTGATACGAAACAGTTAAACATCCTATACATAAGCAAAGTCATCGTTACATTTTTAACAGTTTCTCTACTATTACTAGAAGCCCTTCCCCACCAACTCCAGAATTTCTCTAAGAAAAATGTCTTAATCATTTTAACTTACTCTGAAAAATAGTTCTTTACGAACCCGAAATCTCCCATTTTATAGCAAGCCAACCCAAAGTTTTAAAAATAAAGTGCCTCTTTCGGGGAGCGTAAATTTAACTTTCCAAAATCCTTCTCTCCGATTTCAGCATCTTGCAAGATGAGAAAGTGCCATAAAGGCCTGGCACCTGTCTGCGTCGAGCTCGCCTTTATTTGGCAAGCACACCTTAACGGCGCTTTTTCTCTAATCTTCGAAGCGACGAAGGAATCGGAGAGAAATGCTTCATTTTACTACTCCTGCAAAACTGGATTCCCGGCGCGTTCCAATCCCGTATTTTATGGCACGAATAAGATCCCAATTTGGAGAATAAACGGCAGCTATTGGAGCAGTGGCGGGTTTTTTCGCAGTCCATTAAGACGCGGCTAATCACGGGGGCCAAATCGAATTAAAGAGTTAGAGACGACTAGCTATCTAAAATAGGAATCTGCCATTCGGCACCTGTTCTTAGAAATGGACAAGAACGTTTAGTTTTTACTCTTTGGAGGGCCACACACACATCGTAGCTCGAATGGGCCGGCGAATAGGGGCATCATTCCAATTATTATCCTTATCGGCCACTCTTAAGGGGGGTGTCAATGTTGCCAAATAACATGATTATCTCTCTTATTAAGTTTTTTTTTCTTTCGAATGCATACTGAGGAATAAGTCAAGAATAGTTCAAGAATGCCTTGTACTAGTACAGTTTTTAAGTTGAATCCCGCTTCTCTTATTGGAGTGGGGTCCTACAGTTGATTTCGCACTGGGCCTTACACTTGTGACGGTTCCATTTACAATGCTATTTAAATATCAATTCAGGGGGGATATTCTACCAATAAATAACCCCGTTTATGCGAGCAGGTCACTTTTGCAAGCTTCAAAGTTAGAAGCGTGTTGCTAATAGCCTATGTTTAGCTCTGGTGCTGCCTCAGTTCAATCGGAGAGTCAAACTCAAAAAGCCGTAATCATGATATCTCGTTGTTTAAAAATAAAACAGGCAAGAAAATGTAAGACGGTACCAATTAAAATTGTTAAGAAAGAATATTGAACCGAAGAAAAAAAATGACTGGTTTACACTGTAGATTCCTTGTTTTGTATTAACTGATGCATCGACCTATCATACGTTTATGTTGGACATTGAATGAAAATCCACGGGAATATAATGTATGGTAACATTTCTTCAAATGCACTCATGAATGAAAACAATTGCGCGAAAATGGCATGTATCTACCATCTTTCAACACGAAAACATAAGCATAGAACACTGTTTTCCGAAAATAATCCCAAATTCGCTTGCCTATTTAAACCACCGAAGAAGTCGGTAAGATATGCCATTGCGACAACTGCAAATGACCATGGATAGTTAATGGATTGGGGCTCCGTAATTTGATTAAGACCGCTCGTTGTCGTTAGACGAGAGAATCCTTATTCTTGCCACATTTTTTCGGTGCTTTTGGAATGTTGAGTTGAAGCAAGGAAAGAAATTGTGATATTTAATATGATTTTTCCCCGCAGAGTCTCTTTAATGACATAACAATAAACAAAAGTTATCATGGTCGGTTCTATACAGTTACTGCTAACATACTATACCTACTGTAAAAAATAAAAATAATTTTACTTATATAAATTCTACTTCAGTCTGAGGCTCAACATTTAATGCCAATATCGATTTCTTAAATACTAGTTAGAAAAAAGTATAAGTTTTAAGATAATTGTGAAAGAAAGCTTAGATAAATTTGTATAAATTATTCAATTAATATGGCTTATGACTACAATGACATCCTCTATTGTTAATTTGCACACAAAATAAAGTGAATCCAAAAATTTATTTTCTTGATTTCAATATTTAATGCGATTCCCAGTTTCATTTGTTATTTCTTCACGAATACAAGAAGTTATAATTGTTTTCTTTTTAACCTTTAAATTCATTTTGAATAATCACTTTCTAAATATTTTAACACAATAAAATTAAAGTTAATTACCCTTCAAAATCAAAAATAATGGTTTAACATTTGAGTTGACATTTATTAAAAAGGTTACTATTAAAATAGCTTTGCCAGCTATTTATGCTATCCGATTCCACATTCAACGGACTTTTTAAGGTCTGTTAGTAAGTTAAAGGGAAATAACTCTGAAAATAGAACTTGTTAAAAACTGCCTAATGAACCAGCATGGCAGAGAAATATTTTTAAAAGAACCTCTTTCGATACAAAGGCTAAAAATACTTTTTCAATTTTGATATAGTCTTGCAATTAAGGAGTATTCAAAAAAGATCTCTTCAGTGGATAAAAATAAGTTTCTTTCCCTATTATATGTATTAAAATTTTCTGAAATTTGGAATACTTTTTTCATGAGTTGTTGAGTACATATTGAGTAATTTTTACATTGTATTAGTAATTTAATTTACAATTTGAAGGAGTTATAGTACTTTAAATAGGTTAAAAATAAAAATATATCGGCAAAAAAATTGCTAGAAAAATTAATAAAAATCAACACATTTAATTAATAAAATTACAAACATTCTGTACTATAAAAAAAAAACAATGAAAATCAATATTTTTTTGTGTGTAACAATCGACTTTTTGTTTGACAAAATTAGCTGCGAATAGTTTTAAAGGGCCATCCATAATGAGTTAAAGTTTTGAATCAAAGTTTATGAAGTACAAATAATTTGCACACTAACTTATAAAAACTTGTTATTTCAGTAGAAAGATACAATTTAACTGCCAGTTCAATTATGTAGTTATTTATCTGTTAATTTATTATACTTTTCAGGAGATACCGGTTTAAAAAAGAATCTATAAATTTTTAGAAATACCCATACAAGAAATTCTAAAATACTGGCTTTCTAGAGAAAGTTTTCCTGTATGCGTTCTGAATATTGTATTGTGAAGAGAGTTATTTTAAATTCTCTGCCTTACTTCATAACCAAAAGAAGAAAATACTCTGGGCTTCTTTCAATTTGCAATGCAGAATTCCTAAGCGTGTGCAATAATAAATCCAACTATGTTTGAGTTTATTAGAACCAAATCGTGTATAAAGTTTCTTTTTTTTCTGCTGTTTATATGCCTTTTTTTGGATAAAAACGTTGGGAAATATATATTAAAAATTTTAATTGTGCGCTCTAGGGAATATATTTTTAACACATTTGACACTTATTTTCAACACATTTCCATGGTTGTTTACATTTTCTGTTCTATGGTATTTTTTGCTAAAATAACAAGAAAAATTAAAGCATGAAAGTTTTTAGCACAAATTTTTACTCACTTCGACAAAAATAAAAATGTTGTTAAAAATGAATTTTAGTGGCATCTAAACTTTTTAATTACGAATATACGGTCTTTTAATCAACTCTTCCGTCAATAATGCTTGTCAAGTAAGTCTGCAATTCGAACTTGTGGCCACATTATAATAACCATTATAATAACATTGAAACCTTCTTGAACTATAATGAAGCCCGACCTTCAATTAATTTCAAGTGGTGTGCCCATACTAAATAAAAAAGGATTGCTTTCGTGAGTTCACTAGTTTGCACCATATAACCACGTAAGTGTTGGAAAACTTGAATTCATTTGGAGTTAATGTCGAACATTGATCTGAAGGGCATTTAGCCTACTTTCTAACATGTAACCCATTAACGACCCATTTGTGAATACCATTAACAGCTTCCTTACCAAATAAAAAAGTTTTTAATATTTGTTTTTCGTGAAGCTTAATTTTGCTTTTCAAAATTTGTTCAGCTACTATGCTCCCTGTGGTCTGCATTTGTCTATATTTTGTTTACTTAGGTAAGCTTAAGCAGTAAGCTTACTTTCGCATGGCAAATTTGTTGGCGAATCGTCGTTAATGAGTTAAGTACTTTAATTATAATCATTGTTCATTAGCATACAATAATCGATTTGCCAAATCAAATCACACACTATGCTTCCTGTAACTTTTAGTTGGTCGGACCCCGAACAAGCTTTTTGTTAGCTTATTTTGCATATTGGGTCCTACTTTAATACATCTCGAAAAGTTAAAATTGAAAGTTTTTCATTCAGTTAGCAATGCTACGAGCCAAGTTCTGTGTCAATATGTCAAACGTTCCGAGGCAATCATTTGCCGTTAAAGGTGAGTCTTTTCAAGCGCCCCATCTCTGCTCCAACTGGACACCAGGCCTGAAGTGTTTGTCATAGGAGCAGACACTTCCGAACCCATTATCGTAACTCTCAGGGATTCATTCGATTAAACGGTCTCCAGCCAAAAGGGGTGCGAAGCCCATTTGTGTCGAACTTTATTGTCGAACTTGAATCTAATCTGGAGTGATTGCCTTGGTGGCAAACGCAATCAATAAGGAGGAAGCCTTCAAATGAACACGAGATTGCACAGATACGGAGCATCACAAGGAATGCTCAAACACAATTTTATTGCCTTTTGTTATGATGGATGGGGCTATTTGTAAGGATGTACAGACCGCGTTTTGCTGGCTCTTCGGCTTTGATGTCGTAAGCATGATGTATGGCTGCGTTCTCTGTGACCGCGGATTTTATTGTTTGCTAATAAGACTTAAAAGGACGTTTGATGTGTCAGAAGATGTCCATTTAACAGAGGGGATTTATACTACGGAACTGTACTTTAAAATAGTTAAGATTTTTATTCGGTAAACAGAAGATACACTGCTCAAAACAATTAGGGGAGCACTTTTTAATTCCAACTTTAACTTCACTCCCAACTTTTTAATTTTTATCCTATAAATCTGAAATTTGTTAAATAGGTTCACTGTGCATTCGAAATGAAATAGTAAAAAACAGGAGAAAAAATCTTAAGTTTTTAATACTTAAATTTAAAGGGGGGAAATGGAATAATAACTTTTTAATAAATTATAACAATAATTGTTTCAAAACTTTTTTTGTTAAAAATAGTTGAAATATATTTTTAAACATCTAAAAAATGCAAGCATGAAAGATTTAGGGTCAATTTATTTTCTAAAACTGTTTTAAAGTGAAATTTATTTTACCATATATTTCATATTTTCATTAATATAAAAAAAATATATTAAATTCTTCAAAATACGTTATTCTTCCATATAATGATGTATCTAACGATAAATAAGTTGCGAATTTAACTTAGTCAGAAAAAAATCACAAGCTGATGATTCCCAATGGAATCATTGGGAGCGAAAGGGTTTAAAACATGTGCTGAGCAGTGTAGTTTACGTTTCGTATTTCAACTTATTTCGTTTTTGGCAATGGGGATTCCTATATCATTATTCGGTCCCCTTTTTAGGCAACCAGTTATGTGTGAAGCCACTGTTTGTCTTTTTCTGTAACTTGTGATTATTACACGAAGTAGACTTTCATATTTTGTTTAACTCATATTAACTTGCGATATTGATTATACTTGCGATTGATTATACTTGCGATCGATTATACTTGCGATCCTTATCAACAGCAAGGCAATACGAATGGAGATCTATTTTTAACTGCGCTTATTGCATGACATAAACCGAAACTTGAAAATGTAGTACACTTTTGACCTACCAAATGTAATATCCCGCAAGATTCATGTGTTAAACTAAATCTCAGGTATGTTCCTTTTAAAATACAGTCAGTTATAAAGTATTTTACTGCTCATAAGTCTTAGTAGTAAATATAATTAGTATTATGCGTGCTTTACAAAAATAAAACAACAATTTCTAACATTAACGCCAACTTGAGCTGAAGAGTCAAGGAGCTCGCTAGGCAGTCAGAATGTCCCTGGCTTAAATCCAGGCGTATGGGCAAGAATATTTGTGTTGAGTGTTTGTCTATATTTGTTCTCAGTACACTGAGACATACGTGCTCGGTAAATCTATAGCGTGAAAAGTACCAAACAAGTGCCCGAGAGCGCCACTGGTTTGTTTTGGGTGCCCACTTAGACGTAGGCATCGTCACTTGGTCAGGTTTCTAAATAACGAGACTAAATTTGGTTGTGTTAAAGATACAGAGGCTATAAATACAAAGCTGAAAACGTAAGACCTAACCTAACCTAACGTTAACTATTATATGCAAGATCAATTCCAGATTAAAACAGTAATGTGAAACATCGAAGGTTACGTAAATAACACCTTAACTTCACATTTACGTTAATGTTGCACTCTCAACCAAGTTTCATATGCGAAAAATGTAAGCTAAGGAATTCCATGCGAAACAAGTTCCTTTTCGCAAACATTCATTCACTCTCTTAATAATTTTTTGGGTGGCACATACCTTATAGAAACGGGCTGAATCGAAACGACATTTTCAGGTCATACAGATGTATATTCTCCATAAATATACTTTAAGGGTATTTTGAGTTGCTAAGTTTTTTTTATAAGAAGGTAATATCACAAGGGGGGGGGGGGGGGGGGGAATCGATAACTTTTTTTTCGTTAGAAGCACTAATGGCTTATGAACAAAGCTGCAAGTAATATTTTTCAAACTTGGCCGTAAATACTAAAGAACATATCTTGTGGCATCATGTGTTTCAAATTTGCGGGCTGTGCCGGAACGCTTTTTTTTTTTTTTTGTAGTTCCTACTGACAAGGGCATAAAAAACGAAATAAACTATTCACAAGATCATCAGCAACTTCACAGTATTAATTGCACTTTGAGGGTTTTGTATTTTCTTAATTAAACGCTTTGTGCATAAAACTGTGACAGTAAGCGATACGTTTTCATTTAGGCAAAAACTGGACCACAATCGTATTTAACTGTCACCAATATAATGCTTATAAGGTTTTTATATGAAAAAAATAAGAAAAAATAACGAAAATTTGAGGAGATGTACTGCATTTCCTATATTTCCATATTGAAGAACAATTAAAAGAACAGTACATTTTTTACTTCCCATGTCCCAGAATTGTGTTTCGCTTATGAATGTGAAACAATTATCCGAGAAATGCCAGTCGATCTGCAGCTCTTATCTAAATTGTTCTTGGGAAACTTCGCATCGCGCTTTAATTACTCAGCGAGTGATTGCGAATTGCGTCGTTAAAGGTAATTAATTTTATTAAACGTCTGTCCTGAATTGCAGTTACCGGGAGAGCTTTTTTAAATGCCTTCTCGGTGATATCACAAATTGGATTGGACTGAGATGGGATGTATTATTTCTCTAATGTTTGACAGATTCAGTTGGAGATTTCACTTTTCAGTTTGTCACTGATTGAATTAGAATTTCAATTAATTTGAAAGGTAGGAATCGTTGTCTTAGCGCGAAAAATACCAAGGGTATAAAAGTATTTTCATAAAAATCGAAAAAAGGCGATTACTTTCAACTGTAAATACCTGACATTACAGCCTTTTTATTTCTTTACTACACTCAAAAAATTAAATGCTCAAAAACGACGAAATTTTCCTTAATTTTGACGATTCCATTTACTGGCAAATGCTCCGAGTTTTCATTTCCTCAAATTGAGGAAATTTGAATCGTCATTTTTATGAGGATATGAATGTCGTTTAATCTAAAGAAATATTTCGTCATTTTTGAGCATGTGAGAACAACAATGAGATTCAGTTTCCTCAAAATCAAGATACTGAATCGTCAAATCAAGATCGTAAAAATGAGGATTCGCGTTTACTCAGAAGTCACGTGATAGTTTGACGAAACAATCCTCAAAATTAACGAAATGAGGCTTGAGTATTCATGAATCGTCAAAAATGAAAGTGTTATTTCTGAGAGTGTTGGTTTTTTCTAAACAGGGGCTAAAATGAATGGTGTTGCAAGCACACCAAAAACGGGTTCCGAAAAAAGTATATCCGCCAGAGAACGCTGATCAACAAAAACTGTTGGTATTAGATTTCATTAGTAATCGCAATAAAAGTTGCTATGTTTCTTACAAGCCGAAAGCCAAAACCAGGAGAAAAAAAAATTAGAAAAATTTAAATTTTGGCTACTTTAGATTAATTGAATTTAATTTAAGTCAAAATCGTTATTTAATTCATGAAATTAACGTAAGGTAATGTAATTATAGTAAGGATATTCAATCAATAATACAATTAACTATGTACAACTATATTTTTTAATTAAATAATGATTATCAAAAATGTAGAAAACATTTGGCGGCATCTGAGTTCTTAACAATCACCAAAAAATAAGGTCATTCCGAGAAAGGGTTGATCCCCATTACAAAATAAAATAAAACGTACTTTGTTTGCATTTAGAAGGCCCAAGAGTTCAATGTAAACATTTAAATATCTGCACGAATACGAACCGTATCTCGCGTATAGAACCGTACCATTCTATTGATTCACAAACATGGATATATTGTGTACAAAATCTCCTTTAAATAAGAATTTTGAGCAGTCTTACTACGAAAAAAAATTTTGGTTTACAGAGAATTCAAGGGGCGTCTCTAACTATAAGCAGCATTAGGTTTGTAGAGATAAACCCCTTAGGCTTTTCTATTAAAATTTGAAGTATGTTTTTCTTATCTTTTCTAGATGTTTGAACTCAATTTCATAAATTTAAAACTGCGATATATTTTACACAAAACTTTAAAAGTTCAATAACCTAAATACACTTCAAGTTAAACAGATGTTGTTCTTTCCGGAGTCATTTTAGGTTCGCGTTTCATACCCCGGCACCTTAATTTATTAAAATTACGGACCATTATTAAAATCGCGAGATATTAAATACAGTAATTAATTTCAAGTTTGACACATTGCTCGTGCAACAAACTTCGAAGGATGAATAATAGCAGAAGCGTGTATAACAAATCACCATTGGAGTTTTACATTCTGAGAAGTTTTCGTTCCCACGCGTGATTACTTTTCGACTAATTAAGAAAACTCCTCATTCGAGAGTGTAACTAATGACGAACTCATTTTAAGGATGAACAGTTTCTTCACTTTTACCGCTTATTTGGCATTTAGTCTTCGATATCATGCGATTTCTTTCACATTTCACTACTTCCATAATTTGAATGATTCAATAAGTTATAAAAAATAATGGCCCACACGTTTTTTAATTTTTTTTCATGAATTAGAAATGAACAAACGAGATATATGATTTTTAACTTTTAAGTTTTCTGCTTATGGGGATATGAAATCGGAAGTAAAAAAAAAAAACGTTCTCTCTGTGTTAACAAATTCGGTGCCGAATTAAGCCGGCTGTATTAAATATTTTTACAAACGGTATTTTTAAGTATAAATTTAGCTGGTTTAAAGGGCTTCGTACTTCCTCTTTGGGAAATCAGTTCGAATATATTTTTTTTATTTTCCATGCTTACAACAAATGCGTATTTAACAAAAAAGTTTTCTTTAGAAATTTTAAAGTCAATTATTGAAAAAAAAACTGGCTTAAGACCAGTTTATAATATATATATTTTGAATATCAGCTATTCAGAAAATAGTTTATCTTAATGAAATTAGTTTTTTGCTACATATTTTTTAATCCGGTTCAGGCAGCAACTGTTCTCAAACAGAACGTAAATGATACACATCTTCCTCATTTCGCGTTGTAATTCTGCAATACTCGACCTTGTGCTAATGATTCAAACAAATGTATAAATGACTGCAAGCGCTTCAAAATCCAAAGTCCAGTGTTATTATCTTCCGATTAATTCTTATAACTTGGGTGGGAAAATGTAGCATTTCGAATTGGAGCACGTATTCTACGGAAGAACGAGTGAATGGAAGAGAGCGAAATGCGGGATACGTTTTGGAGAACAGTGGAACTGCATTATTGGTCTTCTCCAAAAACTTACTGTGGGCTGGGGAGCCCAGCATACGAAATGTCCCAGGTTTGGGTCCGGGCATCGCCAAAGTAACTGCCGACCTATAAACGGCCCGTGCAGCTAAAAATGTCCGACGAATAATAAGTGTCGGAAGCGTGTAAGGGAGTGCTCGTTAAATATCTTTCAAAGTCTTAACGCTGCGTACGATGTCGCCCTTAACGGTTGCGTTGGGCGCCTATTTGGGTTTCGGCTCATCACTTGACTGTGGCTATAAAATACGACGCCAATAGCCCTCGTGTAGCTCTAGTGCGACGATAATTCAAACCTAACCTAACCTAAAAACTTATCATTAGATTGTTCGTTAAAAATATTGTGGCTTTTAAAAAAGGGAATTGTGAAAACTAAATACTTGTAAGCAAGTTTTTAATTTTTACGCCAAACCCGCAAAATCTAAAATGATAATATCAGAAGAAGAAATAGTAATAAAAAAATATAATGTAACAAAAAATAAATATGCAAAAAGCCATAGAAAAAATTAACTTAAATAAATGTTTTAGAACTTTTAATTTAAGTTTATCTCAAATCAGTTCAGTAGTTGTGTTCTTGTAGAATGTCCTAATTTTATAATATTTTAACTCTGAAATGTAAGTAGAAATATTCAATAGAATATATGCAACTTCAAAAAAATATAATACAATGAAAGGGTTAAAGGCTAATAATAGAAAAAAAAAGACTTGCGGCCATACCTTTCCAAGAAAATGCTTCTTTGTTTCCTCTGCTCGAAATTTATTTGGCGCTTTTGGCGCTTTCTCAGCAACCCCCTGGCGCTGCAGCAAGTGGGTATTGTTATACGACTATTATCTGTTATTAAACGCCATTGCACGAAAGTAAGTGCCGGCCCTTTTCCCATTACATCACGGCTATCTTTAACCCCGCGTAAGATCTCTTTTCCAAAACATGCTCACCTTTCTGCCTTTGTACTTTCGAAGCTAAACATTACCCGAAACGCCACGCCAAAAGAGACTTTTTTTCATGTCGAGTGCTTTTTTTTTCAGGTTGAAATGTTGATTTTTTTTTTACTGAAAGCTTCGTATTTTCCAGCTTGAAGTTGAGAAGGGTTTTCCATACTTTGCAGGTGGAAAAATGCTATATTGTATAAACATTTGAGATATTCCTATTTTCAATTTCTTAAATCAGACTGTTATTTCCTTTTTAAATTTTTTGAATATTCGAAATTAAAACGTAGATTGTTTTCACATAAAATTGCCCTTATATCTCCCCATGCTAGAATTTAGATGATGTATTAATCTAATATTTAAGTCTATGTATTCTAACTGCAATAATAAAATATTTCTTCATATTTTGTTTTCGTAACATACAATATATTAAGATAATTACAAAAAGTAAAACACTATTTTGCTTCATGTTTTGACTAAAAAACACTTAGTAGTTTTAGCCTTATCGTAATGTATATTTCTTTATACTAAACTTCTAAAAAATATAACCATATATTATTAAAGAAAACCATAGATAAAAAAAATTATGTTCCAAAAGCTCGAAATCTGAAATTTTCTTAGGATACATAAAATATCGGACTTGCCCAAGTTTTAAGTTATAAATCTTTTTTATAAAGTAAACTCCAATACCATAAAATTAAACAATTTACTACATTTAACCCATCTTGGATATATAAAATAAGATCTTCTCTTTTATCTGCATCATATCCCTTTCTTATTCTACTGGTAAGTACTTTCGTATCAGTTTGTGTGTCCTTATTCTAATGATAAAAGTTGTGCAGAAAAACCTTTGTTTTGCAAATTCAAGCTGCTTGTTTATAGCATATACGTAGTAATAAAGTTTTGTTTATATAAAACAAGGAGTTTTCTACTAAAAACAAAGTGAAGTTGTACACTTAAAAATTGACATTCAAATCGGTTTAAGTACGATCATATCCGGTGTTGTAAAATCATACATTTATTTCAAAAGTTTTGTTTTAAAACGCTAGCGATATTTTTAAAATCAGAGATAGAATCTCGTTACTTTTTATGAAAATTTTTTCTTTACTACTAGTTTAAACATCTAGTTTTTTTTTTTTTTTAAATCTATTATTTTGAATGAGGAAATATCTGAACTGATAAAAATATATATATTTTTTTAATTTGATCAGTCTACAAAACAGCAACTATACTTATCTGTATATTGTTAAGTTAAAGTAATCTTCTTATTAGTCTGCTTTTATATAGATATTTTCAATCGCTTTTGATAAATCTATTGGAAAATATTTAAAATAATCGTAACTTTATTTTTGAACACTTACTTTTAAAAAAATAATCAAAATGAACTGCTGAAAATAATGATTACTTTCGAAACAAATAACCTAACAAGAGGACATTTTCAAAAATAACTTTGCTTTAATCGAAGCTTAGTACTTCAATTGACCCACTTCTGGCAATCTGGTCAACTGAAAGTGATAAAGCTTAATTTCTATGAGAAAAGAATCGCGCAAATACGAGCTAATAAATCCACAATTGAAATACTTCGATAATAAAAACAAAATATAATCCAAAATATTCAGGCTAAATTCACCAAATTATTGAATTAGTAAAAAATTTATGGTAAAAATTTCGATCCTTAATTCGCGCTTTAGTGGTATTCTGTTCCCTTCATAAAGAAAGCGAACCCAACTCCCAACCTGTGTACCTGAGCGTTCATAATCCCCTCCATACACAAGTGAAGATCATAAAAGTTATCAGTCCGGAGTCAAAAGATGAGAGAAAAAAGTCAAACTAGTTTGTGCATCCAAAAAAAATGAACCGTAGATAACTCTTAGCCAGAAAAAAAATGACAGATTCTAAATGGTGTCCCTCGTATTCGTTCGTAGTAGCTTATCGAGGCACGTGCGCTTCTGATTACTTTACTTACTCATGAAAAATGTTCCAGTTTTGACTTCTTCATATTTCTTAGGACTGATAAATTGTAACTCTTTCGTGGTCGGAAGACTTATCATTTATTTCAGCCCCACGTTCCAGTTAAAAGCGCGCCCTCCACGGTTCGAACACAAATTGCATCGTCTATTCGGGTGCAGTCTTTTCATCGACTTTGTGTCAGTGACGTGATGGATTCGAGTCATGGTACCGGCAAAAAAGAATCTATTTTTTTTTATTTTGGCAATTTAATTTCACAAGTTATCTGAAGGTCAGAGTTAAAATTGAACTTCTCTGAAGCTTACGTTCGCATTCAGTGTAAAATGGGGAGTAACGTTACTCTATAAAAGGTTGCCGGGTTTTTGCTGCCTCTAGCTTTATGGGATGACGACGATAAACCACAAAATAGGAGTGAACTTCAACCTGAATACTATTTGGGTGGAAGCTTACTCCTATTTTGTAGTTTAAAGTTACTATATAGCTGTAGGCAGAAAAAAACCTAGATGCTGCCACCAGTTTTATGGAGAAGCGTTGCACCAAATTTGTTCAGTGCTAAAGCCAAGAAAAAAAATTTAACTTTTTTTGTAGAAATCATGGGCATAAATATTCAATTGCATTCGAGAAACTATGATTCTTAAATGTCAGCTTTAACTCATTAAAATGAAATTGAAGATTTTATTTAAATTCTTCATAACGATATTAATAAGTGTACCTGAGAGACGTCTCCAATATAAAAAAAAATCGTTTCTAAGTTTAAAAGAAAATAAATTTATTTTATATTTCAAAGATATTGGTTTTTTTATTTTTTTCATTTTCGAGACAAAAAAAAATTAGCTTGAGAAAGGCAACACTAACTAACCATACTCAAATGATTTGCCTCATATTTCCTAACTTATAAACGCAATGTTTCTAAAGGGTTACTTAAAAAAATGGGGAGAGGGATTTAACTATTAATTATTGCTACAAATGGAACTAGCAGTAACCTGAAGGGTTTTTTATGAAAGAAAATTATTTTTAACTTTATATTTAAACATTAAGTACCTTCATTATCCGTATTATATTATAATTGCCTATGTTGTAACGGGTGAAAGATACATCTATGTTGAAGTAATGTATTATTAACTTTTTTCTTATTGTAACGAGTCATAAAAGTGTCAAGAATATCTTAGTTGCTTAGCAACTACATCGGTTTTTTTGCAATAAAAGGATGAACACACGAACCCACAAACTATCATTTTGCTTATGATTCATTTATTTTGCAAACTAAAAATACATTTAAAATATACTCCTTTTTAATAAATACAGTTTTGTAACAAAACTTTAATGTTTTTTTGATGGATTAGTTATTTGCTTTTTGTTTTTTTTTATTGCAAAATTAAAGGATTAGCACAAAATGCAAAAAATGGAAGGTGTTTCACGTTAAAACCTATATGAGCTTTATTTAGATTGTGAAAACATAAAAAAATTTGATTACACATAAAAGAAAGAACCAATAAGAACTTCTAATTTTGATATAGTTAATGAATAATATATAATTACTAATTTTAACTAATTACTAGTCAATAACAATTTATCCTTAATATTAATTCTTAGTTCATATAAAGGGTCTTCCAGTATGACTACAAAAAGTAATACTATGTTAGACATTTTAAAAATTTCAACTGTTAGGGGTAATGGTGGCAGCCTATCGGAAATCGCATTTTCTTGAATGGCCGAAGAGTAAATAAACACCTAGAAAAAAATAATTAATATTGTAAAAATATATTTTCTTAAATAAAAAATATAAAAATATATATCTCATCGTGCTATCAAACCTCAAAGTTCTGGAGCACTTGAAAAATATCCGATCTCTTTTCTTGAAGCATCTTTATTTATGAAACAGCAGAGTGGGAGGAAAATTAGAAGGGGATTTTTTTGCTAACTGAGCTGTAAATTACTGGGCTCGTAAAAATGCACATGAGAAGGAAACGAATAGGAAAATAGCGTGAAACTGTTGATTTTATTTTCTTAATAAATGAGGTAGTTATTATTTATGCTATCCGCGGTGTTCTTTGCTCATTTTTAATGGTTTTTAAACGAAACATATTCGGGGATATTCTTTTAAAATTCTTAGATTTATTGCTCTCTTCGGTTTATTTTCACTTGTAATCTTTAGACTCTTAAAATTTATTTTTACACTGTTCGAAAGTGGTGCTATTGATCGTCAAAAGTACCTTCGTATACTTTTTTTAATGATGATAATGTGAAAATTATGCTAACGCTTTATTTTTAAATAGATAATGTTATAGTCTTATTATAGCTACTTTATTGATCGATAAATGCTGATTTTTTTTAGTAAATGCGTGTTTCTAGTAAATTGGTATCATATATTCTTATTATACGTACACTCTCAAACATTCTTCCTTCAATCAACCGAAATTTTTCAAGGGACTTTGCTTAAGGAATATTTTTGTGAATTGACACCATTCTCTTTTCTGACAAATGCACATGCTCCTGCGCGGTCCTTTCACAACCACAAACGATTTGTCAAAACACGGAAATATAATGTATTTGATAGAAACGGAAATTATTTGTGAGAGAGAAAATTTAGTTTCGGACGGAGGTTTTTTCTGACAGTGTAAAGAAAATTTTGTGTTGGGTCTATGTACTAAATGATGCTTCTTTTTCTTTCAGAATAGGGATGCATTTCTACAGAATTTCGGCAATTTTTGCCATCCTCCTGGTGGCCAAAGTTGTCCACGTCTTCTCTGGAGGGAAGAAAGGAGGAGGTACGTTCATACCTTAAAAAAAATATTTCATTTATTATAAAGTGGTCCAAGAGTTTTTTGACCCACTATTCAAACTATCCAATGCTAATGTAAAAACCAACGTAAATAACGTCACCCAAATGAATCTTAAGTCCATGAAACTACTTTACTGAATTAAAGTTAAGACTTAACTTTAAGAAAGTTTTTTGGAAGATAAATATGTTTTGAGGTTGCCATTTTATGTTTATTTTTTAGAGAAAATATTTTTTCGTAAATAAGGAAATTGCATCGGCGTTGCTCAAATTTTCAGTTAAATATCTGATTTCAAAGGCAGATATTTATAGTTTTCAGATTGTTTATATGATATAAATAATCTGTGTAAAACTAATCGGAGCAACGAGGGTCGAAAATAGAAATGTCTTGTTTTTTTATTTTATATTGAAATTACAAAAATTTCAAACAATGCTCATAAGGCATTTAGACAAAATGAAACACTTTCGTGACAATTGGATATTTTGAAAAGTGTCATGTTAACTGTTGGACCACCCTATAATTTAATTCTACAGTATTATCATTTCTAAATTTTGATTATAGTTACTAAAGGTTATATCTGCTATGTTTATGATTAATTAGTAATGATTTCTTACTATAATAAAAACTGTAAGAATGGCTGGCAGAAATTTTAAATATACATGGCCTACAATGGAAGCACAAAACATTACATAATACTCACAAACGTTATACGATGCTTACTCACTTCACTTACACATTACACAAAGCACACATGCATTCCAAGTACACACATAAAACAAACCCAAAACAAAACATAAAAACAAACCCAAACTTCTGTGGTACAATAAATGTGTCTTTTGCAAAGTATAGTGGAGTCTATATCCTATATCTAGATATGCAAGTATAGATTTCTTATTTAAAAATAGCGATTTAACCCAATCCTGATGGGAGAAGAAAATATGGAGGCAAAAAAGAAGTGCCAAATGGCTTCTATTCTGTCAGGGAAGTGTAGAAACAACAAAAAGGTATCTGTACGATCTCTCTTATAAAGTAGGGTTAGGCACCTAGAATAATTCCTCTAAGGGATACAAGACGTATAATCCCGTCACCTGACTGTCAGATTTTCCAGCAACACAAAAATTTTACAAAATTTATTTTAAAAAAATATGGAGCAGGGCTATTGACGCCGGCGTCGTAATTTATAGCTAAAATCAAGTGATGAGCGTACCTAAATAGGCACGCAACGCAACTTTGTTTTATGAGCGACATTTTTACTTATAGTAGAACATATATAAATATTATATTTAGAGTAGCTAAGTAGATTCATCCGACTGGGAGTAAACCACTCGTCTTATATATGCAAAAATGGAGCTACTTAGTCTGATTCTGGATATTTCTGTAGGTAGAGGATTACAAAAGAGGGCGCGAATCCTTCCAACTAGTGATATTTCTCAGCTTCTGTCTCATTACGACAAGTAACCAAACAAAAGAATACAAATATATAGATTACTGTTAATGTATTTTAGGTAAATTGCTTTGGCGAGTATGTGTCGAAGAAAAGCAGTTTCGACGTTTTTTGCCAGTAGACACCCTCGTGAATAGGAGTTAGGTGTGGCACCGTCAAAAAGTTCTGCTAGTTTATTGAACGTGTTAAGAACACTTTAACTTGAATGCATGACAAGTCCTGAAAATAACTACTATTGTCATTTTAGCATACATAAATGAAGGGATTTTAGGTGATTGTCCATTAAAGTTCATTATATTTGAAAGAAAGTCCGCTGGTTGAAATCATGCGAAATTGGGTAGTCACTCATGCGAAACAATGGTAATTTGCGTGGAAAAAATTAATAAATCAATCGAATAATGGAGTGATAATATAATAATATTAAAGTCCGTAAGGAAATAATATTCACTTTACAAGTTTGTCGCTTGGTTTCACCAAAAATACAGTTCCTAGAGGCTGCAACGGCTGTGAGGTGAAATGCCATATCTTCGGTATTTGGGTGAACCGTTTATTAGATTTTGTTTCCAAAATCTGAATAACACTTCAATCGAATACCGAAAATAAGGTAAAATATCATTACTCCCCCCCCCCCCCCCATATACACTCGAGTAATTTTCACTCCTCCAGTCTTGAAAATGCACTTCTCCGAAAGGAGTGGATCCTTTGTGTGTTAAGGGGTCTAAGGAGTCTTAAAAATGTGCAAAGAAGATACTACAAAGCATAGTTTGATCTTTCATGTCATTTTTTAACTACTCAATGTATATGTATAATTTTTTTATATGTAATTCTACAAGATTTATTTATTATAAAACAAGTTTTAAAATTTATGAAACTTTAGCCAAAACTAAAATAAATGATATTAAACATGAAGCTATTTGAACACATTGTGATTAGGCTTGCGCGGCAAATTGTGAGGTCAAAATTGAAAAAATGACCAAAAAAATGACTTTATATTGTACAAATATGTACAAACAAAGACTTATACCTAAATTCTCAGCTCAATTTTAATTAGAAATTTTTTTATGAACTTTTTTCTAAAAAAAATCATAAAATTTAAAAAATTTTGATTTTAAATTATTTTTAAAATAATTTCTAATTAAAATTGAGCTGAGAATTTAGATATAAGTCTTTGTTTGTACATATTTGTACAATATAAAATCATTTTCTTGGTCATTTTTTAAATTTTGACTTCACAATTTGCCGCGCAAGCCTAATCACACTGTGTTCAAATAGCTTCATGTTTAATATCATTTATTTTAGTTTTGGCTAAAGTTTCATAAATTTTAAAACTTGTTTTATAATAAATAAATCTTGTAGAATTACATATAAAAAAATTATACTTATACATTGAGTAGTTCAAAAATGACATGAAAGATCAAACTATGTTTTGTAGTGCCTTCTTTGCACATTTTAAAGACTCCTATGACCCCTTAAACCTCCAACAGGATCACTCCAAACGAGTGATTTTAACTCAGTCTGAGTTAATATTCACTCCTTTCCAGTGTCGAAAATGCACTTGAGTGGATTTCACTCTCTTGGTTTAAGAGTGTAGTTCTACATTTAGTATTATATACAACAATGCTATGAAATAACCCAGCAAAGTATAAACTTTGAACTGCGTCTTCAACGCATCGCATATATATTGTGCTCTGTGTTGCAAGACTCGTGTCTTAACATATTAACAACGACTTTGGGAACATCATTAAGAACTTCATTCTCGAATGCAAACTTTAACTCTATGATTTTTAAACTCTTAATTCGAATTCGCCCTGCAGAAATTGTTCAGGACTATGGTCTTCATGTGTCTTATGCTTTGCAGCTTAAGCAGAAAGCTTATTTTCATGCGCCAAATTTTTGGAAATGGGTTGAAGGGAAAATTGCTCCGTATTTATTCTATGCTAAAAGTAATTCGGTTAACTAAGAAAAATAGCCAAGATTAGGTAATCAAGTTTTATTAGTCGGCGTCTGACACTATTGTGTTAAATTTATTAACACAATCAAGAAATAAATGAGGCTGTTAATTTGTTCCGGAAATCAATCCCCCATGGCGATCACAATCAATCGCACCAATACCCCTGGGGGCAGTAGACAATGAATTATGTTTTCTTATCTTTGCAATGGTAAAGAGAGTTTGGGAACCTCGAATCAATAGAATGTTTATTTCAATTGGCTATGCTTTAAAAATCCTTTTTATGCAAATTCTATAGGGTAATTCCACGTCAGAAGAGACCACGACTGCAAAAAAAATATTTTTTTCTACACTTGCAACTTTTATATTTGCTTTAGAAAGGTTTGAATTTTATTATTTTTGTATCAACAACTATTATTGTTTCATCTTTGGCAACACAGCAGCTTCAAAATATCCGCTTTGTTTTGAAAGCATGGTCGCGTGTTTTTTCATCATTTTGAACAAATGAATTTTAAGGTACGAAGCACATTTTATCAGATTTTTTGATAAAATTATTAAAATACACTATCAGAACTACCTTAAAAACACACTATTAATTGGTATTTATAACAAAACGATATTTAATTAGGAAGATAAAAATCTACTTTTCGACTGTAGTGTCAGTCACGAAAAGATAGAAAAGTTTCTATAACTTTAAAAAAAAAGGCTTTACTTCAAATTTTTTACGATATTTTCTTACTTTAGTAACCTCTGTGTAATTCCACACCTCTTAATTTTAAAATGAAAAGCATTTTCTCTATTTATAACACACTTTAGCTTTGTAGTGTCAGTCACGATGTAGTGTGAGTCACAACTTCTTTTTGATCTAGATGTTTTAGATTACCTATAATCTTTGTAGATATCTTATATTTTGATAATTTTGATTTAAGATGGCTATATCAACAGTTAAAAGAAAAAAAAGAGCAAATGTGAAGTTTTAAGGAGGGGATAAATTACAAAAATTTAAAGAAAATGAAAGCAAAAACCACTTTACGGACAACACTTCAATTAAAAGTATTTCACCTACATTACAATCCTCCAACCATTTGACAACCTTGGGTGGTAATTTTTTTCCAAAAGTCATGATCATCTTTGCCTTCAGTCATGGTAAAGGACCAATTGATGGACTTCGTGATACAGTGAGGAGGGGATAAAAGAAGTCACACTTTCTATCAAATTTGACTCACATTTTGCCAAAGATTTTTTCACTTTGAATAAGAAATCTGCCCAATCATATCACTATTATACATTTCTGACAACTGTGTAAAGTTCAAAATAAGTAGATTAAATGATATATGCTCATCAAAGAAGATAAATACTTCCGATTCCCTGACACTCAAAAATTACTCCGTTTTTTTTTTAATTCAACAAATACCTACTTAAAACAACTTCCAATGTTTCATTAAATCCCCCAAAATACTACAAGGCGGATAAAACAAATTTAAATGTTGTAAAAAGAAATATACCTCTCAACAAAATTCTGAAAATGATCTTGATGCTATAAAAAGAGCTTTATTTCCTTTTATAGTTAAATTATCGTTAAAAATTTTGTTGGCAAATGTTTAGTAAAGATGCTTATTCGGTAAAACTGAAACATCTGCAATAGTCGGGAAGTCTTTTTGCGTGGCTTCAGGGTGGTTTTTCAGAAAATGCTATTGAATAAAGAAGTAAGAAACTACCATACACCAATTTTAGGGGACCTTGAGTAACTCTTTGTAACTATATTGTTACCGTGTACGCAATTTTTAACTTACCATGTTCAACACTATTTACATACGTTTTGTTATTATTGCCAAAATTTCCATTTCTGTGATACAATTCACATAATGTAGTGTGTCACAAGTTGAATGTAATGTAAGTCACGCACAAAAGTGTTAATTAATTATTTCCTAAGATATTTCAATACTTTTTTGCTATTAAATGATTCAGTTTTAAACCTCTTACATTAAATAAGCACTGGTAAAATATTGATTTGGTTGATTTGCCGCATTTTGAAGAAGAAATTAGAGTTCAACAAAATTACCAGAAACCTACTTTAGGGGACGTTGTGTATCTTTTTCTAACCATAATTTTACCATTTATGCAATTTTTAACTTTCCATGCTCAAAATTTTTAACATATGTTGTGTTATTATTGCTTAAAATTCCATATCTGTGATACAATTCACAATGTAGTGTCAGTCACGAATTGAATGTAGTGTCAGTCACGCACAAAAATGCTAATAAATTATTTCCTATGGTATTTCAATTCTTTTTTGCAGTTAATATATTTAGCCTGAAACCTTGTACTTAAAATAAGCAGTGGTAGAATGCTGAATTACTGCGCAATCAGAAGAAATTCGAATTTTCATGATAGCCAAAAATCTACGAACTTTCGTGTAGTGTCAGTCACATAAGGACATTTTTATTATTTTTTAGTTAAATAATAACTTTAAAAAAATTTTACTGATTTTTAAAAATACTATATGCTAAGGGGTATACTGACATACAATATTTTTTTTTAATAAATATAAAATAATTATAAACTATGCAAACGAAATTGGTTAAATCGTTCTGATGTAGTGTCAGTCACGCGTGGAAATGCCCTATAATTAATTGGACCAACAAAAAAATTGAGACACGAATCCGTGTTTTTTTTTATCTTTTGTTATCTATTTGGAAGGCGTAAAGTATACCTAATATTTAAATAAAGCTATTTTATTCTATGTTTTAATCGAGCTTTGAGACGAGTTTTTGAGTTAATAAACGTAGTAAATAATGTAATTTCTTTAATTTGACTAAACGGTCCCATTTGAATAGAAAACGTTTTTGTCAAAAACAAAGAAAATTTCAAAGAAAACAAGAATAGCTGTAGTTTTTTTCGAATTAGTCAACTTTCAAGCTTGTTCGTGCCATTTCTTCCACAAACCACTTCATATTATAAGTCTATGACTGCCATCCCAAATAAAATATTTTTCGCAGATCCAAGTGGCAATAAAAGTAACCTGTAAGGTTGCAGATTAAGCCTCGCACTCCATAAAGAGTCTTTTCCCTCCGCCCGTATCGAATCCCAGGGAAGGTGAAAATAGGTATTGATAAATATCGATTGAATCGAAGCTTTTCACAAGTATCCAAAAACATTATTGCATTTCTGCTGCATAACTGTTATTTTATGATCCTGTACTTGCTTGAAATGCTTTTAACTATCTTTAGTTTCGTACAGTTAAACGTTTTTTAACGTTATTTTTCTCGATTTTCTTTACCTCAAGATTTTATAATTACGTATCCTTACCACTTACTCGCCTTACTTACCCACGTAAGTGGGGCAGAAAAGGACAAATGACTTGATTTTCTATTTACGCAAACAGAATTTTTTTTCTTACAAGATTGTTTTGTTATTTTTTTATTATTGCTCAATTATTGTATATTTGTAATTATTATTTTAGAATGTGAACATGAAAAACTGATGTCTTGAGGTACCCTTTCGTGTTTTTAAAACAATAAAACGTACTTCCAAATTGGTACTATGTACTTCTCCAAGTTCCTCCACTGCATGGCCTGCTCGACCGATACCTGGACACAACTGTTTGACATCTTTTCCTACTTTGACGTTGTTTTTTCGGCTCTTTTAAAGATTCATCGAAGTTCACTACCATTATTATTTAGCAATACAGTTCTAAACGTGTCATCAAATTTACTCATCCGTCATTTTGCTTTAGTCAACTGGTCACGTAAATTAAGATCCGTTGCTACTGAAGAGATATTTCCTGTTATATATAAATCCTTCGATGGAATGAACGCGTGAGAGAGAGCTAGGCGTTCTTATTATCTCCACCCCCATTCGCCACCCCATTGAATTGAGGGGCGCCATCAATTGTCGTGGAACCCCACAAAAAAGACTCCCGATGACAAGTGAAGGCGATTTCTGTGGGAAATCAAAGCAAACAATCTACTGGGCCCCGAGTACATGGGGACTGATTCCACTATGGGGAAAGAGTGGGACAGAATTAATAAACTGTATTTAAGCAAATTATATTGATCACCAAACCCGTCCAGGCAACTCAAATAACAAACACGTTGAACATATCACAAAAAGAACACTAAATACAAGAAAGATAATTGAAGAGTACACGGGAAAAACCGATTGATTTAGAGAAGTTTCCTTAGCATTCCACTTTGGCGATGATAGCGAGTGATCGCCTAAACGTGTGTAAGGAAACCAGTTCCTACCATAGATATCATTGTTAAAGTAATATAGAGGTAGATCACGTGACCACCAATGCTAACGACGCGACGGGACGCACAAGGAGCTCCCAGAAGAGCCCCAATGAAGTCAGTGTTGTAGGTCACGTGATATACCAGTGTCGTACTTTAACTACTATCCCTGTGGTTCCTAGCTACCAAGTTCAGTCGATTGGCGATCCTGAATCTTGGACCAAGCGAAGAAGAAATAGAGAAACCGGTTTTATGCCGCCAAGCAGACAGTTGCGGGCGTCCTCCTAATGAATCAATCGCTTCTTCCCGTGTACTCTGCAATTTTAATCATTTCTCAGAAGGTATTTGAAGTCTGTACTTGCTTACCTTCACTTGCATCAAAGACTGGTTTTAAGAGGAATTTGTGGTCTTTAGAGTCAATTCCAATCACTTTTTATTTCTTTCAGTCGATATGTAATAGTTATCTCTTCAGTCCGTCAGAATTTTTAAATACTGGAGGGAATTCTTTTTTCCTTCATTATATGAACCATCACATTTGTTAGGATCTCACTACTGAAATATATCGGAAAAGTTGTCCAGTTATCTTCAAATAGACATAAAAATATGTCTGATATAGTTTACTTTTAGTTAGATGATGACGTAAAAAGCATTATTCCCTCTCTTCGACTTTCCATCTCTTCACCTAAGAAGTTTTGCTGACAAACTTACTTGTCCCAAAAATCTTATTTTGACATCCTAATAAGGAATTCTTATTTATGCATCTCAAAAGACGTCATTTTTGAACATATATATGCTTCCAAATGGGTCACGTTAATTCTGTCACTATTCACAGTTCTGACGTTGCGTAAGATGGCGCTATGGTGAGTGCCAGCTCATTTGTTGGCCTCCTCACTTACCCGCAATTTTAAATTGCAATGACGCTATTGTATCCAAGGTTCATGCAATCAAAACAACAGTAGAAAAAATAAGCCAGAATCGCTAGAAAATCTGGTATAAAGGAAAAACATTACAAATATGAGCTCTCTAGCCCTACAGTGGGATCGATAAACATGCAGTCCCCACTGCTGCGGGTACACACGGTGTAATGCACAATAAAAATCAAAAATATGAAAACACCTCCTCCCCTCCCTCCTACCCTGCCACCTCCCCACCTTTTTGCTCTTTCAGCTAAGAATTTGAATGCAAGGGAAAAAGTAGGGGAATTTTTTATTTATTTTTTAAAGAACGCAGAGAAAAGGATATTGCAGCTAATTTCCATAGAAGAAAAATGTCTGCATCTTAAAGTTTCTTTTATTTGCACAGATGCTGTCTCTTTACACATTCGACAAAGTCTTTTTTTTCCCCGTGGCAGAAGAATAAAAATGTGTAAAAAAAAGTTAAGTGAAATCATATAAGTTTAAATTATGGAGAGTGACAGACAAGATTGCCCGATGTCACTTTTTCGCTGAATTCTTTATGGAAAGAACTCGGAGAGAATTTTTCTTCAAAAACAAGCTAAAATGCGTTTCTTCTTTTTCCCGAGTGAGAAAGTAAATAGAGGGCAAAAACTAAAAGCTGTTTTCTTCAAACACTGTTTTTAGCGAGAATACGAGACTTTCGCATGTGACTTAACGTCAGACTTTCAAATAAACGTTTTTAATTACTTTCAAGAATGCAAAGAGTCACTTTAGCATATTTTTTTTCTTTCTTCCCTTCATATCTGAAACAAGTTGAAAAGAAGTTAGATGAATAAAAGTCAAGCTATTTATTCCAGATTTAAGTTCTGGTTTCCATTGGTTATTTTTTAAATCAAAGTATTCGGATATTTTTATTTTTTATTGATTATAACTAATTGAAATATAATAATACTAGGAGACATATCAGTTGTATTTCCAATTGTCATTAATTACTAGAACCAAATTGAAAAATTAAATATAATACTCACTTATTTTCTTTGAAATTATATACTTTTTTCGCTTAGTTTACTTCATAAAATCTATTTTAAAAAATGGCTGATTCCACATTTTCTCAAATGTAAAAAAAAAATATTTCATTTGACTTAAGTACGTCGAAACTTAAACTGAAAAAAAATTGTGCAGAATAAAAACTCTATTAGGTTATAAAACAATAGCGTTTGAACCAAAGAACACAAACAGAGCAGAGAAAAACTGTTTCGCTCATTCACATCTCAAAGGCTTAAAAATTCCACTTCATTAAATTTAATTCAACTTGTAATAGTTGTTAAACAGTTCCATTGAACTGATATTGTTAGTTCAATTGTCCCTGAGACTAGAGTAGTCGGACTAAAACGTCCCCCTAAAACTCCTTTCTTCTCAACATAAAGAAATCGAAAGAATGCGTTTCCACCATCGGCAGTAATTTTGTCTATAGTTCCCGCCACCCTTATTTGAAACACTTTAGGGATGGAAAACTGGAACCGGTTTTTTCCCCTCAGTTTTGACTGAAAAACCGGTTTTTACTTAAGGCTGGTCTAAATCGGAAACCGGTTTTCCGCGGTAAGCCCGGACATCGGTTATTTTCAAAAACCGCCATACCTACCGTTTCTTATTTGGTTGGCGGCGAGTATAGCACTTCCAGTCCATTTCTCCAGCATCTCTGCATCACAATAAAGTTCGCAGAGGCGATCTCTAATTTCTACCATTCACAGTCCCAAGACTTGAACATTCTGCGAAGCTATTCCAGCCACAACTGTAATCCGCAGCGGCGCAGCATTTAATCCATTTGTCGGAATTGCGGACCATGAATTCCTTCGCCATTTATATTTCACAGTTGGTCTAATCCGAATCAGCTGCCCTCCTCACATTAAACTGCAGCATTTGCTCTACTATTCAGATGATGCGCTACAAAACATTGTTCCAGACAACTTGGTGGATTAAATATGCTCTTCTATTGTACGATGGTTGAAGTCGATTTACATTTAGTAGGGTATGTAAGAGTTAATTACAGCTAGAAAATTGCTCTATTTTTAGAAGCAGGCTAAAATGTAGAGGGTACATAAAATTGCGTAATCCGAGAAAAAGGTAGAGTTGTAAGATTTTGAGTTTCATATTCCATGAAATGTCTATTTTTTATATTGTATATGATTACAATGCAATAAGATAATCTTCCTGTACGCTGTCAATAAACGTATAAAAAATTACTAAGTTGTCGTAGAGAAAAAAAAATGTGGTAGCAATTAACTTTTATTTAATGAAAAAAACTTAATGAATTAGACATTAATTTTTGTGATACTCGTAAACAAAAACTTATTTTCATTTGAATTTCGATTGCAAAGCAAAAAAATCAGAACAATCAAACCAATGAAACAAAACTTGTTCAACCATATTTTTTTTGTTACGTATCATATTTATCACTCCTTTGAAGGAATGTTAATGAAGAATCTCGATTATGTCCAAGTCACCAAACATTGCCGAAATCTCCCTGACAAAAAGATTTTATTTCTTTTACAGAAAAAATAAAAGTCACTTCAGCACACAAATTGACATAACGGAATGGCAAAGTTGCTCAGCCGAAGTTAGGAACTTTTGAAAAAGAGTTCATCTCATCAGATCAATAATCTAATGCAAAACTAGTATTAACTACCATAACAATTCCATTACCAGATGTATTCTTTCATTTCGTATTATTCTACAGTTTCTTTTAAGGAATTTGACTGTTGTTTAAAAAAATTTCAATTAGCCAAGCCTTCTTCCAGTCAGCAATCCAGTCTCCCGAACGTTTCTTTTTCTGTCGCTTCAATGCATAAACTGATTAAAGTGAATGCTGTCTTCCAAATGAGAATTTCCTTTTCCAAACAGTCAGTAAATCAGGATTAAAAGCAAATGCTTTCATTGAGGTGCACGATCCCCTTGTTTCACGGTTGGCATCCCACACGTGAAGCAACGCATCCTTACTTGGACAAAACAAGGGAATGATGAGACGGATCATTCCAAATAGAATGTTTACTTCAACTTCTGGGAGGCACTAGAAGTGAGAAAATAGAATTTGAACTATTCATTGAAATTGTTGACAGTTGCATAGCTGAATGATCCTCATCCACATAAGTACTATTTTTCTTGAGGAAGATCTGAAAGTAGGGAGAGAGGACGAATGTTTGCTTCTCTTGTTAAATAAACAAAAGAAAAATACATACCTTCACCAGACTTTGGGGATGGTCCAATTCAAAAGAGATCGAAACACTTAACGTTAATTTTAAATGATTCACATGGCAGATATTCAACAAAAAGCAAAAGTTTAACTTCCATTTTCCAAATTTATGGGGGGGGGTCAAAGATTCAGTATATGTACATACCTCGGTGATTTTAATATTTTCCATAAGAACTTCTTATAGTAATAGAATTCTGTGAGCAAAAAAAATACCATTGTGCATGAACAATACAAGTAAAAATATAAAAAAGTAACAGACGCTATGTTATCGTTGGCAGTGAGTAATTTTTTTTTGTTGGTCTTTAATCTGTTTACTTAAACGTAACTTGGATTTATTTTTTATGTTTTTCAGTCATTAAAAAATAAAATCGGGTGAACTTAGGCTTGACTAGCGACGCCTTCGTGGTGAGGTTCAGGCTCGTCATCGAAGCACCAATGTATCGAGTGTTGCAAAAATGAAAGATTTAAACAACCCTGGATATTTTCATGTAGTTAGGTACAAAAAAATATGACCTATTTTACTTAAGTAAATTTTAGAAATTAGATATACTATTTAAAACCAAACCAATTTTCACCTTATGAACGATCGTATTTTTTAAGAATTCTTTGATTTCAAATCTGTACCTCATAGTCAGGGGAATAGATTTTCCATATTATCTTAATAAAAGATGTAAAACTCTGATATCTAATTCCTGAAATAACTAATCGCATTTATTTTACACTTCCTTTTTTTTTCTATATTATTGCGCCTAAGTTTAAAAATGTTTTTATTTTTAAATTACTTAAAAACTTATGAAAATTTCTTGTTTTAAACATTAAAAAACTGTTTCTACAATTTATTTCAATAAACATAGACCATGGTATAAAAGTATGCACAACCATAAAATTACTGTATTTCAAAATAAACTAAAGTTTCCAAAAACATGAATTTTAATTATATCAGAAAATTGACTTGTCAAAACTAGTGCGATTCAAATAAATTTTGATTAAGTATAAATATTTAAAATGAACAGCACATTTATTCGCATTTTGTATGAATATCCCAGAATTGTGCATTTTCTCGAAACTTCTCAATTTCTACATAAAGAACCTCGTTAGTTCTAACATAAGTTTATATCTCTGGTGTATTAGGGGTTGTATACTTTCTGGGGTGATTATTTTTCCTTCTTGTTTCCACATAAATTGAAACTCTCCCTTCAATCTTTTATTCATAAGCTCGAAATAACAATCATGTGTAGAACGTATTTTCATCATTGGGTAAAGTATGTAATTAAGTTTCAAGCAGACATGAATCGCGAACGTAAAAAAGGAGTCAAGACCCTGGGAGAATTTCTCCCTGCGCTTCTTTCTTTCCACCTTCATTGAAAGAAAGAACTTGTACGAAAATATCTCTTTGGACTTGAATATTTTTTACTTGAACGGTTCACATGTGAACGGAACTAGAAGATGGCTTGTTTACTATAAAACGGGGTTGTTTTTTGGGAAATGTAGCAAAGTTTTTTGCAAAGTAAAAAAAGAATTTTCTATACATAAATAATTTAGGTGTTTTAAAAATTGAAAACTTTCACTAAATAAAGTTATCAAAATTTACTTTTCCGAACCATTATAGCCCAAAGCTCTTATAAAATCATATCAACCATAGGAATACAAACATATGTTTATAACGTTTAACTACAAACCGTAGTAAATATAAACCATAATGATTTTTTGCTTATAAAATCGCAACGTAGGGGAGAGTGTTGTACCTTGGGACGCTTGTACCTTGGGACACTGACAATTTCTAAGAATCTATTGGCAATATTCATATATTGTTTATTTCTAATAGTAGCCTTAACCAATAGTCATCATCAAAATAAAATGTAACACTAGCATCATGGAATTGGTGAATTGGTGACAAAAAATAATATTTCATTACCCCAAAGTAAACATTTTTCTTATTCTAATATAATTTTTTACCCTTGTACTTTGACAAAAACTCAACTGTATTTTATTTTCTTCATAAAAGAGAAGATTTTAAAATATTTTGGTTATGAGAAAATACTGATAAGGCATTTAGATTGGCCACTATCTTGCTTTTATTGAAACCATGTAGTGTGTTGTACCTTGGGACAGTAAAGCATATTGTATCATCATATAATGTTAAATAATTTGGACTTGCAATTTTGCTGTAAAATTTAAATTATTCTTGAATCATGAAGTTTTTTTTGTGTATTTCCTTGAAAAAACAATAAAGTTTTGTTTCCTGACACAAATTAGTTCAAGTGGATGACTATTGACTGAATTATAAGGTATGTCCCAAGGTACAACATGATGTTGTACCTTGGGACAGTTTATCCTCTCTACTTTAAATGAGTGGCATTTTTTTAATTTCAAGCTGCCAGAATCTTAAAAAATATATTATGGAGGAATATATTGGTGCGTTGAAATGCTGCCTTTAAATTTTTATTTTGACTGTAATTATCGAAGAAAAAAATTAAAATGTAAAAATTGTCCCAAGGTACAACACTCTCCCCTACTCATTTTTTCCTTTTGAAACAGTGATTTTTTCGTACAAAATATATTATGTATTTTTACAGCACTACTTTTAGTAATACATATTTACTAGAAATTCTCCAGGAAAAGTTTTCTTGAAATCTTTAAACATTTTTACAGTGTTTTTTTTTTATCTTTTTTATAATTTGCAGTATGGAAGTCTTAAATGAAAATCTATTCCAACAGTTTTGTTTTACAGTGTGTGTGTGTTCGGTCGAAAAACTTCTTTTAAAAATAAAGATAATGTACAACCTGATTAAACAAATACTTATTATAAAAAAATAACTCTAAGTATATCGTTGAGAAACGTAAACGAACCGATTTAAACGATCATTTAGTGTTGACGTTTTATTTAAAACAACGAAGCAGTTTTCGACGCATCATTTAATATTGCATTAAAAGAAGTAAAGCGAACTGTTTTAAAACCTGAACTGTCTATGCAATTAAACTAGTGAGCTAAAATTAATTAAATGTAATTGTTATAAAGTTTGGCTTGTAATTTACTAGTATGTGGTAGTTTATTGTCGTAATTTACTAAGTACTACCGAATTATAAGAAAAATAGGGACTGTAGCTATTTAAACAATTTTAAATGCAGTTGAACTCTGTTTACTTAGTAACTCTGTTACCAAAGCAATTAAACTGGATACATCCAATATATCATGTGAGCCAATTAAAATTCTTAAGACTTGTGAAACCGATCATATAGTGAGGAACATATTTCATTTACTAATGAAACTGTAGGGAATTCGGACATTCCAACTGAAGCAGCATACTGATTCAAAATGAATAGTTTTGATTTGTCTTTCGCACCTTTCGGAATTTGCTCCTTCCTGTATAGGATTTCCTTAATAACAACTAAAATGTTGATGTCTAAAATTTCTACTTCAGTTTCCGAATCAAAAGTTCAGCTAAACTTATTTGTTTTTAATATATAGTAACATTAAATTTAATGAAATGATGTAAGTTTGAAATTATGCTGGTCAAAATGTCACATTCTAACTCCTAATTCAAATGCGGGCCCTACTTCATTTGTAACTTTCGTTCATTTGGTGATTTAGCAAAATTTGCTGGCAATACTTTAAAACGGATGTTTATTCGAATTGTTTTATTTTCAAAAACTTGGCCTAACTTCGTAATTTGCTAAAATTGTAACTATCTAATGCAGATAAAAATAAATTCATAAAAATACGTATCTTTGTATCTTGTATATGTATAGATTTTGTTGGTAGGATAAAAAAAAATATTTTTTCAAAAGTTGCAGATTGATCACAAACAAGAACAAACTACATCAAAATACAACCACAACTGCTCAAATACATCAAAATACGACCTTACAATAAGTTAATTCAAACTAATTGTACAGGTGCTACTTTTATGCTTTACATAACGTTCATTTAACAGACAAACCCGTAAAACCCAATACATCATTTACTTTTTCAATCGCGTGAAATTTCCCTAACAAGATGAACCATTTTTTGTTGTTCTAACGCCTCTTACAAGCACAGCTACTTCACTAACCCTTGCAAGCCCTTACAGACGCAACAATTAATAACAATTTGCGACAAAGTTGCATTCACGAACAAAGAGTGCTATCAAAATAAAAAAAATATCGATAAATTAAGTTTAAAATTAATAGTTTCCGAATATGATTAATTATGCAAAACCTCATTAAAAAGTTCGTTTGCAAACGCTTTCATTTAGTATAAAAGACAGGATATTATTAATTCTCTATCATACAGATTAAGGGAGTCTCCAAACTTTTTTTCTTAACCTCTGAGAGACAAGATTTTTCACTGAAGTATGTGTTTTTATTGCATTAGATTTGAATTTTTGACATATTAATTGAGTTTTGAGTTTAAACTGTTCATTTATGTTGTAAATAGTTTTAAGAACCTCCTCAATGGCTTAAACTTCAACATTTAATTCAATAAAAAAAATTAATTATATGTATTGCTAAAAAAAATACCAGCCCTTGAACGTATAAACTGCTGACGGATTCATACGTTTGTATCCTTCAGGTGGTTTTATAATTGGATTTATTACAGATAATCCCAAATTAGTCGAAAAAACATCTTTCCGAAAAAAATAACTTCGAAGCACGTCTGTCTTTTTTTTCTGTAATAAACAAAGACAAAATTCATATTTTGGTCCTAAAATAACTTCATAAATGCGTTTTTTTTCTGATGTGAACAACGCTGTGAAACTTATTTGTGACGTCATAAGTTTCTAAAGTAAGCTAATTTAATTAGTTTAAATGCTTCAATTTCATAATGTACTAACGACTTTCTTTATATTGCGTCGAAAACACATCATTTGGACAAACAAATCATAACGTCAAATTTAATTTGCTTGAGAAGTCATTTCGAATGACTTTTTACAGACGAGAATACGAGCTCAGAGTTTCTCTCTATACCAAATTTTTATTCAAAATCTCTTTTGAAAAAATGCACTCAATTTTTTTTACTTTACAACATTTTTTGTTTTCAGTTTTCTTAGTTAACCCTGTAATGCATGAATTATTTTTTCCATCCCGAAAAAATATATGTGTATCCCTAGTACTCATACATTATGGGGAAAAATACTGAAAAAAAATTAACAGCATTGGAATTTAAATAATTTAAATTTTTTAATATTTTCCCATATGGCAAAACCCAATTACAAAATTCCAATTTCTATAAGAATGATTAGAAAACTATTAAATACCATATTAAAATAACCCTCTTGAACTATAATTATTTTTTCAAAACAATTTATTTGTATTTAGTACTAATATTATAAAACTTTGAATACTGCCAAAGACGCAATTTCACAACAGTTAATAACTTCACTCTTTAATTTTGAATACACTTTTACTACTGTCATCTTGGAGGTTTATTAGTAACTAAAACTTCAAAATGAAATGTAATAGATGAAAAAACACAGATTTGTCGAGAGGGAGCTCTACTTTAACAGAATAAAGTGGATTATATTACTTGTCGCCATATGGCACAGTATGCATTAGAGGGTTAAAATATACTGACACATATGCCATTCGCTTCGCGCAGTCTGAATACCCCTATTGTGTTTATAGCAAAATAGAAAATCTGAATATTTTTTCACTCCCTTAGTTTAAACTATTTTCCATTTGTTCGGAGCTTATTTCCATTGAGTCTAGTTTTACATTTTGTGTTAATGAGACTCCTTTTGTTTTAATCTAATAAAGACTAAATGCATTGTCATCACTTCTTTTGTTCTTATTAAAGAATATACGATAACAAGGCCCTTTTTCCCTCGCTTAAATAATTTATTGTGTTCAAGTTCTCTGTTTGTACTAAAACTTAACCTGCAGGAAAAAGACAAAGTAACTTCGAATTCTGCTTAACGAGTATTGATTACACTTATTGTAATAGTTGATTTATAGTTCAACATATATTAAAACAATATTTCAAGAGTTTACAATATTAGGAATTGCATTGGATCTAAAATATATTAGAAATTTTTTAGTAAAATTAAGATTTCTGTTGTCTCATGCTAGTTTGAACAATTTTTTATGAATATCTTATTTAATTTGAGCGTCCGTTTTTTTTCTTTTCATAAATATTTGTGACACGTTGCTCGATGCGTATGACCAACAAAACGAGTTTGCAATTACTCTTAATGATTTTTCACAATATACTCATTTCACAAATGTCGGAACTCAATTAGGTGGCCGTACCCGCAACTGTAGAATAATGAAATATGAATAAAATGAAAGTTGTTAATGAATGTATTTTAAATGCAAGTAATTATTCTAATAAATATGAGACCGGGGCCAGTTTTCTATGATTTTTTTTTCTTTTTGGTTGTATATTTTTTACTTTCAATTATTGTGAGGAAAGCATGGTATCATTGGCTTCCGTACACTCTTAACTACATATTAGCATCTCTACTTTTCTAAAACATAAATACACTTTTTGGAGACAAGTGGTTAAATGTTAGCACGTTGGCAGGAAAACATATCACGTATTTTTTACGGAGTACATTTTTCCAAACTGCCATAAATAGATAGGATTAAGAATTAATAAACTCAAAACGCAACTAGTTCTTTTCTATATACATTTTATTAAAAACTAAAATAGCCCAAAAGAGTATACACAAGATAGAGCCTGTTTAAGTTTTTAAATTACCAATAGAGAAACAAACCGAGAGAAATCTGCGTGCTGCAGTGCTTATCAATGCTTTGTTATTAGGGTGTTAAATTTAATGTAATGTATGGTTAAAGATTAAAATACTAATTAAATGTTTTAAAATACAGATGCTTTTTCTAACAATAGTCGGATGCTCTTTTTTATGGGTTGTCTAAAAAATGGATTTCAAATCGAATTTAGAATTATCACATGCGCTAAAGTTTGATGGAATTGCTTCCCACTTTTTTGGGCAATTGACTCCAAACTTTATGTGGAACATGACACCTTATTATTTTAAGGTGCAAATATTTACGATCTATGGTTTAATATTTAAGTTATGAGACTCATTTCTGCTCAGACATTCATTCATGTTTGTTATTAGAGCGACGTATATTGCTTCAAATAGCACAAGTTCTGACATCTTTCTACTCATTTATAATGACAATTTTTTTAACCGGATCAGAAATATTACATTCAGAACTTAATGTTTGGTTACATTACTCGGCTATATAGAGTAATGTAACCAAGCATTAAGTTCTGAATGTAGTTGTAATATTTGCACCGTAAAATTTTGAAAAACCTGCCCCGTCACCATATTTTGATTTTAATATTACCTTGACGAGTAGATATTTAAATTATTTTGAAAACAAACACATAGTTATGCAAAGAGAGCAACCATTTTTTAGTATACACCAATTATAATATATTATAAGTTAAATAAAAGTAAGTTTGATTTAGACTTGAATTTAAGCATGAAAAGTTACTCAAACTTGAAAAATCACAAAAACAGCTCTAAAGACAATATTACAACACCAACTGAAGACAGATTCTTGGGGGCGGGTGGTCAAAACGTGTTGTTTTGTAAATCAAGTGATCAGTTGGCTCATCCTAATAGCTCATTTCCAATAAAAGGTAAGATGGAAAACTTACCCCTTGAAAAAAATTGCTCCACTCTCCCCTATATTATTATTAATGCAAAAAATAATATATAAATATTATGGATGTAACGTGTGTAATACATTTTTGCTTTAAATATTAAACACATTTTATGCAATGGCATTCTATGGATGTGTTCTAAAATTGTTATTTCTGAAAATAAAAACTCGACACAAAGATGGGTCCTGAGGGGATTAACTCGAGTGTTTTAAAGTAATGTCTTTACAACATTATGTGCTCTGACTGTAAGGCTAGTTTCCATTTGTACTGAAAACATTAGAAATCCCTTCTTACTTTAAAATTCAAGGGGTTTTTTGGAGAAAAAACGTTTGATTGTGGTATGTTTTGGTGGTCTTGACATTTATATTTGTTGATGTGTGTGAGACAGGAATATTGCGCAAGCTTTTGCCCATTAAAAATTTAGATTTATAGAGTATGTTACAAACGCCTTTTAAAATAAAAAGTTCAACTGTATTTTTTCTAAATGTGTTCATTTATACTTCAAAATTCAGACACTAAAATTATAATTCATATGATATTCAATTAGGTTTTAATTAAATCTGGCACATTTATTTTGCCTTAAAGACATAATTTAAACATTAAATCGTCACAACTATTTTGCGTGAAATTGATTATTTAATCTTAAAATACTCGATATTATTCTGTCTGAAAGTGTTCATTCAGATTTTTAAGTAGAGATATCAAAATCATTCTGTACGTACTACGTCACTTGAAAAACCGATTTCGACCGAATTTCGACTTCATTTTAACAATTTTTTCGATCAAATATTGACGTCATTAGGACAATTGTTTCGACCAAATTTTGACATCGCATTTGGAAAAAATGTCGACTCACTTTCTATGTCAATTACACGATTATTTCAGCCAAATGTAGCGCTCTTTTTACCGTGTGCTCTGCATCGCTGGTTGACTTTGGGACGTTTCTGTTGCAGCAGCAGCCGGTCGGCAAGATGGCGCACGTAAAATATAAAAATGCTTTTTTTTTTCGGTCACGATCCTAGGCGAGTCACGCCCCTTCGTTTTCCTTGCCCTCTGCCACTTTCCTATGCCCGACAGATGCCAGAACCTGTTCTCAAATTTGAGCACGAACCACATTTGGCGACATTCGGCTTCATCGGCAGAAACTTTTTTGTTTTATCCGAGCATATATTTCTCTTACCACCTCTATTTCTATCTGTTTAAAGGCCGCAACTCTTTAAGTCCCGGCAGATACCAAGAAAAAAAATTAGGAAAGAAAAATCTTAATCCATTAACAACATTTGGCTAGAAAATTTGGCACGTAAAAATTTCTGATTAAGTTTATCTTAATATACAAAATATAAAACAAATGACGATCATGGTCCTGAACAATTTATGTTAGACAAATCAAATCAAATGACACGAAAAACGAATTTCAAAAATCCACCATTTAACGTTATTATTCGGAAATGAAACTGTTAATGGTATTCACAAAGTCTTCGTTAAGGGTAACCCATTAACAACAACTTCATTTACAGATATACTGTTAACACAGTATATCAGTAAATGGCGAGTTGCCGGATCCAAGCTTTAGCATACACTTAAGTCCCATAATTAATCCGCGGTCTCTAAAATGGCCCAAACAAGTATATCGACAATTTTGTTACATTCTGTGACTGATGGTGTCGTAGTTATGATTGACCAGATATGTAAAGAATGGGAAAATCTACAGATAAGATTTCGAGCATCTAAAAAATTTATTATCTGCTTATTCAGTAAGGCATATGAACGTCTCAGCGCCATATCTATGTGTGTCTGAACTCGAAG